>OX443561.1:14904125-16104125 GCA_949372485.1 Cheilosia soror
AGTTAATGGCAGATAAATTATTATTATTTTAAGTAGATACAAATATTCTACATACAATGTTACTGGGCCTTGAATATTTATTTCATTCACATAACTCACGCGTACTCGTTGTTTTCCAACGTCAAACTATCTTCATTTAGCACAATCGCATCTATTCTAACGAATAAGGATTCACAATCTAGGCCGAGTGCTATTTCCCGTTCTCTTAAACTATGGAATGGCAAAAGCAAGTGCCAAAACATTATTGTGTCATGTTAATAGATTGCTGTCAAAATAAGACGTCACTGGGGAATTTTTGAATCCCACCCAGAAAACAAAACGAAAATGGACATCGTTGGGTAGTACGAGTATCTCAAATGAAATCACAACTTATTGTTACAAACTATTTAAAAATAATTTAATCAAATCCGTCGTCACGCTCAATGAAACAATAACAATATGTACCTATCCATTTTGTAAATCTCACTAAAAAGAAACATACACACAATTGTACATTCGAAATTCGCATCCAAGTGATAGCAATCCGAGTTTTAGTGGTTCACTCAAGTGGTACCTACATTCAAGTGTCGTGTGTCTCGTTCGTTTACAAATTAAATACAATTTGGCAACGATTGTGCATTGTCCCACTGACTAAAGATACAAAGATTCGCACATTCACTCTACCATAAGCGCACGCATAAAATAGATTGAACACAAAAACGAAATAAAACACAAAACAACAACAGCAAGTATCTAATTAATGTTCCATCCAATTTTTGTTGCAAATGAAACACCAAGATAAAAATATTCTCGTGAAAAACCCCACCAGAACAATCATGATGATCAACCAAACCACGATCAGAAAGAGAAGAAAGATATTCATACAATAAAAACAGCATCAAGAAAAAAATTCCTCTGAAGATGGAAAATTCATCCCAAAAATAAATCCCTATCCTATTTTTAGACACCGAGAGTCAGAGAGCTAGTCAGAGTCACACAAATATACACAGTGAGATCGAGAGAAATCGTTGAATGCTGACTGATCCTTAGATCACTTCTCGTTCTCAATCCTCATCCCCTGCTGATCTCGTTTAAAAGTATACCACCCGAACTACAATGAGGCGCAAAAATACCCATCCAATGTAGCAGAAAAATGCGCTGCTGCTGAGCATTGAAAATCAATTCGAGAGAAGCCACTGCGCACACACCAAGCCCGAAGACCAAGACCAAAGAGACTGAGAGAGCGCCCATTTGCGATCGCTCAACTTTTCCGGCTATAACGATCGAGTCGGATCACTTTTATATCATTCTTCGCTCGCACCTCAAAAACGATCGACGTCTTGGTTTCAGTCTCGGGGATTATGACTTGAAACTTTTTTTTTAAATTTATATAAGTAAAGTACATAGAGTTAAATGAAATTAAAATAGTTAAAAAAAATAGTTGTCGGTAAGGATATAACGCGAATAAAACGATTAACGATATAACGAGTTGTCTTTCGGTGCGAAAAAGTGTATTTCGTAACGAATTTCTAAATTTTCTTCATACATATATATAAAAAGAAAAGAAAATTTTCAAATTTTTTCGTAACGACTTGGCGCTGAGCTGATTTTCTAAAAATAACTCACGAACCCCTTGCGAAAGGATAATCGCAGAATTTTTTTTTAAAAACAAAATAAAGGATTATTTATCATCTCGTCGCCAGGATTACAAGGATTATTCATTTTTTTTTTATAGTTTTCATATATTTTTTTTTTATTTTTTTTAGTGATTAAATAATTTTTCAAAGAAGAAAAAAAATCGAATAGAGAAAAAGTGGTATAAAAATAGCAAAGCAGAGAAAATTGTGTGAGAAAATTCAAGTGCTATAGAGTTCTAAAACGAAAATTCAAGAGAGAAAGAGAATAAAATTATTTTTGTGAATTTTCTATATTTTTTTTTTTTTTTTTTGTGATATCGAATTTTAAGTGGAAATATAAGCAAAATATACAAGAAAAGCAAAAAAAAAATTTTTATCGAATCGGGAGTACGCCCGAATGTTGTATAGTGTTACATAATGCAGCGACAAAATTCAAATCCGTACCAACAAGGTACGTTGCAGCAGCAACAACAAAGTCATCAACTCATCAGCCAAGAGCAACAACAGCAATTTTCTCATCAACAAGTATCCTCTCAGCAGCATCTACGCACCGAACATCATGTTCAAAGGAGTCAAGTTACAACTCAGCAGAGAGGTCAGTTAAAACCAAAAACAAAAATGGATATATAAAATTTAGATTAGGAGTGCATTTTTATTTTTTTTTTAAATCAAAAATGTTGAGGTCCTTGTTACAAATAATCTACATATAGAAATTATTGTAGCACCCAAAGTATTACTCATCCGAGGTACAATTTTGCAACAAATTTGAGAATACCACCCAAAAATCTATCTCAGCTTACTCATCTCAAAGTAATTTTTTCGAAAATTTCGTTCTCTTTATAAAATAAAATATAATAAAATAAAATTTCAACGAATATATTCTGAGAGAGTGTTTAGTGCAAAATTAACGAGTTGAATAGAAAATGTTCTTCTTCTATTTATTGGACTGAGTCCAAGACTTCTGTTTTTATACACTCTAGGTGTAGATATAAAATATTTAAATTTTCAACACCCACGCATTCTTCCCGAAAAAATAAATAAATAAATTCTTTTGATCTTTTAACACTAATATTGAGGTTAAAATAATTCATATATAAATTTTGGGTACAATATTTATTATTTCACAGCACAATTTGCCAATATTTAGAAACTTCGTTATATACGATTTTGCAACAAAGTTGTATTTACTTCAATTTAAAATAAATAAGTGGGAACATTGTTTTGATTTTTTTTTCTTCGTTGGCATTTATGATCTCATTATTAGCGCATACTGCAGTTACTCCTTTAAAATTAGATAGTTACAGAGACATTTGATTGTTTTAAGAAAAATGTACCAAAGAAAGCTAAATAAAAAGAAAGCAACCCACTAAATATAAAAACACATAAAACAATTATTCTTCCAATCATATGTTAAAGTCAGTACCGACATTTTTAAAAATATTCTTTTAGATGAGGCTTTGTTAAATTTGAAATAAAATAGGGTTAGGTGGTTGAAAATTATAACAGCCTTTATTAGTATTATGTATAACATTAGCAAGTTGAAATTTTATTTTACTGATAATGGGTACATTAGCCAACCCAAAAAGTAAATATATTTATGAAATGAATAACTTAGAATTCTGTAAGCATTGAGGCTCTATCTTAGTCTAATGAAGAAGCGACTCCAGGTTCAAGTCCAATATCTGATAAAATGCAAATTTAATTTTTAACGTACATCTGAAAAACATCCCTGGACATAGACTGCCGTCAGAGACTCAGAGTGATGTTCATTTTAACTACACTTTATTTAAAGAATGGAAGCGAATTGTTCTGACAGGACATTCAGTTTAGATTCGTGCAATTTTGTGAAATATTTCAAATACAATTCAATTTTCTAAATGACCAGTTCCGACGGGAAAATGATTTCAAGAGTGAGCGTCAATTTTTTTGTAGTTTTCCATTTTGTCACTAGTAGAGAACTACCCGAACTAAAAACAAATTTAGTAAACTTTAGTACTGTGCGATTTTTGAATCGTTTATTTAAAAAGTAAGGTTTTGAAAATGGCTATCCGAAATATAGGATTACAATACTTTCTTCATAAATTTTAAACGTCTCATATACACTGACTATAATGTTCGCTGGTGTAGTATGCCTAACTCCATAACTTTGATCTTTCGCCACCGACTCTAAACGATCAGGAAAAATGGTAGATGAGAGATGTCTTACTTGATCAACCTATCTCACCTTGAGCCTACCTAAAGGACACCTGCCAGATGGCATGGATTCCATTAGCACCAATGCTACCTTATACGATTATTCGATCGATTTATCAGATACTAGCGAGGACTCATATCGACAAGTCTTATAAGCGTGTTGAACTTGTTTTAAGAGGCATAAAACACATAACAACAAGCCCACAAGTCCAACAAGTATTTTTCCAATTTAATAAAAAATAGTGATGCGGTCAGAATTCGCTTGTATTGCAGGATGAATTCTACAGTGTTACCGTTGCACTATTTATTACCGAGTGCTATAACTATTAGTTACAATCAACAGTCTTATGTTATCACTGACTTCATTTATGAGATCATTGCCAGATTATTTCAACTTATGCCAGTCATTGCAAAAACAAAATCAAATGAAAATATCATTGCCAGTTCATTTACAGTAAAATATTGACATTTGTCAGTTTTTTTTTTTGAGCTATTTAAACAAGCGCTGGTACTAAAACTGAAAGCTGATTGTCAATCAAATGCATATGTAATTCTGACATGACGATGAATAATCAAACTTTTTGTTTAATTTAGAAGGATAAAGTTTTTTGTATAATTTCTTATTACAGTCCCCAATTTTTTCAAGTTGAGGACAACAAATGTTTCAACGCTTCATTCTCAAGTAGACACCAGCCCCATTCGTCTAATTTAACAAAATAATCCATAAGTACTTCTTTTTTGTTTTCCCATTTTCTAAGTGGAAAAACAATCTAAAGGAAGTGCGTTCTGTAGCAAAACCTTCAAAACTAAAACACTTATAGACTTAAAATTGTCAGCTTTAGTTAAAGTCGAAGTGACGTTTTGTTTCTGTCAAGTGACTATAGATTTGCCCTGAGCGCAAGAACTAGACTGGTTGGGTTGTTAACATCACATTTTTTATTACTACAAAGACGTATAATCGATTTGTCAACTTTGGCGAAATATTTTCGAGTACCTACTTCATAAAGCCATATGTCAACTGGAAGAAACAATTCAGATGATCACATCTTGTCGATGGCAAGAAGTAATAAATTAGTCTTTTATATATGACCATTACTATTCACTAAAAAAAAAAACGGTGTCGACAAATTCAGTGACAACCAATTTTATGTCACTTCCGTTTGTCATTTTTCAGAATAAATTAGAAGTTCGTCATCATGACATGAAGTGAATTTCGTACCTAATTAAGTGAGAATTATCATAATTTGTCAAAATAAGGTGAAAAAATGACCATTATTAAAGGCGCTAATTAAATTTTAAAAATTTAACAATAACTTAAAAAATTCTAAATTTCTAATAGGATTTTTTAAAAATTATACAATTTAATTGATTTATGCAGAAATTAAAACAAGTAGGCAATAATTGTCTTTATTCAAAAACGAAAATTTGAAAGTTTGAACTTAAGGGAAAAACCGCAATTGCTGGAGGGAAATCTATCAAAATAGCCAATGAGCACTGTCAGGAATAAAATATTGTTCCTTCATGAATACTTACCGATAAATACATAATAGTGTTATGGGCACACGATCTTTTTAGTTCAAGCTTTACGAAAATGTACGGACAAAAAAATATGGCTGTCTCCTTTGAAGCAAATTCCATTCGGAGGTACAAAGTTTTTTTTGTATTCAATTTACACATTCACATGGGAACGTCTTTTGCAAAATAAACTACAAATCCTAAGAAATTCTAAAGATGTAGGTATTTATAAATTATTGTGAAAGCTAAGCTATAATATTTGATATGCATATTAAATTAGTCGGATATGCTAAACAAAATTTGTATAAACCTTTATTTAGGCTTTTGTTGCCAAATGCAATTTAAAATAGCTCCTTCAAATGACAGCTTAAAATTCATAGCTTAAATTTTGGCGTGAATAAATAAATATCAGTTTTCAAGAGCATAGGTAACACAAAATCCGCTGATAGCGATTTCTGTCGATACAATTCAGAATTGCAATTCGAAAACTATTTAATCTGTCAGAGCATACCACATTATAGTTGGAAAATCAAAAAGCTTTTTTGAATTTTCGATTAAACTGTCATCAGTGTTTCAATGTTTCCACCAATGAAAGTGTGTTCTATCGCAATTTGTAAAAGCTGTCAATGGTTTTTAACGGACAATAATGTAGAGAGTAATTAAGCGCTAGTTATAGCTATCAGGAAAGTGGATACGTAAAAACACGTAAAAGAGCAAACCTGTGACGTTTTACGCAAACATTTCAGGGGAAGTATTTGGCAAAGTTAACTAACGGCCGGCCTTTTGTTGTTCAGGCACAAAGATTGGAGATAACTATTCTTCTTCTTTACTATAGTCCAAAAAAGCAAAACAAAATTTGTGACTGGGCCCCTTGTGAGTCGCATTGCATTCTGTGGGTTGGGGACTTTAGTCATTAAAATAATGTCGTGCCCATTTCTAATATATTTTTCGGTTTATCTTGACAAATATTTTAGATTTTTGAGAAATCCTAAAAGTTATGGCCCCTATTGTGAGTGTCGATAGTAAATCGTTGATCGACAACCAGTTCCGACGGGAAAATGATTTCAAGAGTGAGCGTCAATTTTTTTGTAGTTTTCCATTTTGTCACTAGTAGAGAACTACCCGAACTAAAAACAAATTTAGTAAACTTTAGTACTGTGCGATTTTTGAATCGTTTATTTAAAAAGTAAGGTTTTGAAAATGGCTATCCGAAATATAGGATTACAATACTTTCTTCATAAATTTTAAACGTCTCATATACACTGACTATAATGTTCGCTGGTGTAGTATGCCTAACTCCATAACTTTGATCTTTCGCCACCGACTCTAAACGATCAGGAAAAATGGTAGATGAGAGATGTCTTACTTGATCAACCTATCTCACCTTGAGCCTACCTAAAGGACACCTGCCAGATGGCATGGATTCCATTAGCACCAATGCTACCTTATACGATTATTCGATCGATTTATCAGATACTAGCGAGGACTCATATCGACAAGTCTTATAAGCGTGTTGAACTTGTTTTAAGAGGCATAAAACACATAACAACAAGCCCACAAGTCCAACAAGTATTTTTCCAATTTAATAAAAAATAGTGATGCGGTCAGAATTCGCTTGTATTGCAGGATGAATTCTACAGTGTTACCGTTGCACTATTTATTACCGAGTGCTATAACTATTAGTTACAATCAACAGTCTTATGTTATCACTGACTTCATTTATGAGATCATTGCCAGATTATTTCAACTTATGCCAGTCATTGCAAAAACAAAATCAAATGAAAATATCATTGCCAGTTCATTTACAGTAAAATATTGACATTTGTCAGTTTTTTTTTTTGAGCTATTTAAACAAGCGCTGGTACTAAAACTGAAAGCTGATTGTCAATCAAATGCATATGTAATTCTGACATGACGATGAATAATCAAACTTTTTGTTTAATTTAGAAGGATAAAGTTTTTTGTATAATTTCTTATTACAGTCCCCAATTTTTTCAAGTTGAGGACAACAAATGTTTCAACGCTTCATTCTCAAGTAGACACCAGCCCCATTCGTCTAATTTAACAAAATAATCCATAAGTACTTCTTTTTTGTTTTCCCATTTTCTAAGTGGAAAAACAATCTAAAGGAAGTGCGTTCTGTAGCAAAACCTTCAAAACTAAAACACTTATAGACTTAAAATTGTCAGCTTTAGTTAAAGTCGAAGTGACGTTTTGTTTCTGTCAAGTGACTAGATTTGCCCTGAGCGCAAGAACTAGACTGGTTGGGTTGTTAACATCACATTTTTTATTACTACAAAGACGTATAATCGATTTGTCAACTTTGGCGAAATATTTTCGAGTACCTACTTCATAAAGCCATATGTCAACTGGAAGAAACAATTCAGATGATCACATCTTGTCGATGGCAAGAAGTAATAAATTAGTCTTTTATATATGACCATTACTATTCACTAAAAAAAAAAACGGTGTCGACAAATTCAGTGACAACCAATTTTATGTCACTTCCGTTTGTCATTTTTCAGAATAAATTAGAAGTTCGTCATCATGACATGAAGTGAATTTCGTACCTAATTAAGTGAGAATTATCATAATTTGTCAAAATAAGGTGAAAAAATGACCATTATTAAAGGCGCTAATTAAATTTTAAAAATTTAACAATAACTTAAAAAATTCTAAATTTCTAATAGGATTTTTTAAAAATTATACAATTTAATTGATTTATGCAGAAATTAAAACAAGTAGGCAATAATTGTCTTTATTCAAAAACGAAAATTTGAAAGTTTGAACTTAAGGGAAAAACCGCAATTGCTGGAGGGAAATCTATCAAAATAGCCAATGAGCACTGTCAGGAATAAAATATTGTTCCTTCATGAATACTTACCGATAAATACATAATAGTGTTATGGGCACACGATCTTTTTAGTTCAAGCTTTACGAAAATGTACGGACAAAAAAATATGGCTGTCTCCTTTGAAGCAAATTCCATTCGGAGGTACAAAGTTTTTTTTGTATTCAATTTACACATTCACATGGGAACGTCTTTTGCAAAATAAACTACAAATCCTAAGAAATTCTAAAGATGTAGGTATTTATAAATTATTGTGAAAGCTAAGCTATAATATTTGATATGCATATTAAATTAGTCGGATATGCTAAACAAAATTTGTATAAACCTTTATTTAGGCTTTTGTTGCCAAATGCAATTTAAAATAGCTCCTTCAAATGACAGCTTAAAATTCATAGCTTAAATTTTGGCGTGAATAAATAAATATCAGTTTTCAAGAGCATAGGTAACACAAAATCCGCTGATAGCGATTTCTGTCGATACAATTCAGAATTGCAATTCGAAAACTATTTAATCTGTCAGAGCATACCACATTATAGTTGGAAAATCAAAAAGCTTTTTTGAATTTTCGATTAAACTGTCATCAGTGTTTCAATGTTTCCACCAATGAAAGTGTGTTCTATCGCAATTTGTAAAAGCTGTCAATGGTTTTTAACGGACAATAATGTAGAGAGTAATTAAGCGCTAGTTATAGCTATCAGGAAAGTGGATACGTAAAAACACGTAAAAGAGCAAACCTGTGACGTTTTACGCAAACATTTCAGGGGAAGTATTTGGCAAAGTTAACTAACGGCCGGCCTTTTGTTGTTCAGGCACAAAGATTGGAGATAACTATTCTTCTTCTTTACTATAGTCCAAAAAAGCAAAACAAAATTTGTGACTGGGCCCCTTGTGAGTCGCATTGCATTCTGTGGGTTGGGGACTTTAGTCATTAAAATAATGTCGTGCCCATTTCTAATATATTTTTCGGTTTATCTTGACAAATATTTTAGATTTTTGAGAAATCCTAAAAGTTATGGCCCCTATTGTGAGTGTCGATAGTAAATCGTTGATCGACAACCAGTTCCGACGGGAAAATGATTTCAAGAGTGAGCGTCAATTTTTTTGTAGTTTTCCATTTTGTCACTAGTAGAGAACTACCCGAACTAAAAACAAATTTAGTAAACTTTAGTACTGTGCGATTTTTGAATCGTTTATTTAAAAAGTAAGGTTTTGAAAATGGCTATCCGAAATATAGGATTACAATACTTTCTTCATAAATTTTAAACGTCTCATATACACTGACTATAATGTTCGCTGGTGTAGTATGCCTAACTCCATAACTTTGATCTTTCGCCACCGACTCTAAACGATCAGGAAAAATGGTAGATGAGAGATGTCTTACTTGATCAACCTATCTCACCTTGAGCCTACCTAAAGGACACCTGCCAGATGGCATGGATTCCATTAGCACCAATGCTACCTTATACGATTATTCGATCGATTTATCAGATACTAGCGAGGACTCATATCGACAAGTCTTATAAGCGTGTTGAACTTGTTTTAAGAGGCATAAAACACATAACAACAAGCCCACAAGTCCAACAAGTATTTTTCCAATTTAATAAAAAATAGTGATGCGGTCAGAATTCGCTTGTATTGCAGGATGAATTCTACAGTGTTACCGTTGCACTATTTATTACCGAGTGCTATAACTATTAGTTACAATCAACAGTCTTATGTTATCACTGACTTCATTTATGAGATCATTGCCAGATTATTTCAACTTATGCCAGTCATTGCAAAAACAAAATCAAATGAAAATATCATTGCCAGTTCATTTACAGTAAAATATTGACATTTGTCAGTTTTTTTTTTGAGCTATTTAAACAAGCGCTGGTACTAAAACTGAAAGCTGATTGTCAATCAAATGCATATGTAATTCTGACATGACGATGAATAATCAAACTTTTTGTTTAATTTAGAAGGATAAAGTTTTTTGTATAATTTCTTATTACAGTCCCCAATTTTTTCAAGTTGAGGACAACAAATGTTTCAACGCTTCATTCTCAAGTAGACACCAGCCCCATTCGTCTAATTTAACAAAATAATCCATAAGTACTTCTTTTTTGTTTTCCCATTTTCTAAGTGGAAAAACAATCTAAAGGAAGTGCGTTCTGTAGCAAAACCTTCAAAACTAAAACACTTATAGACTTAAAATTGTCAGCTTTAGTTAAAGTCGAAGTGACGTTTTGTTTCTGTCAAGTGACTATAGATTTGCCCTGAGCGCAAGAACTAGACTGGTTGGGTTGTTAACATCACATTTTTTATTACTACAAAGACGTATAATCGATTTGTCAACTTTGGCGAAATATTTTCGAGTACCTACTTCATAAAGCCATATGTCAACTGGAAGAAACAATTCAGATGATCACATCTTGTCGATGGCAAGAAGTAATAAATTAGTCTTTTATATATGACCATTACTATTCACTAAAAAAAAAAACGGTGTCGACAAATTCAGTGACAACCAATTTTATGTCACTTCCGTTTGTCATTTTTCAGAATAAATTAGAAGTTCGTCATCATGACATGAAGTGAATTTCGTACCTAATTAAGTGAGAATTATCATAATTTGTCAAAATAAGGTGAAAAAATGACCATTATTAAAGGCGCTAATTAAATTTTAAAAATTTAACAATAACTTAAAAAATTCTAAATTTCTAATAGGATTTTTTAAAAATTATACAATTTAATTGATTTATGCAGAAATTAAAACAAGTAGGCAATAATTGTCTTTATTCAAAAACGAAAATTTGAAAGTTTGAACTTAAGGGAAAAACCGCAATTGCTGGAGGGAAATCTATCAAAATAGCCAATGAGCACTGTCAGGAATAAAATATTGTTCCTTCATGAATACTTACCGATAAATACATAATAGTGTTATGGGCACACGATCTTTTTAGTTCAAGCTTTACGAAAATGTACGGACAAAAAAATATGGCTGTCTCCTTTGAAGCAAATTCCATTCGGAGGTACAAAGTTTTTTTTGTATTCAATTTACACATTCACATGGGAACGTCTTTTGCAAAATAAACTACAAATCCTAAGAAATTCTAAAGATGTAGGTATTTATAAATTATTGTGAAAGCTAAGCTATAATATTTGATATGCATATTAAATTAGTCGGATATGCTAAACAAAATTTGTATAAACCTTTATTTAGGCTTTTGTTGCCAAATGCAATTTAAAATAGCTCCTTCAAATGACAGCTTAAAATTCATAGCTTAAATTTTGGCGTGAATAAATAAATATCAGTTTTCAAGAGCATAGGTAACACAAAATCCGCTGATAGCGATTTCTGTCGATACAATTCAGAATTGCAATTCGAAAACTATTTAATCTGTCAGAGCATACCACATTATAGTTGGAAAATCAAAAAGCTTTTTTGAATTTTCGATTAAACTGTCATCAGTGTTTCAATGTTTCCACCAATGAAAGTGTGTTCTATCGCAATTTGTAAAAGCTGTCAATGGTTTTTAACGGACAATAATGTAGAGAGTAATTAAGCGCTAGTTATAGCTATCAGGAAAGTGGATACGTAAAAACACGTAAAAGAGCAAACCTGTGACGTTTTACGCAAACATTTCAGGGGAAGTATTTGGCAAAGTTAACTAACGGCCGGCCTTTTGTTGTTCAGGCACAAAGATTGGAGATAACTATTCTTCTTCTTTACTATAGTCCAAAAAAGCAAAACAAAATTTGTGACTGGGCCCCTTGTGAGTCGCATTGCATTCTGTGGGTTGGGGACTTTAGTCATTAAAATAATGTCGTGCCCATTTCTAATATATTTTTCGGTTTATCTTGACAAATATTTTAGATTTTTGAGAAATCCTAAAAGTTATGGCCCCTATTGTGAGTGTCGATAGTAAATCGTTGATCGACAACTGTCGATCGATCGAGAACTGTGATTGTCGATTGCGATCGATATTTGTCGATTTGACAGTCGCTTGTAGTCGATTACAAATGTCTGATCGATGCTTTCTCTTGGAAGTGAAAAAATTTCGTGCGTACGAATAGCAATCGACGCAATCAACAATAGTCGTGACGATCGCTGATCGACAATCACAATAAAAGCCTATATCTGTCAACGTCACATCAAAATGTATATCTCGAGTTTGAAATTTTGGCAGAGAACAGAAAAAATATCCTCTGGTATTTCCCAACTTTTTCACAACATTCAAAAGTCATTCTTTTTGCAATGATGTCACTTTAAGTGGTAACTGTTGAGAGTATATTATAAATTAGGATAAGCTACTTCGAAATCATCCAAATACTTTTAGTGTGTGCCTCATGTCTTGATTACCGGATTATGCATTTTTTTTATGCATAGGTAATGTTGAATAATGTGGAAATACGAATGTAGGTACCTACTAGTAGAAATGTAACAGTTGTAATAAATTCGTTCAATATTTCAGTATTCAATTTAACAACTTTCTTTTCTGTCTATGATCCTTCTTCCCAACTTACGACTAAACAGTAAGCATATAGGCAGTTGCAATAATTTGACAAAACCTGAAAGAAGGAACCCCATTCAAAGTATTGCCACACCATAACTTCTTGAGACCTTGAAAATGTTAGCTAAGTTCCAAAATTAATACAAATTTCATCAAAGCGATATTGACTGATATTTGGTTCGCTTTAAAGTTAAAGAGCAAAAAAAAATATTTTTCCATCTTTTTTCAGTCTTCTTACTAGCTTACGTATTTAATAAACAGGAGCGTAATCTTGCCAAAGATGAAGGCGGTTACTTCCTAAATTATTACCTCCCAATTATGGTCCCGCTGATCCAATTTGTGACATTTTCTAAGATTCACTACGAAATAATTTAAACTATACTCAACCGCATAAGTCGAGGATATTTTCGAAAACATATTATAATCGTCGTCATCGCATATCAAATGGAAATCATTTTTCTGCAACTTACCATGCTTAAAGGCGGCTTATTTAACATTTCAGCTTTGTAAACCGAAAGCAAGATGCTACCTTGCTTTCTGTCAAAATATTAAAAATATTGTCTGATGGATAATGACAGAACCAATAATACATGGAAAAAAAAAGTCGAAAGATATCTTGAACTTGTTTGAAATGGAAGTATGAAGCCTCTAGAAAATTAATGCCAAGAAATAAAAACCCTATTGGTTAAACCAGTGATACCACCCTAAATACATTTTTTAAAAAATAAAGCTATAAATGCTGGTTATTTAACGTGGTATAATTTTAAACGAATATCTCTATGGGTAATTTAAGGCTGTAGAAGAAATGAAGAATTTCGAAAGAAAGAAGACAATTTATTCGTTTGGATAAGTTAAAAACGCGGTCCTTCAAATTCCGCTAACTTAGTTTCAATGCGAAATAAAATTCGTAAAGCACTGGTTTTTGTGAGTAAAACTTTAACTCTACTCTGATCATGCAATTACGAAACTTATTGAATTTTCTAGAAATCAGATTTCCATCTAGCTGTTTAATATAATGCGATATCGATGTCCTGAGATCTTAAAGATTTGTATCATTTTTAAAATTCATTTTTCACACGAGCAAATTTGTTCGAAAAATCTGTCCAAATTCAACGAAATTATGAATCAGTGCTTATTGCGATGGAGTCAAAATTCGGTCTTAAGTTGTAATCTATACATTTCTTTTGAATCGAGTAAAATAATAATTAGTAAATTTATTTTTCACTGAAGGAATTGAAAACAATCAAATTACATTTCCAAAACACTTCAAAAATATCAAGTAAATAACCTGCGCCAAAATGTATTACCACCGCAATGTTTTTTTAAATTTTGAATCTTTTTTAAAAATACTCATAGCAGTTTAAACTTAAATGGTCGATTTTTCTGATTGAGAGTCTTCCTATTTATCGTCCTCATTGTATTCTTACTTCTTAAATGTTCTATAAGATAAAATATTTCCAAGTAAAAACTATTTGTCCGACAAATGTCGCAAAACATTAGTACGGACTTAAATTACACAGATCTGCCGTAACCGAAGGGCTATAAAAAAGTACTTTAATATTTAAACATATGTATTTCCCCTTATAATGTTACAGATAAAAAGTAATGTCCTCTTTCTTCGCTATAAAAAAAATGTTTCAAAAAAAGTATCAAATATCATACCAAAAATAAAAGTAAAAAAAAAAAAACAAACAAATCTCTCAAAAACTCATACCTCAAAAATGTTCTGTCTGTTTTTCTGACACATAATTATTCATGAAGCAAATAGATTAAAAGTGATTCATATCTTTGTTTATACCTGTAAAATACCAGAGTGGTATTCGGTAGAAAGATAAATTTAGAAAATGAAAGTGCATCATCTAAAAGCTTTATGAGAATTTTATTTTTTTCGAAAATGAGAACTGTTCTCCCACTCAAATATTGAGGAGAACATTTTTTTGAGAGTGACTCAAAAATGACTCAAAAATTTCCCCATCCTAAGAAAAAAAATTTCAAAAAAAGTGGGGAGAAATTGCTCTCATTGAAAACTGTTCTACACATTTGCATTTTTGTTTTGTTCAGATTTTCCTCCCCTATGCAAACAAGTGGGTTAATTTGAAACAGCGAGAGAATTAAATAGGAAGAGAGAAATTCATTCACGATGACTATTTCAGATGAGCGACAAGGTTGAAAAAAAAATGTTTTGTGCTATTAAGTTGCTGTTTTTCAGTTCTATTTTTTTATTATCGCGTATTTTAATTAAACATTTCGAGTTTTAATACTTTTATTTGTTATCGAAATAATTAAAATTTTAATTCGTTTTAATACTTAGTAGTTAGTACATATTATTAATTAAAAAAGTCAACATTTTAAGTGGAACAATTTTATTCGCCACATTTGGTACAATATCTGATTAATAATGAAATCAACTAGAAGTGATTTTGAAGCGGCATTGGACCAACTTACAATCATTTTTAACATTCAACTTAAATTCATTTTTGTAGGTCACAATTGCTAATTTTATATGGAAACTTCGTCATTGTGAGTTCGCGAAATGTAAGCGGGCCAATGAAAATGAATGAATGAATGAAGAGAATTAGTATAATAGTTCTTGAAAATCCCACATAACTTTTTTTCTAACAGGCTCTGTGTATACGGGCCCTATGAGCAGTAGGTAATTTAATTTGTTTTATAAGAAGTCCAGTAATAAAACAGGAATTTATTAGTCTTGGGGGCATTCTTAAGTTCGGGTATCGGGCGATATATGCAATTTGATCAGTTGAACTATCTGCAATTAGGTTCAAAACGTCTATAGTGACTGTAATAAATTAACAGAAATGTCTTCTCGGAATTCACATAAAAAATTTACTCTCAGAATTTCAGTTGTTCACTTAGGTACTGTTACTCTTAAAAAAGTATTATGATTGATAAAGAATAAGTATTCTATATAAAATTTTTGTTATTATCTCAGCAGAAATGCAAATATATTCGTAAAAAAAATGTCTATTAAAAGTTTAGATACTGTCAAAATTGTGGACGCCTTTCATTCATGACAAAAATAAAATAAACCTCATGGTACCGACTGATCTTAAGAAGCCAGATCTAGCGTTCTCTTGGCGGAGAGGTACTTTGTATTACCAAAATTCTGTAAATCTCTCAAAAATACTGTGTGAATAAAATTCTGTTTTTCAAAATTCGGAAAATGCAAAATTCAGTATTCAATTCGTTGCAATTTCAAGGACATTATCCCTCGAAATGCAACTTTTGGGAGCCCCACAAGACAGGCTGCTAATGCTCATGACCATACAGTACACTTGACAACCGCGAGGACATCATCTTTCCAAAACTCCTTCTGTTACAGGACAAGCAAACTTTGGAACTCGCTTCCTGTGGATATATTTCCCGAAGACTACAATTTGCAGCAATTTAAGTGCAGAACTAACATACATCTACAAGCCTTTGCCTTTCCCGGGAGAAGTGAACTGAATTTAAAAGAAAGGAATTTTGAAATACAGAATTTTGCAGACACAATTTTGACCCAATCAGAATTATGACCCCAACCCACTTAATCACATTGAGGTAAAGACAAAAAAGTAGCAACTTAAGTTTAATTATTTGTGATTTTTAAAATATTGCTAGACGAAAAACAACATGATTTAATATATTTAAAACATGTTGCTTATTGAAAGGAATTATCCTCCAAAAATATGCATTGCAATAACTGCCTCGGCTGGGTTGGCAGTTCAACACAATTTCGCAGTACCTACCTTTCCTACTTTTTGCAGTTCTATTATGACGAATTGGTCTACCAATATTTAGTTAAAGCCCTTAAATTGTTACTGGGATTACCGACATAGCATCCATTTTTTTATAGACTTTTCAGCATTACACAAAAAAGTCGAATTGCGTCAAATCGCAACTCCGCAAAAGCCGAATGATTTTACCAAAATGTATGTTTGAGAAATGGATTATCGGAAGTGTGGAATTCATCAAATTGAAAAAATTGTTATTCAAGCCCTCTTTTGACATTTTCTCACCTGAAAAGATGATTTGATTTTATTTATTTATTTATTGCTCCAAAGCCAAAACTAATCAGTGCGATATGGTAATTTATGGAAGTCACCTTGCTTCACTTCTTGAGTCTATTAAACCTTGCAAACAAATAGTCATAATAGCTTTTTATGCCCAAAACACATGTCCAGAAACTCTGGACGCTTCACTGCAAATGAAATAGATATCACAAACCAGTAAGAATAGACCGTCGACTCTTCCCACATAACGGACTTTGCCTACAAGCTGCCGGCGGGCCCAGGATTTTTCGTGTATTGGTGCTGTAAATCAAAGGAGCGCCATTAACGCACGCATACTTGAAAAATTCTAGGCCCATGGTATAGCAGGGAAAATCATTGCCGCCATTAATTTTGACATTTACACGTATTCACAGACATGGTAATTTTTTCCAGGGAGAATCGGGTAGATTCACGAATAGCCGGTCTAGTTCTTACTGGTTTGTGATAGATATGCAGAATTTAATTTGCATTTGCAAACAGCAAATAATTCTCGTCTTTCTTTTCCTCGCACGCATCAGCAGTTGAAGTAAAAAATGCAGTGCTACCAAGTCTATTTAATTTAATTCACTGCGTTGCTGTGCAGGGGATATAGATATTGACACTTTTTGCAGTCCTTCGATGGATGCAGAATTTATACATGTTTAGACATTATGAAAACTAATACTCAGGCTTGTGCGGCTTATGTTTTTTTTTTTTTTTTTTTTTTAAGTGGATTCCAAATCCTGGAGCACTCGGTCGAATCTCGGTCCATTGTACTACCAAGCAGAAACCCCTTTTTTGGTCTAATGGTGGAGAAACTCTGATATTATTCGTTTCTCTTTGGTCGGTGGCAGAGTATTGCTGTCCCCCGCCGGGGCTCGAACCAACGCCGCTCGGGTCACAAGCAATGACTCTAACCACTACACCATGGCCACCGCTGCGGCTTACGTTGATCACACTTAAAAAAAAAAATTAGTATGTGTGTAACAAGTCAGCCACGAAAAGTAGATAACGAGATGTACGCCAAGTTTATATCTTAAGAAGGTTCAATGTTAAAAACAATTGGTAGGTTATCACTGGCCAAGTTTTTATTATATAACTAGCGGACGCGGCAAACGTTGTTTTGCCTGCTTGTACATTTTCATTGTCCGCCAATTGTTCTGCGGCCGTTTTATGACTGTTGAAGAATAGCGTTTGAAAAGTATTTTTTTGTTATGAGAGGTGTCACCCCCATTTTGTCCAATTCCGTCAGGTTTTGTAAAATGCTTCAATCGCAATTCGCGCGGTTGTTTGTTTGGACAATCGATGTCTACAATTTTACAACTTATTAGCTCCCATGGGTGTCGAGAGGGTGAGCTTTGTAATTGCTTCAAGTTTGAAGTTTTTGGCTCAATTGGTTCCGAAGTTAAAGCGGGGTCGAAAACAAGTGAGTTTGTTCCTGTATAAAGGGTGTGTGCCTTTACTAGAGAACTTGGCTGGGGCACTACCGACTACCGTGCCCTTTGATTTAATGAGACCTGTTACTATACGAGTAGAGTCAGCTGAATTCACTGGTGCGTACTGCGTACATTGATCATCGCCCATAACCCTCGATATGGAATGACAATATAAACTCAATCCAACAACTATTCATTCAGTCGAACTGCATATGCAGGACCAATTCTACCTGAAGCGGATGCCAAACATGATTGGCTCGAATTTTGCCACTCAGTAAAGTAGGAACGTGAAGTAGACCCCATTGTGAAAAAGATTGAATTGAGGCAGTTCAGGCCTAACTCGTACATTAATCAGCATTAATATTGGTATCGGTCTCCAGTTTCGGACGCTAAATTAAAAATGTGTCCTTAGCCAATGGTGGTAAAAGTACCAACGTTCCAGTATGCAGACAGATTTCTTGATTTTCGTCAAATTGTCAGAAACAGCATGTTTATGGATAGGATATCTGCCACAGTTTTCAGAATTTCGTCAGTAGATAATCGCTAAAACTCGTGCAAATTAAATTGTAGTTGAATAAAATTTTCAAACAGGTTAGACTCTTTTTCCATGCCTTTCATAGCTTACAAAATATATTCCATTTCTGTTGGGAAAATACCATGAATATGCATGAAACCGTGTTTGTTTTTATTCAGTTACAATTCAAAGATTTTAATCTAGCAAATTCAATATGACACCATGCGCTTAGCTCAACACCAAAAGTAGGTTACTTATAATCATTTCCAAGAGATTACTGTGTAAATAAAAAAAAAAAACATTCAAAACAACCGTATGTGGACGTAATTAAATTGGAGAGACAACTCTGCCATACAAGGGAAATTCAATTGCAACCTAAAGATACTCTGCAATGTGCATGGAACATTGCACTCAAACAACGTCAATACCAGCATCGGCAACTTTTGCCATCCAGCCAGATGTACAATCAAATCAAAGATGATGACTGCAACTGCAATTCATTCGACAATTGCGCACGTGATATTTACTATTTCGGTAAAGACCAGTTCGCCATACCAAATAAGACCCAACTATGTCGTATAACTATACCAACCTAATGCCGATCGCTCCGTGTAAAATATATACAATTTTTTTTTTTCTGTTTTCACTGATCTAAATTTCCCTCTTAGTTTTGTTACTCAACGCGATACCAAAATTCTCCAGAGTCCGGACAATGATCCACTGGGATCTGCTCCTGAATAAGGCGCATCGATGTAATATGATCTAATTGTTAATTTTGCTTTGGATTGTGATCCAAAAATAGCCCGAAACAAGAAACAGCCCCATGCAGACCGAATATTGCAATCTAGCGCACAGTGTGAATGGAAATACATTTTTACGGAATTTTATTTTTTTTTTTTTTGTTTTGGATATTTTTTTATTTCATTTTGGAATACTTCTTGAGATGAGAATTAATTTGCGCTCAATGTTTACGAAGTGAGGATCTTAAATCATCATCTCGTAGGAATTTAGCGCTCGCTGATTGTTTTTCTCGTCCAGATGTTTTCGATAAAACAAATTTGAATTTAATAAACGTAAACAAGAATTTTGAATTGTATTTGCGGGTAATTTTAAGCAATTCTAAAAATATGAATTTCAATGGAATGTAAACGGGGGTAGTCCACGAGTAGATCATAACAAGCACGTTCGTTGGAGGTCACTAGATACACTTAATACGTGCAGTCTCCCACGATTTCTAACAACGAATTTCCCATCATTCTCAACAATGGCTGGTTTTGGCGTCCCAAATTTTAAATCTGAAACCTTGAGTTATACAGTAGGTATACATATATTAATTTTGAAATATTATTGCTTGGAACCGCACGACTTTTAGGCCTCTTACGAATTGTGGTGAAATACAAGAATATTTTTAACAGATGGATCATTTATAACATTATCGCAGTGAATAAGTGACTTATCCTCGGAAAATGTCCTGACATTTTTTTGAATGTTGTAAGAAAGTGTTTTTCAGAACACTCCCCAATATTGAAACAGAGATTGAGTAAATTCCAAGCAAACGGCAATAAATTAGCCGTCTGTAACATAATTAGCAGGGCCATCTATCGGCCTAATTATTATTGTCTCATCTTGGCTTATTGCAGACTTGGGGGCGGGGGTTTGTCTCTTTGCGAGCTTGGGTCGCTTCTTATTGCTTTTCGGGCCGGCAGAAGAGGAGGCAGAGCCCGATCTAAGGAGTCGCTTAGCTTCAGTTTGTGAGACCTCCACCGACATGTTCCTTTTGAAAGACACCGCCGAAGAGCTGACAGAATAAGTGCTTGCGCCTTCAGCAGATAAAGCGTCTTTGCGCCGCGGATCTAACAGCATTTTCCTTTTCCACTTTCACTGTCCCTTAGACAGGTGCAGCTCAAAGCCCGCCTCTTCAAGGGCCCGTTCAACCATGGAGGTATCCTGAGTCTGACCGTCAATGACAGTGCAGTGGGCAGCAGACTGCCTCAAGCTCAATTTTGGGTTCGGGTTTGAATGTTTGGGCCTCCAGAATCCGTGCCCCGGTCGTAGTTGAGAAAGCTACGGATGGATTATGGCTATTGCCAGTACCATCTAGAGTAGACAATTCCGTTTGTTTCTCCATGCACAGCTTGTTTTGAGTGTTAACCACTGGCTCTTGTGAGTTAGAATACACTAACCATTGGTTTGACTGAGGATGAGTGGGGAAGCGAGGAGTAACAACGATTCAGTCTATGAATTATTGTTTGAGAGAATTACATTAACAATAACTCGTAGACACAGTCACTTTGGTAGGAATGATAGCTATTTCGAAATACACCACTAATTCATCATCAGACTCCTTTTAAGTCATTGTTTGAACTGTCGTTTTGAATTCTGACAGTCAATTCTCCGTATTCTCTCAGGATAGGCTAACCGTTTCCTCAAACGCTCCTCCTTTATCCGGGCTTGGGACCGGCATGCTACTTCCGTAGTAAAGCGGAGTGTGTCTTGTGAGACGCTCATATGCCCCATTCGGATGAATAACTTCGTTAAGGTCCTCTAAACTAAACATCTAAAATGGTAGTACCTCCTATAGAATAGGCATAGACTTTCAACTCCGATTCGACTAGTCTTCTGTGCGCCAACGCTTACAGATTTTATGTAAGTATGGGATCTCCTATTAATCGAACTGCTCGTCTCTGTAAGCAGCCAAGTAAGTTAAGTGGATGTTTTCGTACCGCGCTCCACACATGGGAGCAATATTCGAGGCCCGGTCTAGCCTGTGGTTTACACAGAGTAGGAGGAGTTGTTTTTCGGGCTAAAGTATCGTTTTCTCTAAATATAGGTAACTTAACTTAGTGGATGCTGATTTTCCGATTTTCGATAAGTGGCCCTGACATTTTATTCCTGAATTGACAGTCAATCACACATCTTGTAACATTATTAGACAATTAAAATAATTTCAATCTTTTAAAAATATGGTCAAAAGGCACACATATAATCTGGCATTGATTTTATCTGACAAATAGTAGCGACTAGCAAGCAATAATTAGAAATAAAAGCTTCGTCTAGCCTAGCAGGCGATATGGAGAACCACGAATCTTTATCCAACCATCGTTATCAATGATCTATATCTTTTCAGATAATAGTGAGAAAAGAAAAACAACCTAATATTGACTTGTGGATATTTTTTCACCCCAAATGCGGCAATTTCGCCTATTTAGCATAGCCATTCAATAAAAAAAAATAGCTACAGCTGAATAGCACTTTGGGGTAAGAATAAGAATTGATAATAATCTCGTTTGTGTGACCACATTTGCACGAAAGCGTTATTCTAGGTCTAGCTCTGTCTCTATAGTGAAATGAGTATTAATCGGCTATTAGCTGTTAATTGGTTAATACTGGAAAAAGTTTTCAGATTAGAAAAACAAACCTTTTAAAGATACTCTTTAGATGTACATTTTAGTTCGCCTGCAATGAAGTGCATTACTGAAAATTTCTCGTTCATTGCAAGCGTTAAAATTAGGTATAAAAAATGGGAACCGTACCTAACACCTCATTTCAAAATACCTTTTGGACAAAATACCTTTTTTTTAAGTTCTGACCTTTGGGCATAATTTTTTTGTAGAAAATACCTATGGGACAAAATACCTTTTTTCTAAATCCCTTTTGTTAGAATACTTTCGTGTCGGGAAAAGGTATTTTAAAGGTATTTTCAGATTTCCCGAACCACGACGAAGACGGTGTAGTTTTGGTGTTAAAATTAAGCAAACAACATAAAATAAAATTTGCACATACCCAACCCTGCACCTACTCCAAATCCTACAGTGATCCCAAGCAGAGGGGTTGCAGGGAGACAGCATGCCCCCATACGTTGACAAATTCACATTTCCAAAAAGATATTCTGCGAAAGGTATTTTGTCCAAAAGGTATTTTAGGCCTTCCGCACACGTCTCGTATCATCATGGTCACATCATGAATTTGCCGTGCAGGTACGATGACGATACGCGTATTTATCCGCAATTTCCAATCGTCAAAATATAAAGCATAAAGATGTCGCCTGTCATTTTTTTTTTTAATAAGACACGTAGGTATTGGAAAATGTAAACAAACTCCAAGCGTACTCGTACAAAGACGATAAGCGGCCGACACTGCTTGCCGATAGTCGTCATGTAGCATGCATGCTGCGACGATTACGCGTAGCAGACGAGTCGTGTGCAGTTCTCCGTTCTCCATTTAAATACAAGTGGGCGACAACAAATCGTATGCCTCTCGTACCTACATCGCACCGCATCCGCTACGATGACGATACGAACCGTGTGCGGAAGCCCTTAGACTCATATTTTTTGTAGATACATATTTTGCATTAGATTTTATTTCTACTATGATATCTAAATTAAACTAGGCTCGCCAGAAGTTCAAACTCTACGATCACATACTCGTACCTACATTTAAATTCAATATAAAGAAAAATTAAATAGGTGGCGCAACAGGCGTCTAGACACCCTAGGGCCTAGGCCTAGCTTCTCGCAACCATTCCTTTGTGTGAGTTTTTATTTTTTGGGACGAATAGAAGTAAACGGCTGAATTGAGAAGGTTTTTGAGGACAGTCATACTCTCGGATGTTTGTCAGACGTTCGCGAGAGGTGGCGCAGTAGAAAAAACCTTAAGATGTAATTTGTGTTTTTCCGGGGATCGAACCTGGGATCCCTCGCACAGTAGTCCAGCACACTAACCACTGAGCTACTGCGCCCACAATTCAACATACCTACAGCTTCCAAAATATCGACGATGATGACTGAATAGCTGATCGGAAATAATTTTGATTTCGAAGTAGAAAATCCTTCTATTTTGACCGCCTAATGCTCATACATATTTCCAATCACATAGGCACTCATTACTTCAAACTACTCAACAAAAACGGAAAAAAAATTTATGAAGGAATGGACCTATTATAAAAGTTGCCATCATAATTTCAGCTCTTTTATGTGTTTAATACTAGGTCTATTCGCATACTTTTCCGAGCAAGGTAGTCTAGAAATCTGTCAATTTCGAAAATTTGAGCGCAATTCTCTTAGAGAGCGGCAAATGTACCCAAAATTACGTGTATACACTTCGAGCTTCTTCGAGCCATTTCCAGCTAAACATCAATTTTATTTCAAACTGCATCGAAAATTCACAATTTTAATTAGGTAAATTGATATAATTTTGTATTCCATCAATATATTTTTTCGTAATAATGTCAAAGGAATTTACATTATTACAGTAACTACCCATTTTTTAATCAAATAAGTTGGTAATAAATTCACCATACCGAACACACAATTTGCTTAACACGCCCCCATAACGGCCAGTTATTTGAATTATTTCAAAGTTACCACAGAAATAACTGTAAATGTTATTAGATACCAGTGCCAGTGTTTGCGTGACAAATTCACCCTCCATTTACTTTAACATGCCACAAATACTTAACCACCTAATAACTTTTTGAAACTGCCTCTATGGATCTCTCGTTTTTGGCCGAAGCTGGTGGTCTATTCTCTCTGGTTTGTGGGGGAAATGTTCGTTACTTATTAGGTCTGTTCCTTTACTATTAAATCTTACGAATTTTTACGCATTTCTATACGCATTTTTACTCAATGTCGTTCGTTCAACATTTCAGCAGACAAAATTTCGAAATCCAATTTTGCGTTCCCACTGTAACTTCAGCATTTCAAATGACAGCTAGTATCATAATTGATTACATACAGATGTTTTTTGTGTTTCGAAATCAAAAGTGGTTTGTACCTAAAGAATTAATTTGTTAGTTATATTAATCTAAACATGAATACAACTGATAATTCACTATCCAAACATATTTTTCCTACTTCCTACTTTTTTAGCGGTTTTTTTTTTGTCAGTGAGCCCAAAAGTCATCCGAATTAGGTTTGTTCGATTTGCCAAACTTACAAATACAGCAATGAAATTCAACATTTCGCTGAAATCCAACATTTCGAAATGTTGGAAAATATATGGCGAAATGTTGAACATTTGGCCTGAAATGCTGAATTTAGCCGAAATGATAAATTTAGGTGCGGTGTACATGTACACGTACTATAAAACGCGTGTAACGACCTTTTGCATTTGCCTTTTGATTTCCTGCGGTATGAGAAACAAATTGGGATGAAAATGGTATCAGAAGACGGGAAAATAATGTAGCTTTTTTTTCTCTTCTCGAATGCAGGTAGTTCAGTCAGTAAAAACTGGTAAAAACTCTTTCACATTGGATTCATACTTACATGCAACTAATGGAAAAAAATGCATCTGTCATTTTTCATAGTTAGGTACTACAAAAGCGTTCCCTAACGTTTTCGTAAGTTATTCCCTTTGAGAGAGAGAGAGAGACTCCATCCCCACCACTGCCATGTTGACAGTCTTTACCACTTTTACTACAAAAGTAAAGGAACAGACCTATTACTTTGCTGGTTTTCTCTTTTCCTGTCATTTTTGATGAGAACGTGTATAGAGTTTGTGCGAATCGCGTATACGCGAATGAACCTACTATATCAACGGGCTTCAGATAAATCCTGGCACTGATACCTGAAGAAGGTACATATTGCTTTTTTTACTTATTCTTATTCGAAAAGTTCAATCGCATTTTAATACAAATAAGACATACTTCAAAATTTTGCTGCTGTCACATGTTTTTCCATGTTAATCTCTAAACAAATCGTCCAAATAAATATACAACGCATATCGCGCTAAGACTATGACAGACTAATTGAGAAAATGCCAAATTTTTTGACAAGGATTACATCAAACACGATATGAAAAGATCGGTTGACATTTATTTAAAAATCATTGTTCCGATCTTTGGGAACTTTTCAGAAAATGTCAAAATTTCGTTTAATATCAATCAAACCACCCACCGACAACTTTTTCTGACATCAAAGTTGTTTATATTACGATTTGTTACAATTTTGAGTAACTTCAAGTAAATTTTATTTTGAGTTAAATACTCATTCGTGTATTTGCATTTCTTATAAAAATAAGAACTCACGCAAAGGGAGTAGTTTTGAGAACTTCATGTAGCGCGTGGACTTTTTCTACTACGCCTTAAAAGGTTCTTAATCATCAATAATATCTAATTACTCTACAATTTAAAGACAACTTTATAACAGGCAAAACAGCTTTGTTTACATTGAAACAGGAAATCAGCCTATGGCAGAACCAATATCAGAAAAAATTTTTCTTAGAATATATACACATAAATATAACTTGGAAATGCAAATATTGTATTTTTAAATGCATTTCAATACAATCAATAATTCATTTGCACTTTAAAATTTAACACAAAACTAGTCGTTAGATTTTGTTAACAAAAATATGTTATTCCGCTGATTTATGGTTGTTTTTAGTGACTGAAAGATCACCAAGATGCCAAGTTAGGTAAGACAAAACGGTGCTAAGAAATATGTATAGATGTAAATGTAACCACAGTACATTTCAAAAGTCAACGATTTTGGCTAAAATTGTCCCCGAAAACAAAGGGATAACCCAGTTAGCATATTAAAATTAAACCCCTCAATGCAACACATTGCCACATCCGACTTGGCATTGACATTGATATTCTGTTGCACTTAGATTACAACACTCTTGTGGCTGTTGACAGCTCCTCAGCGAAATGACATTTCGTTGCATTACAATTTTTAAGGAAATGCAATTTCAATCTACAAATTAATTTACAGAAACGAAACCGCTAACTAAGAGAACAATTCGAAACCCATATGTTAATTAGAAGAAAACTATTTTAATTAAACTGCAAAAATGCCCTCAATTAAATTATTCAAAAGATCCACCACAAAGTTTCGCAATTACGTTCAGGGAGCTTGCATAGCTTCGTCACACTTGTAGTGGATTTTTTTATTTAATTTCAAACATTCGTTACGTTTGGGAAACATTATTTAATAAGTGAACCGTTTTTCTTTTGTCTACTTACAGTTCAGCAACACGGTGGAACTATTTTGCAACAGCAGATGCTACCATCTCTGACACACGTCTATGCCCAAGGTGACATCTCACCACCCGTCTTCGAACAAATCTTTAAGAATGCCCGTTTCGCTCAGGGCGGTAATGCTTTGTTCGAAGGTAGGTTGCGAGGTAATCCGAAGCCATTCGTTACTTGGACCCGGAAGGGCGCACCACTTCTGGAGTCCCACAAGTACCGTATGAACTACAATGAGGTCACTGGGGAAGTGTCACTGCTGATCAATCAAATTGGACCCGGCGATGAGGGCGAATACACCTGCAGTGCCCGCAACCAGTATGGCGAAGCTATCTGCTCCGTTTTCATTCAGCCAGAGGGTCAACCAATGACCGTGTCGCAGCCAATTCAAAGCTACGACAAGTCGATGTACACCAATGGATACTCGTTCACATCCATCGAAGAGGAGTTCCGTGTCGATACCTTCGAGTATAGGCTATTGCGTGAGGTGTCGTTCCGAGAGACTATCACTCGACGATCGCAATACGAATCCGACTTTCAGCTTATAGCTGAAGTGGACCGTTCCCTTGGACCTGCCTTTGCACCGCAGATTAACACCAAGCCGCGCAATTCCAAACTGGTTGAAGGTTCAGATGCTGTATTCACTGCCAAAGTTGGATCAAATCCTAAGCCGAGGTTGACATGGTTCCGTAACGGACAGCGTATCGTTCCATCCGCCAAACACGAGATCTCGTATTCCAGCAATTTGGCAACACTACGTGTCAAGAACGCCGATCTTCGGGATGCCGGTCATTATACCCTGTTAGTGGAGAATACACAGGGATGTGTGGTCTCGTCTGCAGTGTTGGCCGTTGAACCAGCCGCCGAATCGTCGCACGAACCAAAGGCAGTCGACAATATGGCTGAGCAGCTGGAAGCCGGCAAAGCTTTGCCGCCACAATTTGTGCGTGCATATGCGGATCGCGAAGCTACCGAAAGTCGCATGACACGATTCGATTGCCGTGTCACCGGAAACCCATATCCAGAAGTATACTGGTTCATCAATGGCAAGATGATTCACGATGATGCCACCCACAAGATCTTGGTCAACGAATCTGGCAGCCATTCGCTGATGATCACCAACGTCAGTCGTTATGATGCTGGTGCAGTGCAGTGTTTGGCTCGCAACAAGGCCGGTGAAGTAGCCATTGAGGCTCAGTTGACCGTGCTAGAGAAGGAACAAGTTGTGGCACCGCAATTCGTACAGCGCTTCCAAACGGTTACCGTACGAGAAGGTGAACCTGTTGCACTCAGTGCCAATGCTATTGGTACACCTGTGCCAAGGATTACATGGCAGAAGGATGGTGTACAGATAAGCTCGACCCAAGAACGTTTCGTCGGCATTGACGGCGGAGCTACATGCTTGGAAATACCACGTGCTAAGTCATCCGATTCCGGTTGGTATCAATGTACAGCGCAGAATGTTGCTGGATCGACGGCGAATCGCGCCAGACTCTATGTATTAGAAACTCCCAGAGAGCAGCCCCAAGAACAAAGACGTCTACAATTACCAAGGCCCACCAAGGTCATCGAACCAGAGTAGGTCCCATGCGAAAAAAAATGGCGCCCAACGAGAAGTATTAATAAATTATTTTTCTTTTCCAGACCTGTTCCTGGGCCAGAAATCATTTACTTGCGTCACGTGGAGCGTGCCAAGCCTCACTTGCGTCCCGGCGAGGAGGACCGCGTCTATCCACCACCGCAATTCATCATACCACTGCAAAATGTTCAACAGACCGAAGGAGGACGCGTCCACATGGAAGCTCGCATCGAACCAGTGGGCGATCCTTCGATGGTTGTCGAGTGGTTCCTCAATGGAAGACCTCTTGCTGCAAGTAAGTCGATTTGAATTCTATAATTTCCAGATTTCTTATGCTCTCTTCCCTTAGGTTCCCGTGCCACGTCGGTATTCAAGTTCGGTTTCATCGCTCTGGATCTGATCAGTATCATTGGTCAGGACAGCGGTGAGTACATGTGCCGCGTGACCAACGCAACTGGCATGGCAGAATCTCGTGCCATACTATCGGTCACCCAACGCGCCTCGATAGAGCAGACATCGCAGCATCCAAGCAGTCTGCAATACATCAGTCAGCTGGAAGACTACTCCAAGTATTCCCGCCAAGAGAGCTCTGAAGAGCTAATTAATCAAAAGCCAGCTTTCATCAAGCCTCTACGCGATCTAGGCGAGTTCGAGGAAGGCAAAAACATCCATTTCGAGGCTCAACTCACTCCGGTCAACGACCCAACAATGCGTGTCGAGTGGTACAAGGATGGTCGCCCCATTACGGCCAGCTCGCGAATCACTGCAATCTTCAACTTCGGCTACGTCTCCCTTAACATCATGCACCTACGGGCTGAAGATGCTGGTTCGTATACCGTACGAGCCGTCAATCGGGTCGGTGAAGCCATCAGTACCTCGACCATTCACGTAATCTCAAGAAGTCAAGTAACCGCTGATCTGGGTATTCCCGAACAGCAGCGTTACATCGAAAAGGTGGAGGAGTTGGAGCAATACCAAAAGTCTCAGCACAAGAAGTACGTGCACGAAGTTCAAGAGCCATCAGGTCCACCAGTGTTCAAGACCCCAATTAAGGACCAGTTAGATATGCGGGAGGGCGCCTATGCCCATTTCGAAGCCCGCCTTGAACCGGTCGGTGATTCTACAATGCGCGTGGAATGGCTGAAGGATGGACGGCCATTAGAAGCCAGCTCGAGGAGCACAACTTTCTTCAACTTTGGCTACGTGGCGCTGACCATTAAGCAGCTGACAATCTACGACGCCGGCGTTTATACTTGCCGTGCATACAACTCACTTGGACAGGCAACCACATCATCCAATCTGACTGTCCTATCGAAGAAGGCTATTGTGTCCGATTCCCAACACCCAGGTGGCCTACAGAAGATCCAGCACCTGGAAGATTCATCGAAATACGCTCGTAGCGTTGACGAGGAAACTAAAGTCACTCAGATTCCTCGCTTCTTGGGCCCGATGAAGGGCACCAACAAGATTCTAGAAGGACAACGCGCTCACTTTGAAGCCCGCGTTGAGCCGCAATCCGATCTGACCATGCAGATCGAATGGTACCACAATGGAAAGGCCATTATGTCTGCCAATCGCATTCAGACCTACTACGACTTTGGTTATGTCGCTTTGGACGTTTCGGCTGTTCGCGCGGATGATGCTGGTGTCTACACTGTGGTGGCCAGGAATAAGCTAGGTGAAGCTCAGTTGTCGGCAACGATGGTAGTTGAAAGTAAGTCGAGCATGCGATGGCCTTTGGCGGGACTCTAACTAACACGTGTTTATTTTTTTCTTTGCAGCTCGTTCCAGCATTGACACATCTAGCATGCATCGTGGTCTTGTTGAGAAGACCCGCCAGTTGGAGGGATCAAAGTTCGTTGAGCCACAATATGACATCGAAGAGATCTCCAAATCGAAGCCCATCTTCGTACAGCCCTTGTCCGATCCCAAGCCCATGCACGAAGGTAAGAACATTCACTTGGAGTGCCGCCTCGAACCTATGGGTGATCCCACAATGAGAGTGGAATGGTTCCAAAATGGACGTCCCATCACTGTAGGTTCGCGCTTCAGAACTTACTACGACTTTGGATTTGTCGCTTTGGACATTGTCCAGACGATCGCCGCTGACTCCGGTGAGTATACATGCCGTGCCACCAACCATCTTGGTTCGGCCCATACTTCATCTTGCGTCCGCATCATTGACCGCTCAGACGTGGTTACTGAGACGCAAAACGAAATGTCCCTGGAGCAAATCCAACTACTTGAGGATGCCTCTCGTCGTCGCCATCAAGTGACGGAAGACATCACCATCATGCAAGCACCACAGTTTACTCGTCCGCTTCACAATATCGAGACCATGGAAAGCACCAATGTTCATTTGGAGTGCCGGCTTCAGCCAGTCGGTGATCCCACCATGCACGTCGAATGGTTCGTTAATGGCCAGCCCCTTAAGACCGGTCATCGTTTCAGGCCCGCTTATGAGTTCGATTACGTAGCTCTGGACCTACTGGGAGTCTACGCCGTCGATTCAGGAGTATACACTTGTCAAGCCCGCAATCAGTTGGGTGAAGCTGTAACATCATGCTCGGTACGCATCATCGCCAAAAAGGATCTCGTTCTCGATACCCAAAACGCATCGGGACTGCAGAAGATTCAGTATCTGGAGGACGCTTCCAGGTACAAGCGCTCCGAATATGTGGACGAAACCGTCAATATCCGTCCGCGGTTCTTGAGTCACCCGAAGAATCTGACCAACATGCGGGAAGGCGCTCACGCTCACTTCGAATGCAAGATTGAACCTGTCACCGATCCCAACCTAAAGGTTGAATGGTACAAGAATGGCAGGCCCATCACCATTGGCCATCGTTTCAGACCCATCCACGACTTTGGATATGTGGCTTTGGATATCGTCGATCTGATCGCCGAAGACTCCGGGGTCTATCAATGCCGTGCCCAGAATCTTGTCGGCCAAGACGAGACTCGCTGTGAGTTAGTCTGTCGCAGCAGTGAACAAATCGTCACTATCACTCAGAACGAAGCTGGCTTGGAGCAGATCCATTACTTGGAAGATAGGTCAAAGTATCGTCGTCACGAGGAAATCGATGAGACCACCAAGCAAGCTCCAGTCTTTACGACATCCTTAAAGAACATCGACATCAAGGAAAACCAACGTGCTCACTTTGAATGCCGCTTGATCCCAGTCTCAGATCCAACCATGAAAGTCGAGTGGTATCATAACAACGCTCCTCTGAAGTCCGGTTCTCGTTTCACCGAGACAAACAACTTCGGATTCGTCGCGCTCGATATCATGTCGTGTTTGCCCGAGGATGCCGGTACCTACACCTGCCGTGCTTATAATGCAATTGGAGAGGCAGTAACTTCGGCTATCGCGCTCGTCCATACCAAGAAGTCCATCTATATGGAGTCTCAGCATGAGGGCGCTCTTCATCGTCTGCAATACCTTGAGGAGACCTCCAAACGTCAAAAGATGAGCACTCAGGAGGAGACCATCACTCAGGCTCCAGTTTTCACTCTGCCCGTTCGCGATGTCAGAGTAGCCGAGAATCAAGCGGTACACTTCGAAGCCCGCCTCATACCAGTGGGTGACCCCAACCTAAAGGTCGAATGGTTACGCAATGGCCAACCTATTGAAGCGTCAAACCGCGTCACAACAATGCACGACTTTGGCTACGTCGCCTTGAACATGAAGTACGTTAATCCTGAAGATTCTGGAACCTACACTTGCCGAGCCGTTAACGAGCTCGGTCAAGCTGTCACTTCGGCCACATTGATCGTTCAATCGAAGGCAGCCCTCCAAATGGAGACCCAAAACGAAGCTGCCATGCACAAGATCCACCAGCTTGAAGATCACACTAAGTATACCCGTCGTGAGGAAGAGGAATATGAGGTCACCCAGGCACCACGCTTCATCACACGCCTGATTGGGCCTACCAACCTTGTTGAAGGCCAAAGTGCTCACTACGAGTGCCGCATTGAACCTTATCCCGATCCAAATCTTAAGGTCGAATGGTTCCACAATGGCAAGCCCTTAACAACAGGCCATAGGTTCCGCAATACTTACGATTTTGGTTTTGCTGCCTTGGACGTCCTGACTGTTTACTCTGAAGACAGCGGTGAATACACATGCCGCGTCACTAATAACCTAGGAACCGCTGTATCGTCTATCAACCTCAACGTACAGTCTAGGTCATCAATTATCCACGAAACGCAACACGAAGGCGCTCTGGAGAAGATCCAATACTTGGAGGACGATTCGCGCTTCGCACGCAAGGTCGAAGAGGACCAGTACTTGGCCGAGAGGCCACAGTTCGGACGTCCACTGCGTAATGCGAACGTTGCTGAAGGCAGGCCAGTCCATCTGGAAGCCACTCTCACTCCAGTCAATGATCCAACTATGAAGGTTGAATGGTACCGCAACGGAATACCCATCCAAACTGGACACCGCTTCAAGACTACCTATGATTTTGGTTTTGTCGCTTTAGACATATTGTACGCGCATGCCGAAGATACTGGCACCTACATGTGCAAGGCTAAGAACGCTGTCGGCGAAGCTGTCACGACCAGTGCTGTAAACGTCACAGGTAAGTTTAAAACTTCTCTCCGAACTGTCAATCAGTTTTAAACTTTTGTTCTCCCTTTCAGCAAATGCCACTTTAGTGCTCGACACCATGGACGAGCAACGTTTGGAGAAGATTCGCCAGTTGGAGAGCTACGAACGACCAAAAGCTCAAGTTGTCGAGGAAAAGGGACAGAAGCCGGTCTTCTTGACACCGCTCACCAGTCTGGAGCATCTGAAGGAAGGCGAACACGCCCATTTGGAATGTCGCGTTGAACCGATCAACGACCCGAACCTGAAGATCGAATGGTTCTGCAATGGCAAGGCCATCCAAATCGGTCATCGTTTCCGGACTACTCATGACTTTGGTTATGTTGCTCTGGACATTCTATATGCCTACGGTGAGGATACCGGCACTTACATGTGTAAGGCTACCAATCTCCTGGGTGAAGCTATGAACACTTGCAATGTTCGCGTGCTTAACCGCCGCAGCATGATCTTGGACACCCAGCATCCAGATGCTCTAGAAAAGATTCAAAAGCTCGAAGCTAAGGCGGCTCCAAGCCGACCAGATGTTGAGGATCTTCCAATCAGCCCACCCCACTTTACAGTGGAACTTCGAGGAAACACCGAGATCTACGAAGGTAAGACCGCTCACTTTGAGGCTCAAGTCCAGCCAGTTCACGATCCAAATCTGCGCATTGAATTCTACCACAATGGAAAACCCCTTCCATCGGCTTCCCGTTTCCATATCACATTTGATTTCGGCTACGTCGCCTTGGACATTTCGCACGCAGTTGCAGAAGATGCCGGTGAGTACTCCGTGCGTGCTGTCAACGCTTTGGGACAATGCACATCGTCGACCAGTTTGCGTGTGATTCCATTTGGCGGCATTATTTCTGAGACTCAACATCCAGAAGGTCTTGAGAAGATTCGTCAACTCGAATCGAATGCACCGTTCCAGAGACCAGAAGTCGACGGCCCAGCCACTCGTCAACGACCAATGTTCACCCAGCCACTCCAGAATATCGACCGCATTAACGAACACCAAACCGCTCACTTTGAAGCCCGCCTCATTCCGGTGGGTGATCCAAACCTTAAAGTCGAATGGTACCGCAATGAGAAGATCATCGAGGATAGCTCGCGCATCACCAAACAGCACGACTTTGGATTTGTCTCTTTGGACATTTCCCACATCCGCAAGGAGGACGAAGGTGTGTACATGTGTCGCGCCGTTAATCCGCTCGGAGAAGCTGTCACCACTGCTTCCATGCGCGTCATCACCGAAGCCAGCATCCAAATGGACACCCAACATCCAGAGAGTATTGGTCGCATCCATCAACTGGAGAGACCATCTGCTCCAAGACCCGAAGAACCAGAGCGATTATTCGAGAAGCCCATCTTCACTCAGTTGCTCACTGGACCATCAGAGTTGTGGGAAGGACAACATGCTCACTTTGAAGCTCGTGTTGTTCCAGTTGGAGATCCAACTCTGCGCTTCGAATGGTACATCAATGGAGTGGAACTCAAGATGGGATCGCGTCTGCGTACCACGCACGACTTTGGATTCGTTACTTTGGACATCAATTCGGTTGTTAAGGAGGACTCTGGCGTATACATGTGCAGGGCATACAATGCTTCTGGTGAAGCTGTTTCGTCAACTGCTATGAAAGTAAAGACCAAGTCATCGATTGCCGGAGAGCCCCTCATCCCAGAATCCTGGGAAGCTATCCGTTTGAAGGAGGCCGCAATGAACCGCGTCCCAGAAATGTTTGTTGATACATCACCACAACAGGCTCCTGTATTCACCACTCACTTGCAGAGCTTCGACAAACTCTCTGAGGGTCAGCACGTCCACTTGGAAGCTCAAGTCGAGCCCAGAGCCGATCCTAATCTCAGGATCGAATGGTTCAAGAACGGAATTTCGCTCACCACTGGTGCTCGCATACGCAGCACTTTCGACTTCGGTTTAGTGACGCTTTCAATCAACGGACTGCGTGCCGACGATTCTGGAATATACACCTGCAAGGCTACCAACTTGATCGGCGAAGCCGTATCCACGTCATCACTCAAGATCGAAGACCGTCACTGGCTGATGGGAGACTCTTTGCATCCAGAGTCATTGCCACGTATTGACGCCCTCGAAGCACCAAAAGAGGGACGTCCTGCTGCTCCAGAACCTGTCTACGAATCACCGGTCTTCATCACTCATCTGAACAACATCGAGTGCAAGGAGAACGACAGCGTCCGCTTCGAGTGCAATGTCGAGCCAGCTCGCGATCCGACCATGGGAATCGAATGGTTCTACAATGGAAACCCATTGCCAGCTGCTGCCAAATTCAAGAGTATCTACGACTTTGGATACTGCGCTTTGGATCTGACCAGTTGCTATGCTGAAAATACTGGAATTTACACATGCAAGGCCACCAACAGCAGGGGCTCGGCCACAACATCAGGAACCCTAAAATGCACCAGCGATAAGACCATGTTCTTTGAGACTCAACATCCTCAAGGACCAGCCGGTCTGCAAGCAGTCCAAGAGACCGAAGAGGCTGTTGCGAATAGAAGCAAACCCAAAGACGCCAAGCCAGAAATGGTATACCCACCTCCAGTTTGGACCGTGCCACTCAACCCAGAGTTCAAATTGTCCGAGGGACAGCCGCTCCATTTAGAGGGACAAGTCGAGCCGAAGGAAGATCCAAATCTCTTCATCGAATGGTACTTCAATGGCAAACTCTTGCAGCATGGATCACGATTCAAGATGACAAGCGAATTTGGCTTCGTCACTCTGGATCTTATTGAGGCATATGAACGCGATCAAGGCATGTACACATGCAAGGCGTACAACCGGTCTGGTGAGGCTTTCACTCAAACGACTATCTTCTGCAGCAGCCTGGAAAATATCATCGAAAGGACTCAACATCCAAAAGGCGCCGAAGGTTTGGAGCAAATCCGTGATCTTGAAGAATCACTACGTAGGGATGGTACAAAACCGGAACAACCCGAAGCTGGCCAAGCACCACGTTTCACATCAGAATTCATCCCTATCACGGACGTTGGCGAGGGTGAGATTGCCCACTTTGAAGCCACCTTGGTGCCAACTGGTGACCAGACAATGGTCATCGAATGGTTCTACAATGGCAAGGTCCTGGACGCTGGCCATCGCTTCCGCACGATCTATGCATTCGGAATGGTCGCCCTCGAAGTGCTTGGCACCAAGATTGAAGATTCCGGCACATACACCTGTCGTGCCACCAATAAATGGGGTAGCGCTGAAATTCACGTCGAATTGGGTTGCGTTGACAAGCCGAGAGGACAGAAACCACGATTCACGTCCCACATTCAGAGCCTGGAGGGCCTCAAGGATGGACAATCAGCTCATTACGAGTGTACTCTTATCCCAATCAACGACCCCGAACTCAAGGTTGAATGGTATCACAATGGAAAATTGTTGCGTCACTCGAACCGCATCAAGCCCGTATCAGACTTTGGCTATGTCCTTCTTGATATTGCCTATCTGCAGGATCATGACAGCGGTGAATATGTCTGCCGTGCCTGGAACAAATACGGCGAAGACTTTACCCGTGCCACTCTCAATTGTCGCGGACGTGGTGGTGTATTCTCGGACACTCTGCAACCGGATTCCCTGCAAAGAATCCGTGAACTGGAGTGCCCACAATTTGGCGATCAACAAGGTCCATCCACACCAACCGGAGAACCACCCAAATTCATCACTCAAATCACCGATGCCACAAAACTGGTCGAGGGACAGAGTGCTCATTTCGAGGCTCGCCTTACACCAATCACCGACCCAGAATTGGTTGTCGAATGGTACTTCAATGGCAAGAAACTGCCACATGGACACAGGTATAGGACGTTCCACGATTTTGGTATTGTTATTCTGGACATACTCTACTGCTATGAAGAGAACTCCGGAGTATACGAGTGTCGTGCTTACAATAAGTACGGCGAGGACGTCACAAGGGCAACACTGAAATGCTCATCGAAGGCTAGCTTAATCCTGGACTCGCAACTGCCGCGAGTAAGTATTGAAACATTTTTTTAGTGCTAGTTTTAAGTCTGATTGCGCAGCATCGTCCGCCGTCACCCATATTTTGAAGAGACACTTTTTCACCTATTTAGGCCAAAGGCTTTAAAAACATATGATTGGATGAAAGATCATACTTTGTAATATGGTAAAGTTACGACGCTGCCAAGCTTCAATTATTAATTCAATGCGAAGGCTTTTAAGCTTTTAAGAATTCCTATTATTTTCAAATATTCGAAAGCTTTAAAGGGAAAACTCCCAGTTTTACCTTTTTCTTGAATAGATTTTTAATAAACTGGCATTTCGATCGCGATAAAAGAGACTAACCCCCTTTCTCGTTTATTTTACAGGGCATGGAGGGAGGCTTGGAGAAGATCCAAAACTTGGAATACTCCTTGGTCCGATCCCGCGATGAGACAGTCGAGGAAACCCGAGGCAAGGCCCCAGTGTTCACCGTACCACTTTCGAATGTCGACAATCTACGCGAAGGCGAGAATGCCCACTTCGAAGCACGCCTTACTCCCGCCAACGATCCTAAGTTAAAGGTCGAATGGTACTGGAATGGCAAACCGATGCGAGCTGGTTCTCGCTTCCGTACATTCTGCGACTTCGGCTTTGTCATCTTAGAGATATCGCCTGTCTATCCAGAGGACTCTGGTGAGTTCTCATGCCGTGCCATCAATGAGTATGGTGAAGCTGTCACCACTGCCACCATGAAGATTCAAGGCAAGCGCAGCATAATCATGGAATCTCAATTGCCAAAGGGCATGGAGGGCACCATCGATCGTATTGCCGAGCTAGAAGGACTTGGCGCTGGACGCAATGAATTCGTTCAGGAAGACGACGACGGCAAACCACCAGAGTTCGTTACAACACCATTCGACATGGTCATCACTGAGAATTCATTGGCACACTTTGAGTGCCGCCTTCAACCGATTAACGATCAAAGTATGCGCGTTGAATGGTTCCACAATGGCAAGGCATTATGGGCTGGTTCCCGCATTAAGACTATTAACGATTTCGGCTTTGTGATCCTCGAAATCGCCGGCTGCTATCAGCGTGACTCGGGCTTGTACACATGCAAGGCAACGAACAAGCATGGCGAGGCTTCAGTCTCGTGTAAATTGCAAGTTCGCGGTCGCCAGGGTATTATTATGGAGCCACAATTGCCATCGAACTTCCGCAGCGGCACCGAGAGTCTTCAGAAACTGGAGGAAAGTCTGCATAAGCGTGAGGAGGTCTTCATCGATGAGGAACAACCAAATCCACCCAAGTTCACCGAGGAGATCAAGGATAATATCGATATTCCAGAAGGTGGCCCGATCCACTTTGATTGTCGGGTAGAGCCCGTTGGCGATCCGACAATGAGGATCGATTGGTTCTTTAATGGACGCTCATTGGCCACTGGCTCACGAGTGCATATGTTGAACGACTTTGGATTCATTGCATTGGACATTGACTACATCTATACTCGTGACGCTGGCGAATACATATGCCGAGCAACCAACAAGTGGGGCACTGCTCAAACTGTGGCCAAGGTCACATGCAAGGGCAAGGGCAACATCGTCTATGACTCTCAATTGCCCGATCACATGACAGCCGAGAAATTGAAGGAACTCGAACGTGGACGCATTACTGAAGCACCAAAGAAGGAGGAACTCACCTTCGGACCACCGAAATTCATTACCGAGATCGCTTCAGTCATGGCCGAGGAAGCCGAAGCCATTCGTTTCGAATGCCAAGTGGAACCAAAGGAAGATCCCAAACTGCGCATTGAATGGTATCGCAATGGTAAGCAAATACCAGCTGGACATCGTTTCAGGACTATTTACGATATGGGCTACGTATCACTGGACATTTTGTATGTCTATGCTGAGGATTCCGGAGAGTATACCTGCCGTGCAGTAAACGACTACGGCGAGGATAGAACCAAAGCAACCATCACTTGCAAACGTAAGAAGTTTATGAGATGTTATTGTTAACAATGCTTACAATTTATTTCGCATTATCTTTAGAACAACCATCAATCATCCTGCAAAACCAAGTACCAAAGGGCATGAAGCGTACCGAAACTCTCACTCAAATGGAAGCGGCCATCAAGAAGTACACCTCAGAGGTTCATCTTACCGAAGATGATCTATTCGATCCCGATCGCAAGCAACCACCCCGATTTGTCACCCAGATCAAGGAGCAAACCAACTTGGTCGAAATGCAAGCGACCAAGTTTGAATGCCAGTTGGCTCCAGTGGGTGATCCCAACATGAAGGTGGAGTGGTTCTTCAATGGCAAACCACTATTGCATAGTAAGTTTCAAAAGCTCTTCTCTAGCCCCCCTCAACCTTTCAATTGCAATAAATTCGTTTTGTGTATTTAGGCGCACATTTCCTATTCTAACAACAATTTGTTTTACAGAGAACCGATTCTTGCCAATCTACGACTTTGGCTATGTGGCCATGAACTTTGGATGGGTATACCCAGAGGACAGCGGCGAGTATGTATGCCGCGCTACCAACTTGTACGGCAAGGACGAGACAAGGGCTATTATCAAGACAACCGGCAAACCAGGCATTGTGTACGATTCACAATTGCCAAGCTACATGAACAGCATCGAGCGTATTCGTGAAATGGAAGCATCGTGGCAAGTGTAAGTACACCTCGAAAGACAAATCTCAGGATTCAAATTTATATGGGCTTTCAATTGAAATAGTGTCCCCGACGAGCCCGATATTGATGCTAAACCAAGAGCTGCACCAACATTTGTCAGCAAACTGGAACCACAAACTGTTGAGGAGGGCGAGTGTGCGAGATTCTGTGTACGTGTTACCGGACATCCACGACCAAGGGTTATGTGGCTAATCAATGGCCACACCATTGTACATGTAAGTTCGAAACTCATTTATCATCCCTCGACCTTGGATAACTTTTCTGTTTACAGGGATCTCGTTACAAGTTAACTAACGATGGAATGTTCCATTTGGATATTCCAAAAACACGACAATACGACACTGGAAAAGTCGAAGTAATCGCCCGCAATTCAATTGGCGAGGCGCTAGCTACAACCGAACTCAAAGTCATCGCACGGTCCGATGACTACCGTAGCGTACTAAAGAATTCACCAAGACGTAAGTCACACCGCACACTTGGCAATGCCATAACAAATATATTCAGAAGCTTATTCCACACAAATAAGAAAATAACAAAATTCTACTCTTAAATGCATAAAATTTAAACAACATTTTTATAATTACATCAGCCTACACTAATATGTAAATATAAGCAGTTAAGACACACCAAACATTTAACACATTCACACAAGTACTTACTCCCAAAAAGAAATGTCCTACGCCACTGTCCTATAAAAGAAAAAAACAAATCCCCCTCCACCTCCCAATACCAGCGGTATAATCAACAAGATCAACTGTAGCTCTAGAATCCTCATAACGAAGCAGCGCTCATGTAAATAGCAAAAGCTTTTGTGGATCAACGATCAAAATATTAAATTAACCGAAACAAAGTAAAAAAAAAAACTGGGTAGTATGGTGTAAATATTTATGTGAATTTTTTTGTCTTTATGTAGTACATATTTGTTTTCACGTTTTATGTTTCTTGTGATTCTTTTTGAAAAGTAGCGTTTTCGAAATATCTTAGTCCGACCTTAAGTTTTGTAGCTGTTTTCATCCTTCTTTTCTGTCTCCCTTTCTAGAATACTATCTTGTATCTTATTATAATTTTTTATTTTTATTTTTTGCAAAACGTCAACTCTGTAGGTACCTGTACACATCTTATTTAAGAAAAAGGGCTTTTTATGACATTCAAAATATGACATTACAAATGAATACTATATGACACCGCAAAACTCACGTCAAACTCAATATTGAAATAAATTTGACATTTCCACAAATGTCATTTTTTTATGTATAGTCAAATAGATAAATTGTCAAATGAAATTCAGACCATAAAAAATAGTTCACCATAATGTTGATATAGATATTTACTTTTATTGATTTTGGCTACACCTTCAAATTCTAGATCCCACAGTCAAATCTATTTCTTTTGTTGAATTTCGTATCTCCACCTCCAGAGAGTTTAGACACATTCAAAAATCTAGTCGTCCAAAATTGACTAGATTTGGCTCTTGGCTGGACTAGATTCTTAAGTAACAGTCAACGTCAGGCATGAAATCAAATTGCCAACTGAACTGAGTATGTACCTACTCAGAAATTCGAGTCGATAAATGTTTGATGTCAACTGATAAAAAAGTTCGCATTATCATGATCGTGTATCCTTGCAATTATTAATGTTGCAACAGAACAATAAATTTAATAAACGATATAAAACAAAAACGTATTCCCGGTTTCGTCTGCGACAGTTTACTGATAATGATCATTCTGTCATTCTTTCTCATTGAGATGTGTCAATTACCCTGTTTTAAACCCCGATAACTGTCTAACATTGTCAAAAGTTTAGTAGTACTACATAGACTTATTTTAATTGTCGTTGGAAAATATATCCAATGCTACTAAAAGTATGATTGGGTTTGTGGACATATTTTGATGTTTCTGATGACAAATTTGTAATTGACCTCAAAATGTGACATTTCATCATTTGCGCTAGAGCTCTAGCACATATTGTAAAATGTCAGTTTTTTTTATATGGAGTTTGGCATGGCGCTAGTCTTCTAGCGGTCAATGGAACGCGGGCAGTTAAATGTCAATTGAATTTGTCCCAGCTCATAAACTGTCAACGATTTTTAAAAACCAGTCGAAGCGTTCACACCGAAAAACAACTAGGATTTGTTTGACATTTTAATTAGTTGTGAAATGTTTATTTAAAATAGACTAGGGTACTAGGCATTTGAGCGTATACTCAAATAGTGTAGTGTAAAACAAAGCACTTAATTGAAGTTTTAGTGAGGCCTTTGAAACTGGCCTGCAAAAGCTTATTAGCTTGTCCAAAGTCATTCCTATTAATTTTTTGTTTTTGGTCTACTTTTTCTTTCTTATACATATTACTTGTGCAGTCACCAAAAATGTTTAGCGTCCACTCTATCCCTCATCTGGCCTATTGCCTTCTATAAAGTTGTATATTATCGCCTCCATCTATTTTTTTTTAATTGTATGGGTTTTTTTCTGTATATTCAAATTATTTTTCGAAACCTCTGTTAGGCTTCCGTCTTCTGTTTATGAGTCGTTCTTTTCTACCTCTTTCTATCCTCTACCTTTACTATAAGTCTAAAACTGTTTTAAATTTAAGCTTTCTTTAATTCTTGCAATAGGTCCTCTTCCCTATTTTTCCTTAAAAAATCATTTTATCTTGAAATAGTGACTAATTTTCGTAATGTTTTCTTTTTTTTAATACTAACGAAATGTTAACTTATGATTTATTTAATGATTTTTATAAAACGTTGCATAAATCAAGGGCTTTTCAATTAATTCCAAAAAACAAACATCAATAATCACGAGACATTTTAATTTCTTTAGCATGGTATGATCAAGATGTATCTATCTACCAAAAAGAACGCCAAGAAAACGAGCTGGTCAAGATATTCGACGAACGCAAGCAATATCTTGCTGATCAATCTGGCATGAACCTTAAAGGTGTTGAACACCTTAAACCAAAGGTTATCAAACAAGAACAACCTGCCTGGCAGCAAACTGTCAAGTCCAAGAAAAGCGAAGATTACTACAATAAATTGCAAGAGCTCGAGACCGAGCAATTGCTCAAGGAAACGAAATTGCGTGAAGACCATCATCAATACGCTATTCCTGGACAAAAGATTGTGGCCACATCGGCTGCCAAGGGAATGGCACAGACTTATGAGGAGAGTTTGTAAGTTTTTCTAAGTTATTCTAATTTTGTTACCGCTAACTAATTGTATATATATCTGTTTTTTGCAGAGAAAAATCTGAAACAACAGATGCCCAAAGAATCGCCACCACTCAAAAGGTCCAAAAGAAGGGCATTGCCGAACCCTCTGAATCTTCAGTTCATGGACGCGAAGTGCACATGTCGAAACAGAAGCAAGTCCAAAAGGAAGTCGTCGGAGATCTAGAGATCACTCGCAAGATAACTGCCACCGAAACCACCGAAGTCGAACACAAGGGCACAATTCAGGAACGTGTCGTTCAAGGACCCGTCCAACCTGCTAAGCCGCCAGTTTTCACCAAGAAAATCCAACCATGCCGTGCTTTTGAGAACGAACAGGCCAAATTCGAAGTTGAATTCGATGGTGAGCCGATGCCAACTGTTAAATGGTATCGCGAGAGCTTCCCCATTCAGAACTCACCCGACTTACAGATCCATACCTTCGGAACCAAGTCAGTTTTGATAATCCGTCAAGTGTTCGTCGAGGATTCGGCTGTATTTTCGTGCATCGCTTCGAACCGTGGAGGCACCGCCAAGTGCAGTGCCAACTTGGTTGTTGAGGAAAGACGTCGTGCCGGTAAGGGTGGCATTTCACCGCCCAGCTTTATACAGACAATTCAGAGTACCAATGTGTCCACTGGTCAACTGGCACGTTTCGATGCTAAGATCAGCGGCACCAAGCCTTTCGACGTGTACTGGTTGAAGAACAGCTTAAAGATCCAACCCAATATCAAGTACAAGATGCTTGAGGAAGATAACATTTACACGTTGCTGGTTATTGAACCAACTCCAGAGGATTCTGGTCGCTACGAATGTGTGGCTGTGAATGTAGCCGGCGAAGCTCGTTGCGATGCTGATTGCTTTGTACAGTCACCAAACAAACCAGACAAACCTACCACACCTGGTGCAGAGAAGGCTCCAGTTCTTGTTGAGCCATTAAAGAACCAATCTGTTGAGGAAACCAGTAAAGTGATCTTCAAGTGCCGAGTTGTTGGTAAGCCAACACCAACGGCTAGATGGTATCGCGGTGATAATATGGTTAAGCCTTCGCGTTACTTCCAAATGACGCGTCAAGGTGAATACTATCAGTTGGTGGTTTCGGAGGCGTTCCCTGAAGATGAGGGTGTCTACAAATGTGTTTTGGACAACAAAATGGGCAGTGTGCAAACAAGTGCCACTTTGAAAGTGCGCCCACTTGAGAATCTAGATGCTCCACCGACTATTACCGCATTGAAGGATGTCACAGTTACCGAAGGCCTACCAGCGCAGTTCAAGACCACCATCACCGGAAAAGTGAAAGCTACTGGCGTACAGTGGCTGCGTGAAGGGCAATTGATTCCCGAAACACCAGATTTCCAGGTGAGTTTTTATTTAATTTTATGGATATCCTGTGCTATCAAATAAGTATAATTATTGTATGATTATACGGGACTTATAAGCACCGTAGGTAGTCTACATGGGTAACAAAATCTACAGCTTGATAAATAATAAGTCGTAAAGCGTTGGGCGCCATTTTATTTTGAAGGAAGTTTCGAAATTAATTTTTGTCTTTAAGACGGAATTATTTTCTAGCCTCGTTGTTTTTTTTAAGTTACCTGCTTATATATGTGTTTCACAGTGGCTTCGGCTTACCGAAAATCCCTTCTGTTACTCACTTAATATGGATCTGTCCCGACCGACACGACTTTCATGGGAAAGAATATGTAGCCCATTAGGCGAATGACAGTTCGTCGACTACAATCTTAAATGTGTTTTTTAGCATTATCATGTGCGAGATGCATTCGAAAATGTTAACCAAATTCGGTGAAACTATGTTTCCATACCAACGAAAAAATCTTGACAGAAGAACACTATCTTCCAGAAAAATACCTGCAGACTTGAGTCCAACGAAGTTTTTTTGGCACCAGTTTGTCATGTTATACTATATAAATATATAAAACTGACAGATGGTTGTCTTTTTTGTTAAATGCCAATTTGTAGGAAAAAATATTTATTTCATGTCACTTGCTTTATAATAAAATGGTGGCAACAGAGAAAAGAAGTACCTACGATTTCCACTTTTTCTTAAAGAATGTGCCTAAATGCATAGGTACCTAAAAACTATCAAATATGAATTTTTACTTTACTGAACTGACCTAAAAAAAGACGTGGATAACAATTTTGTGGCTCAACGCGTTTCCGTCATCTTAGCTTGTTTTAAAAAGTGGCAAGAGAACTCTCTCAGACTGAGAAAATTTGAAAATATCGCCACCTGAAAATTCGTATTCAGAATTTCGAGGAAGTGTCAAAAATTATTTTTCACTAATGAAAATGAGGTTCCAGAAATCGAGTAAAATCCAAATTGCCAATCGATTGAATTCGTTTTCAGTGTTCTGCATTTCGTGCGATTCGGAAACTTCGAAATTTTTTCGAAATCACAATTTCACTTCGTCTCAATTCCGAAAATTTTGAAATCGAAATCGAATACCTACAGTGAAATGTAGAACACAAGAATTCATTTCTGATTTCATTTCGAGTGAAAGTGAAATGTGGAACTTAGCAGTAGGTATGCCTCTCGTCTACAGCTTAAAGTTTGCCTAAAAGATTTGTTTGAGTTTGAGCAGTTTTGCAGCTATGAACGCAATTCGAAAATAAAGCAAACGCAGATGTCTAGCGCGAACATAATGCGACCGAGTACAGTTTAAAAACAAGTAAAAGTGTTATCATCGGCCTGGCCGATGCTTTGATACCCTCCATTGCATAAAAGTCATGCAAAATGTTTGCGAGCGTGTCTAATAATAGTTTTGTATGGGAGGTAGCAGAACTACTTTACCGACATAGACAATTTTCAATACCAACCTGAGGACGGTTAAAAAAAGTTCTCTCACAAAATTTCATTCACATATAAGTCGGTTCGTTTGGACGCTATCGTGCTTTCAACAGACAGACGGACAGACAGACAGACAGACGGACATGGCTAAATCGATTCAGAATGTGATCCTGATTCAGAATATATACTTTATAGGGTCTCCGGTGAATCCTTCTTGGCGTTACAAACGTAATGACAAAGTGAATATACCTTCCTGTGGAGGGTATAATAAAGCAAATGCATAAAGTTACGAAGGTAGGTAAAAAGAGAATACAAAAATTGGATCGCAATTCGAGGACCATCCGTGCTTGGCGTATAAATCCTGACTTATCTAATTTTTTTTATTTTGATAGCTGAATTGTTAATATTGTTTGAACGAGAGAGCCGTTCTTGGTACCTATATCCGTGTGAGAACTCTCTGGACTTTGGTTGGCTGTTAGAAGCTTAGATACTTCAGAAGTATACACTTAGGTATTCTATTAACCTTATTGACAAAGTCGTACCAAAGAACTCGATTCTGCGCAAGTGACATCTATTGTCCGTTTTCCTAAGTATCATTTTGAGGATTTATCTATTTTGTATTCGTAGGGATCTCTTGCAGTCCTACTTGGCAAAACAAATTGTATGGTCAAAATTAAATTTCACGGATTCGTGTTTAGCATTAGGTCAGGCGACAACAACGATTTTTTTTGCTCCTTGTTCTAAAAGGCCAGTTTGCGCCAGTATTTTTCTATATTTATGTAGATATTTTTCTCTCCATTTGACACTTTTTGTAGTTCTTTAACTACATTTATTGCAATTGCAATAATGTTTTCCTCGAATGCAACTAAACGCATCCCTTTCTCTTTCCTCTTCCATTTCAGATGATTTTCGATGGAAATAGTGCCGTCCTTCTAATCGGTACAACCTACGAAGAAGATTCGGGTATTTTCACAGCTCGTGTAACCTCATCAACTGGACAAGTTGAATCATCAGCCAAACTGACCGTTAAAAGTAAGAATTAAATAAAAAAAAAACAGACTCAAACAATCATTACACAAAAAAGTAAAAAAAATAAATAAATTTCGATTTATATAAAAATAATACTGCTCAAGCATAAAATTAAATATAGTTTAAAAAAAAAAATGCTGATAAAAACTCTTAAATAAATCTACTAGTCGTAAAAGATTGAAACAAAAGATACAAAAAAAAAAAAAGAAATATCTTAACATATATATTACTCACTTAATTTATTTTATATAATTGTATGACTTAACATTTTTTTTTTCTTAATTTTTCTTATTTACTCTATTATACCAAATAAAAACAAAATGCATCTTTGTATATCTTGAATTTAATTACGTTTGATTGCATAACGAAAACATCCCCACGATTCGCTGTTTCTTTTTCGTTAAAATAATTGCACTTCAAGTCCAGAAATGTATGCACATGATTTATGACAACCAGTAAGCAAACGCGGGAACGACTATAAATTTTACATAGTATCTTTTTTTTCTAAATTTATGCCACCCTCAGAAAGAGTTAACAGAGTAGAGCATATTAGATACTCGTATATTGGCTGTGGTTCCGTGTGCACACGCATAAATATGATGATGAAAAACAACAGGAAAATCATCTCGAAAACTGTAGAAAGCAGATATAAATTTGTGAGAGGCGAATTTATAAAATTATCCCGGCGAATATTCAATTATTCGTAGTATTGCTTCCACCTGTCGGCCCCAATTTATCGACATGATAGCTTTAGATAGCCCACTCCGATATAATTTGTGTTTTTCTTATTTCGAAAGAATTTCTATGAGATAAATGTATCTTTGACGGTTGCTGCTGGTTTTGTTTTGTTTGTTTTTTTTTTTTTTTTTGTTTCGAAAATGGACAATTTGCTCTAAAATTAAAATAGAGATGCCTTCCATTCTCTAATCTATGAAATCAAAGTAGCTCTAGCTGTCCCGTGGAAAAAAACAACATACATACCTACATGGATTCTGAGAAAAATTTAAATGGAAATCTATTTTCGTGTCGGAACAAATATATTGTTTCACTAGAAATGACATGGGCTTTGGTAAAGAAAACAACAAGATTCTGGCAAATGTTTTTTGTTATTTTTATTCGACCATAGCAAATATCTAGAAAAATAATTAAATACATATTCTTAACTGAAGTGAAACGAAAACGGTTTTAAAAATCAAGGCAAAGTGTCAATCTTCATTCGGATTGTCAGTCAGCGTAGTTAGATGCCATCAGAATCTCATCACTTTTCGAGACATCAATTTGGACACGGTGTACACGGTGTTCCTTGGGCAAGCAGCAATTTTGGCAGTTGCCAAAATCGCCGAATCATGATGAATCACAGCGTGTTAGCACAAATGTAAATATTCTTGGCATTTATGATTAATTTACGGTCGCCGCGCTCTAACAACATTCGTCACGGACAATGAATCATCTGTTGTATTTTGGCCAACTATCCTGGCTGTTTGAAAACAATTGAATCAGTCATACTGTCCCTTCTGAAAATAGAAAACAAAATCAAATTAGTTCGTTATGCAAAATAAAGTAATTAAATTGTTTTTCAATCTTTTACAAAAACAAATGAAAATTAATTTTTTTAAAGAAAGCAACTATTTATCAAGCAATTAGAAATGTGCAACTATGAATCTAATTAGCGTTGCCTAATTTAAATCTAATTTAAAAAGCATTTATTTAGTGTTGAAAAAAAAAACGAAGACAATTTTTTTGTGTTTCCAACTTTTTTCCTAGTTAAATTTTATGTTTAAAATCATTTATATACATTTATAATATTTGTTTAATTTGTAGTGATGTTGCATGAGATTTGTTTTATTTTTTTCATTATCGCTTTTACAACTAATATTTTTTTTTTCATTTGAGTTTTTTTTTTAGTTTTTGTTTTTTTTATATCATTTCATTATTATAACTATTTTCGTTTAATGGAAAGTGTTGAAGGACACATCTTGCCGAAGTTTAATAATATTTCCAAAAAAAATATCGCTTAGGGGAAATTACTTGCCGACGCTTGCTTTTTACGCGCCAAAATTTAGTAAAAACGCTTAATTAAAAAAATAAAATACTCATGCGATTAGGCTTTAAGTTTAAATGTTTTTTTCCTTTGCCAATAACCAATCTATATTGGTTTGTAAATGTTTAATTAAGAATTTTCAATATGTTGTTTTTTGTTTGTAGTAATTTTTTGTTTAACTTTATAATCACACATATGTTTAATGTTTTATTGTTAAGTGTTTAATTTTTGAGCTGAACTTATTTTTTTTATTAATTAATTGTATTTTTGTTGTTTTTTAATATTTATATGCAAAAAAAAAATAAAATAAACAATTTTTTTTGTCAAAACAATTTAATTAATTTTTTACACTTAACTGTTGCTTAGGTGTTAATCCACTGTTGTGTAATCCTCTTCCGCGAATGTGTATTAATTGGTTTTTTTTTGTAATCACTATCAAAACACAATACCGCCGCCGAAAATGTATCCATTTCGAGGATGAAATCCAAAAACCGAACCGACCCGTTCGAGAACAGGTAAAAAACTGAAAATTTTCATCGGAACACCTTACGAGGGAAAGAGTTCTGGTGGTGGGTCGAGTCGAGGAGCAAAAGCAGATTGTTTATACATACACCGCAGAGATCTATTATGTGTGGAAGTGGAAGAGGCCAATCTGCTTGCCAGGTGACGTAGGAGAGTCATATTCTATTTTCGGCTCCATGAAATTGATTATTAGTATTTCGGTGTCTTTCGGTTGAAAGTTTTTTTTTTTTTTTTTTTTCTTAACTATCAGTAAGTGTAGTTAGTAATTGATTGAGGTGGCTACTTGGCTTTCTATGGGCTTACTCATGGTCTCTTAATGTATGTGCCAAAAATATCCACTGACTGTTTATCTCTCTAGGGAGACATGAGTAAATAAGTAGTGATGACTGGTTTGTTGCACAATTAGGAGATTGCCTAAAGATAAAAATGCTTTTAGGTGAAATGCATATGTGTATATTTTTTGGATCGGTGATGTCGGAATGGGCAAGTTGCCAGATGCAATGTGACCTCATTTGGAGCACATTTGGAGATGATTGTTTAGATAGGACTGTCTGCTTCTATAAGCACGAGTGCAGCTTTTGTATTCAAATGAGGTACATGCCCTCAAATTAGGGTGTTATATAGGGAATTTTATAATCGTACATTTTCGATTAAAAGTGAGGATGAAGAAATGAAGAAATTTTATGTCTTTTAAAATTCGAACAAGTTTCTTTATAAATATTTTCACTCTGAAAAAAGTAAACTGAAAAATATTTCTCGGCAGAGGCTTAACATTTTTTTGTTTTTAAATATTTCAATTTGCGACGCTGCTGCAGATGGGTATTAGTTCAGCAATAAATTGATTTTGAAAATTTCCTCAATTCATGAGCTGAAAATCCCATCAATGCGAGCAGGGTCGTCTAAATAAGAAATTTCAATTAAAGATTCAGACATTGACGATTGACATTAGGGCAGCAATACTGAATTTGTTCGATATTTTGTTTCGACCCGCATTAAAATTATATTCATGTTGAAAAGCCAGCTTCGACATTATATACATTTTTTATAATATCAGCCAAATTGGCAGTCAATTCAGTCTGATGTGTGTCCACAATCATTCGTAAGTGTCAAAGAATTTATCAGAATATGAGTCAATGATTTTATTTCTTCCAATGTTTTCCTTGTGTTCGAAATAAGGCAATTAAATGCAAAATGAGTGGTTTATTTTTTGATCGTAAATCACTTGACTTGGTTCAATATACGGAAACAAAAGGTAAACGAATTCTTCATAAATAGTTTACATGAAACTGTCCGGTATACAGAGATTTTTATAATATTTCATAAATTATAATTAATATGTGGCACTGAATTGAATTTAAAAAATTTTCAAGTTTTAGTCGGGTAATTGTACCTTAAATAAATGAGAGTAAAGAAATTTGTTTAGTAGTTACTTATTTGGGAATGCTTTTAAAATTAAGTGCAGAAAACTAGTCCAACCGTTTTTGAGGTAAAAGTAAACGCATGATGAAGAAGGCAAATAATATGAGCTGACCGTTTCATACATATTCATAATTGTTTTTTTTTTTTTTACTCTCTCGCATTGTAAGATTCCGGTACTGTCGCAGTCATCAAATAATGACAATATGTGACAGTTTTCGCTTACAAAATAGGGTAATTTCCATGAGCAATGCTGATTTTGAGTGATTGATCTCACCTTATGACCACATGCAACTTATTGAAATTTATTGATGGCATTTTTGGTAGTGAAATCAATAAATAAAACAATGCATGCATAGTCACACATTTAATAAATAAATAAAATAATATTTTTTTAAAATTGGCTCTGCTTAAAAACAGTAAAGCTTCAGGCGGCTCAGTCAAGCACTTTCTTTTTCTGGAAAACGTTTGCATGAGAACGACTGTCAACTTTAAAATATCATGAATTGCTTCAAAAAGAAACGAGTCCCAAATTTAAGATACCAAATGATGGTCTACCCCATGGCGGATAATTGGGTCTCAGATTATTGGTGATGCTTATTTTATTTTTTGTTGTGCGCTTTTCGTTAGCTGCTGCTAAATGACCAGCAAACAATATAAAATTTAAAAAAAAGGTCCGATGATGGCAAATTATGATTTTCGGTTGAGAGCCCCAAATGCTTTTCTAAAAAAGACAATTGTAAGGAACTTCTAGCAATTTTGTGGGTTTTCATTCCATCTTAGTTGTCTATGATAAGCAATATCAGAGAAGCTAAGTATAAGTTAAAATGTAGAACACATCTTACGATATTTGCTCGACACATATTGGGACATCACCTGTGTCCGCTAAAAAAATGGAACCAGTTCGTTAAAAAAAATATTTTTAAATAAACATAAACGCAATAAAAATAGCGAACAATTGGCGTTACTTACTTACTTACATACTTTGGTATCGCTGCAGTCCCGGACTCTCCAGTTAGCCCCATCCTTGGCTAACCGCCTCCACTTGCGCACTCCAAGGTGGTTGGAGTCCCCTTCCACTTGTACGCCCCCATCTAAGGCGAGGTCTACCTCTACTGCGTTATCCCTTCGAGTTGGAATTTAGGACTCTTCGGACCGTAGCGTTAGTGTCCATTCAGCTATACATTTCCTAGCCATCTTAGTCAAACGATATGTACTTTTCTGACCAGGTCTATGTCGCTGTATAGCTCGTAGAGTTCGCTATCAAATCTCCTCCTCTAAAACCCATCAACGCAAACGGGACCAAATATCACTCGAAGAATTTTGTTTTCAAAACAACCAATAAGATCTTCATCCGCCTTTGTTAACGGCCATGCTTTTGTCTCATAGAGAAGGGCTCGAATGATAAGGCCATGAGTGTCTTATATAGAGTCTCCTTAGTGTTTCTTGACAATGCCTTACTAGTCAGTTAGTTGCCTTTATAAGACGAAAGAAACAGCTGTTGGCAAGGTAATTCTTCGTTCGATTTCTGCTGAGGTGTCACTGTCACAGTTGATAGCGGAGCCGAGGTAGACATTAGGTGAATATTTTTGTTGGTTTGTTCTTTAAGTCAGTCAAATTTTAAAAGTTTTCGGTTTTTTCCTGGACTGTTTTTTTTTTTTTTTCATGAAATTACCACGAAAAAAAGATAAAATCTCCCACGACTTCTTAACACTGGTCACAGTGCGTAAAAATATTCCATTTTTAAAGGAATTTCAAGTCTGGAAAGTAGTTTACAAAAAAAAGAGAAGAATTTAAAAAAAATCAATCTGCAAATCATATACTTTTGTAGTATTAAGTTGCTGGAATTTTTGTAGGATGATGCATGGCGAAAATGAAGAATGTAGTAGATGTAATGTGCACCTAATCTAGACCAAATAATAAGGGTATTCACTTATTCTGATAAACTTATGCTGCTCGTAAATGTATAAATTTCTGCGGTGCTTTAAGTAATTCGCGTAAATCGACTGTAAAATCGACTGTTGTCAAACTCGTTCAAATTATTTCCAAATTATCAAAATGCATTTGAATTTATTTTTCTTTTTTTCGTTTTGCTGAAAATCATAAGCATTTTCATTTCTAAGTAATCAAAATTATTTTTTTTTACTTGAATTCTTGACGTCATTTTGAGATCTTCATTAAAAAAAACTCTGGAAACAAACAAGCAATTCATACGACTGTCTGTCAAAGTTTGATATTTGTGATTTGCGTAACTTTCCGCTGCTGGCTCATTTTCTGCTTAAACTATACTCCATACAAAATCTGACAGTTCATTTACGAGGTAGTAAATTTATTCAGGGGGCAGATCACGTAAAATGAAAACGATCGATCGACATCGTGTTGACAATAGCAGTCTCTGCTTATTGCCATAGATATGATAGAGACAGCATGCGTGAAAACGATGTCGTTCAATCGTATTTATTTTACGTGATCTGACAATAGTTTACGCAGTTTATGAGGCTTTTACGCGTTTAAGTGAATACCTACCCTTAATATAAATTTTCATCACCGCTGCAAAAAATTTACCACTAGATGATTGAAATTGTGTTCTCGAGCATGAGTTACCACAATTCCCTCAAAAATGAATCACTAAACGACACATTATTTAACAACATATTATTTGCCGTAAAATCAGAACAAATGTATGAGATTTTTAGTCATGCAAATCATACAAAACGAAAAGTGTCTTTCAAAATCTTATACTTTGACTTTCTAACCTTCAAAACTCGTCACTCTTTGAGCGATAAAATACCACTTCAATTCGTAATACATCTCAATATATGCCATCATTCGTTAGTCGTCAGCTTCACATCTATAAGCTAAGCAGGTATATACAATATACATATTTATAGCTGCATCTGTAACATCTTCTTTGCATCAAAACAAATGATTAATTCGTTTATTTCCATCTCATGATGGTCCTCAGACTTAGCATACCTGTCTATACTTAAAATAAAAACAAAATATATGCACATAATTCGCCCAATATCATATGCGTCAATCAAGACTGTACCAGCGTTCATAAATTAATTAAATTATACTCTTTATCGAATTGGACATCAAGGGCTTTATAAGAATCCTTGAGCTTATTATTCATTCAGTACATCACTCAGTCGTGTCCATGAAAAATAAGCGCACCTGCATTAATGTCACACCTTGGATTCATTTCAATTCCACGTTATGTTTCTGTCTAATTTAACACATTCTAGAACATAACGATGTGGTTGACCTTAGCATCAGATACACTAGTCAAAGGATACAGCATCTACCTCACGAACAGTATTATTAATAAATACCGCAGTCAGACGTGAGAGATGTCAAAAAAAAAAAAAACATATTCGCGTATTAGTTCTACAAATTGAATGAAATGGAGACCACACCCTCTCCACCCTAAAATAGATCAATTCAGTATTGAGATTCATCTTAGGTGGTGCGATGCGTGGGTGTATTAGCATATGGAAGATAGAAAGGCTTCTTCTTGTACACACACAAACTTAAAAATAAAAACAAATTCCCGCAATGATTAATGATTTCTAGCTCGATGTTATGATTTTCCGTTTAAGAATAATATTGTTCATTTTAACAAGCAAAAAATTAAACAAGAAACACATATTTTGACTCTTTTTTTTTGGCAATTTTTATGCTCGTGGGCCGGATAGACAACATAACGCCAGCACAAACAGTTAAATTTTTAAAGATTAACTTTAAAAAAAGAAAAACAATTTATTATCTAAATAAATACAAACGACAGGGTAGATACCTGATAATTAAATTTTGATTTATCTATTTTTGAATAAAAAATTAGCGCTGCCCCTTAAAAAAGAACCGGCCAGCCATATGTTGTTTTTTTTTTCCTGTTTTATAGCATATAGATGGAGCATTAGTATTTATGATTTTTGGATGGAAAATCCTTTGATCGGTAATTTCAAACACGGGAAAATCAATAAAGTTAGTCAATGAAAATTAATTTGTTTAAAATGATATTTTGCAATATTTTTTTTAATGCTATTTTTGAGTTTTGACTTACAAATTATAAAAACTGTTTGCTATTTCAATATTGGCGTTTTGGAGAGTTCAAACGATATTTTTATTATTTGCTTCCGTATACCTGTCCTATATGTTATCGGGTGCAAGCGGTCCATACTTAATATAGGACATTAGGCGTAACTTGCTAGTTCTATGTTTCTCGCACGAATTGAAGGGACCTTAAATTTGTTATCTGATAATAGCCGTTCAATAAAAGGCTTTAATCACTTTTTACTTTTCACCTTTGCCATTCGATTTCGATAAATGTCTGTTCAATCCACTCTAGGTACGTTTTGTTTTTAATATCTCAGCCAGCAGCTGAGAAGCGCGTATGTCACTGCGACCAGATGTCAGTTTAGAAGACCAAGAAACCATTAAATTCTAGTTATGACTTTTAGAATCTTACTGGTGGAGATGTTCTTTAGTTCTTCAGTTTGCAGGGTATCTCTAAAGATGTAGTGTCTTCTTATAGCGTATTTAAAGCCATGCAGGATGAAGTCGCAGACGCAGAGTACATTTCGATGATTTCGTCGTCATTCATTCTCAAATGCCGGCAAGCCGGGAGGTCGACTTATTCCATAAATAAACAACCAAACAAATTTGGTTTCGATCGAAATCTTTGCATATATCTCAATTTAAAATTTGCGCCATTTAATAGTACAGTGACCGTTGGCAATATGACAGCTGACAGTTCGGGTTAGTCGCGCTATACAAAATAACAACGCATTTTCATTGTTGATCAGTATTTTAAAAATAATGAAGGTTTGTCAGCTACAGTCCGGGATTTTTGGAGCAAAATCATCTTTAGTGATGAGAGGCTCATTTTCATCTTGATGGCTTCAGAAAACCCACGAGTAATTGTTGAGAAACAAATACATCCACAGTGCGTGACTGTTTGGACTGGAGGCATTATCAGACCATTCATCTTCGAATATGCGGCTGGTCAGGCAGTAACAATTAATGGTGTGCGTTATCGTGATATGATAACCAAATTAGTGCCTAAAGTATAAAATATGGATGTGACCAATACGTAGTTTCAACAAGACGGAAATTGGGAGGCGTATAAATGATATTCAGCGACCATGAGAGTTTAATTTATTATAACTCTATAAGTTCCGGCGAGTTTTCGAATGATCTCAAGAGAAACAACGTGATAAAGTCAGAGCTTTTTTTTTATATATATAAGGGTCCATTGTACTACCAAGCAGAAACCTCTTTTTTGGTGTAGTGATGGAGAAACTCTGATATTATTCGTTTCTCTTTATGGTCGGTGGCAGAGTATTGCTGTCCCCCGTCGGGGCTCGAACCAACGCCGCTCGGGTCACAAGCAATGAATCTAACCACTACACCATGGCCACCGCCTAGCTTACTTAAGGAGTTTAGGTCTACTGGAAAAGGGCATACGCATAACACAACTTGACGCAAACGGAATTGTGGAGATACCCATGAACATGAGTAAAATTCTTTGTTCGGAGAGTGGATTGAAAAACTATGTTCATTCCTTGATGTTCTCAATGTAGACTATGGAAGAATCTGTATGAAACATCTTATAGGCTTTGAGTAGGGTTGGTGATGAAATCTCCTTTCCCAAAATCCTCTTTCCAAAATCCATTCTGCTGAAATCCCTTACTCCAAAAGACCCCAAGAGAAAATCCTCCATTTTTAGATTTTGTGTTATTAATTCTGTCGCCGCGATACCTAAAAATGGTGTTAAAAAGTGAGATATGTATACAACCCCCCTGCTTGGGGTCACTCTGTAGGATTTGGAGTAGATGCAAGGTTGGGTATATGCAAAGTTTAGTTTGCTTGTGGGAGATTTGGCATATGGTATTTCGTCTCGGGAGATTTTGGAAAAAGAGATGACAAAAAAGAGAGATTATGTCCAGTAAGAGATTTTGGAAAAGGGGATAACGTAGGGATCCTCTTTGAGTAATGTATCCCAAATTTTCAACGACGACGGATGGCTTTTTTCTTAATGTGCCGATTAGGTCTCTGTTTTGTTCAATGGGAATTGCGCCAGTCGCCAATTTTGCCGGACGCACAACTGACCAAACGCTATCCATTTCCCGAGACCGAAACCTTCCTCGCCATTCTTTTGAGATTTTCTCTTGTTTATCTTCAGAACTTCTTTTTTATGGAAGTTTCTATATAAAAAATACCCAAAGAATGCAGAACGAGATGGAGCTCCAAGAATGGTTAAAATCTTCGGAGACTTCAGATTATAAAATAAACAATTTTTTAGCAGTTGGCGCTACGCTACCTAGTTGTGTGGCCTATTGTAGAAATTTCGGCACAGAAGGCGCATGTAACAAGCAATTTGCTATATCATTGCCTTCTTTTGGAAACATTATCATAAATTTAATTGCATTTCAGACATCTGTTTAATTTCCTTTAATTTCCTTTAATTTCCTTCCCTCTCTTCCCACCAACAACGTCTGCACGTCCGCCTTTTTAGCACTCTTCTATTTCTATATGCCACCACGTTAACAAATGATAAGCACTTAATTGAGCAGAACATTATAAATGAATTCGAGTCAACTGACATTCTTGCAGAGGATCATAAAACACTTGCACTGCCCAATATTTGGCATTGTCAGGCTGGCCATGTAAAAGCCGCCCATACCATGGTACAACGAATGAACAAAAATCTTAATTAATTGCATCTTTGAAATATTTTCAACAAATTTGTCACGTTTATGTATAGAAACCTAAATTAAATATGAAAAACAGTTTCGATATTCTTGCATTTTTTTTGTTAGCATGTTGTGCTCCAACTAAATTTGCTTCCCTCAAAAGCTGTCTGCCGCATGTTGCTTTATTTTATTCGCTTGTGCAGATAAGTAGGTATTAGCTAAAAATAATTTGGCGACAATTCAAAATTTCACACGTCAACGTGTTGCGAGGGGACACCCGCAAGAGAGAACGCACCTTCGCATATACAGGCATTCATTTTCAATTTAAATTTTCTTCTATTCTATTTGCAGAACGCCGCATCTCAGCTTTTCAACTGCAAACAATTGACTCTGTGGAAGATGAGTCTTCCTCGGGTAAGGAGGATAGCTCACCGGAGTCACCACAACCACAGTACCCGCACCAAGCTCAGTATTCCCAATACCTACAAGTGAACGGTCACAGCGGCCATAAACCACGGTCAAAGAAACCCCGTAGCAAGAGCCTTCAGCCACAGTCCAAAGTTGTACCTTGGCGCAAGAGCTCGCGACCTGGTCGCGGTCGTTCACTAGAGAAACAACCATTCCTCCCCGGTTACAAACCGGAACCGGTCAAATCATGGACAGAGGAGCCGATTCGACTGAAGCCTGCAACGATTGAGAAGAAGGTTGTACCGAAATACGAAGTTGCTAAGGTCTTCCTTAAGTCAATAAAGGATGAACGCGATCAGGGCTTATTAAATCTCGGCTTCCAACTGGAGAAAATTATCGAAGGAAAGACTGAAAAAGAGGCCATTCCATGGGTAACAATGCGGGACAAATTGCGTGCTGTGGAGAAGGTTCAGAAGCAATTGGAGAGCTTCGACCTTGAGGACGTGTATTTATCTCCATTGCAGCATGCAAGAGATACTATAACACCACAGCAGCCGCAGCAGGCACAAGAGCAAATCATGAAGGAGCGGGAAATCGAAAGACTGAAGAGCTTTGAAGACGATGCAATAATGGACTTTACACAGCAGGTGGAGAAGCTGATCGCTACTCAACCGCAGGCGGGCACTGTCCCATGGAAGGAGATGCGGAAACAGCTGAAGTCTGTACAGAAAGTCCATAAGCAAATTGAAAAGTTCAAGATCGAGGAGGTTGAACTGAAGTCGGTACAACTGCAATCCGCGACTCAGGAAACGGTCATGATGACCGTCGATGAGTCTTCGAAGGGATCCATTCAGAAGATTATGCGAAGGGAAGATGTAGAAATGTATGATCAATTGAGTGAAGCTCAGAAACAGCAGTACATCACCACAGAAGAGAGCAACTTCCTCACTGTTGAGGAACGAGAACGGTTAGAGGCCCAACGCATTATAAGTCATCAACAACCTGTTAACTGGCGCAAAGCACGAACTGATCTCCAGACGCAGATCAGCGCAGTGTCAGAAGAATCAACTCAGCTGCAGGAAGAGCAGGCCACCGATGAAATAGCCGTGTACCGTCGAAAAAGCAAGACTGAGATGACGCAGCAGGTGCAACATCAAGGATTCACCAGCGTAGAAGACTCAAATATTATGCACTTACAAAAGAACGAATATGAGGAAAGTCAGTTGATTAACCAGCAGAAGGAAACGCCTGTTCACTGGCGACAAGCACGGCCTGTGGCAGAATCGCATACTACTAAGCTCGAACACGTTGAAGACTCTTCATTCCTTCAGGTCGCCGAACATGAGAGTCAGGAAGTGAGAAGAGAAGAAAGTGCCATATTGCAGCCAACACATTGGCGCCGTGGCCAAAAGACTGAATTCCAACAGGTGGAAGACTCCACCATGCTGGATAGGAAACCGGAAGAGATTGAAGAGGTTACGCAACCTGAACAGCCAGTGATGTGGGAAAGAGGAAAGAAGAAACCGCAAGTGCAACCTGAGCAACCGGTTATGTGGGAGCGAGGTAAACGCAAACCACAAGAGCAAGTGCCACAGGAAGCAGTCGTTGAGGATCACACTCAAGAAATTGAAGAGGAGGAAAGAATCGAGCCAAAACCAAAGCCAATCAGATCGACTGTTCCCCAGCAACCCGAACAAGTTGAAAAAGTTGTTCTCAAACCCATTCCAAGGCAGAAGCCCAAGCAACAAGAGATTGCAGCGGAGGACATAGATCTGAAACCCGTGACCAGGCCACGACCTTTAGAAATTTCTGAAGAACTAGTTTCGGATATCGCTGAAAAGGTTCCGGAACGCTTCCAGCCCGCTCAACAGGAAGTTGAAGAATATATCCAACCTGATGAGCAACCGGCACAGCCACAGGTAGCAGAAACCGCTGTTCCCTGGAAGCGAGGTAAGAAAACCGAAATTCGCCCACAGGAACCCGAAAAGATGGAAGAGGTGAGGCTAAAGCCTACACCAAGGCAGAAGCCAAAACCGCAAGAAGTTGCTGAAGAAGTGCAGCTCAAACCCGTTCCAAGACAAAAACCAGCAGAGGTCCCACAAGAGAAGAAAGCTGCTGAGGTAATTGCTGAAGAACCCCAACCGGTCGCAGAAGTGTCAGAAGAGTATATTCAGCCTGAAGAGCAACCAGAGCAACCACAGATCCAAGAAACTGCTGTTCCATGGAAGCGAGGCAAGAAAACTGAAATTCGTCCTCAAGAACCAGAAAAGGTGGAGCAAGTTCAGCTAAAGCCCACTCCAAGACAGAAGCCAAAACCGCAAGAAGTTGCGGAAGAGGTGCAACTCAAGGCCGTTACAAAGCAAAAACCGGCAGAAGTTGCTCAACATGAACAGGTGCCTGTCGAAATTACGGAAGAGCCGCAACCAGTCGCAGAGGAGGTTGAAGAGTACATTCAGCCTGAAGAGCAATCAGAGCAACCACAGGCACAAGAAACTGCTGTTCCATGGAAGCGAGGCAAGAAAACTGAAATTCGTCCTCAAGAACCAGAAAAGGTGGAAGAAGTTACACTTAAACCAACTCCAAGGAAACAAATTCCAAGACCAGAGCCGGAAAAGCCAGAGGAAGTGTCCCTGAAACCATTTAAAAAGCATCAAGTCGCCGAAGTCCCACAAGAAGCGGTTCAACTCGAACCAACACCTAAGCCAAAGAAACCACAAGCCGAAGAAGTGGAAGAGAAAAAATGGCCAACTGGAAAGAGGAAGCCACTGGAAAAAGAGACCGAAGAGCCCATTTCTCTAAAACCAATTCCAAAACCAGCGCCTGTAGAAGAACCCAAAGAAGTTGAAAAACGAAAAAGGACACCAAAACCGGCCGAGGAACTATCACAGATTCCAGACCAAGAAACGGTCGAACTTGACCAGGTTCAACCCACCGAACCAGAGCGAATTGAAAAGGTACCTGAAGAAGTGAAACTACCATGGAAACGTGGTGAAAAGAAAAAACCCGAGGAACAGCCAATCGAAGAAAAGAAATGGCCAAAGGGTAAGGTCCGCCCACTGGAACCAGAGCAACGCGAAGAAGTTAAATTGAAGCCAATTCCAAGGAAGCCTGTCGAAGAAGTGGTTGAACCAGAAAAGAAACCAAAGAAGGCACCAAAACCGAAGCACGAGGAACTTGCAGAAATTCCCGATGCAGAACCTATTGATCTGGAGACTGTCGAACCGTTCGAAGAGGATAAGGTTCCAAAAGTTGCAGAAGAACAGCCCCAAGTTCCTTGGAAACGTGGTCAAAAGAAGAAGCCCGTTGAGCAGCCAATTGAAGAGAAACAATGGCCGACCGGGAAGCTGAAACCAAAACCGGAGGAAGCACCCGAAGAGGTTCACCTTAAGCCCATTCCAAAGAAGAAACCCGAAGCCGAGGAGCCCACCGAAATTCCAATACCGGCGCCGGCCTTCAAGCCTGAGGAGCCAACTCCAAAGGAGCCTGAAGAAGACGAAATCATTCCCGAACAAGTCGAAGACGAGGCAGAACCACGCAAGGAGAAACCAAAGAAAAAGAAGAAACCTAAGCTGAACAAGGCTACTCCATCCGTCGATGAAGTCAGTGAAGAACAGGTCTTAGCATTCTCTGAGCCCATCGCAGAAGAAGACAAGGGAGATGTTTTACCAGTTGATGTTGAAGGAAAAATCGCTGTCACCGAAGAAGTTCTGCCACATACAGCGGAAGAACTTCTAACGGAGGAGATCGTCAAACACCGAGCACACAAAAAACGCACAAAGCGCCTCAAGGAAGTCTCCTTCGATGAACAGCCACAGCTACTCGAAGCCATAGAGGTTGAAGCCGAAGAAATGGTTGAAGAAGAACAAGAACGCGAGGTCTCCCAAAAGACAGTTACCCTCCAGAAGAAGAAAGAAGAACCCAGGCCACAGTACATTACTACGGAGCAGCTGATTGAAGTCGATGTTGATGAAGTTCATCGTGAGATCGACATGAAGCTCACTTCAAACATTATCAAGAAGGAACGAAGACGCATCCATATCGACGACAGTCAGCCGCTTCCCGAACTTGAACTCATCACACAGAAACGCATTCAAGAAGGCCTCGATAAGCTGGCCGATGAAGAACTCATCGAAGACCAGCCCATACCACAAACTACAGAGCAAACTGTGTCTGAGGTTATGGGTCAAGAACGTAAGATCGTCCGCAAGAAGAAACGCGAGGTTCGTCCACCAAGGATCACCGAGAAACTTAGACCACGCCAATGCGTACCCGATGAGCCCACTATCCTCGAATGTAAGGTCGAAGGCGTTCCATTCCCAGAGATCAACTGGTACTTCAACGATGCTCTTCTTTACGCGTCAGAGCACTACGAAATATCTGTGACCGAGAGTGTTGCACAATTGAAGATCGCTAAGGTCACACCAAAGGACGTAGGAGTGTACACCTGTGAGGCCAAGAATGAAGGCGGTGTTGCCACTTCGAGAGCAAACATTGTTCTAGGTAAGTGCATTTGTTTTTTGTTTTACTCCCTACTTCCCGTAGTGTGCTATGTTTCTTTAGAACTCCCATATACTGTTAGTCTTAATCCAAAAACTAAACGACATTAGCCAAATCAATCAAAACACACACACTCTTTCTTTCTCTCTCCCCATCTCTATCTCAACTTGATTGCATTATATAGAAAAAGAGAAAGGAATCGCGCCCCAGTTTGTCAAACCCCTTAAGATCGAGTTCACTCAACAGTCACCGGACAGATGTGTGGTGACAGTAACATGTCAAGTCGAGGGCGTTCCCAAGCCCCTAGTGAAATGGTACCGCGGTGTCGAAGAGATGATACCCAGCGAAACGGTTCAAATGTTATACGATGAAGAAACAGGCGAAGTTGCCTTAGAGGTGATAAATCCACCCGCCAATGAAGCTATCGTGTACTCAGTACAGGCTGAGAACACCTTCGGACGGGCGGTCGGCAACGCCAACATTTTACGTGAAGCCGAACCGTCACAAGAACCCAAAGAAATACTTAAAGCACCGACAGTCACACCGTTGACCGTTCAAGTTATACCTACCGGTGGGACACTAACCTACGAGTCTGTTTACGATGGCACACCAAAGCCAGACATTAAGTGGATGCGCAATGGCCGGGAGATTCAGTTAAATGAAGACGTCACCATAATCACCACCGAAACGAAAACCACTCTCACTGTCATCAATATGACTCGCAAGCGGACGGGTAAATATGAAATATGGGCAAAGAACAAAGTAGGTGAGGCAAAGTCCTCAGGCTCTGTCGTGGTGTCCGATTCACCACAAGACAAAGGAATTCAGGCACCACGCTTCATACAGCCATTGGAACCGACCTACTTTGCAGAGAGCGAGGTCGCCATCATCGAGGCCATCGTAGAGTCTGAGCCAATCTCTTCGTTCCAATGGTTCCTTCATAATGAACCAATAAAAAGCTCGAACGAGTGTCGCATCATGTCACAAGGTAACAAGTCTGTCCTCCTCATCGAGGAATTTAAGAAAAAATTCACCGGTCCGTATACGTGCCGAGCCGAAAACGTTGGCGGCTCTGTGACATCAACAGCTACAGTAGATCTCCTTGAAGATTCACCCATCGAACAAGTAACCGAATTGATATCACCAAGGTTTGTGGAACCACTGCAACCCGTCCATGTAATGGATGGTGATCAGTTGCATTTAGTCTGTGAAGTACATGGCCAGCCAATACCACGTGTCGAGTGGTTCCACAACGAAGAGAAAATACTCGAAACTAAGGACACCATTATAACGCAAGACATCCAGGGCATTTGCACTCTGTCCATTGCAGAGGTATTCCCCGAGGACGATGGTCAATATGTGTGCGTAGCTACGAACAAGATCGGAGAGGCCGTTACGAAAACAACTGTCAACATTCAAGGTACAGCAATACAACTTTACCACTACTACATTTACTCATCACTTATATGCACTCATAATCGCATTATGATGTACATACACAATATGCCTACCTACCTATAGTGTGCCTGTCGTGTCCTAATAAATGTCCTTTTTGTCTATTGAATGTTTCTGCATTTTCCGATTTCAAGCCCAATGAAAGTGTCAATTCTAGCGATTCGTCGAGAGAATAGACTTCAAAGAAGGGGCGATGTGTGTTTAACCGTTACCGTTTACTTGTTTGAATATCGTATGATTAATAAGTTGTCAGCATGTCTTATATAAAAAGTGGTCAGCAAGGAGTGTTTTTGAAGTTTGTATAGTATTAATAACCCTAAAGATATTACCCGTAATCAATTTACCTTTGACATTCCATACGCGATACTTAAGACATGGCGGCCGTCACAATCCAAAGATTAACTACTTAAATTAGCAAAATGGAGTGAGCCGAGCTGTCAAAATGAAATACATTCAGAATAAGCATCATTGAGCATTTTCGCGATCGGTATTCGGCAATCGTTTTCGTATTCGTACAAGTGGTCCAAGTCTTAATGAACTCTTTTGACGCAGGAAAGATATACGTCTGAAAGAGAATAGTTTTGTTTATTTTCCTTTTCTGGTTTACCCTTAAAATGGATATCTAAGTTTTTTAATGCAAAACATTTTTGCCAGAAATATAGTTCTAAATTTTGTACAATTTTTAAAATAAAAGACTTTAAGGTAGGTATCTGTTTCTAATTAAAGAATGCGCTGATGAATTGAAAAACTGTTCATGTGACCAGCCCAATAAAAACTGAAACAGATCAATTCGGCCAACTGTCAGACTTATGTCGTTTTCCATTGGTATCACTTTAAAGTGAAATCCGGAAGCGAATTCTGAATCACTCCGAAGTGTTTATATAAAACAACTTTTTGCAAACCAATTAATGAATGCACTCGTTAATAAATAAATAAACAGCGAATGACGTGTGAATGTTATGAAATAATATAACATGTAACTGCCAAGTTCTCAGATATTTGGCACATAACTCAAGTCGTCTCAATCCGACTAGATTTGTCTGGATTAGAGTGTCAATTTTTCTACTTTAGTCACACTATCGAAATGTCATCTCAGTCTAGAAATCCTTGACTTTATTTCCTGGCGGCTACTCAAAGATAAACGTCAACTAAAAAAAAAATCAGTTCACATGACCAGCCCAATAAAAACTCAAACACACCAGGTCCAGCGATTTGCTGATACGACTCAGACTTCAGAGATTTATGTCGTTTTCCATTTGACAAAAAGAAACGTCCGGGAGCGTCTGGAGCGAAATCAAGAAAATCACTTCTGAAACCGTTCCATTGGCGCAAAAAATACTCTTCTTTTGATTCTGAGGAGAGAATTTCGCTTCTCGATTTCAAGTCAGAATCCACTCAAGAAGCACTAACACAAGTGCATTTTATGTATTTTATACAAGCCAACTGGCAGCAGCCATACAATAATTTTTGACGTTTCACCAATACGTGAGTGTAGTCGCCCAGAAGCAGTTTTCTTGTTCCATTGGATTTCCGAATGAGTAGATCCCCGAGTGAAACCAATGGAAAACGACATAAATGTCGACATTAATGTCGTTTTCGGTTGGTCGGCCAGAACCGTCCCGAAGCAATCCGAACTCTTCTGAAAGCGTTCGATTGGCACTCAACTGACAGTTCTTCTACTGAAATTGAAAAGAAGACAAATTTTTATCTGGATTTGAATTCAGAATCGCGGAGAGTTCTTCCGGACGGTTCTGGCTGGACGACCAACCGAAAACGACATAAGTTCCACATAAACTCTTATGTCACAGTTTATGCTCTACAAAAAGCAGCTCGTAAGAATATATAGGTAGAACGTATTAGGAAACAGCCCTTTCTAATCTAGAATTTAAGCGTCCTCATGCATTTGCTATAATTCCAAACTAAAAAGAATGTAGACTGTCAAATAAATGCAAATTCGAGAAATCTGCCATTTCCGGCACGACAAGAAGTACCTAATTGAAAAATGAAACAGTGCAACTGTCATGTTGATTTTTAAATACGAACAATTCCATCAAAATGCATGCTCCTCTTTTTAACATTACGAATTACAATTCGAAACCGTACAACTTATTTAAATGGAAATTAGAAAAATAAAACTTTTTGATTTGCTGTTTTTAACCAAAACTTTTGACAATGCAAGCACTAATAAAATAAATACCTAAATAAAGAGTTAGAGCTTCTTTTTTCCACGAATGTATATCTCGCATAAACAAATTTTACGAATAAACTCTCCTAATTAATATGGAAGGCATTTGATCGAAATATTTTTAAATAAATATTTGCCAACAGTGGACCTGATTTTTTCCGAATTTCTTAAAGTTTGCGCATGCGCACAAGAGTCATTATACGCATGCGCAATGTGAAGTCATATTTACAGTGAGGTCAAAAGTGAATGAACGCCAATGATCTTTTAAGGTTTCTTCAATGTCTTGAAACATGTCTAAAAAAAACTAACAATCTGCAAAAAGATTGATAACAAAATATATTTAATTTGACAGTTTATTTCTAAACTCCAAAGACAGCATTGATGTTGACTTACTTTTGACTCTTACTGTATATACGTCTACAAAGTAATGATTTTTTTTAAGAAAATTAATGATTGCGCTCCAGAATCCAGTTTAGTAAATCAGACAGCTCTCATGAAGTTATGTTGCTGAGTTTTCATTGGATAAAACTGGTCACGTGAACAGTTTTCTCAGTTGATGTCTATGTCCGCAACACCGTCAAATCAAGTCAAGAATTTCTCGACTTACAACTAATGTCATAATGACATAAGTTGACGTCTATTTGTATCAACATTTGTGTCATTTGACGTTTGACATTTCGGTTCGGCGTGACGAGAACATTCAATGTTTTGTTTTGACTCGGGTCGATTTAATTAAAAAGTTATATATGTACAAAGGTCCTACCGTGCGGTAAATAGATACCTCAAGATATTATGTTATCTTTTAGCTAATAATAATCCAAATCTAGGCATACCAAAATGGAAGGGATAGCCTTTATAGTTTTCCAAACAAAGTGGAAGTTTGAATTCTGATTTTATTTTCCAATATGACTTCTACACTTTTACTTTTGCTTGCTTTTTATAATATTAATTTTAGACTTTTGATAGACATGTTTTGGCAGGTCGTCATTCTTTTCAATCTAGTGGCTAATTTTGCGCTAGATTAAAAAATTTCCCTAAAAAGAAAATTTCACAATATGAGCTAGAGCTCCTATTGCAAATGCCGAAATGTCAGTTTTTTTATATGGAGTTTGACATAGGTAAATAGATCGCCTCCAATGTATCAAAAATCATTTCGGTAATTTGAAGTATTGTCAAATCTAATTAAATTTAGCTACTAAAGTAGAGACCTATCAATATTTGAGTGAAAGTTTCTTATTGCATGACACCCCGCATGAATGTAAATGTGATGGCTATTTGTTGCCTCACAAGTCACAACCCCAATATTTTAAAAGTAAATTTATTACAACAATTTGTGTTTATTTTCAGCATTTGAATATATCCCCGATTCTGAAATCACAGGCCAAACAGGTTCTGAAGAAGATCTTCTCGACAAGGTAAGTTTAGTAATTTTTTAAAATTGCCTAGTGGGTGTGCTAGAAAAAATCTACTGCACTTTTGAATCTGCAAAACTCTGACGTTTCTTAACGTTGTGATTATTGTTTGATAGTACCTACACAAGATATAGCGTGACATATTCAACACCATATTACATTATCCTTAGATTTTTCGTTGTTGTATTTTTTTTTACTTTAAAAAATCGCATACTTTTATCATTTTCAATTAACAGACTATATCGATCGACGAATGTGCACCGAAACTTATTAAAAAACTCCCCGAAAAGATTCAACCCAAAGAAGGTGAACAAGCGAAGCTAGAAGTCAAAGTTATTGGCAAGCCCAAACCAAAAGTTAAATGGATACGCGACGGCGAAGAGATATTCGCATCCGAAGAATATCAAATTGAAAATTTCGAAGATGGCACCTCAGTGCTGGTCATCAATCATGTTTATCCCGATGATTTTGGTACAATTAGTTTCGAGGCCTACAATCCATTGGGTGTAGCGGTAACAACGGCTGAATTTGCTGTTGAAGGTATTTTATTTAAACAATTCCAATTACGGTTTATTTTTAATTTCATAAATAATATTTCAAACTTAATAGTACTTCTTTTTGCAGAAAAACCCAAAAGAAATCCCTATATTACCTTCTTCCCAAGTTTTGTTCCCCATTTATACACACAAACAACACAGTTTTATTTTTATATAAGAATTTACATATATTTTTACAAACTTTCTTACATCTAGGATGGAACTATAGAATTTTTGGTCAATATATTGTTATTAATGTTCTTATTTGTTTAAATTACGTATTCTAGGAATCGTAGGAACAAAGGATTACAGGAAACCAGAATGGGTCACTCACATGGAAGAAATGCAAAAGGCCCTTAAAGGTATGTTACTAATGTCAACAACCAAAACAAAAAACTCAACCTTAAGTGTATCCTCGTTGTGTTGGATATGATATGTCCTCATACAAAATGTTTCCTATGTGTCAATATGTGTTTTAATATGTCTTTAAACAAAAAAAAATTGTCTACATATGTATAACTGTGTATACTCAAACCCGTTAATGATGTTTTGTCTGTACTGTCTTTAGGTATTCTTGTCTAACTTGTAAACAAATAAGCTCGCCTCCTTCCCGTTAAGATAGAGCTTTAAAATACCCCCAAAGTTCACGCCATTATCCTTTAAAATTTTATTTCAATTACCTATATTTTTAATTCTTTACAGCATAATTGGAGATCAAAATTTATATTATTACTTTATTACAGCATTTTGGAAAATTTTATCCAGTGCATTATCAAAAGTACCTATTCAAAATTATTTTTAAATTTTAAATTAACCACCTACTCGCTTAATAATGAACAAAAAAATTCCTCTGCGAGGTTTTTTTTTAAATATTCTTTTCAGTTAAAACTGTATATAAATAATTTGGTTAAGTGAAGAATTTGATTTCGGTCTGTCACTTTTTTCCAAGATCATATGAAATAATATTAAACAAAACAGTCGTCAAGTTTTTAAAGCATTTTAAAATGTCATTCCATTTGTTCCTGTATGGAAAGTATGCGAAATCTTTCAAAAGAAAGAAAAGTATACCCAAATAAAATGCTGCTGGCAAGTTTTCGAGATATGTCAAATGGAACAGATGTTCATAAATATATATTCGATTAGTTTTCATCTATAGCAGATGCAATTTTAATGAGAAAAGTGTAGGAACATACCTATACTAATACATAGTTGTATGAAAGAAACATTCCAAATGACAGATGTCACATATCAAAGTTGTCAATCTATTTAAAATATCATACTACAAAGACATCCTTTTGTGTAACAACAAATTCTAAAAAAAAAATTACATTCTAAATGACAGAAATAATAATTGTCAAATTCTTCCAAAAATACCTTAATGTAATATGAAATGTCACTCTAATAAGCGCTTGTGAAATCGTATCTGTAATTAACTGAACTGTAAATAAGTTAATTGAATGTTCTTCTACTATATCCCCCGAAACCAAGGATTTTGTTACAATGACACTAATAAACATCCAACATCACATTCTGTGTAAGTAAACATTATAAAAAAATTGTATGTATCTTTATGTAAAACAAAGTACCTAACACACTATTTTCTTTGGTCATTTTCGCTAATTGCACTAAGTAGACGCAGCTAACAATATAATGCTTTTGCTATAATTTGCAGCTGCTAAATGCTCACCAACTTTTGTATCGGAAATGAGAGATTGTCGTGCTGCCATTGGCGAATCAGCTAAATTTGAAGTACAATTTTCAGGAAATCCACATCCAGGTAATGTAGTAAATTTTGTGACACACTTTAGGCTAATGCTACGACAAAGGTTCTAAAAGAAGTTGACAAAAACGCAATTCAAGTTATATGGGAAAGGAAATGGTAGAACTGTCATCCTCATCAGTTTTACTGATGGTGGAACTCAAGGTTGCTCTAAGTAGGGGAACACCGTAGTAGTATCACAATATGTCCGAGTAATTTGGCTGAAGCTAAATTGCGATTTTATTTTGTGACAATAATGGGTGTTAATATCCTATTCACACCAAGCCGGAGACTGGGTTTTCCCGAATATGGTATTAATATTATTTAACTACTTCGAAGTGATATCTGTCCTCTGTGACGTTTTGTCCTCATTAACAGGCAGACCGATCTTCGCCGCCTCCGTTTCAATGCTTGCAAACACGCCTGAGTTCTGCCAATAAAGTCAATATCAACCTTTTGTCCGTGAAACTCATTCTCAAAACCTGCGTTGATAAACCCACTTCATTTAGGGTTAAATACAGCAGTTATCGTTAACGGATTGTTCAAACTGTCAAATGTTTCCCACATTGTGGTGAGTGATGCTAATGACGGATGTAAAAGTTGGCGCAATCATCCGCTTACGACAATGGTTCCCTCAAGTACTCGAATTTATTAAATGTAATGGTCTTCTAGAAAAACGCTTCCCATAGCAGAAGTTAAAAAAAACTGCAATATTTCCTAAATTCGCTTAGCATTTACCATCCACTATGTAGTAACCGATTTTTGCTACACTTAATACTGTTATTTTTAAAAAAATTGCTGACACTGCCTGTCGTCAAAATAGTTGAACATTCATTGTAAGAATTTAGCATTAGATAAAGAATTCCAGTGTTAGACCATAGGCAGTTCTGAAACTTTTCAGGTAATGCCAAAAAGCCACAACTAAACGAATTACCTATTTATAATAGCCATTCGCTGGGACAAAATTCAAATTAAAATAATTCAAAACAAAACACCATTTTTCTTCCCTTATAATTTTCTTCATATAACTTGCGACTGCGTTTTTGCCTATTAATCCTTGCTCTAGAAAAATCAATCACATGTGGATTGCAATTGCTTTTAGATGTTCAATGGTACTTCAATGAAGTACAACTACGCGACTCCGATAAATATCGCATCGTTATCGAAGAGAACTCCTCATCGCTGGAGCTTCTTTCGGTCACAACCGAAGACATTGGCTACTATGTGTGCAAAATTATCAACGAGATAGCATTAAATTTGACTCGTGCCAAATTTGACATCGCATCGACCTCACAAAAGACAATTGTTGAAACAGAAAAATCGAAAACCAAATTTGTGACGAAAAAGAAACTTGTCAAAAAGGGCAAGAAATTTGGAAAGGACACTCACACAACTACAATATCGATTGTACCTGTGCCTGAAGTGACAGTTGACGTTATTAAAGTTAGGCAGCCAGTTTCGGTGCTTGTCGAGAAATCTGAAGTTTCTGAAGTCCAAGTAGTCAAGGATAGAAAAGAAGCCGATGAGGAGGATTTAAAGGTGGAAATTAAGATCGATACTGGTGAGGAGAGTACAACAACAACTTCAAAGACAACTACAACAACAACCACATCGACTACAGTGACACAAGTCGAAACGATCGAAATTAGCGAAACTGTCAATATTATACGGCAAAAGATTTCACAAAAATCGATAACAATCGATGATGTTCTAGTGCTAAAAAAACACGAAGAAGTTGATAACATTTTAACATCGATTGAAGCGGAGACCTTTGGAGCTGGCGAAGCACCACTTCGTGACTTGGCTACAATTGGACTATTGTTAAGATATGGCTGTTCGATAAGCGAAGTCACTTATATGTATGAGGAGAACATCTTCACTTCATTAAAGAAGCCCGAATCACAATCGGCTCTGGTTACACTGGTCGAGCGAGAGGGTCATGACAATTTAATTACACTGATATTAAGTGAAAGTTCATCAGACGATGAAACAATTTTAGCCGCCACTGTTGGGTTTAAGGCATTCATTCGAATGATTGAAACATGTGAGATAACAATTGAGGAGGTCATTAGAAAATTCGTCCGAGAAGATTTCATCGTACAAGACTGGAAGATATCAGCGAAAGAGGTTTGGAACTTATAACTGTTTTTTAATTGGGGTGGTTGAGTTTTTGTTTTTAGAGTCCTTATGTAGTTTGTAGTAGGTTGGAGATAAGCGAATTATTATCAATTGATTTTCTAATTTGGATACAAAATCCTGCGAGATTTGCAATTGTGATTCAAGGGGAAAGTGAAGGTGAACACATTCGTGCGACACTGACTCGAAGCATAAATGAATTAAATTTAAGATTACGACAAAGTTGAAAGATCATATGCATGACTAAAAGGGTAGCTGCCAACGGTCAGTAACTGTCATTCTGCATTTTATTTAACCGATGTGTCCGGACTGATTATGTACTCCGTCTCCGTGTGCTTCGACCGATATTTCCTCAGACGTGTGCCCATGAATTGTATTTTTTAGATATATTTTTTCCCATGATTGTCGAAGAATGTCCAATCCCACCAAAGTTTTGTAAAATGCTTCAATAAGACAATGTTCAGATATAGTGATTTTAATAACTTTGTTTTAAGGATGGTGTCATGGCCCGTTTTCCAATCCCACCCACACTTCGCGCGGTTGTTTGTTTGGACAATACACATTACACATCAATGTCTACTATTTTACAACTTTAGCTCTCATGGGTATTGAAATACATATAAGATTTTTTTGGTTTTTTTTTCGCATGGGAGGTACCACGCCCTTTTGTCGAATTTTCACCTATCATCGCACCCGTAGATGATGGGATGCCTACACCCATTTCTCAGCAAAATATAATATTCGCGTTTTGGTGTTTTTAAGTCTGGTTTAATTTGATCCAGCCTATAGATGGCACTGACAGTAACACCTTGACTGTGTTCTATCTTCTATCTTTATTTCAATTGTCGTAAACCATACTGCCCTAAATTGGGTGATGCGCAATTCAGGAATTGCAATTTAGTCAGGATAGTTCTGATATATATTTTCAGAGATGACAAGATCCTGAAAATAGACAATGGAGCAAATTGAGTTTGTGCTTTTATGTAATGCTTTTAGATTTACCTAAGCTAAACCCTTTGAAGAGCATGTAGCTGTTATGGTCATCTTCACTTGTTCGAGGGATGAGTTCTATCAAAATGATTAAAACAAATGACGGAGCATATAAATATACAATGCAGAGAGTTGTTCCATTAGAATTGAATGCGGTTTATTCAATTGTCAAGTATATAAAATTTTCCCGAATATCTGCAAAGAAATCAAGAAAAATTTGCTTAGTTCCAATCTACATAATAAATCAATCAGAATTATTACAGAAGATCACTAAGGCACTCCATAAAAGATTATTCAACCACAACTTAAAGTCAGTATATACCCAAACAATATTTTAATATACATATAATTATATTTTGAATTAGAGAGTGGTAGAAACTTCCCAAGTGATCGATACTCATGAGGCCGTAACTCACATCAAAATCGGTATGTATGCCAATTTTGTACTTATCCTATAACCTCTTTTAACACTTGTTTTAAAACAAAACTTTTTTCTTTTTATTTTTATGCTTTTTTGATTGCTTTTTTCCAAAACTTGTAAAATAAACCCCCTCTTCAAAAACAAACTTCGTGTCCGTTTAACCAGAGGAAACCTATATAGAGGAACGGACAATTGTGGCTGTAGAAGGTGTGAGCACAGAACAATCATAAGAAACCAAACTGCAAAATTCAATAAATAAAAAAAAATACACACTATATAAAAATCCAAAAGCGTGCAACCCAATCAACGCTTCTCGCTCTAGTGTTCTGTTGTCATATAAGCTTACAAATATTTTATTAAACATAATTTTAGACAAAAAAAACAACCAAACATCCCTTACTAAACAAAAACCCAACACAAAAAGAAAGTATACTACCAAACTTCTAGCTGGCCTAAATATAAACCAAAGAAAATCATAACCGCTTTAGGTGTGTGGCAAAATAAAATGCAAGGATTTACATTTTTACGAAAATTTATATTCAGCTGCAGTCCCGTTCAGGTAAGAAATCAAATACCTTCTCCCTCACTATCTCTATTTCTCTAAAATGCATCTTTTTACTCTGCGTGTCGCTTACTCGTTAAGTTCTGTTTGTTTTGTTTACTGATAAGAAAACACAAAAAAAAACTATAAAAAAAACAGCATCTTTGTCAACTACTGTCAACCGTGTGTTGTTGTCCACAAGTAAAAAAAATAACTGCCGTGTAAAAAGCAACCAACCAAAGCAAAAACAAAATAGTTCCAACTATTCCTTTCTGAGAAATTCTAACACACTACTACATTCTGATACTTACATTACATTCGCAGAAACAACAACAACAAGAACAACATCATCAACAACAATTGTTGAAGAACATGCACTACTACAACAACAGCAACAAAAGGACATCATAGTCACTAAAAAGGATAAAACAAGGAAAACGAAAATAATTCAAGAACAAAAACAGGAACTCGTACAAGTACAAGAACAACAATCATTTTTCTCAGACAAACAAAAACAATCAATAGAACAAGAACAGAATACAGTTCAACAAGAAGAGATTCACGTTCTCGAAGCGGAAGATGATCTTGTTACGCAGACAAAACCATTTGAAGAACAAGCCAAACCGATTCAAACATTACCCAGCACTATACCCATTGAGACTAACGTCATCAGTGTTCAATTACAGTCCACACATTTATCAACAGACGTGCCAACTCCAGCACAAGCTGACACACAAATCGTTCCACAAAAAACTCTAAGCGTTCAAGAGGAGCTAGTTCCCAATGAGCTAGAGGACGAACGGGTACGCATGGTACGCGACCGTGTCGAAAAGGTTCTTGTGGCGGCAGTTCCCAAGGAGGAACTTCAAGCTGTAGAGGTCGCAGAAGTCGAAACGAGGGAGAGTCACGGTGATGATATCCCGAAGGCGACGGTAGCAGAAGCAACTGCGGTAACTCGTCGTGATTCGAAGCACTCAATTTTGGTGGAGAAGCCGTTGGTCGAAGATATGGTGATGGAACTGCGCGGCGATAGGGTTTCAGAGCAAAGAGCTAGTTTAGGTGTGTTGCCATTGCAGCCTCGAGAATCATTTGAGGTCACCACCGGGGTTTCAGAGTCTGCTTTCGAAGGAAAACCTAAGCCAAGACAAACGACTACAGCGGAGGAGGTATTTACTACGCACAAGAGTGTGCAAATCACAGAGGTGGATCAGGTCGAATCGACTGGACAACCTTGTGACAAACCTATTGAAGCTCAGCAAAAAGTTGAACCTAGTCTATTAGTTAATGAATCATTAGAGATTTCTGAAACAATTGCTGAAGATAAGCCCTCCAAGTACTATCCAGAGGTGGTCGTGCCAACAGAATCGGCCACAGAAACAGTTGTTGAAAAAAGAACTTACCTTTCTGAGGAGACAACTACCGGATGCAAGGAGTCTGAATTGCCTTCCGAAAAGGTGCCAACCAAATCAACAGCCCAGATTGAAATTGTGGAAAATATTTCTTTAGAAATAAGCGAGGCTCTGCTCAGAGAGTCAGAAGATCTGCTTCCAGAGAAGAAGCCCACATTGTCATTCCAGGCAAAGGATACGGTTGTTTTCCAGGAGAACATTCTGTCATCTGAACTTCCTGACACGCAAAGCCCGATTGATGAGAGAATTATTATATTAGGCGAAACAAAGGAAGCATCACTTGGGGTCATAGAACAACGACATCTTGAGTCTAAATTGGTCATCGCTCAGGAAACATCATCCGAACTGGTGACAGATGACACAAAGATAACCCTCCTAACCGCATCGCAGAAATTTAATGGTTTGCCTACAAGTGAAGTTCATGAGCACATTGCCGAAGAGATGCCAGGAGTCCTTGAGGCTCCTGCCGAAACTCTGGCAAAAGCTAAGAAAACCATTTCATCGGTTGAAGCCATCGAGACTTTTAAAGACGCGCCATTTGACTCTATCGCTGAAGTCAAAGACTTGAAGCCGAAATTGGAAAAGGGTAAGCCGGATGTAGTTTCCCGAGATGCACCCGATGTGACTGAAGTGCAACTCCATGAAAAGGAAAAAGAATGGAAGCAACCAATTGCACCAGTCACAGAAAACGCAATTCCACAATTTGAACTGCAAACACCGCTGAATGTGCAACAATTCGAAGCGGGTTACACAGAGAATGACCTGCCAAGCTTGGAAAAACCCGAAGAACACAAGGCTGTTCAGTCAACCATTTACTCAAATCTGAAAGCACCACTTACACGAGAAGTTCAACCGGAACTGAATACATGCCAATTGCCCAAAGATGAGCCAACACAAGCAGAGGCTAAAACCTCCTACGAAGGTGTATCGGTAAGAGAAACCTATCAACAGGGTGTGCTTGAGAGCACCGAAAATTTCGAAATTGGTGAAAAGCCCAAACCAAAGAAATCCCAAGCTGTACGTGATACAAATGAATCGTTACAAGTCACTGAGGTGGTGTTCAGTGAAACCGAAAATAAGATCATACTGCCCGACGTGCCCACTGAACAAAAGGGTTTGTCATCGATCTTAGACCTCAATCAACAACTCGAAGTATCTGACATTCAAACTTACCAAACCGTGCAACCTAGCAGCGTGGAAGAATCGAACCCCGACTTGACCAGAGCTCAGATCACGATGTCAGAATTTGTCGGACAGAATATCAGCCAACAAACACCTTTAGATCAAATCGAGGATCTCCAGCTTGAAATTCAGCCAAAAGAACATGTGGCTGATGATCAAATCGATCTTCTACAGTCGATCGAAATTGGCCTATCGGTGACCCATGATAGGGAAGCCAAGCTACTACTGGAGCAATCTCCCGAAACCCGAGAGGCTAAATTAATACAGGGCACTGGCCTTCCAGTTGCCAACACTGAGCTCGAGGATTTACAAGAACCAATGCCAGCCATGCTGTTGGATCAACCAACGAAATTACGAACTGCACAAATTTCCATTGACAGTATTTCCGCAGCGGTAAAATCTGAAACCGCACTCCTAGAACACACAGGGAAATACGACCAAGCACCAACGGTACCGTCGGAAAATTTAAAGCTCGAAATCATTCCTAACAAAACGCAACTTGACGTAACCTTTTCTGAAATCTCTGACAAGGAACAAGAATTTCTAACACTAACTCCGACACTACCTGGAGTAGCTCAAGTTGGTCTCTCAGAAACTCAGAAATCGGCGCTGATAAGTGAAACAAGCACTGTCGAGAACACTGGCGAATTTACTGAAGTTAAGTCTCTAGAAACCTCCGGAAAGGGACTAACATACAATTATGACGAGGTAACTGTGCGCCAGCCCGAGGTATATGAGAAAGAAACTAGTCTACAAGTATCAGAAAAGGTCAAGGAGCAGACAGCCGAGACGGTATTGGACACCCTCAGTACTGCCATTGTGTCGTCTGATAATACTTATGAGTTGCAAACTGATCTGGCGGAAAAATTAATGCCTCAAGACCAGGCACACATTGGAAAGTTTAGCGATTTCAAAGCTGCCGTCACAGAGCAAGTGCTGACTAGTCAAAGTGCTGTACAGATCCCAGAACAAAAACTGTTCGAAGCGAGGGTAAGTGAACGATTTGATGTAGCCAATGAGACTCAGGTACAACAAATCATAACCTTTGAAAGGCCGGTCGATGATGAGATGGATGTAATCAAGCAAGAGGCCACATCCATGCAATCCATTGTCACAGATCAGTTTGCTACAATCGAAACCAAAGTCGAAGTACTTGAACAGGAATCAGACTTCGATGAAACAGGGAAGATTAATTTGAAAAATGCTCAAGTAAATATAACAGAAACCAAACTTGCCCCCACTGTTGAAGAACACAAGTTTGTAGATAACACAACAGTACTGCCAGATCAAAAACTAACAGAAGACAGTGCGGTTCCATTGTTGACAGCAATGCTGTCAAGAAACGTTGTTGATCAGATAACAACTTTTGAAAGTGTTCGTACCGAGGAGGAGATGTCAAAACCAATGCAACAAACCGCAGTCATTGATCATGAACTTAAACGCAGCTATGAGCAACACAAGGAGACTCCGAACGAACGTGAAGGAGTCTTCAATCCTGTTAATGACAGCTTTGTCCATGCCACAGAGACAAGCAGCGAAACGTTACCGACAGGTCTTACATCTGAAAATGCCCTAGTAGAAGCGGTAGATAAGATTGAAGACTTTGCCATAAAAGAAGCCCGAGCTAAGCCCTTCGTGGAGGGAACAAACCTCGAAACAATTGTCACTGATGTGACAGCATTCGATTCATCAACTGCTATCGAAGACGAACAACAGTTCCCTACGAAACAGGCAACAGTCTCGACCACTGAAAAGTTTTCGACGGAAATCACAGCAAATGTTGCTCTGGACAAGGAATCCGAAGTGATCAGCCCTAAGTTGATTTCTGAACATGCTCAGCCATCGCATCCAGATGAGCTAAAGCCATTACTAACCGAAGAAGTAACCTTATTGAATGAAATAACTGAAATATATGATCTACTGGATCGGCCAAAAGCGAGAGCAAATGTATTCGAAATATCCCAAGAAGCGAAGAACATCGAACATCCTACAGTCTTTGAAGACACAACTGACTTTGTTCAAGGAAAATCAATATTGGCGGTTGCTAATAGCATGCAAACAGAGCTAAGTTCTCTTGACACTTCAACGGTGGACGTTTTCGAACCAACAGGGGATATAAGCGACAAAGCACCGACCGAAGAAAGAGTTCAATTATCACTCGTCACCAAAGAAGTCAAGGCAACAACAGTTCTCGAGGTATTTTCCATTCCAGAATTGAATGAAATCTCTAAGTTCACCCCATTTGACCAAAAGGCAACACCTCAGGCGCCCAAGAAAAATCAAGAAGTTACAACAGACGAGGCCATTGTATTTGAAAGTACAACTCAATTCAAACAAGAATCCAAGTCGAAAGAGCATTCAGCACAACTAACCATAGAAGAAGCTACACAAGCCAGCGTTGTAGAAGAAGTACAACTGGAATTCAAGGAAGAAGAACTCCAAGCGCACACACCAAAAGCCACCACAGCCGATACAACGTTTAGCACACACAGTACGTACATGAACCAACAAGTAGTTTTAACTGATTTCACCACAGACCAAATACAGCCACAAGAAACTAATGCCACAGAAACGTTCGCCATAGTGAACATTGATAATTCACCCAGATTAACCACAGACCAGGTAACAATTTGGGAAAATATAGCTAACCACACCACAGAACCACATCGAACACAGACTCCTCAATACAAAATCCAGGGCGGCGAATTTTTGGCGCCGATTTCCAGTGAAGAAATCGCGAGCGAACACGCACCCACACTCGAAGAAACACAACAACACGACCAAAAGAAAGCCAAAGAAAACATACCGACTTTTGATACCATTGAGCAAACTGTTATCTATGACAGCGAAATAGAAAAACCATTTAACACAACATCACCCAAAGAACAGCACCCGACTATTACACAAGAAGTTACACAACCGATTGCCTTGAGTGAAAGCGCTCAAACGCTCGAATCCGAGGCAGCGGTGCCATGCGAAACCCATACTGTAGTGCAGAAAAAAGAGCCATCGCTCGAAGAACTTGACGCACCGAACGAACAGGTCTTAGTAACAATCCATAATGTCCAAATGGACCGGAAGAGTAAGTATGTTCAGGTTATATGTTTAAGTTTAACAAAATGGCGTCAAACTTTTTAAACCAAATCCTTAGAACTGAAAAGCCCCTTCCCCTCAGTACACGACAAAAAAAAACACATATTACAACCAAGAAACAGAACAACCTTATACATACTGTATTTACCTTTAAAACTTTATGTCATAAAAACATACATTTTTTTACACAGATACACCACATACAACAACTCACACATCAGAACACATCACACAAGAACAAGACACAACAGAGGAAGAAGTCCGTACACACGAAAAGCGAACGCGCAAGGTGAAGAAACCCAAGGAACAACAGATCGAATCTGCAACAACAGCGGAAGAAGAAGCTGAAATCCCTGAAGAAGTTCAGGAGCTACCCGTGGAGATAACTATTTCTGAAATAGTCGCTGAAGATGGCAAGAAGACAGTGATTAAAACAAAGAAGCGGACTATCAAAAAGAAGACCGGCCCGAAAGAAGAAATCACTGAAATCAAGGTGGTTGAAGAAGAAGGAAAGGCTCCAGTGACAACCGTCGAGGTGCAGGAATACACTACACCAATTGACCAAGTCCCAGAGGAGAAGGCTGAAGAAATTCAGGAGCTCCCTGTGGAGATAACCGTTTCAGAGACAGTCGCTGAAGATGGCAAGAAGACAGTGATTAAGACAAAGAAGCGGACTATCAAAAAGAAGACCGGCCCGAAAGAAGAAATCACTGAAATCAAGGTGGTTGAAGAAGAAGGAAAGGCTCCAGTGACCACCGTCGAGGTGCTGGAGTACACCACACCAATTGACCAAGTCCCAGAGGAGAAGGCTGAAGAAATTCAGGAACTCCCTGTGCAGATAACCGTTTCAGAGACAGTCGCTGAAGATGGCAAGAAGACAGTGATTAAGACAAAGAAGCGGACTATCAAAAAGAAGACGGGCCCGAAAGAGGAAATTACGGAAATCAAAGTGGTTGAAGAAGAAGGAAAGGCTCCAGTGACAACCGTCGAAGTGCAGGAATACACTACACCAATTTACCAAGTCACAGAGGAGAAGGCTGAAGAAATTCAGGAGCTCCCTGTGGAGATAACCGTTTCAGAGACAGTCGCTGAAGATGGCAAGAAGACAGTGATTAAGACAAAGAAGCGGACTATCAAAAAGAAGACCGGCCCGAAAGAAGAAATCACTGAAATCAAGGTGGTTGAAGAAGAAGGAAAGGCTCCAGTGACCACCGTCGAAGTGCAGGAATACACCACACCAATTGACCAAGTCCCAGAGGAGAAGGCTGAAGAAATTCAGGAACTCCCTGTGGAGATAACCATTTCAGAGACAGTCGCTGAAGATGGCAAGAAGACAGTGATTAAAACAAAGAAGCGGACTATCAAAAAGAAGACCGGCCCGAAAGAGGAAATCACGGAAATCAAAGTGGTTGAAGAAGAAGGAAAGGCTCCAGTGACAACCGTCGAAGTGCAGGAATACACTACACCAATTGACCAAGTCCCAGAGGAGAAGGCTGAAGAAATTCAGGAGCTCCCTGTGGAGATAACCGTTTCAGAGACAGTCGCTGAAGATGGCAAGAAGACAGTGATTAAGACAAAGAAGCGGACTATCAAAAAGAAGACCGGCCCGAAAGAAGAAATCACTGAAATCAAGGTGGTTGAAGAAGAAGGAAAGGCTCCAGTGACCACCGTCGAGGTGCTGGAGTACACCACACCAATTGACCAAGTCCCAGAGGAGAAGGCTGAAGAAATTCAGGAACTCCCTGTGCAGATAACCGTTTCAGAGACAGTCGCTGAAGATGGCAAGAAGACAGTGATTAAGACAAAGAAGCGGACTATCAAAAAGAAGACGGGCCCGAAAGAGGAAATCACTGAAATCAAGGTGGTTGAAGAAGAAGGAAAGGCTCCTGTGACAACCGTCGAAGTGCAGGAATACACTACACCAATTGACCAAGTCCCAGAAGAGAAGGCTGAAGAAATTCAGGAGCTCCCTGTGGAGATAACCGTTTCAGAGACAGTCGCTGAAGATGGAAAGAAGACAGTGATTAAGACAAAGAAGCGGACTATCAAAAAGAAGACCGGCCCGAAAGAAGAAATCACTGAAATCAAGGTAGTTGAAGAAGAAGGAAAGGCTCCAGTGACCACCGTCGAGGTGCTAGAGTACACTACACCAATTGACCAAGTGCCAGATGAGAAGGCTGTAGAAATTCAGGAACTCCCTGTGGAGATAACCGTTTCAGAGACAGTCGCTGAAGATGGCAAGAAGACAGTGATTAAAACAAAGAAGCGGACTATCAAAAAGAAGACGGGCGCGAAAGAGGAAATCACGGAAATCAAAGTGGTTGAAGAAGAAGGAAAGGCTCCAGTGACCACAGTGGAGGTGCAGGAGTACACCACACCATTTGTTGAACTACCAGATGGGAAGACGGAAGAAATAGAAGAACTGCCTGAAGAAGTGCATGTGATCCAGACCGTTACAGACAAAGGCGAGCCAAGAAAAACGAAGATCCGGACACGTATCATCAAGAAGGTCAAGGGAGATAAACAAGAAGTGACCAAGATTGAAACAGTTGAAGAGGATGACAAACAAACTGAAACAACTGTTACAGTCGAAGAAGCACCACTTGACGAAAAACCAGAAGAGATTCAGGAATTACCTGAAGAAGTGCGTGTGATCGAAAGCGTCACAGAAGAAGGCAAGCCAAAGAAAAAGAAAATCCGAACACGTATCATCAAGAAGATCAAGGGAGACAAACAAGAGGTTACTAAAATCGAGACAGTTGAAGAGGATGACAAACAACCTGAAACAACTGTTACAGTCGAAGAAGCACCACTTGACGAAAAACCAGAAGATATTCAGGAATTACCTGAAGAAGTGCGTGTGATCGAAACCGTCACAGAAGAAGGCAAGCCAAAGAAAAAGAAAATCCGAACACGTATCATCAAGAAGATCAAGGGAGACAAACAAGAGGTTACTAAAATCGAGACAGTTGAAGAGGATGACAAACAACCTGAAACAACTGTTACAGTCGAAGAAGCACCACTTGACGAAAAACCAGAAGAGATTCAGGAATTACCTGAAGAAGTGCGTGTGATCGAAAGCGTCACAGAAGAAGGCAAGCCAAAGAAAAAGAAGATCCGAACACGTATCATCAAGAAGGTCAAGGGAGATAAACAAGAAGTGACCAAGATTGAAACAGTTGAAGAGGACGACAGACAACCTGAAACAACTGTTACAGTGGAAGAAGCACCACTTGACGAAAAACCCGAAGAGATTCGGGAATTACCTGAAGAAGTGCGTGTGATCGAAACCGTCACAGAAGAAGGCAAGCCAAAGAAAAAGAAGATCCGAACACGTATCATCAAGAAGATCAAGGGAGACAAACAAGAGGTTACTAAAATCGAGACAGTTGAGGAGGATGACAAACAACCTGAAACAACTGTTACAGTCGAAGAAGCACCACTTGACGAAAAACCAGAAGAGATTCAGGAATTACCTGAAGAAGTGCGTGTGATCGAAACCGTCACAGAAGAAGGCAAGCCAAAGAAAAAGAAGATCCGAACACGTATCATCAAGAAGATCAAGGGAGACAAACAAGAGGTTACTAAAATCGAGACAGTTGAGGAGGATGACAAACAACCTGAAACAACCGTTACAGTCGAAGAAGCACCACTTGACGAAAAACCGGAAGAGATTCAGGAATTACCTGAAGAAGTGCGTGTGATCGAAACCGTCACAGAAGAAGGCAAGCCAAAGAAAAAGAAGATCCGAACACGTATCATCAAGAAGATCAAGGGAGACAAACAAGAGGTTACTAAAATCGAGACAGTTGAGGAGGATGACAAACAACCTGAAACAACTGTTACAGTCGAAGAAGCACCACTTGACAAAAAACCGGAAGAGATTCAGGAATTACCTGAAGAAGTGCGTGTGATCGAAACCGTCACAGAAGAAGGCAAGCCAAAGAAAAAGAAGATCCGAACACGTATCATCAAGAAGATCAAGGGAGACAAACAAGAGGTTACTAAAATCGAGACAGTTGAGGAGGATGACAAACAATCTGAAACAACTGTTACAATCGAAGAAGCACCACTTGACGAAAAACCGGAAAAGATTCAGGAACTACCTGAAGAAGTGCGTGTAATTGAAACCGTCACAGAAGAAGGCAAGCCAAAGAAAAAGAAGATCCGAACACGTATCATCAAAAAGGTCAAGGGAGATAAACAAGAAGTGACCAAGATTGAAACAGTTGAAGAGGACGACAGACAACCTGAAACAACTGTTACAGTGGAAGAAGCACCACTTTACGAAAAACCCGAAGAGATTCGGGAATTACCTGAAGAAGTGCGTGTGATCGAAACCGTCACAGAAGAAGGCAAGCCAAAGAAAAAGAAGATCCGAACACGTATCATCAAGAAGATCAAGGGAGACAAACAAGAGGTTACTAAAATCGAGACAGTTGAGGAGGATGACAAACAACCTGAAACAACTGTTACAGTCGAAGAAGCACCACTTGACGAAAAACCGGAAGAGATTCAGGAATTACCTGAAGAAGTGCGTGTGATCGAAACCGTCACAGAAGAAGGCAAGCCAAAGAAAAAGAAGATCCGAACACGTATCATCAAGAAGATCAAGGGAGACAAACAAGAGGTTACTAAAATCGAAACAGTTGAAGAGGATGACAAACTACCTGAAACAACTGTTACAGTCGAAGAAGCACCTCTTGACGAAAAACCGGAAGAGATTCAGGAATTACCTGAAGAAGTGCGTGTGATCGAAACCGTCACAGAAGAAGGCAAGCCAAAGAAAAAGAAGATCCGAACACGTATCATCAAGAAGATCAAGGGAGACAAACAAGAGGTTACTAAAATCGAGACAGTTGAGGAGGATGACAAACAACCTGAAACAACTGTTACAGTCGAAGAAGCACCACTTGACGAAAAACCAGAAGAGATTCAGGAATTACCTGAAGAAGTGCGTGTGATCGAAACCGTCACAGAAGAAGGCAAGCCAAAGAAAAAGAAGATCCGAACACGTATCATCAAGAAGATCAAGGGAGACAAACAAGAGGTTACTAAAATCGAAACAGTTGAAGAGGATGACAAACTACCTGAAACAACTGTTACAGTCGAAGAAGCACCACTTGACGAAAAACCGGAAGAGATTCAGGAACTACCTGAAGAAGTGCGTGTAATTGAAACCATCACAGAAGAAGGCAAGCCAAAGAAAAAGAACATCCGAACACGTATCATCAAGAAGGTCAAGGGAGATAAACAAGAAGTGACCAAGATTGAAACAGTTGAAGAGGACGACAGACAACCTGAAACAACTGTTACAGTGGAAGAAGCACCACTTGACGAAAAACCAGATGATATTCAGGAATTACCTGAAGAAGTGCGAGTGATCGAAACAGTCACAGAAGAAGGCAAGCCAAAGAAAAAGAAGATCCGGACACGCATAATCAAGAAGGTAAAGGGAGACAAACAAGAGGTTACTAAAATCGAGACAGTTGAAGAGGATGACAAACAACCTGAAACAACTGTTACAGTCGAAGAAACACCACTTGACGAAAAACCCGAAGAGATACAGGAATTACCTGAAGAAGTGCGTGTGATCGAAACCGTCACAGAAGAAGGCAAGCCAAAGAAAAAGAAGATCCGAACACGTATCATCAAGAAGATCAAGGGAGACAAACAAGAGGTTACTAAAATCGAGACAGTTGAGGAGGATGACAAACAACCTGAAACAACTGTTACAGTCGAAGAAGCACCACTTGACGAAAAACCGGAAGAGATTCAGGAATTACCTGAAGAAGTGCGTGTGATCGAAACCGTCACAGAAGAAGGCAAGCCAAAGAAAAAGAAGATCCGAACACGTATCATCAAGAAGATCAAGGGAGACAAACAAGAGGTTACTAAAATCGAAACAGTTGAAGAGGATGACAAACAACCTGAAACAACTGTTACAGTGGAAGAAGCACCACTTGACGAAGAACCAGAAGATATTCAGGAATTACCTGAAGAAGTGCGTGTGATCGAAACCGTCACAGAAGAAGGCAAGCCAAAGAAAAAGAAAATCCGAACACGTATCATCAAGAAGGTCAAGGGAGATAAACAAGAAGTGACCAAGATTGAAACAGTTGAAGAGGATGACAAACAACCTGAAACAACTGTTACAGTGGAAGAAGCACCACTTGACGAAAAACTAGAAGATATTCAGGAATTACCTGAAGAAGTGCGTGTGATCGAAACCGTCACAGAAGAAGGCAAGCCAACGAAAAAGAAGATCCGAACACGTATCATCAAGAAGATCAAGGGAGATAAACAAGAGGTTACTAAAATCGAAACAGTTGAAGAGGATGACAAACAACCTGAAACAACTGTTACAGTGGAAGAAGCACCACTTGACGAAAAACCCGAAGAGATTCAGGAATTACCTGAAGAAGTGCGAGTGATCGAAACAGTCACAGAAGAAGGCAAGCCAAAGAAAAAGAAGATCCGGACACGCATAATCAAGAAGGTAAAGGGAGACAAACAAGAGGTTACTAAAATCGAGACAGTTGAAGAGGATGACAAACAACCTGAAACAACTGTTACAGTCGAAGAAACACCACTTGACGAAAAACCCGAAGAGATTCAGGAACTACCTGAAGAAGTGCGTGTAATTGAAACCGTCACAGAAGAAGGCAAGCCAAAGAAAAAGAAGATCCGAACACGTATCATCAAGAAGGTCAAGGGAGATAAACAAGAAGTGACCAAGATTGAAACAGTTGAAGAGGACGACAAACAACCTGAAACAACTGTTACAGTTAAAGAAACACCACTTGACGAAAAACCGGAAGAGATTCAGGAACTACCTGAAGAAGTGCGTGTGATCGAAACCGTCACAGAAGAAGGGAAGCCAAAGAAAAAGAAGATTCGAACACGTATCATCAAGAAGATCAAGGGAGACAAACAAGAGGTTACTAAAATCGAGACTGTTGAGGAGGATGACAAACAATCTGAAACAACTGTTACAGTCGAAGAAGCACCACTTGACGAAAAACCGGAAGAGATTCAGGAACTACCTGAAGAAGTGCGTGTAATTGAAACCATCACAGAAGAAGGCAAGCCAAAGAAAAAGAAGATCCGAACACGTATCATCAAGAAGGTCAAGGGAGATAAACAAGAAGTGACCAAGATTGAAACAGTTGAAGAGGACGACAAACAACCTGAAACAACTGTTACAGTTAAAGAAACACCACTTGACGAAAAACCGGAAGAGATTCAGGAACTACCTGAAGAAGTGCGTGTGATCGAAACCGTCACAGAAGAAGGGAAGCCAAAGAAAAAGAAGATCCGAACACGTATCATCAAGAAGATCAAGGGAGACAAACAAGAGGTTACTAAAATCGAGACTGTTGAGGAGGATGACAAACAATCTGAAACAACTGTTACAGTCGAAGAAGCACCACTTGACGAAAAACCGGAAGAGATTCAGGAACTACCTGAAGAAGTGCGTGTAATTGAAACCGTCACAGAAGAAGGCAAGCCAAAGAAAAAGAAGATCCGAACACGTATCATCAAGAAGGTCAAGGGAGATAAACAAGAAGTGACCAAGATTGAAACAGTTGAAGAGGACGACAAACAACCTGAAACAACTGTTACAGTGGAAGAAGCACCACTTGACGAAAAACCAGAAGATATTCAGGAATTACCTGAAGAAGTGCGTGTGATCGAAAGCGTCACAGAAGAAGGCAAGCCAACGAAAAAGAAGATCCGAACACGTATCATCAAGAAGATCAAGGGAGACAAACAAGAGGTTACTAAAATCGAGACAGTTGAAGAGGGTGACAAGCAGCCTGAAACAACTGTTACAGTTGAAGAAGCACCACTTGACGAAAAACCCGAAAAGATTCAGGAAGTGCCTGAAGAAGTGCGTGTGATCGAAACCGTCACAGAAGAAGGCAAACCTAAGAAAACGAAGATCCGGACACGCATAATCAAGAAGGTTAAGGGAGACAAACAAGAAGTGACTAAGATCGAAACAGTTGAAGAGGATGACAAGCAGCCTGAAACAACTGTTACAGTTAAAGAAGCACCACTTGACGAAAAACCGGAAGAGATTCAGGAATTACCTGAAGAGGTGCGTGTGATCGAAACCGTCACAGAACAAGGCAAGCCAAAGAAAACGAAGATCCGCACACGCATAATTAAGAAGGTTAAGGGAGACAAACAAGAAGTGACTAAGATCGAAACAGTTGAAGAGGATGACAAGCAGCCTGACACAACTGTTACAGTTGAAGAAGCACCACTTGACGAAAAACCGGAAGAGATTCAGGAACTGCCTGAAGAAGTGCGTGTGATCGAAACCGTCACAGAAGAAGGCAAGCTAAAGAAAAAGAAGATCCGGACACGTATCATCAAGAAGGTCAAGGGAAACAAACAAGAGGTTACTAAAATCGAAACAGTTGAAGAGGATGGCAAGCAGCCTGAAACCACTGTTACAGTTGAAGAAGCACCACTTGACGAAAAACGCGAAGAGATTCATGAATTACCTGAAGAAGTGCGAGTTATCGAAACAGTCTCAGAAGAAGGCAAACCAAAGAAAAAGAAGATCCGGACACGCGTCATCAAGAAGGTCAAGGGAGACAAACAAGAGGTTACTAAAATTGAAACAGTTGAAGAGGATGACAAACAACCTGAAACAACTGTTACAGTCGAAGAAGTTCCTCTTGAAGAAAAGCCGGAAGAGGTCCAAGAACTCCCCGAGGAAGTACGTGTCATCGAGTCTATTACCGAAGAAGGTAAGCCTTCAAAGAAAAAGATTCGCACTCGGGTAATTAAAAAGGTCAAGGGCGACAAGCAGGAAGTCACCAAGATCGAAACAGTTGAGGAAGATGATAAGCAGCCGGAAACCACTGTCACAGTTGAAGAAGTTCCTTTTGAAGAAAAGCCGGAAGAAGTCCAAGAACTCCCCGAGGAAGTTCGTGTCATCGAGTCTATTACCGAAGAAGGTAAGCCTTCAAAGAAAAAGGTTCGCACTCGGGTAATTAAAAAGGTCAAGGGCGACAAGCAGGAAGTCACCAAGATCGAAATAGTTGAGGAAGATGATAAGCGGCCTGAAACCATTGTTACTGTCGAAGAGGTTCCGCTTGATGAAAAGCCGGAAGAAATCCAAGAACTCCCCGAGGAAGTACGTGTCATCGAGTCTATTACCGAAGAAGGTAAGCCTTCAAAGAAAAAGATTCGCACTCGGGTAATTAAAAAGGTCAAGGGCGACAAGCAGGAAGTCACCAAGATCGAAACAGTTGAGGAAGACGATAAGCAGCCGGAAACCACTGTCACAGTCGAAGAGGTTCCGCTTGATGAAAAGCCGGAAGAAGTCCAAGAACTCCCCGAGGAAGTTCGTGTCATCGAGTCTATTACCGAAGAAGGTAAGCCTTCAAAGAAAAAGATTCGCACTCGGGTAATTAAAAAGGTCAAGGGCGACAAGCAGGAAGTCACCAAGATCGAAACAGTTGAGGAAGATGATAAGCAGCCTGAAACCACTGTCACAGTCGAAGAAGTTCCTCTTGAAGAAAAGCCGGAAGAAGTCCAGGAACTCCCCGAGGAAGTTCGTGTCATCGAGTCTATTACCGAAGAAGGTAAGCCTTCAAAGAAAAAGATTCGCACTCGGGTAATTAAAAAGTTCAAGGGCGACAAGCAGGAAGTCACAAAGATCGAAACAGTTGAGGAAGATGATAAGCAGCCTGAAACCACTGTCACAGTCGAAGAAGTTCCTCTTGAAGAAAAGCCGGAAGAAGTCCAAGAACTCCCCGAGGAAGTTCGTGTCATCGAGTCTATTACCGAAGAAGGTAAGCCTTCAAAGAAAAAGATTCGCACTCGGGTAATTAAAAAGGTCAAGGGCGACAAGCAGGAAGTCACCAAGATCGAAACAGTTGAGGAAGATGATAAGCAGCCTGAAACCACTGTCACAGTCGAAGAAGTTCCTCTTGAAGAAAAGCCGGAAGAAGTCCAAGAACTCCCCGAGGAAGTTCGTGTCATCGAGTCTATTACCGAAGAAGGTAAGCCTTCAAAGAAAAAGATTCGCACTCGGGTAATTAAAAAGGTCAAGGGCGACAAGCAGGAAGTCACCAAGATCGAAACAGTTGAGGAAGATGATAAGCAGCCTGAAACCACTGTCACAGTCGAAGAGGTTCCTCTTGAAGAAAAGCCGGAAGAAGTCCAAGAACTCCCCGAGGAAGTTCGTGTCATCGAGTCTATTACCGAAGAAGGTAAGCCTACAAAGAAAAAGGTTCGCACTCGGGTAATTAAAAAGGTCAAGGGCGACAAGCAGGAAGTCACCAAGATCGAAATAGTTGAGGAAGATGATAAGAGGCCTGAAACCACTGTTACTGTCGAAGAGGTTCCGCTTGATGAAAAGCCGGAAGAAGTCCAAGAACTCCCCGAGGAAGTTCGTGTCATCGAGTCTATTACCGAAGAAGGTAAGCCTTCAAAGAAAAAGATTCGCACTCGGGTAATTAAAAAGGTCAAGGGCGACAAGCAGGAAGTCACCAAGATCGAAACAGTTGAGGAAGATGATAAGCAGCCTGAAACCACTGTCATTGTCGAAGAAGTTCCTCTTGAAGAAAAGCCGGAAGAAGTCCAAGAACTCCCCGAGGATGTTCGTGTCATCGAGTCTATTACCGAAGAAGGTAAGCCTTCAAAGAAAAAGATTCGTACTCGGGTAATTAAAAAGTTCAAGGGCGACAAGCAGGAAGTCACCAAGATCGAAACAGTTGAGGAAGATGATAAGCAGCCTCAAACCACTGTCACAGTCGAAGAAGTTCCTCTTGAAGAAAAGCCGGAAGAAGTCCAAGAACTCCCCGAGGAAGTTCGTGTCATCGAGTCTATTACCGAAGAAGGTAAGCCTTCAAAGAAAAAGATTCGCACTCGGGTAATTAAAAAGTTCAAGGGCGACAAGCAGGAAGTCACCAAGATCGAAATAGTTGAGGAAGATGATAAGCAGCCTGAAACCACTGTCACAGTCGAAGAAGTTCCTCTTGAAGAAAAGCCGGAAGAAGTCCAAGAACTCCCCGAGGAAGTTCGTGTCATCGAGTCTATTACCGAAGAAGGTAAGCCTTCAAAGAAAAAGGTTCGCACTCGGGTAATTAAAAAGGTCAAGGGCGACAAGCAGGAAGTCACCAAGATCGAAATAGTTGAGGAAGATGATAAGCAGCCTGAAACCACTGTCACTGTCGAAGAAGTTCCTCTTGAAGAAAAGCCGGAAGAAGTCCAAGAACTCCCCGAGGAAGTTCGTGTCATCGAGTCTATTACCGAAGAAGGTAAGCCTTCAAAGAAAAAGATTCGCACTCGGGTAATTAAAAAGTTCAAGGGCGACAAGCAGGAAGTCACCAAGATCGAAACAGTTGAGGAAGATGATAAGCAGCCTGAAACTACTGTCACAGTCGAAGAAGTTCCTCTTGAAGAAAAGTCGGAAGAAATCCAAGAACTCCCCGAGGAAGTTCGTGTCATCGAGTCTATTACCGAAGAAGGTAAGCCTTCAAAGAAAAAGATTCGCACTCGGGTAATTAAAAAGGTCAAGGGCGACAAGCAGGAAGTCACCAAGATCGAAACAGTTGAGGAAGATGACAAGCAGCCTGAAACCACTGTCACAGTCGAAGAGGTTCCTCTTGAAGAAAAGCCGGAAGAGGTCCAAGAACTCGCCGAAGAAGTACGTGTCATCGAGTCTATTACCGAAGAAGGTAAGCCTTCAAAGAAAAAGATTCGCACTCGGGTAATTAAAAAGGTCAAGGGCGACAAGCAGGAAGTCACCAAGATCGAAACAGTTGAGGAAGATGACAAGCAGCCTGAAACCACTGTCACAGTCGAAGAAGTTCCTCTTGAAGAAAAGCCGGAAGAAGTCCAAGAACTCCCCGAGGAAGTTCGTGTCATCGAGTCTATTACTGAAGAAGGTAAGCCTTCAAAGAAAAAGATTCGCACTCGGGTAATTAAAAAGGTCAAGGGCGATAAGCAGGAAGTCACCAAGATCGAAACAGTTGAGGAAGATGATAAGCAACCTGAAACCATTGTCACAGTCGAAGAAGTTCCTCTTCAAGAAAAGCCGGAAGAAATGCAAGAACTCCCCGAGGAAGTACGTGTCATCGAGTCTATTACCGAAGAGGGTAAGCCTTCAAAGAAAAAGATTCGCACTCGGGTAATTAAAAAGGTCAAGGGCGACAAGCAGGAAGTCACCAAGATCCAAACAGTTGAGGAAGATGATAAGCAACCTGAAACCATTGTCACAGTCGAAGAAGTTCCTCTTGAAGAAAAGCCGGAAGAAATCCAAGAACTCCCCGAGGAAGTACGTGTCATCGAGTCTATTACCGAAGAAGGTAAGCCTTCAAAGAAAAAGATACGCACTCGGGTAATTAAAAAGATCAAGGGCGACAAGCAGGAAGTCACAAAGATCGAAACAATTGAGGAAGATGATAAGCAGCCTGAAACCACTGTCACAGTTGAAGACGTTCCTCTTGAAGGAAAGCCGGAAGAAGTCCAAGAACTCCCCGAGGAAGTACGTGTCATCGAGTCTATTACCGAAGAAGGTAAGCCTTCAAGGAAAAAGATTCGCACTCGGGTAATTAAAAAGATCAAGAGCGACAAGCAGGAAATCACCAAAATCGAAACAGTTGAGGAAGATGATAAGCAGCCTGAAACCACTGTCACAGTCGAAGAAATTCCTCTTGTAGAAAATCACGAAGAAGTCCAAGAACTCCCCGAGGAAGTTCGTGTCATCGAGTCTACTACCGAAGAGGGTAAGCCTTCAAAGAAAAAGATTCGCACTCGGGTAATTAAGAAGGTCAAGGGCGACAAGCAGGAAGTCACCAAGATTGAAACAGTTGAGGAAGATGATAAGCAACCTGAAACCACTGTCACAGTCGAAGAAGTTCCTCTTGAAGAAAAGCCGGAAGAAGTCCAAGAACTCCCCGAGGAAGTACGTGTCATCGAGTCTATTACCGAAGAAGGTAAGCCTTCAAAGAAAAAGATTCGCACTCGGGTAATTAAGAAGGTCAAGGGCGACAAGCAGGAAGTCACCAAGATCGAAACAGTTGAGGAAGATGATAAGCAGCCTGAAACCACTGTCACTGTTGAAGAGGTTCCTCTTGAAGAAAAGCCGGAAGAAGTCCAAGAACTCCCCGAGGAAGTACGTGTCATCGAGTCTATTACCGAAGAGGGTAAGCCTTCAAAGAAAAAGATTCGCACTCGGGTAATTAAAAAGGTCAAGTTCGACAAGCAGGAAGTCACCAAGATCCAAACAGTTGAGGAAGATGATAAGCAACCTGAAACCATTGTCACAGTCGAAGAAGTTCCTCTTGAAGAAAAGCCGGAAGAAATCCAAGAACTCCCCGAGGAAGTACGTGTCATCGAGTCTATTACCGAAGAAGGTAAGCCTTCAAAGAAAAAGATACGCACTCGGGTAATTAAAAAGATCAAGGGCGACAAGCAGGAAGTCACAAAGATCGAAACAATTGAGGAAGATGATAAGCAGCCTGAAACCACTGTCACAGTTGAAGACGTTCCTCTTGAAGGAAAGCCGGAAGAAGTCCAAGAACTCCCCGAGGAAGTACGTGTCATCGAGTCTATTACCGAAGAAGGTAAGCCTTCAAGGAAAAAGATTCGCACTCGGGTAATTAAAAAGATCAAGAGCGACAAGCAGGAAATCACCAAAATCGAAACAGTTGAGGAAGATGATAAGCAGCCTGAAACCACTGTCACAGTCGAAGAAATTCCTCTTGTAGAAAATCACGAAGAAGTCCAAGAACTCCCCGAGGAAGTTCGTGTCATCGAGTCTACTACCGAAGAGGGTAAGCCTTCAAAGAAAAAGATTCGCACTCGGGTAATTAAGAAGGTCAAGGGCGACAAGCAGGAAGTCACCAAGATTGAAACAGTTGAGGAAGATGATAAGCAACCTGAAACCACTGTCACAGTCGAAGAAGTTCCTCTTGAAGAAAAGCCGGAAGAAGTCCAAGAACTCCCCGAGAAAGTACGTGTCATCGAGTCTATTACCGAAGAAGGTAAGCCTTCAAAGAAAAAGATTCGCACTCGGGTAATTAAGAAGGTCAAGGGCGACAAGCAGGAAGTCACCAAGATCGAAACAGTTGAGGAAGATGATAAGCAGCCTGAAACCACTGTCACTGTTGAAGAGGTTCCTCTTGAAGAAAAGCCGGAAGAAGTCCAAGAACTCCCCGAGGAAGTACGTGTCATCGAGTCTATTACCGAAGAGGGTAAGCCTTCAAAGAAAAAGATTCGCACTCGGGTAATTAAGAAGGTCAAGGGCGACAAGCAGGAAGTCACCAAGATCGAAACAGTTGAGGAAGATGATAAGCAGCCTGAAACCACTGTCACCGTAGAAGAGGTTCCTCTTGAAGAAAAGCCGGAAGAAGTCCAAGAACTCCCCGAGGAAGTTCGTGTCATCGAGTCTATTACCGAAGAAGGTAAGCCTTCAAAGAAAAAGATTCGCACTCGGGTAATTAAGAAGGTCAAGGGCGACAGGCAGGAAGTCACCAAGATCGAAACAGTTGAGGAAGATGATAAGCAGCCTGAAACCACTGTCACAGTCGAAGAAGTTCCTCTTGAAGAAAAGCCGGAAGAAGTCCAAGAACTCCCCGAGGAAGTTCGTGTCATCGAGTCTATTACCGAAGAAGGTAAGCCTTCAAAGAAAAAGATTCGCACTCGGGTAATTAAGAAGGTCAAGGGCGACAAGCAGGAAGTCACCAAGATCGAAACAGTTGAGGAAGATGATAAGCAGCCTGAAACCACTGTCACAGTCGAAGAAGTTCCTCTTGAAGAAAAGCCGGAAGAAGTCCAAGAACTCCCCGAGGAAGTACGTGTCATCGAGTCTATTACCGAAGAAGGCAAGCCTTCAAAGAAAAAGATTCGCACTCGGGTAATTAAAAAGGTCAAGGGCGACAAGCACGAAGTCACCAAGATCGAAACAATTGAGGAAGATGATAAGCAGCCTGAAACCACTGTCACAGTCAAAGAGGTTCTTCTTGAAGAAAAGCCGGAAGAAGTCCAAGAATTCCCCGAGGAAGTACGTGTCATCGAGTCTGTTACCGAAGAAGGTAAGCCTTCGAAGAAAAAGATTCGCACTCGGGTAATTAAGAAGGTCAAGGGCGACAAGCAGGAAGTCACCAAGATCGAAACAGTTGAGGAAGATGATAAGCAGCCTGAAACCACTGTCACAGTCGAAGAAATTCCTCTTGTAGAAAATCACGAAGAAGTCCAAGAACTCCCCGAGGAAGTTCGTGTCATCGAGTCTACTACCGAAGAGGGTAAGCCTTCAAAGAAAAAGATTCGCACTCGGGTAATTAAGAAGGTCAAGGGCGACAAGCAGGAAGTCACCAAGATCGAAACAGTTGAGGAAGATGATAAGCAACCTGAAACCACTGTCACAGTCGAAGAGGTTCCTCTTGAAGAAAAGCCGGAAGAAATCCAAGAACTCCCCGAGGAAGTACGTGTCATCGAGTCTATTACCGAAGAGGGTAAGCCTTCAAAGAAAAAGATTCGCACTCGGGTAATTAAAAAGGTCAAGGGCGATAAGCAGGAAGTCACTAAGATCGAAACAGTTGAGGAAGATGATAAGCAACCTGAAACCATTGTCACAGTCGAAGAAGTTCCTCTTCAAGAAAAGCCGGAAGAAATGCAAGAACTCCCCGAGGAAGTACGTGTCATCGAGTCTATTACCGAAGAGGGTAAGCCATCAAAGAAAAAGATTCGCACTCGGGTAATTAAGAAGGTCAAGGGCGACAAGCAGGAAGTCACCAAGATCGAAACAGTTGAGGAAGATGATAAGCAACCTGAAACCATTGTCACAGTCGAAGAAGTTCCTCTTGAAGAAAAGCCGGAAGAAATCCAAGAACTCCCCGAGGAAGTACGTGTCATCGAGTCTATTTCCGAAGAAGGTAAGCCTACAAAGAAAAAGATTCGCACTCGGGTAATTAAAAAGATCAAGGGCGATAAGCAGGAAGTCACAAAGATCGAAACAATTGAGGAAGATGATAAGCAGCCTGAATCCACTGTCACAGTTGAAGAGGTTCCTCTTGAAGAAAAGCCGGAAGAAGTCCAAGAACTCCCCGAGGAAGTACGTGTCATCGAGTCTATTACCGAAGAAGGCAAGCCTTCAAAGAAAAAGATTCGCACTCGGGTAATTAAAAAGGTCAAGGGCGACAAGCAGGAAGTCACAAAGATAGAAACAATTGAAGAAGATGATAAACAGCCTGAAACCACTGTCACAGTCGAAGAGGTTCCTCTTGAAGAAAAGCCAGAAGAAGTCCAAGAACTCCCCGAGGAAGTTCGTGTCATCGAGTCTATTTCCGAAGAAGGTAAGCCTTCAAAGAAAAAGATTCGCACTCGGGTAATTAAAAAGGTCAAGGGCGACAAGCAGGAAGTCACCAAGATCGAAACAGTTGAGGTAGATGATAAACAGCCTGAAACAACTGTCACAATCGAAGAGGTTCCTCTTGAAGGAAAGCCGGAAGAAGTCCAAGAACTCCCCGAGGAAGTACGTGTCATCGAGTCTATTTCCGAAGAAGGTAAGCCTTCAAAGAAAAAGATTCGCACTCGGGTAATTAAAAAGGTTAAGGGTGACAGACAGGAAGTCACCAAGATCGAAACAGTTGAGGAAGATGACAAGCAGCCTGAAACCACTGTCACAATCGAAGAGATTCCTCTTGAGGAAAAGCCGGAAGAAGTCCAAGAACTCCCCGAGGAAGTACGTGTCATCGAGTCTATTACCGAGGAGGGTAAGCCTTCAAAGAAAAAGATTCGCACTCGGGTAATTAAAAAGGTCAAGGGCGACAAGCAGGAAGTCACCAAGATCGAAACAGTTGAGGAAGATGATAAGCAGCCTGAAACCACTGTCACAGTCGAAGAAGTTCCTCTTGAAGAAAAGCCGGAAGAAGTCCAAGAACTCCCCGAGGAAGTACGTGTCATCGAGTCTATTACCGAAGAAGGTAAGCCTTCAAAGAAAAAGATTCGCACTCGTGTAATTAAAAAGGTCAAGGGCGACAAGCAGGAAGTTACCAAGATCGAAACAATTGAGGAAAATGATAAGCAGCCTGAAACCATTGTCACAGTCGAAGAGGTTCCTCTTGAAGAAAAGCCGGAAGAAGTCCAAGAACTGCCCGAAGAAGTACGTGTCATCGAGTCTATTACCGAAGAAGGTAAGCCTTCAAAGAAAAAGATTCGCACTCGGGTAATTAAAAAGGTCAAGGGCGACAAGCAGGAAGTCACAAAGATCGAAACAATTGAGGAAGATGATAAGCAGCCTGAAACCACTGTCACAGTCGAAGAGGTTCCTCTTGAAGGAAAACTGGAAGAAATCCAAGAACTCCCCGAGGAAGTACGTGTCATCGAGTCTATTACCGAAGAAGGTAAGCCTTCAAAGAAAAAGGTTCGCACTCGGGTAATTAAAAAGGTCAAGGGTGACAAGCAGGAAGTCACTAAGATCGAAACAGTTGAGGAAGATGACAAGCAGCCTGAAACCACTGTCACAATCGAAGAGATTCCTTTTGAGGAAAAGCCGGAAGAAGTCCAAGAACTCCCCGAGGAAGTACGTGTCATCGAGTCTATTACCGAAGAGGGTAAGCCTTCAAAGAAAAAGATTCGCACTCGGGTAATTAAGAAGGTCAAGGGCGACAAGCAGGAAGTCACCAAGATCGAAACAGTTGAGGAAGATGATAAGCAGCCTGAAACCACTGTCACTGTTGAAGAGGTTCCTCTTGAAGAAAAGCCGGAAGAAGTCCAAGAACTCCCCGAGGAAGTACGTGTCATCGAGTCTATTACCGAAGAGGGTAAGCCTTCAAAGAAAAAGATTCGCACTCGGGTAATTAAGAAGGTCAAGGGCGACAAGCAGGAAGTCACCAAGATCGAAACAGTTGAGGAAGATGATAAGCAGCCTGAAACCACTGTCACCGTAGAAGAGGTTCCTCTTGAAGAAAAGCCGGAAGAAGTCCAAGAACTCCCCGAGGAAGTTCGTGTCATCGAGTCTATTACCGAAGAAGGTAAGCCTTCAAAGAAAAAGATTCGCACTCGGGTAATTAAGAAGGTCAAGGGCGACAAGCAGGAAGTCACCAAGATCGAAACAGTTGAGGAAGATGATAAGCAGCCTGAAACCACTGTCACAGTCGAAGAGGTTCCTCTTGAAGGAAAACTGGAAGAAATCCAAGAACTCCCCGAGGAAGTACGTGTCATCGAGTCTATTACCGAAGAAGGTAAGCCTTCAAAGAAAAAGGTTCGCACTCGGGTAATTAAAAAGGTCAAGGGCGACAAGCAGGAAGTCACTAAGATCGAAACAGTTGAGGAAGATGATAAGCAGCCTGAAACCACTGTCACAGTCGAAGAAGTTCCTCTTAAAGAAAAGCCGGAAGAAGTCCAAGAACTCCCCGAGGAAGTACGTGTCATCGAGTCTATTACCGAAGAAGGTAAGCCTTCAAAGAAAAAGATTCGCACTCGGGTAATTAAAAAGGTCAAGGGCGACAAGCAGGAAGTCACCAAGATCGAAACAGTTGAGGAAGATGATAAGCAGCCTGAAACCACTGTCACAGTCGAAGAGGTTCCTCTTGATGAAAAGCCGGAAGAAGTCCAAGAACTCCCCGAGGAAGTACGTGTCATCGAGTCCATTACCGAAGAGGGTAAACCTTCAAAGAAAAAGATTCGCACTCGGGTAATTAAAAAGGTCAAGGGCGACAAGCAGGAAGTCACCACGATCGAAACAGTTGAGGAAGACGATAAGCAGCCTGAAACCACTGTCAGAGTCGAAGAGGTTCCTCTTGAAGAAAAGCCGGAAGAAGTCCAAGAACTCCCCGAGGAAGTACGTGTCATCGAGTCTATTACCGAAGAAGGTAAGCCTTCAAAGAAAAAGATTCGCACTCGGGTAATTAAAAAGGTCAAGGGCGACAAGCAAGAAGTAACTAAAATTCAGACTATTGAAGAGGATGGCAAGCAACCTGAAACAACCGCAACAATTGAAGAAATACCTCTTGATGACCAAGAAATCAAAAAGCAGCCGCAGGAGGTTCTTAAAGAAAAAATTACTCAAGAAAAACTTAAGAAAAGGATTCGCCTACAAAAGCCTTCAGATGAGGTCGTCGTTGAGGAATTGCCTGAAAGGAAATCATTTGTATTTTCCAAAACTGAGGACGGTACGCCTACTAAGACCGTTATCAAAACCAAGGTTATTAAAAAGACTATAGGAGATAAACTAGAAATTACAAAAATACAAACTGTGGAAGAATTCGAAAAGAAACCTATTACCACTGTCACTGTGGAGGAATATACTAAGCCTTTCCCTGATATTCCCGATAAGACTGCTATTCCCATTGTGGAACTCCCCGAAGAAACTTCAACCATCCTTGTTGTTGATGAAGCAACAGGCCAACCGAAGGAATTGACTACCAAAAAACGTGTCCTAAAGAAACCCAAGGGTGACCAAATTGAAAATATAGAAATCAAAACTATTGAAAGTAAGGGGGTTGAACCTGAATACACTGTAACTGTTACCGAGGAGCCTAAACCTGATGAAGAAATTATTCAACCAGATGTCATAGAGTCTGTAGAACTACCCGAAGAAATCACTGTCATTCAGGGTAAGACACCTGAAGGAAAAGCTAAGAAAACAACGATAAAGACGCGTTCAATCAAGAAACGTGTTGGCGACAAAGACGAAATTACTAAGATTCAGACTGTCGAAGACGATGACCAACAATTTCCATACACCTCTGTACACATTGAAGAAATCACTCCCGAAGAGAAAGATTTCGACGTGCCTGTCATAATTGAAGAACTACCCGAAGAAATAACCATTTCCGAAATTACCACTAACGATAATGAGAAACCTAAGAAGAAGGTAGTAAAAACAAGAACCTTCAAGAAGGACCAATCGCCTAATTTACCGGAGGTCTATCAAATTCAAACCATCGAAGAGGAGGGCAAAGAGCCCATTGCACTTATTCGTGTTGTCAGCGATGACACCATTGCTGACATAATTGACATTCGTTCGCTGGACGATGATAAAACACAAAAACCCAAGACACCTAAACACAAAAAACACAAAACCCAACCTAAAGATGGTAAGAGATTGACTGTGCTTCCCACATACACTAAAATTGCCAGACATGTAAAAATAATACTAATACAAATAAGAACACATATTTATTTCATTGCAACACATACTACAATAACATTTTATATTCCATGAATAAAACAGAGGAAACCCGGAAACCGGAAGACACTGAAAAGCCCGTTTACATTACAACATTTAAATCAGTACAAAGCGATGATGGCGAGGTGACCATTCAAACAGAAAATAAAAAAGTCACCCAGGATGATGGCATCGTTGTTGAGGAGGTACTCAGTGATGGTGAGACAGTTACTGAACCACAAAAGACTAATGTGGAAATAGTTGAGGTCAACGATTTGACTGGTAAGTTTTTCTTTCAAGACGTTAATGGTTTTCTTTTAACTTTTTCTTACAAGTTTTAATTTGTTCATGGCATTGGTTTGTGCAAGCACTAGATTTGTTACAGTTTTTGTTTTGCCTTAAAAATTCATCAAGCAGAAACTGGCTTGTGTTTAAGGTTTCAAATGCAGCGATTGTTTTTGACTTTAAAACAGCGAATGGCATTACTTTTAAAGAATATTTGATATTGACAGGCATATTTGGTTGCATTTTTTTTTTACACAAAAAGCCATAGCTGAGACTTCGACCAGCTTTGTTCCAAAACGGTAGCTGTAATTTCAGAAGAAAACGGCTGTATTACGCATTATCCTATATAAAAATTAAAAAATTAAATGTTAGCGTGTATACTTGGTACCTTAAAGCAATTATTTAATACAAAGAACGAACATGAAGTTATAGACACAGGTCTAAACTCCCGGCCGCGGTGTCCGAAAATACAAGATCGGACAGCAACTGGCACTCATTCCGTATGTCTACATATGAATGTTTTGATATAGCTTTTCTCCTCATATTTGTAGAAGTAGATAAGTAAAGCAGCAAGTTATGATTACTAATTTAAAAAAATATAATTTAAAACAGCAAAAAAATATTAATTAGCTATCCATGCATTAGGTTTGTTTGACGCGTTCAATATCGCACTAAGTTCGCACTGAAAATGATATCCTGTGTTCGAGCAATGGGGCAAGAGTTCAGTGTCAGATTTTACTGTCAATCGTAGCTGTCATTCTGGTGAATTCTTATTTTTGTAAACTATTGTTTTGTGCTACAGAATCAAATTTAACCCGAAATGTGTCTTTTAGCATTAAAAATTTATTATATTGGATCAGTTTATTGCAAGTGATTAACCTCTTTATTGCTGCGTATTTAAAGTGACAGGTTCAGGGTTACATTTTCGAGTTTGACATGAAGCTAAATTTCTGGGTTTTTGCTTGCTGTGAAAATACATACACTGACACTTCTCATTGCGCACTAGAGCTGATCATGTCAAACAAGCTATTCGCACTTTGCTTTTACTCGGTAAAACTGTTGAACCCACTATTATGCACCGGGCTACTAAGCGAGAGGTAGCTTGTTCAATTCCACCGATAAAATTTTCGTAGCAATAAGAATTTTACTTTCTACAAAGTAGTGTATTGTTGACCCATGGCTCCGCCCGCTAATGTTAATGATACGTTTCTATCCTATATCAGCATAGTTGTTTTTCTGCCATTTATATTGCAAATCCAATTGCACACCACCAGTCAGTTAAACAATTTCTAATTTGAGCAAACAACGATAATATCGATAATAATCGTTTCCCCATCTCCATTCCGTCTATGTATTCCGTTCCTGCAATGCGAGAAACGATATTGAATGGAATTTCCGCAGTCTCTTTCCGTCTTCTATTGTTTGGTACGGAGAAGTTTTGGCGTGAACCCTCACGGTGTCAACTTTCGAACTCCAGTAGAAAGTACATATAACTTCAAGACCCCCCCTGAAAATCGGACAAATAGTTCCAATTCCATGAGAATTTGACATCCGCAGCAATATTGATTCTACTTCCGCAACAATGAAAATTCCCCAAAAGAAGTATAACTTCAAAAATGTATTTTACATTTGCATATCAATTTTAAAAACCAAAAAGTTGTTCCAAATTATAGGGTTGATAAAAGTAAGTCAAATGTCAAAGAAGTAGGAAACGTACGTGACGTCAGTACTGTCATTCGCTGAACTAGAAGTCTTTCCACAGCATTTGAAACCTCCCAAAATACAAACAAATTTCCAAAACACAAGTGGAAATGAAACTTTTCGGCACCGCAAAACAAAAACTTACAAATTTCAAAAATGCAGAAAAATGCAAATTCTTGGGTTAAACAAATGAAATACAAACTAACCCTAGAGATTAATTAGCTAGACGAAATTATTATTATTAACATTCCAAAGATTTACAGTGAATTGGTATACAAAATACTCGACAAAAGTATTGTTTTTTTTAGTTATTTTTATTTATATATATTTTTATTGAAGTACAATATAAGTGAATGCATTTAACACAAAAAAAAAATAGTAAAAGTGTATTTTGAAATTGAACCGGATATTGCTAAATATTCTGTTTTGACAAGTTGTCCATTCTGCCATTCTCTCAATATATCCAAAAGTATAGGCCAAGAACATTTATCTACGTACCCAATGTTTCCCTGAAAATAAATACAAAAATGCTGCTAATTTCTTTTTTACAAAAACAAAAAAACATAATGTACATTTCACAAAAACAAAAGAATAAGAATAACCACGAATGACTTCGTTAAGAAAACTACGTGAGTTAACACGAAAATACCAACTTTTCTATCGCACAGAAGAGGACAACAAAGATTACACTATCACAGAACCAGATGACGTAAACGAAGACACACAACAACACACACCAGATACAATTAAAAAACAAAAACCTAAAAAGAAGAAACAGAAATTTGATCAAATCGATGAAGCTCCAGAGGAGGTTCTCGTTGAGTTCCTTCCGGAGGAGGTAACTGAAGTACAAGAACCTACTGAGGGGGGTGAAATTATAACGAAAACCGTTAAAAAACGCAAGATTAAAAAAATGGTTGGGGATCAAGAGCAAATCATTGAAGTGGTAACGACCAAGGAAGAGGGTAAAGATGAAGAAAGCACTGTTGTGCTGTTGGATGAAGGTGAAGAACCCGTTCATGAAGAAGTGAAAAAACCTGACGACTTTAAGGTCACTGTTATTGAGGGCAAAGAACAGCCAATATCTGAAGAAGATAAACCCAAAAAGAAAAAGAAAAAGCCAGTCAAGAAGGTGAAGAAGAACGAACTGGATGAGTATATTCAAATGCTCATTGAGCAAGAGATACCTGCAAAGACCGAGCTTCAAAAGTACGAAAGGGTAGAACTTCAAAGGCCAGCAACAGCACGCCGGGACTCGAGCGTGAAACAAATTCCGATGAAATTGGAACCAATGAAGGTTGAGAGGATAGAATTTAAGAAGGCAAAGAAGGTGGAGATTGTCAGTATGCAAGAACTGCCTCAAGTGCTTAAGTTCAAGACACCAAAACAGAAGCCAAAGATAGAGAAGGTTAAGGAAGAGCTTATCTTTAAGGACTTTAAGTTGAAGTCTCGTATTCGTCATATACCGTTTGAACCATATATGTTTACTCCGGTGATAACAGACTTGGCTACCAAACGTGGCCAAGGAGAACTCTCACGTACTATTGAAGAAGCATTGGGCGTCCTTAAGATGAAACGCAGGAAGTTCAAGGACATAGAGAAGCCTGAGGATGATCTAGAGAAGCCTGAATTGGAGAAATACGAAAAGTTAGAAATACCGAAGGAAGACGAAGAGAAGCCAGACCAGAAATATAAACGTCCTGAGAAACTGAAGAAGGAACAGCACCCTGAAGAGATTAAAAAGTTAAAAATCGGTAAAGGTAAAATGCCAGAACAACAACCTGGACCCGAAGAAGTTCATCTAAAGCCAGTTGAGGTTGCAGAGCAACCTGAAGATGAAGTGGCTAAAGAAGTCAAGCCTAAGGACGAGAAACCAGAGCAGAAAAAGAAGCCGAAGAAACCCAAAGAAGAGGGAACGTCACTCAAATTTGAACCTATTGAATTCGGGGATATCGAACGGGAACCACTTGAGTCATTGGAGTTCGAAAATGAGCCGGAAGACTTAGAAGAGAAGCCAACTGAGAAGACAAAATACAAACGCAAGAAGAAGCCATTACAAACACCAGAAACCATCGAGCATCCTATAATACCGGGAAAACCAAAGGAGCCAGAAGACCAACCGGAGGAAGAAGTTAAGTTCCGCATTCCTGAATCAAAGAAGCCCGAAGAGGGAGGCGATGAGCATAAGCTCAAGCCATTCTCAAAGGTAGAAATTATTGAAACAGAGCCAGAAGTGGTCGAACGTGAAGTAACTGATGCAGAAGGAAAGATTAAAACCGAAGTCATCAAAAAACGAAAGATTCGTCGCAAAAAGCCGGAGGAAGAACAGGAAGATGTTATTGAGATTATAGAGTCTGAAGTCGATGGTCAGATAGAGTATGAAGTTTCTGTTACCATGTCTGAAACACCTGAAGAGACCATCGAAGATGTCACCCAACCAATTAAGAAGAAGAAGGTTAAAAAGGTGAAAAAGGATGACTTGGATGCATACATACAGTACCTCATCGAACAAGAAATTCCGAAAACCGAACTTGAAATGTACGAAAAGACAGAATTAGACAGGCCCAAAAAAGCCAAGAAGTCGAAACCGAAACCAGAGATTCCTCAAGAAGGAGAGCATACAATGTTGGGCGTGACAGTTACTGAAGAAGAAGCACCAGAAAAGCCAAGGAAAAAAAAGAAGAAACCAACTATTGTTGAAGATTTTGAGGTGCAAGAAGAAGTGACTGAGGAAATTCCAGAAGAGCTGTCCTTTACATTAAAGGAATTAGAGCCTATGGAAGAACCGAAGACTGTGGAAGAAAAACCTAAGGAGAAACCTAAAAAGAAAATCAAACCGAAAGTTATCGAAGAAGTCTCAGTAACAGTAGAAGAGGTGTCAAAGGATGTCGAAGTAATTGTAAAAGAAGACGAAGATGGTAAGGTTGAAGAGCAAGTCATTACCACACGTAAAATCAAGAAAAAGAAGGGTCACAAGCAATATACCATTGAGGTGATTGAAACTCAAGTTGAAGGAAAACCCGACACAGAAATAACTATAATCGAGTCGGAGGAACAACCTGATGACGAGCTACAGGTGACCCAGGAAGAAGCTCCCAAGAAGAAGAAGACTACGAAAAAGGTCAAAAAGGAAGAAATTGAACAGTACATAATTTCTGTTATTGAAGAACAGGGAACGAAGCCAGTTACATTTGAAGAGGTCGAAGAATCCCCAATTAAAGAAATTGGAGAAAGGGCTGAGGAACACCCCGAATACAAAAAGGTAGTGGTTGAAGAAGTATTGCAAGAGGATGCTCCAGAAGGAACTATTGCTGAAATCACTGAAGGAGATGAAGAAAAGCGAACAGAAAAGAAGAAGGTGAAAAAGCCTAAAAAGGTTAAGGTTATTGAATCAGAAACTAAAGAAGAACCTGAAGCCGCAGTTGAAGAAATAATAGAGCAAGCTCCCGAAATAGAACCTCCAGCAGTAGAAGAAATAGAAGAATTCCCGGTGAATCTAATCGAAGAAGAACCTAAAAAATCTAAGAAAATAAAGAAACCAAAATCACTTGTTGAGGAAGTTGTCGAAGAAGAGTACAAAATTCGTGTTCAAGAGTTGGCTCCAGAGATTGAAGTAAAAGAAGTAACCGATGAAACTGGTGAAATTAAACAACATACAACTAAGAAGCGTAAGATCAAGAAACAGGAAGGTGATAAGGAATACATCATCGAAATCGTTGAGACTCAAGTTGAGGGTCAACCGGAAGCCGATGTTACTATGACAACCACTGAGCTGACTCCAGTGGAACAGGAGGAATCACCTGAGGAGCCAAAGGTAATAAAGGTTGTTGAAAAAATAAAGAAAAAGAAAGTAAAGAAGGATGACTTACATGATTATATTCAACAACTGATAGAGCAAGAAATTCCAAAGACCGAACTTGAAAAGTACGAGAAGATTGATGTCGATGGCAAGCCTAAGAAAGCAAAGAAATCTAAACCAAAGAAAGAAGTATCAGAGGAAGATCTATCTCAAGTCTTGGATATTACAATCACTGAAGAAGAAGCTGCTGAAAAACCAAAAGAAAAGAAGAAGAAAAAGAAACCTCTTGTGGATGAAGTGGTGGTTACTGAAGAAGCACCAGAAGAAACACCAAGCGAGTTCGGATTCACAATTAAGCAATCAGAGCGCATTGAAGAAGAAACAGATATCGAAGAAACTCCCACAGAGAAACCGAAAAAGAAATTGAAACCGAAAAAGATTGAAGAAGTTCCAGTAACGGTTGAAGAGGTTTCAAAGGATATCGAAGTCATTGTAAAAGAAGACGAAGATGGAAAAGTCGAAGAACAAATAATCACTACACGTAAGATCAAAAAGAAGAAGGGTCACAAGGAATATACCATTGAGGTGATTGAAACTCAAGTAGAAGGACAACCTGAATCAGAAATTACTATAATCGAATCTGAAGAGCAGCCAGAGGAAGCTACCACGGTTATCGAAGAAGAAACCCCCAAAAAGAAAAAGACAACGAAGAAGGTGAAAAAGGAAGATATCGAACAGTATATAATATCCGTTGTGGAAGAAACTGCACCCGAGCCAGTGACCTTCAAAGAAGTTGAAGAACCTCAAGTGGAGGTAGCTGATGAAGTTACTGAAGAAAAGGAACCTATTTTCGAAATCACAACTGTTGTTCAACAAGTTGAGGATATTGTGGAAGAAGAAATGGTTCCTCAGGCAGAAGAAAAAGAAATAAAACTGAAAGAAAAGAAGAAGCCAAAGACGCCGAAGAAGGTTAAGGTAATAGAATCCGAAGCAATTGAGGAACCTGAGGCTGCAGTTCAGGAAATAACGGAAGTAGTTGAAGAAAAGGCGCCTGACGAGATCGAACAGCAAGAGGATCTTTCCATTAAGGTTACGGAAGGGGAACCAAAAACACCGAAGAAGCCAAAGAAATCAAAGCCACAAGTTGAAGAGACAGTTTTCGATGAATATCAAATTCGTGTAGAGGAACTGGCACCAGAGGTTGAGGTAAAGGAAATAACCAACGAAACTGGTGAGGTAAAGCAAACAGTGATCAAGAAACGAAAGATTAAGAAGCATGAAGGCGACAAAGAATATCTTATCGAAATTGTAGAGACACAAGAAGAAGGTCAACCTGAGGCCGATGTGACCATGACCACGACGGAGATAACACCTGTTGAAGAGGAAGAAACTCCTAAAGAATCAAAGGTTAAGGTTTTCGAAAAAGTCAAAAAGAGGAAGGTCAAAAAAGATGATTTGCATGAATATATTCAACAGCTTATTGAACAAGAAATTCCGAAGACCGAACTTGAAAAGTATGAGAAAATTGATGTTGATGGCAAGCCTAAGAAAGCAAAGAAATCGAAGCCAAAGAAGGAAGCGCCTGAGGAAGAAATCCCTGACATGCTAGATGTAAATATAACTGAAGGTGATGCTCCTGAGAAACCAAAAGAAAAAAGGAAGAAGAAGAAACCAATCGAAGAAGACATTGCGGTCATTGAAGAAGCACCTTTAGAAACCTCAGAAGAATTCTTGTTCACAGTAAAGGAATCAGAGCGCACAGACGAAGAAACAATTGTGGAAGAGGCTCCAAAGGAAAAACCCAAAAAGAAATTAAAACCAAAAATTATTGAAGAGGTGCCTGTAACTGTCGAAGAGGTATCTAAAGACGTTGAAATCGTAGTGCAAGAAGGTGAAGATGGAAAGGTTGAAGAACAAGTTATCACTACTCGTAAAATTAAGAAGAAGAAGGGTCACAAAGAATATACCATTGATGTAATTGAAACGCAAGTTGAAGGACAACCCGAAACAGAAATAACTATAATCGAGTCAGAAGAACAACCTGTAGAAGAAGCCAAAATGGACGAAGAAGAAACGCCTAAGAAGAAGAAAACAACTAAGAAGGTGAAAAAGGAGGAAATTGAACAATATATCATTTCTGTCATTGAAGAACAAGGAATAAAACCAGTGACATTTGATGAGAAAGAGGAGTCTCCTATTAAGGAAATTAAATACGTTTCAGAAGAACAACCCGAGTTCAAGAAGTCAGTAGTTGATGAAGTTATTCAAGAAACAATTCCAAAAGAATCTGTACCTGAAATAACTGAAGAAAGCGAGGAGCAACCTATAGAAAAGAAAAAGACAAAGAAACCCAAAAAGGTTAATATTGTTGAGTCGGAAACTAAGGAGGATGTACAAGCTCCAGCTGAAGTTCAAGTTGAGGAAAGTAAGGATGAGAAACCGCAAGAGGTCCAACCTATCGAAGCGTTCCCTATCAAGGTAGTGGAAGAGGAACCTAAGCAGACAAAGAAAATCAAAAAACCTAAACCAGAAATAGAGAAATCAGTTAATGAAGAATACCAAATTCGTATAACAGAGATGGCTCCTTTAATCGAGGTCAAGGAAGTGACCGATGAAACTGGAGAATGTAAGCAACAGACTATTACAAAACGAACGATTAAGAAAAAGGAAGGTCCCAAAGAGTATGTCATAGAAATTGTGGAAACACAGGAAGAGGGTAAACCTGAAGCCGACGTCGCTGTGACAACTACAGAAATAACTCCCGTCGAAGAAGAACAAATACCCGATGAACCAATGAAGGTCAAGGTTGTCGAAAAGACAAAGAAGAAGAAGGTTAAAAAGGATGACTTGCACGATTACATCCAACAACTGATAGAACAGGAAATTCCAAAGACCGAACTTGAAAAGTACGAAAAGGTCGATATAGACGAAAAGCCTAAAACAGTTAAGAAATCTAAGAAGAAGCCTATTGTAAAGGAGCAAATAATAGACGGACTTTCAGTCACTGTAACTGAATATGAAGCAGAAACTGAACAAGTCGAAGAAGATATTAATGAACTTCCAATTACTGTCCATGAAATAGTTGAAGAAGCACTACCGGATAGCCCCGACAAGTATGCATTTAAAATGAAAGAAGAACAAGTTGAGCCGACAGTATTCGATGAGCAACCAATTCATATCACAGAGCTTGAAGAAGCAAAGCCAAAAAAGAAGCCGAAGAAATCTAAGAATGTTGAAGTTGAAGAACACGTAGGAGAAGTAGCAGACTCCGCGATTGTTGTTGTCGAAGAGGAATCAATAAAACCATTTGGCGAAGTAATCGAAGATGAAACAAAGCCAAAGAAGAAAACGAAGAAGCCGAAGAAAACTGATCTTGCTGAAATCACTGTAACAGAATCAGAAGCACACGTTGAAGAGCAGCAGCCGTTCGAAGTAGAGGTGATTGCACAAGAAACTGAAACCGTTAATGTTACGGATGATGCAGGAGTCGTCAAAGAGACTACGATTACCAAACGAAAGATTAAACGAAAGCATGGTCCAAAAGAAGAAATCTTTGAAGTTTCCGAAACTCAAGAAGAAGGTCAGCCTGAAGCTGAGGTAACTGTAGTTTTGTTAGAGCCAGAGGAGGCCCCATCAGAAGAAACCAAAGCACCCACGAAACCGGTACAGAAAACAAAGAAGGTAAAGAAAGAAGATATCGAAGAGTTTGTTATGTCGGTGGTTGAAGAAACGGTTCCTGAGTTCGTTCCAGAGGTCAATGAGGAAAAACCTACAGAGAAGCCCATTAAACCTAAGAAACTAAAGGTTAAGGTCACAGATATTCTCGCCGAGGTGAAAGAAGACATTCCTGAAGACGTTCCAATTGAAGAAGAACATCCAGAAGAAGAGAAAGATATAGAAACTCTCGAAAAAGACGAATTCTCTATCAAGGTGGTTTCTGAAGCTCCTTCTGAGGAAAAAGAAAAACCCAAAAAGACAAAGAAACCAAAGCATTCTAAGACAGCTGAAGAACCAATAGAAACGCCGAAAGATTTCAAAATTACCGTAAAGTCAACTGAAGAAGTACCAGCTGAAGAAATTACGGAAGAAGATGAGCAACCATCTGACGTAGAAAAAGAAATTCCCGAAAATATTGAACAGTTTGAAGAGTATACGATCAAGATTGAAGAAATGGAAGTCACTCAGGAGGTCAAGGACATCGTTGATGATCAAGGGGAGACAAAGAAACAAACCATTTCAAAGAAAAAGATCAAAAAACAGATTGGCCCCAAGGAAGAAATTATTGAAATTATTGAGGTTCAAAACGATGGTGCGCCTGAAGCAGAAATCACTATCACAACCACTGAAGTACCTGCTGTTGAAGCCGCGGAAAATACTGAAGAAATTAAGCCAAAGAAAAAAACAGTAAAAAAGGTGAAGAAAGCTGACGTTGACGACTATATACAGAAACTAATTGAACAAGAAATTCCAAAGACACAACTGGAGAAATACGAAAAAGTCGATATTGAAGAAACTCCTAAGAAGCCAAAGAAGAAAACGCTCAAGGAAGCTAAGGTAACCATTGACGAAACTCAACCTGGGGAAGAAGAAAATGTCTCTGTGGAAGAAGTTCCCGAAATCGTTGAAGAAGCCCCAAAGAAACATAAAAAACCAAAGAAGGAAATTCATGAAATCAAGGTCATTGAAGAAATTCCACAGGAAGCAATTGAAGATTATCCAATCACTGTAAAAGAAGTCCAGGAAGAAGTTAAAACCGAACAGATCGTAGATGATACAGGCGAAGTTAAGGAGAAAAAAGTTACCAAAAGAAAGGTTAAGCAACAAAAGGGACCTAAGGAAGTTGTTTTGGAAATCATCGAAGTTCAAGACAAAGACACTGGAGATGCTGAAATTACAGTTATAACAACTGAAGCACCAATCAAAGAAGAAAGCACACCAGAGCAAGATGTTGTCAAAAAGAAGAAAACAAAGAAGGTGAAGAAGGATGACTTGGATGACTACATAAAGAAACTTATTGAGGAAGATATACCAAAAACCGAACTGGAAACTTACGAAAAAATTGAAACAGAAGAAAAACCCAAAAAAACTAAAAAGCAACCGAAGCAAGTAATTAAGGAAACTACTGAGAAGCCTCAGGAAGTTCCCGAAGAAGTACCAGAAGAAGTTGAAGTTCAAATTGTTGAAGCGCAACCAGTTACAGAAGTCGACGAATTTGAATTTACCGAAGTTGAAGAAAAGAAACCGAAGAAACACAAGAAGGTGCCCAAAGATAAAGTTAAGGTCGTTGAAGAAGATAAGCCGATTGAAGTAGAACCAGTGTCAGAGATAACTGAAAAGACTGAAAAACCAACAGAAACACCGGTTGACGAACAGCCATCATTTGAAGTACAACAATTGGAAGAAATGGAACCCTCTGAAGCAACCTCATTTGAAGTGACTGTAAAGGATGAAGAAAAACCAAAGCCAAAGGAAAAGAAACCGAAGAAAGTAAATATTAAAGAAGAAGAAATCCCAGCCTCCTTTGAAATCAAAGTACAAGAGTATGTTACTGAACCGGAAATACCCGCTCCGATTGACGAAACTCCAGTTGAATTGCATGAAATTGAAACTAAATCAGAAGTTAAAGAAGTTAAAGATGAAGATGGCAAAATACACACAGAAACAATTACTAGACGAAAGATTAAACGTCAACAGGGCCCGAAAGAAGATATTATTGAGATCATCGAAATCCAAACTGATGATCAACCCGAGGCAGAGGTAACCATTATTGAGACAGAAGCACCACAACCCGATGAACCAACATCCGAACAACCAAAGGTTCCGAAGAAGAAGACCAAGAAGGTTAAAAAGGATGATCTTCACGACTACATCCAGAAGCTCATTGAACAAGAAATACCCAAAACTGAACTGGAAAAATATGAGAAAATCGATTTCGAAACAACTCCAAAAGTGAAAGAAGAAATAGAGCAACCTGTTGTCGTTAAAGAACAAAGTCCCATCAAAGAGGATGAGAAGACGGTAAAGAAGAAAACTAAACCAAAAACTACTCCTCAACCTGAAGAAGACTATTCACTTTCTCAAGTTCGAATAATTGAAGAAGAACCCACTGAACAGCCAATTCTTGAAATATCTGAAGATAAACCAGCTGAAGTTAAGGTTGTAGAGATAATCAACGACGAAGGCCAACCCAAGCAGCAAGTGACCACAAAGCGAACAGTCAAAAAGAAAGTTGGTGACAAAGAGAGTACGATTAATATCATCACCGTACAAGAAGAGGACAACCCCAATGCTGTCATTGTAGTCACTGAGGATACAGATGAAGCACCCGTACCTGAAGAAGTTGCAATAGTCGAAGAAACTCCCACTAAACCTTCACCAGCTAAACCCAAGAAACCCAAAAAGACTACAAAAACAGTCAAGGCCAATGAAATCGACGACTATATTCAGAAACTCATCGAACAAGAAATACCCAAAACCGAATTAGAACAATACGAAAAGGTCGATTTACCACTGGTCGAAGAATTGCCAAAGGACGATGAACAACTTTCAGTAGAAAAACCCAAAAAGAAGAAAACATCGGAAAAACCCCAACCAACCGAAGAGGCTAAAATTACAGAGCATATCGAAGAACCTATCGTCGATGAGAAACCACTAGAAATAACAGAAACTCTTACAATACTCGAAACACAATCCGAGGAACCAACTGACACAGAACAGACAACACCAGTACAGGAAGAATCCAAACCGGATACTACCGATTATACAACAACTACCACCAAACAGAAACCCACCAAAAAACCAAAAGATAAAACACATTCAGAGACAAGTAAGTTGCGTGCTACAAGAGCCAGCCCCCAATATCCTTACAAATATAACGTTGTTTACACCTTAACAGTATTTGTCTCGTCCTATACCTAAGCCTTATAGGCACTACTTTGTTTTTTTTTGTACTCCTATTCTGTGTTTAAAATTCTAACATTTTAAATATGTATTTTGCAAAATTCTTGCAAAGTTTTTGACGTCTTGAGTGACGTTTTTCAATTAAAGTAAATAACTCCCTGTGACGTCCAAAAAAAGAAAACAACAAATAACTAAACACTTTGTATCTAATCCGTGTTCCGAATGCTTTAGATTTGCTTTAACTTTATTATTTTCTGATGTCTCCTGTCCTTGTTACCATTTAACAATGTCATATTTTGCAACTATTTGAAGACGAAATTTTGAGAGTACATTTCCAACATTATGTCAAACAACAAAAATAAACCGATAAACTTGCCCCTCGACAATATTATACGATGAACATATTTCAAAAATACACTTCTATACACAAAACAAAACACTAAATATAAATATAAACAAACGAAACGCACCACAGGATTTTTGACTTCCGCCGATGATAAAAAATAGAAAGAAATTGTATACTGAACACAAATTCTTGCAAGACCCCAACTACCTGACAATGCAAGTTTTGAAGTGAAGTTTTTTTCAAATTTATAATATTACATTATTATGTAGAATTTTGCTAACTAATACATTGTGTTCTTGATTTGAGTTACCATTATTTAACACATTTCGTTTGATATTGAGTTGTAATTTTTGCGTTTTTAGTTTTTGTAAGAACTGTCAGAGGAAAAATGCCAGTGTGGCGGCATTTTGTTAATAGTTCATATAACGTCATTATTTGCTTTATTTTTAATGAAAACACATAACACTAACAAATAAATACACCAATTTGAAGGTTATGAATTATGATGAACAGGAAACACGTCAGGTGACACTTGATTCACTATACATAGGTATTATATTTGAAGGTTTTATGTACTGTCAAGTTAATGAGTTTAGATTTGGTTTTTATTGCATTCAACTTGTTTAAATGAAATGGGAATCCTTTAAACTATATCTAAGCTACTTTTAGAACGCTGAAGTTGTAAGTATATTGAAGTATGCTAACCTAAATTCCTAATCAAGGTGGTAGGCAATTAGCACAAATTTAGAACAAAATATGTGTAGGAGGTATACATAGTTCTGTTTGTAATTTGTGTCTAATTCACCTGGAAGTGAATTAGACTTAAAACTAAAACTATATTATTAGTACAAATATAGTCAGGTAAATAAAGTGTATGATCATGCACACATCTTCCCATTTGTAGTTACTCTGACCAATAGCAATCATCAACAGTGTCTTGGTCTTCGATTTTAGGCAAGCATGACACGTGCAACATGCAAGAGCGACGCCCGTATCACTCGGAGTATTCGCTCTGTTTCGAAGAGACATCTATCTACATAATTGTAGATATTTGGCCTGTTTAATTGGCAATCTATCTCAGTGAAGTAAAGTAAAGTAGAATTTTGAACACTTAATTACAACAACTACATACTAGTTTGACACTTTCGAGACTCTGTATGGTTGTTGTAATTGCGTGCTGAAGATTCTACTTTACTTTACTTCACTGAGAAAGATTGCCAATAAAACAGGCCTATTGACACAACACAACAACAATTTGAATTTAAGTTTTACTTTGCAAATTCACTCCCGCCTAATAGGTACTGATGTTTCTTCTCTAGCATTCTAGATGGAGAAATCCAAGACGGTCGTCATTTGTTTCATCTATTGTTCGCGTGGAACCAATAGCTCTAGTTATTTTACAGAGATTGTATGGAACTGACATTTCACTAGCAGTCCATTATAGTATTAGATGTGCCCGCAACGTAAAATGTAGGTTGTGCTTGTTTTTTTTTTTTTAAATACTTCTCCCGGGAAAGGTAAACCTATAACGCTTCATCAGCGCCCCGAGATGCTTGCAGATGTATGTTAGTTTTGCGCTTAAATTGCTGCAAATTGTAGTCTTCTGGAAATATATCCCCAGGAAGCGAGTTCCAAAGTTTGCTTGCCCTGTAACAGAAGGAGTTTTGGAAAGATGATGTCCTCGCGGTTGTCAAGTGTACTGTATGGTCATGAGCATTAGCAGCCTGTCTTGTGGGGCGCCCAAAAGTTGCATTTCGAGGGATAATGTCCTTGAGTTCCTCGGAACATCTACCATGGAAGTATCTATAGAACAAGCATAGGTCAGCGACTTGTCTTCTGTGCACCAACGGTTGTAATTCAATCACCTTTAATAATAATCATAATCACAAATTGTGGAATTTGATTTGGCCTCGACTCCAGTGATACGTTTCGCCCCGATGTGGTGGGTGGGCTCATCAGTAGACGACCACCACATCTGATCTAGAAGCACTGTTGTTTCATGCTTGGTTTTCACCGAGACTAATGATTTTTCAATCAACAAGTGAACTGTGAATCATACCTCACGACGAATCTTTGTTTCAAAGACTATCGCCAAGAGTAGCATAATCATCTGCCATTCGTGCGCTTTTTCAGACAAACATTGTCGCATCGCATGCTTCTCTTTCGTTTTTCAGAGAAAACTACACTGTTTACCTGTTCAAGGGAATGTGCTTTCGATCTGCATCCACCCAAAAGCATTTTATTTTCGATTTGATGAAATATATTTAATCTGAGCGTATACGATTTTGGTCTGTAGGTCAGCTTCTGGATGAAGCGGAAACCTGGTTGATAGCTTAAAATATTTAAGGAAGTATTGGCTCCTTTTTTGTATTGATTAAGAATTATTATTATTATTTATAATAGGCAAATTAAAGGCATTTGATTTAGAAAATATAGACGTTTGCTTCAACGAAAAATTGGCTGCTAACAGTCCATGTATGTCAATGCCTAAAACCATCCCACAGTCTTAAGAAACATTTAAAAAAAAAACATTGAAATCTGTCAAGTAGTTTTGGCGCTTTTGAGGTAACAATGAAAATTCCTACAGTTTTATATATATAATATAAAATAATAATAATGATGATGATATCAATGGTCAGATTGTGGTCAGACGACACCCTCCCATATGTATCCTGATTCATATTTACATGGCGGGTGCTTTGGATTTAAATTAATGGCCGACAAACATTTGAAAAAAAATACTTTCTGTGGCCTATTTCACCAACTTACAAATTTGTATTTACACGTATTTTTGAACAATTTTGTTAGAAAAAAGAGACAAATTCTGTTTCACCACAAAAATTTTTAAAGCAAATTTGTATTTTTTCTACATAATTTTGTGGAAAAATACTTGTAAATAGAATAATGTAAGTTGGTGTAATAGGCCACTGATAACCACCAGTCACCGTCAAAATGAAAAACAAACAATTCAATAGTGTAGAACGTTTTCATTTATACATTTTCAACTGTTGTCAACAGAAGAATAGTTTTACAAACCTCAGCACTATGCTAAATGAACGAATCATCAAATTTACCAATTTTAGTTACTGACAAAAATTAAATTTAATAGATTCACTTAATAGAATAGAATTTATTTCGTTACAAAAATTGCAAATGAAAAATGTTCTGTGAATTATGTAATATGACTGAATTGATACTTCTACATTCCGATTATTATAACCTAGAATTTAGTTGGTAAGTGAGTATATTCCATTATTCCATTCCTTAATCTACTCGTATGTATTAAATTATATCTAAGCTGTATTAAAAGCTAGCTACTCATCTTACTACCGAAGTTTTTGCAAAAGAAAACACTGCTTCTCTGACGATATAAACCCCAATAAACATTATTGTAGAAGTGATAATTTTTTGCTCTAAAAACGTAGCTGCCGGATTTTGTTTTAAAAATATCTTAGCTTATTCTTATCTGCTCCTGTATAAATCTAGGATTGCTACAACTCAGCAATTAGATGTAAGAGAAAGTCTGTTCGCAGATGTTGTAATTTTTCTCCTTCAAGGTTTGGCTGAGCTGAGTTTAGTTGCGTTCGATTCGATTAATATTTGAAGCTAATACAACTTTTAATGTCCCCTTTAAAAGGTATCCCCGTTGAAGAAGTTCACAAGGACTATGTGGTAACCGTTATCGATGAGGAAGCACCAGAGAAAATCGTTGAAGAAATCCCAGAAGACGTTATTGACGTACCAGTGATTGAAGAAATACCTGAAGAACAAGAATCAATACCAATCGATGTAATTGAAGAAACTCCAGAAGACACCAAGAAAGATACAACTGATACAACAAAACTAAAGAAAAAGAAAAAGCCCGTGAGGAAAGCAACAGACGATCATGATGATATCATTAAAGCCTTGCTCGAGCAAGAAGTCGAAAAGACAGTTCTTGAGAAGTACGAAAAGATTGAAATTGATAAGCCGAAGAAAGAGAAGATATCACCAGAAGGATTAGTTCCAATTAAGATTGAACGCAAGGATCAGAAGCCACAAAAGGTGATTATAGTTGAGGCATCGGAAGTGCCACAAATGATTAAATTGAAGCCAGCCAAGCGGAAGGAGAAGCCGGTCGATGAGGGGACTAGTGTATTGCCACAATTCAAACTGAAGAGTCGCGTTGTGCGTGTAGAATTCCCACCAGAACCGTTGATCCCCAAGATTACCGACATTAATGCTAAACGTGCCAATGGTGAGCTGTCACGTAATATCGAAGAAGCAGAAGAACTGCTTAAGCTAAAGCCGAAGAAGTTCAAGAAGATGAAGAAAATTAAGGACGACCGCGAAAAGGTTGAGTTGGAGAAGTATGAAAAATATGTAAGCAGTTCTGAGGATGAGGCTGAAGTTAAGCCTTACCAGAAACCTGAAAAGGTGAAGGCACCAGAAGAACCGGAACAAATTGTTGAAATCAAGCTTGGTAAGGGTAAGAAGAAGCCAATCGAAGATGATCAGCCAGAAAGCGTAACGCTAAAGAAGACTTCAATCAAACCTAAGGAAGAGGACGTTGTTGAAGAGACAGTTAGAAAACCAAAGGAAGAAGTAAGTGTAAAGGAAATAGTGGAAGAGCCGGAACAACCGCAATATAAATTGGAACCATTCGAGCCAGTCGACTTCGACCATCCAGAATATCCAAAGGAAGAGCTTGAGGAATTGGAACAACCCGAAATTCCAAAGAAAGAAAAGAAGCAAGAGAAACCCAAACATAAGCGCAAGGAAAAACAGAAGCCCGAACAAGAAATGGAACAGGTACAGATCGTTCCAGGTGTTCCAAAGGATGTCGAAGAGGTACCTGAGGAAACGGTTAAATTTAGAATACCCCAGAGTGAAGCACCAGAGGAGCCAAAGGCTGAAATTAAACTAAAACCAATCAAGAGAAGCGAGGAAGAAAAGCCAGAGGAAGAAGCTGCTGTTGTTCCAAAGGAAGAAGAGTTGGTGTCCAAGGAGAAATCTGTTTCTCCTGAACCAGAGGTTCCAGAGCAAAAGCCAAAGAAGAAACCAAAGAAGGAAAAAGTAAAGGAGATTAAGCCTGAGGAAGCTGAAGAAAAATCGTTTGAAGTAACTGTTACCGAGGAGGAACGTTCTGAAGAATCTCCAATTGTAGAAGAAAAACCAAAGAAGGTTAAAGTTAAGGAATCGAAACCTGAGGAGCAACCAGCTACGGAAGTTAATATTGTAACTGAAGCTCCAGAAACACCAAGAGAAGAGCCTGTATACGATTCTTACGAAATTTCCATTTCCGAGACTGAAGCGCCTGAAATACCAGATGAATTTAAGGTTAAGGTTACCGAAAGCCAAGAGAAAGAAGTTACTCTAGAAGAAGTTATCGAAGAAAAGGTAGTAACTCGGCGTAAAAAGCCTAAGCCAGAAGAGGCACCAGAGGAATTCCAAGTTAAATTGAAGGAACCAGTTCCAGAGGGAGTTCAAGAAACACCACAAGAAGCCATCTTCCAACTGAAGAAACCAGTTGAAGATGTTCCTGAGGACGCTGAAGTTGAAATGAAGTTCACAGCTCCACAACCTGTTGAGGAAAGTGAAGTGGGGGTTGTTGTTAAGAAGAAAAAACCAAAGAAGGAGCCAGTTGAAGAAGCTCAGGCCGAGTTAGAGGTAAAGGTCGAAGAGGCCATTGAAACTCCTGGGGAAAAAATTGAAGAGATAGTTGTCGAAGAGGAGCAACAAGTTCCTGAAGTAGAAGAGGATAGCTACAAGTTCAAAATTACTGAAACAGAGCCAGAGAAGAAACCACAGCCTGTCGTGGAGAAAGTAGAAGAAATCTTGGAAGCTCCTGAGCCGGTGGTAGAAGAAGTTGAAGAAGACTACACGACCTTCCAAATTACTACTAAAGATATTACTCCAGAAGAGGTACCACAAGAACCCGAAGAGGTACCTGAGGTTAAGGTAAAGAAGACAAAGAAGGAGAAAATCAAGCCAGTCGTGGAAGAAGTTCAGGAAGTTACTGTGGTTGAGTTGCCAGCGGAAGGAAAGGTTCAGCCTGAAGAAGAGCAACCTACTGAAGCTGTCTTCCATGTAAAGAAGAAGATTCCTGAGGAAGTTCCCGAAGAATTTGAAGCAAAGGTTGTCCTTAGCACTCCTAAAGAAGAAGAACAAGTAGTCGCCGAGGCCCAAATCAAACAAAAGAAACCAAAGAAGCCCAAGGTCGAAGAAGAAGCTGCAATTCTTGAGGTGAAAATAACTGAAACCGAGGCCCCAGAAATTATTGAAGAAAAGGAGGAAGTGCCCGAAATCGTTGAAGTCATTTCAGAACAACCTGAAAAGGTAGACCACAAAGTTCACAAGGTTAAAGTCACCGAAACGGAACCTGTCCCGCAGAAGGAACCAGTCGAAGAAGTTAAAGTCGTTGAGGAGATAGCTCCTACAGAACCTGAAGAAGAATATCCAACTTTGCAAGTAAAGGTTGTCGAAGAGGAAGCTCGTGAAATAACAACGGAACAGATTGAAGAAGTTAAGGTGATCAAAAAGAAGCCCAAAAAGACTGCACCAAAAGAGGAAGAAACTCCTGAAGCAGTGTTCACCATCAAGAAAGAGGAGCCTGAAGAAGTTCCAGAAGAAGTGGTAGCCGAAATTGTTCTTTCTAAGCCTAAGCCGGAAAAGGTTCCAGATGTTGAAGTGGAAATGAAGCAAATCATACCAAAGGAACCAATGGCCCCTGAAGAGGAAGAAGCTTTCCTTCAGGTTAAGGTTATCGATATCCAACCAGAGGTCGTCGAAGAAAAGGTAGAAGAAATTGAGGAAGAAGAGACCCCTGAGGAGGTGAAGATAGTCAAGAAAAAAGCAAAGAAACCTGTTGTAGAAGAAGTGGAAGAGGCGCCCGAAGAAATCCAATTTAAATTGACCAAAGAAAAAGAGGAACAAGTAGAAGAAGCTATTCCAGAAAGCCAATTCACAATCAAACCAAAGAAGAAGCCATTAGTTGAGCAAGAAGAACCTGAAGATGTTGAAGCAGAATTCAAACTTCCGATGACTAAAAAAGTTGAAGAGGTTACTGGAGATGCCCAAATTAAGATGAAGAAACCTAAGAAGAAGGTCAAGGATGAAGCTGCTGCTGAACTTAAAGTCAAGGTTGTGGAAGAACAGCCATATGAGGGACCAGCTGAGGAGATTATCATTCAAGAGGAAGAAGAAGAAAAAGCCCCTGAACCTGAAACGTATATTGTCGAAGAACCAGAAATTGAGGAGTTCGTGGAACACAAAATTAAGGTTATCGATGAAATTCCACAGCAGATAGAAGAGGTAGTCGAAGAAATTATTGAAGCACCTACAGAAGAGGAGAAGGTCCCTGATGAGAAGCTTAAACTTCCCAAGAAAAAGAAACCAGTTCCTGAGGTGATCGAGGAGCCTGAAGCTGAAGTTACCATTCAACAAAAGAAACCAGTTGAGCAAGTAACCGAAGACGCTGAAATTAAAATAAAGAAACCGAAGAAGCCTAAGAAGGAAGAAGCTGCTGCTGAACTTAAGGTAAAGGTCATTGAAGAAATTCCTCAGGCTCCAACAGTTGAAGAAATTGTTGAAATCGAAGAAGCCGTCGAACAACCCAAAGATGAAGATAAGGCACCGGAAGAAATTCCTAATCAATATGAAGTTAAACTACGAGAATTCGAACCCGAAGCAGAAAAGGCTCCTGAGGAAGTTCCCGAAGAGGCCGAATTTATAGTAAAACCCAAAAAGGTTGTTGAAGAAGAAGTTGAAGAAGTAAAAATTAAAGTCGCTGAAAAGAAGGTCGAAGAAGAACAAGTTGAAGAACAAATTGTTGTAAAGAAGCCAAAGAAATCAAAGAAGCCCGCCGAGGAGTCCTTCGACGAGGCTAGCATTAAAATCATAAAACCTGTTGAACCCGAAGAAGAACAAGTTGCAGAGGTTACACTCAAGCCAAAGAAAACCAAAAAAACACAGGATGAGGATGTTAGCGTAGAAATGAAGCTTCCCAAGCAAAAGACTGAAGATGCACCCGAAGAAGCACTTACTATCAAAAAGAAGAAAAAGCCAAAGACGATCGAAGAAGCCGCAGATGTGCTCGAGCTGAAACAAGAAGTCATTGTAGAGCGTCCTGTCGAAGTTGAAGAAGAAGAAATCATAGAAGAAGCCATATTCAAGAGAAGGAAACCAAAATTCAAGCCATCTGTTGAAGATCATGACGAAGAAGAAGTAAGTATGTCGCTTAAGAAGCCACGCAAAATCGATGGGGGTGTCGAAGGTGAAGCAACAGTGACCAAGAAACGTCCAGTTAAACCTGTTCAAGATGCTGGCGAAGAGAGCGCTGAGCTCCTAATTAGAAAAATGGAAGAATTTGACGAAACCGAAGATATCGAAGAGTTCGTTGTTTCTAAGAAGGCTAAACCGAAACCAAAACAGATTACTGATTTACAAGATCAAGAGTACACAATAAAGAAACTGAAACGACGCAAGCAGAGCAATATCGATATCCCTGAATTCACCGACACTGAAAATGTTACATTCCGCGCCAAGTCTACAAAGACCAAAGAAGATGTCGACCAAGAGTTTAATATCGATCTAGACTCATATGCCGAGGAAGAGATTTCCATGTCATCCAAGGTTAAAGTTAAACGCCCTATCCAGAAGACCTATTCCGAAGCTGCAGATGAAGCTCAAATCAAAATCATTCAAGACTACGACGATGGTGAAGAGCCAATTATCGAAGAAATCAACGACAGTAGTAGTGATGGTGAAGACAATACCATGTATGATGTTGAAGAGCCCGAGGAATACCAAGAAGAGGAACTTCCACCCGATGAAGTTCAATTCAAACTTAAACCAAAGTCCAAGCCAAAACCAAGGTATTCTGTACAGCATGAGGATGGTGAAGATATCATGATTTCACTGAAGCCAAAACGCCAAGACGATTCGGTGACGTATGATGAGGACTCTTTGACATTCCATAAGAAGCGCAAGTTGAGGAAACATCAAGTCTTCAATGAAGGTCTTTATCTATTACATTATTTCATAAACTGCTTTTCATTTCTTATAATAATTTTCGCTTCTTCAATCATTAGAATTTCTCTCTTTCACACACTCCTATTAATCCTCATTTATTTTCAATTAAAAATTTCACTTTTAAACAATTTACGCTTCTAATTTTAAAACTAGGGCAAAATAAAGTAATGCTTATATGATAACAGAGTACGGATGCGAGGTAAAGTTGTAAATGTCCATGACTAACAAACTATTGCTATTACATTCTTAAACTTGTGTCCTTCTGTCATTTATCATTCGTGACACTGATGCAGTCTGGAAATGCGACTCTCGTAGTTCTTACCTACTTATTAAAATAAACTGACAGATGTCTGACAATATCTGAAGTCAGTATGTATGTCAAAACTTACCACGATTTTTGGCATGTGTAACAGTAGCCGAAAAGTTTACAGACCTGCATCAGTGACAGATAATACGTACCTACGTCATCTTTTACCGCATGTCACATTTTTTCGTTACTTGAATTTTAAACTTACGATCAATTTCCAAAATAATTCATAGATGGAGCCTCTTTGAACATCACTCGAGAAGCTGACTTCGAAGGTGAGTTGTCTATAGTTTGCAATTCCAATGTACAAATATTTAAAAAAATCGTCGTTTTTTTTTCAGAAACTGATGGAGAGGAGAATGTCATGTACTCCATATGCAACTATGTCGCGGACAACGATGAAGCCATCAACTTGGTTGAAGGTGAAAAGGTATATGTGGTCGGACGACACAGTTCGGAATGGTGGTTCGTACGTAAAAATCTAACCGCCGAAGAAGGTTGGGTACCAGCTCAATATCTCATGGAACCTGTGGCCTATACTAACTACGTGCAAAAGAAACTCCACGAAAAGATCGATAAACTGCCTGTTTTCGAACGTAAGTATTATGTCATGCAATTTTGTCAAAAGTTATCTTGTCTGACGTTTTGTGTTTTTTTTTTTTTTTTGTCTCGTCCTACGTTGTGATTAACCACAAACTCTCCAACAAATCATATCACACACGTACTGTTTTTATACATAAAAAAATCAAAAACAAAAATAAACAGGACCTGGTCCCGATGAGAAGCCCATGGCACCGCGTTTCATCGAAAAGCTGCAACCGATACATACGCCAGATGGTTATACCGTTCAATTTGAATGTAAGGTAGAAGGTATGCCACGCCCACAAATCGCATGGTTCCGTCAGACGGCTATCATCAAGCCATCACAAGACTTCCAAATGTACTATGACGACGATAATGTTGCTACATTAATTATTCGTGAAGTCTTCCCTGAGGATGCGGGTATGTTTACATGTGTGGCAAAGAATTCGGCCGGTTTCACATCGACTACAACGGAATTGGTTGTTGAAACACCGCTATCGGATCATGGATCCGACGCAACCGGCATGTCACGTAAGAGCATGTCCAGGGAGTCATCCTTGGCTGATATCCTTGAGGGTATACCACCCACATTCTCACGCAAGCCACGTGCACAGTATGTGGACGAAGGTACAACTGTAATCTTAGAGTGCCGTTTGGTAGCGGTTCCCGAACCGGACATTGTATGGACCTTCAATGGCGAAGAAGTTATCACCGAAAAGAACGTCAAGGTTGTCACTGAATCCGATATGCATATGTATTGCAGTGTCGTTCATATTACCAAGGTGAAGAAATCCCAAGAAGGTGTGTACGAAGTGATCGCCACAAATCGGGAAGGAGAAGCGCGATTGCCTATTGTATTAAAGGTGAAGACAGATCAGAAAGAGCCACCACAAATTTTGGAACCACTGCGAAATATGATAATTCGTGAGGGTGAAAGTGCAGTGCTGACAACTCAAATCGTTGGTAATCCACCTCCAAAGATCACCTGGTATAAGGATGGTAAGCCGGTTAAGGCGAATACCAAATCCGAAAAGGATACACATACGCTAACGTTGATCTCGCCAAAACTACCCGAAAAAGGTGAATATACCGTTAAGGCTGTGAATCCGCTGGGAAGTGTCGAGACATCAGCTTACTTGACAATCGAAGGTAGGAAGGATTTGTTTACTGTTTACATTCATATTTTACTATTTTGTGTAGATCCTCTGTTACACTTACATGCATTTTATTTATATTGAGGTTTTTTTTTAAGTTTGGCAAAGTCAGTGGAAAAGAACAATGTCCGCGAATTTGAAGCACATACAGAATTTGTCTATTAAACGTTGTTTAAACCATATTTAGGGTGGAACCGTGGAACACACTTGTCACTCATTACTTTTCCACTGACTGGCGCCCAACCGATTATTTCTATTCATCACCATTTAATTTTCATTTTGACTCAATCGATACAGAAGCTGCTAGTGGAAACGCCGAACCACCACTTTTCGTGGAACGATTTGAGGAGCAATCAACTCCCCAAAAGGGCACCATAAGCCTTCAAGCAAAGGTGACTGGCAATCCAGTACCCGAGGTTAGCTGGCTATTCAACAACAACCCACTGGAACCATCGGAACGAGTACAACTTCGCTACGATGGTGAAATCATTGAACTGATCATCAATGACGCAAATCCAGAAACAGATTCAGGTGACTACAAATGTATTGCCAGCAATCCTGTTGGTAAAACATCACATGGAGCTCGAGTGATCGTCGAAGTCGATGAGGTGACTTTCACTAAGAAACTCAAGAAGACCATCAGCATTGAGGAGAGTCAATCATTGACATTAGAATGCGAGACATCACATATTGTGTCCACAAAATGGTTCTTCAATAACAAAGAGCTTAGTGGCATGGATCACAGGGTTGTCGTTGAAGATGGAAAAGTTCATAAGCTATACATTAAGACGACAAACCTTCGAGATGCTGGAACGTACGTATGCAAGGTTAAGAACAAGGAGACCCAATCCATTGTTGAGGTGTTGCAACGTAAGCCCGAGTTTATTCGACCTCTTCAAGACTACGAGGTGATAGAAAAAGAAGACACATACTTTGAGGTGGAGATTTCAACCGATGCAGCTGAAGTAACATGGCGCAAGGATGGCGAAAAGCTCACTCCCGAGAACAAGAGACTTGAGTTCATTAAGGAAGGCAAGGTACGGAAGCTGATCATTCGTGATGCGTCTATCCACGATGAAGGTGAATACACATGCGTACTTGAAGATCAAGAATGCACAGCAGAGTTGGTAGTCATTGAATTGCCACCTCAGATTATTAAGGAAATGGAGGATATCACAGTAACTAAGGGTGAGCCAGCAACCTTTGAGATCGAGCTCACAAAGGGTGATGCTTTGGTTAAGTGGTTCAAGAATGGCAAAGAATTGCAATTCTCGGAACATATCCAGCTCAGCATCGATGGTAAGCGCCAAAAATTAAAGATTTTGGACTCCAAATTGGATGATGCTTCAGAGTATACCTGCCAAGTTGGCGATCAAACTTCAAAGGCTAAATTGGTCGTTGAAGAGCCAATGGTAGACTTCGTCATGAAACTACCAGACGTAACTTTGGCAACCAAGTCGTCTGATGCTGAGTTCACTTGTGAACTCTCTCAGCCAGATGTCGAAGTTACATGGTACAAGAAAGGCAAGAAAATTACTCCCAACAAGAAGTGCGATGTTTTCGTGGAGGGCACAATTCGACGACTGGTCATACATGATGCAAGTGATGTTGACGAAGGAGATATTAGTTGTACAGCTAGAAATGTAACTACAACCAGTAAACTTGTAGTTGAAGGTAGGTAACAAAACAAAGTTTTGTCTGGTCTTTTAATGTTTTGTTGTATCTAGAAAATAAAACTCCGCCGATCATCATCTCCGACAAGGATCAAACAATTAAGGTTAAGGAGAACGATGACGTCACGATGACTATCAAGTTCAGCGGAACTCCTCAGCCAGAGGCTACTTGGTCAACGTCGAAAACTGTTGTTAAAAAGACAAAGAGAACAATTCCAGAAATTGACGAACAATCGGCATCGTTAACAATTCGTAAGGTCGTCGAAGAAGACGAGGACGAATACACTGTTAAGCTGGTCAATCCAGTTGGCGAAGCAGAAGCAAGTCTTCATTTGGTTATTATGAGTAAGATTCACTTGGGTTGCTTAACAATAGTTTGGAACTAAATCCCTTGCTTTTAGGACCGCCAAAGGCCCCAGGCTCACCACAACCTTTGGAGGTTATGCACGATTCGATTACCCTTTATTGGCAGGCACCAGAAGACGATGGCAAAGCAGAGATATTTGAATACATTTTGGAATACCAAGATGTTAAGCAGCAAAAGTAAGTAATTTCATATTAATACAGAGCATAGTTTATGAGAACGCTTTTCCTTTCAGATGGACTGAAATCAAAAAGATTAAGGACACAACCTTCACCCTAACCAAATTGCAAGTCGATGCGGAATACATTTTCCGTGCCATTGCTGTCAACGAAGTTGGTCCAAGTCCGCCATCACCACTTTCGCCAACGATTCGATTGGTTGCTGAGAAGAAAACCGAAAAACCAACCGTACAACAGCCACTTCAGGACATTGTCAGCGAGCTCGACAAAGAGGTTACCCTGTCATGTGTCTTCGGAGGTATTCCAGAACCAAAAATAACATGGAAAAAGAACGGAAAGTTAATTGAATCGAGAAGCATTCGCTACGAAAACCGTGTATCGAAATATACAATTGAAAAGACAACCATTGAGACTGAGGCCACGTACACTTGCGTGGCAGAGAACGAAGTCGGTTCGGTGGAAACTTCATGCAAGCTAACCATTCGTGAAAAACCCACAATTGAAATCGACGAAAAGTACATTTCACAAAAACTGAAGACAGGCAATAAGCTAACCATTCCAGCCAGAATCCGAGGCTATCCACAACCACAAGTCACATGGTACAAAGAGACGACCGAAATTAAGACCACCAAGCGTACCGTCATTGAAACCGTGGAGACAACATCCACCGTAAGTATCACAGATCTGACACGTGAAGACTCTGGTCGTTACAAGGTGACAGCGACAAATACCGCTGGCACAACAAGCGTTGATGTCACTGTTAAAGTTATCGATAAACCACAACGACCTAACTCACTGGAAATCAAGGAATTGAAGAAGGATTCCATCAAACTGGAATGGACACCTCCGATTGACGATGGTGGCCTAGAAGTTACAAAATACATTCTAGAGAAATGCGACTTACAGAACAATGTCTGGATGAAGGTTGCAGAAATGGACACAAGCATGTTCTCGTATAGCGTGCAAAAACTTGCAATGAACAGCCAATATATGTTCAGGGTTTTTGCTAGTAATCCAATTGGTGTATCGGAACCGATCGAAAGTGAGCCAGTTACGATCGCCAAGAAGACAGGTAAGATGTCAAACTGGTAATAATATAACATCGACTAAACGTAACGTTTTAGATAAACCAACGCCTCCGAGAGCACCACTTGAAGTAACTGGTATGACTGAGACTTCGTTTACACTCTCTTGGGAACCATCCGAATCCGATGGTGGTAGCAAGATCATCGAATACATAGTTGAAATCAAGGAGGTCCACGAGACCGAATATAGACTCTTGGGTAGTTCAAACGGAAACGTCACGAATATTTTCGTTAGTAACGTTGTAAAAGACAAGGCCTACAACTTTAGGATATTCGCTAAGAACGAAGTTGGCATAAGCGAAGCATTAGAGACTGAAGACAAGATTGTCGTTGGCAGAAGAATAAGTGAGTAAAATTTAGCCTCTTTTGGATATTTCTGACGCTCTTTGCATTATTGTTTTTTAATTAATTTTGAAACGCTTTCCACTATTTGCATACATGCCTATTGCTTTTTTGCTACAGTTCGCCCATGGGAGAAAGTTGGTATGTATTTGAAGATCGTTATGCTTCATTGCTTTCCACTCATAGTTCTATAAAAAAAATAAACAACTATTTCAAAATATTCTAACGTTGCTGTGTTATCTTTGTAGCTCCTCCGTCGGCGCCGCAGAATCTGCGAACACCAGATGTGACAAGTCGAAGTGTAACACTTGATTGGGAAGTCCCCCTCAGCAATGGTGGATCCGAAATCACTGGTAAGCTTAGTAAATATAATTTGGATATCTTTGCAATTCAAATACGTTGTTCTATGAATAACTAGCATAATATCCGTGTTACAGAAGTACCAAGCCTATTTTGCTCTATAGGATGAAAGAAAAAATTATCCATACAAACTTAATCCCCTTTTTACCGTTATTAATAACTCGGGCCCCAAGTAAAATTTCCAAAATCAGGGAAACCTATATTCTTTATTTCTTATGTAGAGTACACAAACCTAGTTTGAAGAAGTCGATCGGGTAAAAAATAATAATTTTTTCTTACCCCACTTAAAGCTCGAATTTCTTCAAATCTCTTCTTGGCCATTAACGGAAATTAGTTTTTAAATTTCAGCTTCCTAGCTCTAGCTCTCTTACATGGGAACTAAACTAAGTCCAATTCACGAAAGTGGTTTTATTTCCCACTAGGTGGGAACTGAGTCCCTCAGTGGACACTTGACCAACATTTTAAAAAATTTAAAAAAACGTTGCTATTGAAGGAAAATTAAAAATGTTTAGACTTTAACTTTTAAGCTACCTTGCACAGACTTTATGTTGAAATTTTACAAGCAAACAAACCTAATTATAGTAGATAACACAAGAAGATTGTCATAGGGTTTTTTTTTAAATTTTGAAAAACCGCCGTTTGTGTAAATTTTATTTAAAAATCTTTTTCTTATAATAAATTACATTTGTTACCCAAGGTTACGTTGTTGAAAAACGTTCATCGACCTCGACAAAATGGACAAAGGTGGTTACATTGGATGCACATTGCCTCCAATATACTGTCGACAACTTGAAAGACAAATGCGAATACACATTCAGGGTATTTGCTGAAAATTCCGTGGGATTAAGTACAGCAGTCACAACCGAAAGCATTTCACTGAAAACACACGCAAGTATGTGTCCTTTTTAATAAATTACGAAACAATTTACTTAATAAATTTAACAATGTCTTAATAGCCGTTCCATCGCCACCAACTGGTCCATTGGAAGCTAGGGTTATTGCTGCCAATACACACGTCTTCGAATGGGGTATTCCCGAGTCAGATGGAGGTGCGCCACTGCTCGGCTACAATATTGCCATTCGTGACTTGCGAAGGACCATGTGGATTGAGGTTGGACGTGTGCCGCCAGATGTACAGAGATTCCAAATTAAGGACCTGCAGGAGAATCACGAATATATGATTCGTATTTATGCCAAAAATGAGATTGGTCTGAGCGAAGCATTGGAGTCTGAAGAGCCTTACAAGGCTATTACAGCAGGTAAGTTCAACTTGTCATTGCCGCGTGATTTGTTCATTTTATTTAAAAAAAAAATTCCGAAGATTTTTTACAATATATGTCAATATTTTATCTAAATGGAGTAATAAATAGTACATCGCTCTTGCGCGTAATCCGTGCATAATGTCATTGAATAACTTTATAAATACGAGTCATTACCATTTTAATAAAAATTGTTTCCTCATCAGGTCATGAGATGTTACCAGATGAACCACGAACTGAAATGACCGGTATGAGTACGGAAAATACATCATCCTGGTTGCGGGATCATAATATGGATGCGGATATATCTTCATATGCCCGAGCGAAATTATTGCGTAAAGATGAATATTTCTTCCGCATTTTTCACAACGTTGGCAAACTGTTCAAAACTAAAGCCGACAAAAAATAAATCTAAACATAACATACATTAAAACAAAAAGTAGTAATTTAGTAGCTAGCGTCGAAATAAATAAACATGTATAAAAAAGCATTATTATACATGCTCAAAATTTAATTTTAAGTTATTTATGTATTTATTTAAAAAAAAATATTCATTGCATATAATGTTTAATTTAATAATTTTATTATTCAAAACGTTTGTATAGAAGAACTTATTTTCCCTTAAAACACTTTGATGATTGACATTTCTACCATAAACTAATAAAATGCGAGCGAAGATATAATAAAAAAACAAACCTTTGAAATGTCAATCAACTGTCAGTGCCAAAAGGAATTCAAATTATCGTTTTATTTCTTTTCATTTAAATTTTAAATGAAAACATAAAATTGGAAAATAAATTTATTTTCATTTATTCTTTTTGTAAACTGTGATAAATTTTACTAAAAGAGAATTATTGTAAACAACTGTTAAAATTAATAACGAAAATGTAAGTGTCATGTCTCTAGAAACAGTTGAAGTAGTCAAGTTTTTATATAGTATTTCTTCGGGAGATAAAAATATAGGTGCGAGCGAATATATTAAACGAAATTAATTCGAAAGAAATATTAAATATACCTGACTGCTCTCAACTTTTGCTGGGATTTAATTGCTTTTGATAATTAATGCACTTAGATTATCGTAACGAACCCCCGATTTGTTAATGAAAGCGTGACAAAATAAAATTCAATTTAATATACAAATATGAGTTTAATTTTTTTTTATTTTGAAATTACTTCTTTAGGTTATGTGACTAAAGGGAGAACCATAATAGAATAGGATGGAAGGTGGCCAATTAGTCAATGTTTTTAATTTTAAAATTTCGCAAATTCACGAAAACAGTAAGTACCTAATTTAAGCATCCGCTAAAATTATTTGTTTTATGCACATGGTGCTCAAAAAATGCACCGCGATGAGGTCAATATATGAAAACGATCATACAATCTTAAACCTACTCAGCAACCATTTCCAATTAAAAACTTATGTGGTATTCCATTGGGACAAAAAATCTATCTTTTTTTTATCCGGATCACTTTTCATGGTCCATTGGGCAAAAAGATCAATCTTTTTTGATTTGAATCACTTTTTGCAGATCTCGATAATATTCGAGCATACTCTCACAATATATTTGAATTTGAATTCAAAACGAAATTACTAAAACCCACTTGAAAAGCAATTAATCAGAAAAAAACGTAAACAATGGATATTGACTTAATTGTGGAAATTCGTCATCTGTGGATTTCGATTTTTCATCGATATCATAATTCATATGAAGTTCGTATGTTTCCACCGACAGACGAAAATAATTTGCACAACCGGGCTGCATTCCAGGTTTGACTATTTTAACTACAGCGTTGACAAGCTGTGACAGTTCGAAGGAGGGGAAGTTAACTAAATTAACGAGAGGCAAAAGTGTGGTTCATTTCACTTATACTACAACATGTCATTAGTAACAATAGCTGTCCCAGATTCCAAAAAGTAACTAAATAAACAATCGCTGTTAATTTAGTTAAAATAGTCAAACCTGGAATGCAGCCCTGATGTACTGTCAAATGACGCACTAATACATTTACAAAAGCAGATCAATCTGCTTTCAGGTTCCATTCGCTCTTTCGCAAGTGACAGTAAACTTAACGAAACTGAGCCAAAAGTCATTATGGTCGAATAATACAAATCCATTGTAATCGCACAGTTGCGAACGTGGTCGTACGGAGCAATTCGACTATTATTGTTCAGCCTTAAGGCCTTCTGTCTACGTAGCTGTGCTTCTACGTTCGCTTTCGTTATTTGCAGCTAGTTTTACGCTTGCTTGCTGCTTGCATATCAACAAACGAAGCTCTGTCCACGGAGCGGCAAAGTCGCATTTGCGTAGTCGCAATCAATCCTCATGCAGCTGGAGCTGCAGCTGGTCATTGCTCAATCGTATTGCAATTTGCAAGACGCATTGGCGTTACTATTTTTTAAAAGTTGATTTCGGATGAATGAAATTAAATATATTTGTAGCTTGAATTACCATTGCTTGTATGACGTTTCGTGGACAGTGCTTAGATCATTGGTTCCTAACCTTTTCAATGTTGTTACCCCTTTGACCTATTACCGCAAAATATTTTACCCCCCCCCCCCCCCCCCCGGGTATTATAATAAATTACACAAAAATATACCTTAAAAATAACTTTAAAAAGAATGAATGAATGATATTCAGTGTGAATGTTGGTATTGTTTAGCTTTCACAAGTTCTTCGTTAGGTTTAGTTTCACTTAAAATGCGGATCTTGAGTCATGTTTCACATTGAACCGGTTTCTGTCCTTTATTTTAGCTGTTACTGTAAACTTGAGAAACCACTCTGGCATCTGAAGGTGGTTGCAACGGTATTAAGATTTTTGGAGCTCGTTCAGCTATAGTAGGATATTCGGTACCTACCCACTTTTGCCAAAATGTACCAAGGTCATAATTTTGCAAATGTGCTTTAAATGTGTTATCCTCGCGTAGTCCTAGAAATTCTGCTTTGGTTGACACATCTTCGTCTTTAAAAATTGCATCATTTATTACTACCAAACGGTATTAATATCCAAGATTTGGACTGACGATTATCCATGTCCGGAAAATATTGCCTCAGTGAGTATATGACTGATGAGGATATAATCTTGAACCACGGAATTTTTATATGTTATTTTGTCAGATTCGTCATTTACCAATTACTCAGACAGTTGTATAAACATCGATATCTACATCGCCAACTTGAAGATGTTCGTCATATTAGGTGTAATAAAAAGAAATTAATTATTTTTGCATAAATTCAAGGCTTTATTTAGCTTTTTTTTATATCCAGCGTCCATCCTTATTCAAATGGTTCCAAACGGATTTTTTGTGGAATGTTTAGCTTCTGGGCAGTGGAAACAGTGCTTAAATGACGGTCAGACTCGACGATTTTTTCGACATTTTCGAAAATTGCCCTTCCAGAGCGCAATGCATCTTTGACATGGAAATTCCGAAATCGAGGACCATTATAAACACTATTCACATTTTTAGCCGCCTAACTTGCGTTGTTGCCTTGATCGAAGAAAAACTGTTAAATATGACGTATTTTCTCTTTCTATCCATGTTTAACGCGCGCTCAAAGGGTCAACGAAAAAGAAAAATATTTTTTTTGTAAGAAATTTAATCTTTCCAAAGCCAATTTGTTTACGTCCGATATCACGTATGAAATGTGAGATACAGATTACTAAAGTCATATTTTGAAAAAATTACGAACTTTTTTTACTGAAAAAATTCGCCGCTGCTCCGCTGCTCCGCTGCTCGGCCTACCGGCTCCCGCCCTCACATCACATCTGATATTCTGATCTGCCACTTCTGCTATTGGCCCGGAAGAGCGGCATTGCTGCTTCGCTAAATAGCACAATTTCTCGAATCGAAAGAAAAATGGAAACCATGTATCGGATTCCTGCCGCGCTCAAATTAAATTTACACACCCCAGAGACGCGAATACATTGTTTACTTCTGTTTTTCACTCCGCTAGTCTCAGGAAATATTTTTATTAAAAAAAAGTCTACGGTCCGTCTATGCAAAAATAATTGTGAACTTTTGAGACGCAAATATATTGAGAACGGAGATTTTTAAAGAAAATCTTTCACCAATTCAAAGGGTTTAAAAATTATGGTCAAGAAACGAGTTTTGGTTTGATTTCTATGAGTTCAAAATTTTGATTTAATTATAATGGTTATAAAATGTATTATCTACTACCTGCCATTATTACCCCCGCATAATCGCTGTTTTACCCCCGCGGGGGTAATTACCCCCAGGTTCGGAACCCAGGGCTTAGATGAAAAATACGCCGGTTGTCGTTAAACGCCTTGCGGATTCCATTAGTAAACGACGGAAGCCATGTAAGAAATTTCACTGTCATTCTGTAAGGCGTTGAACGCCAAAAAACGACAAGAAAAAAAAATATTTTTTTCATTAATAAATCAGTGAACGCCCAAGTAATGAAGAATGATAATGTAATGTAATGAAAATGTAATTTTTCTTGAATCGACTGTCAAAACTTGCGAATATTCGTTTGTTCGTATGTAGTGGGCCGCTCTTATGTGAATGGTCCAGCCCAATTACCTACTTGATAAACGAAATCATATTAGCAGACTATATGAATAAAAAAAAAACAAATTAGAATCGATTTATTTATATATAGAGTCTGGCATCACTTTCTATTAACATCTTAGCACCCTCTACAGTCTCAACCTAATAACTGCAACAAAAATTTCACACCAGATGTCGTTCGTGCCATTTTGGTTTTGGAACTTTTCCATTACATAAAAATACCCATCAAGTGAAACCGAAAATATCAATGAGAAAAGTATTTAACCCTTTTTTCAATACGCAAGAAAAACACGAAATTTTCCGGAAATAAATTAACGAATTTTTCCAAAAACGTACCCCTCTGCCACACAATTTAATCGTGCGCTAATCATTAAAAAAGATAAAATCGACGCCATTCGTTCTCCCAGTGAAACAACACCATTTCGTAAAGAAAAAAACCCAGTGCAACAATAGACGAACGCGCGCCATTTTGTATTTGCATGAAACCGTCCGCGACGAATGTATTATTTGTGTGTCGCCCGCGGCTGTCAATTTTTTTTTCGCCTCGTCCCGAGTCAAGGATAAAATTTTCACACCAAATCACGCTATCAATCGAATAAAAAAAAAATGTAATGTTTTTGCTAGAGCATCAGTGAATTAAACAAAAAGTTGCTGGAAAATGTCGCAAAGTTGTGTGCTGCTGTGGATTTTCCCCTCGTCCAACCAACAACGCACATAATCGTTCTTTTATTTTAATTTTTACTTTTCGCTTTTTTTTTCTATTTTTTTTTTATTATTTTTATTTTTCGCCTCTGTGGTCGTTTTGTTTCTTTCTTTCGTGTGTGCTGCTGCAAAGTGAGTTGTAAATGCATGACGTCATAGAAAGGAATTCAAGGTCTTAAAAAAATTCCTTGCTCTGGGAACTCGGTACATACTCGGGTTCGGGAAAAGAAAGAAAAATCCTAATCAAGTGGATTACCAAGAAAAAAGAAAACAATAATTTATTGGTGAATCTTGTGTGTATATTTGATGCGCGACTAAATCTATGCAAATCGGGTGCAATTAATTGAAAACAGAGGGAAGTCGTCCTCTAAATGTCGTCGACGTCGGTGGTGATGGTGTAGAAAGATCATCGGCGCAGGCAAAGTGTGAATAAAAACTTGAGCAAAAACACTTTATTAGACGGGAGCACAATCCAACGACGAGAGCAAGAGCGCAAGCAGCAATATATCATCATAATAGTGGAAAGCGATGTCCGTGCAGCAATTTTGCTTGCGGTGGAACAACCACCAGCCGAATTTTATTTCGGTTTGTTCCTCGCTGCTGCACAATGGGACGCTGGTGGATGTAACCCTAGCTGCTGAAGGACGTCAGCTACAGGCGCACAAAATTGTTTTGTCCGCATGCAGCTCATACTTTCAGGTATGATAGACGTATAGATAGATAAAATTGATTTTTTTTCCTTTTTTGTTTTGGAGGGTTTTGGATACACTTTTTCCAACCGTTGCTTTTGGAGTTGATACAAGTGTCAATTTTCCTAGCCAATCTACAATGAAATGCGTATGTACACATTGAAAACCTTCAATTTCCCACTAATGGGTTTGAATTGGTTATTAAACGTGTTGATGAGTCTTTTGTTTGCCCTTTTATGGCGACCAAAGTGATCAGTTTTGAGCTATATTTTGTCAAAGAAAACACTTCGAAATGGGAGTGGGATGAAGATGGAATTTTGCTTACTTATTGGAAACTTTGAACGTCCAGTTTATTTTATACCACTCTTATTTAGGTATTGATTGAGTTTAGTAAATTCGTAGACTATTGGAATATTGTATAGATATACTATTATGTATCTAGTGTAATGTGTACAAAAGTTCATGCCAGACTTGTTAAATTTATTAGTGAATAATGAAAAAACAAAAATATATACATTACCAATGTGTAAATGGCTTATAGAGTCTGTTTTTGTTTCTATTGCTAAAACTTTTACATTACGTCTAAACACGGTTTTTGTAAGGTTGTGAGATTTTTGCCAAAAAAAATTCGTCATATTTCAACTACCTACCGCAAACATTTAAGGCTTTATTTTCCCAATAATGCAAGTTTTGCACATTGATCTTAAAAGATTTTATTGTTCATCAACAAGAACCATACGTATATACCACATCCATAGCAAATACGTAGTCCATGGGCGTTTAATTATACGCTCTTTTAGGCCAATTTTCTGGCTCTTTTCTTTATATATTATATACCTTACCTACCTACCTATCCCGGAAAAGCGAAACTGCGTTGTACAGCTTTAAAACCGAAATGTTTGCAGAAAAGTGTGCGATGTGCAATTAAATTATAGTTCTCTAAAAGTATGTCCCCAACAAGCGAGTTCAAAGTTTGACTGTTCTTGTATAGTGCATAGTGCAAGTTTTTAACATGTCAATATTCTTATTTAGAGTTTTTTGTAATAATTAAAAGTTCACCAACATTCACGCCTACAACTCATTCCTCAGTTGCTTTGGCTTCGTAGAATGTTCCCCTACAAAGTTTGACGCTCATTTTACCCCTTTTGAAGTTCGAATTTTTCCAAATCGCATCTAAGTGCTCACTTTGATCTCTCCGCCTTTGGAGGTTTTCAGCTAAAATTCGTTATACCTACCTACTCTTTTGACGGAGCCAAAGATCTACTCATCACGAAAATCTTCAAAAAAACAAAGATGACATGATTAAACTTTTCCAACGCATCTTCTTGGATTGAAAGATCACCCTTAACTATCTTTTTTAGGTCACCTTTTTATAAATTTATACAAATTTATAATTTTGACTTTTCACGTTGCGGTGGTAGAGAAATAATAATTTATTTACCTAACACTTTTATAACGTTCTAGTAGGTACATTTAACCTCAATAGAAGATCGAACTCTATGGTTGGTGATAGTTGGTGATAGTCTGTGTCTGTCATTCAGATGACCGATTTAAGTTAACGTCCAAAGTATGTACCTACTAATAATCATGTAAGATCGCCTGTCATTTGACTCTGTTATCTGCCGTTCATTCATATAATCGCGTGTCATCCAACGGATGGTATGCTTACTTATAGCCCAATTTCTGTGACGTCAGCATGCCATCTATATTATGTATTAATATATAACCGATTTGGAACTTGAATCGTGTTCAAGTTAAAGAAAGCCATAGAGATTAATTTTTTTTACATTTCACCCATATATAAGTAGATTGGCCCAGAAGCAGTTTTCTTGTTCCATTCGATTTGAGATTGAAGGCTATTCCCGAGATACCTACATATCTAAATCTTTTTTGCTTCATCTCCAAGAAGAATACTCCACTTTGGATCCTAATGTTAGAGTCGGACAGATACCTACCTATATATACGCATATGTGGGTTCTACAGCAACAAATTTTGAAAAAAAACCAAAATGTATATCGGTCAGGTTGAGTGCGTTGACATCGAACTGTTCCTTCGTCTTGATTTCATTGCAACTAAACTGTTCAGTTGCAACGGATTGGATTTTAGTATTTAATCATTAAAATTGCCGTTTCTTCAACATATGTTTTGCTTTACTGCTGGAGGCAAATGTTAAATATGGAAAAACAGAATAATCCTACAAGTAACGTACTTTTCATTATAAAGCAGTGGCAGAATATTGCTGTACCTACTGAGGGGAAAATCTGCTTGTAAAGTGGCTTTGGTGATATGTATTAGTAGCATTGCTATTTGGGCCAACAAAATATGTTTTTTAGAAAAAAAAAAAAAAAACAATAATAAGGATGGGAGCATTGCCCTTTGCAGAAAAAAAAATATAAATTGATAACTGGAAAAGCTACTTATATTTAAGAAAATTGCGGATCATCACTGGATAATGAATTAATGCCTTCACCCTTATTTTGTAAAAGCCTTCGTGTAAATTGAGTAAAGGAAAACCAGAAAAACAGGTTGAGAGCAGTTATATGCATTGCGGTTTCTGACAGCAAACTATTGCGTCCTACCTACCTCAAAACCTACCCCTATGTCACGTCACGTGCTGTTTATTTAAAGTGTCCTAATAGTTAAAGGAAAAGTTGCTTTCTCATTGTTAGGTTTGACGACCGATACAAAAGTATTTTTATATTGAGGACGTCATTGTGGTGTCTATCTTATTTCTCGACTTCGCTCGCGCAATCCTCAGGATTTGGTACACAGATATTCCTTCACAGTCAGTTTTATATTTTATATTTATATATCGCGGAGAAAACTTACCTAAGAAAGTTCCTAAGGAGAAGTTAGTATCTCTGAAAAATGTGTTTAATGCCCTATTGGAGAAAACAGTGCAAAGATTATATGATCAATATTTTTGTTAGTGAAGCGCTGGCATCTCAACACAGATCATACTCAGCAGATTGAGTCACAATCTATGGGACAAAACATATTTCTTTGCTGACAAATACAGCGATATGATAAGCACCATCTTTAGAATAGGGGGAGCTTTTACCCCTTCATTATATTCCACACCTCTCAGATTTTATTACACTCTTGCACCCAGAAAGATGCACCACTTTCTAGCAGTATGACCCCATTCATACAGAATTCCGCTTGAATATCTTTGGAGTGAGTACCTACGCTGGAGTTAAACGAAGCGATAAGCATATTCAAGGGCGAACGATTTTGGGACGCATAGCAAAGTTTAAAATTGATACGACGAACGGTTCGTGACTTATTATTATTATTATAATTTATTTACAAGTAATGAATTACCACATTAGTATCAAAAAAATATAGCACTAGCTGCCAGGGCTTACGGCTAAACGTGACTTAATAAAAGGGCCACAAACTAAGTTCGAAGTCGATCGGATGAAAAATAAACTTTGACCCCCCTCTTACCCCTTTAAGGGTAGAATTTCCAAAATCGAAGAAAACATTTTCTTTATTTCTCATAGAGAATATACCTACAAACAGAGTTTGAAGTCAATCGGATGAAAAATTAAAATTTCTCATACAAACTTTTACCCCCTCTTTTATCCCTTTAGGTGTTGAATTTTTAAAATCAGAGAAAGTAGTTTTCTTTGTTTTTCATAGAGAGTACACCAATCGAGTTTGAAGTCAATCGGATGAAAAAAAAAATTTTTTTACCATACAAACTTTGACCCCCCATTTTACCCCTTTACGCTTCTGAAAGCGTTCGATTGGCACTCAACTGACAGTTCTTCTCATGAAAAGAAGAGAAATTTGCTTCTGGAATTGAATGCAGAATGTAAGTGATTAGGAAAAAAGTGAAAAAAATGAAACATGGGTGCGTGTCCCATCTATATCCTGTACAACGAATTTAGCTGTAGAGAGAAAAGCGGTCGCTAAAATTAAGCGCGATCAGGATACTGGGCTTAATGATTAATAAATGAAATTAAAGTGTTATAGCATTGATGACAACGAAAATTCGATAAATATGTACTATTTAGAAAATGAATGTAAAAAGATAGCTAAGAAGACTGTTTTTGTTTTAAGAATTAGGGGTAAATTGCCTATGCAATTAAAATCTACAATTTTATGATAAAACCACATTTTTAGTTCTGCTCAATAATTATTTTTCTCGGTGACACGAATTTTCAAATAAGATTTCAAAATGTTAAAAGCAGAGGAATAAAATGACACGTAATACAAAAATGAAAATATCACCTCTATCGTGGAATCCGCCGTGCGTCGGTGGGGAAATTATTCATATATTTCGGTATTGTCAAATCAGTTCCCCACGTGGATAATGTGAATGAGTTTCACTGTATCGTTGAAAACTTTCAAATCGAATTTTTCCCGAGCAAAATGACATTTCTTACTCGCATCGAAATCATTGCGGATTTCATTGGTTTTCAAGCTTGCATTTATACATATGTACGTTTTTTTAAGAAAATGTACATATAAAAAAGCTGCTTTATTAAGCCGAACATTTGTAATAAATCTGCGAAATATTGCACTATATTAAAATTAAAAAATAAAAAATAAAAACATAAATAGGTGGCGCAACAGGCGGGTGACACCCAAGGCCTAGTTTCTCGCAACCATTCGTTTTGTGTGAGTTTCTATTCTATTTGGGACAAATGGAAGGGACCTACAATTTTATGCCGAGTCCGAACGGCTGAATTGAGAAGCTTTTTCATGACAGTCATACTCTCGGACGTTTGTCAGACGTTCACAAGAGGTGGCGCAGTAGAAAAAAGTTTAAGATGTAATTTGTGTTTTTTCGGGGATCGAACCTGGGATCCCTCTCACAGTAGTCCAGCACACTAACCACTGAGCTACTGCGCCCACAAAAATTAAAAAATAATCATTCTAAAAACACATTTCATTCGAAAGTTCCATGAAATCATTCACTGCACCTCTTAGCTGTCTCGTATTCTTCTCTGAAAACATCGCTTATTTTGTTCTTCCTCTTCTGCTTCAAAAATTGAGCAATCGTATCCAATATTATAAAACACTAAACTTTTCATACGCCTCCAACAAATGCAACTACACAGATTTGTATGATTTGTATTGAAAAATGAAAGACAGCCGTTTGACTGACAGTGAAACTACCTTTCCTAAAAAGGTGTCGATAAGGAAACGTTTCCGGCGGATTTCATAATATGTAGCAGCAGAAGGTGAAAGGGAATCCAATAGGTGAAATGAAACTCAATTCTACAATAGGGGAGTTTTTAACACCTATACATACATACAGTATACATTCAATGGTTAACTATAAATGAAGGATTTAAAATGAATAACAACAAAACATTTTTAGAATTTTTAAAAATACTACATTATGTTTTTATCCTACATCAAATTAAACTTTACTGGGCTATTCTTTTAAGAAGAGGAAAGTAACAACCAATTTATTCACAAGAGTTTTAAGCAAGCTGTATTAAGCCCGGCTAAGCTAGATCAGGTACTCGCTCTGATACTCGAATTGTTAGTATTTGTGCATTTCTTCTCTTCTTCTTCTTAAAGTGGCGCTACAGTCCGGGGTGGACCTGGGCCTCAACCAACAAGCGTCTCCAGCCAGCACGATCTTTGGCCAGCTCCAGTTTCGCACGCTAAGTTGGTTAAGGTCCCTTTCCACTTGCGTGCGCCACCTGAGTCGCGGTCTTCCTCTACTGCGCCGTCCCTCCGGTGTGGATTCGAAGATCTTCCGGGCCGGAGCATTCACGTCCATTCGCTCTACATGACCCAGCCACCGCAGTCGTTGGACCTTCACTCTTCTGGCTAAGTCAATGTCGCTGTACAGCCCGTACAGTTCGTCGTTGTATCTCCTAACATTCCACGTGCAGATCCGAAATTCGTTGTCCTTAATTCGTTTGCCAGGTTCGTCAACATAGTAAAATCATCCGTATCCGAGGCTTGTTGTAGTTTCGGAACTATTGTTGTTTTCCGCAGTCGGCGAGTTACCCCGGCGTACAACCCCCTACCTGGACGAAAGGGGCCGGATTCCTCCGGTGTCAGTAACCCACTTCGGAGATGTAAGAGCTGCCGTTGGCCCATAAAGGGTTCATCCGCCACCATCTCTGTTTCAGCACCCTGACTAGTCCTGAAAAATCCTCACTGACCTCAGCTCCAAATATGTAGAAGTAGCTCAACTAAGGTAACTGTCATCTTGAATGTTGACGACACCGTTGATTCAGTATAATGAATTCATCCGCCGTACGTCCTCTTTCTGAGGGGCTCATGTAAGACTTCTGAGACTCGATCAGTCAGTCTTTCGGACAGAGCATTATAGTGTTGCTATTTTCTACGTGTTCAACACTCGCGCTTATAAATTCAGCAAGTCACACCCGGATGGGCAGACCAGTACCCGGTGGTTACCAGTAGGAGGTAAAATAAGCACAATTGATGTATACGAAAAGTTACAACAGCTGGGCACCGCCAAGTTGATGCCGATCAGCGCCTACCCGATTCATACACACCCAACCAGCATTTCTTCTCATCGGAGTTAAATGCACCAAACAGTACTAGCCGAAGCATTTTGATATTTTGATCGTCCGATGCAGCGACTATGGCTATGTCTTCTAACCCTACCATCGCTCGTTGCTCGGTCGCACGATGGATGCCAATTGGGACGTAAAGGTCTGTTGTGTCAAACTTTTATAGCTTTTCAATTCTAACCATTCGGTGAATTTACGGTTCTTTATTGTTTCTTTTTTTTATAATTTTATGCACATTGTTGTTTTACAAACGTTGCTACCCAGCGTAATGTTGATGGTGGTACAAAAAAGTGATGCAGGTAATGCGAAATGATTTCGCACAGCAAATGATTTTGCCACAGAAACTGGAGGTGGTTCGTCGTTTGTTTCAAAAATGAAAAAAATCTGGAGCTTTGCTGGAACTTTGTATGGCCATTTTCTTTCCGGTTTGCCATCATATGGAGCTGATTAAAAATATTTCGGAAGAACGCAAAAAAAGTCCGAAAAAGTCAACATCGTCCCAAGTAGATGCGGCGCTCAGATCGACGAATTGCCACCCCTTCTTCACCATTCTCTTTCCCAATGTCGTCCTCGAAATTGTAAAACAAATTATCACCATCAAAAATTAAATTCATTAGCTAATCAACATCCAAGATCAGCACAGAAACATGTAAAAAGAAGTAAGAGTTACCATCGTATACCTTCCACTGCATAAAAGTCATGCAAAATGTTTGCCATGGCGAGTCTGTACAAACGTGGGTCTAATATTAGTTGTGTATGTGAGGTACCAGAACTACATTACCGACATATACAATTTTCAATACCAACCTGACGACGGTAAGAAGAAGTCTTCTTACAAAATTGCATTCGCCAAGGTCCATTCGTTTAAACGCTATCTTGATTTCAACAGACAGACAGACATAGCTAAATCGATTCAGAATGCGATCCTGATTCAGAATATATTATACTCTCGATGAGAAAATGATGAACGATGATCTATTGTGAATACCAGTGGCCTATTTCAATAACTTACAAATTTGTATGAACATCATGCGCGATGTATAAGTTTTCAGTATCACTGCTAGACAAACGAAGTCTAGTCGATGACACAGTGACAAGAAGCACTAGACGAAGTATAGTTTATGTAATTAAATGAAAGAAAATAGGATTAAAGCTCAAAAGCAACCCATTAAATTGGGGAAGTCAGTGATGTTATCTAAATTGATGCCCAATAAGTCAGATTTCCCTCTTAACATATCACCGAAGTGGGTGGACACTTCATCGGTAAACGGCACTGAATTTTATTTATGGCATAGATATTATTAGACATCTTCTTTCCGTCTCCCACCAAATACAAATGCGCAATCAATACAAAGTAAATTTCATATCGCACGTATGAACTGCACTTTTACTCTATACATATTAAATAAATAAAAAGTCGGATGAACAGTGAACAGGTCCCTACTATAGGCATCCTAGCCCTAGCTTCTTACAACGAACATTTGCTCTGCGATTGATTGCAGCCAATAACCCATCTGCTTAACATGAACCTAATCGTGTTTTTGAGATTGATATATTAGAGGTTTTTTTTATTATTTTACCTATGGAATTGTATCTGCAACAGAAAGGGTTTAGTTTCCATTTAATTGACTTTATGAAGGACTTGCTAATGCAAATACATATATACATATAAAAAAAGCCTCAATCTACTTTTTATGTGTTATCGCACGATATTGTTTTTTTAGTTTGCTTTTATTTGCAATGACGCAAAGAATACTTTCGATTTAATCATCGATGCCGCCTGTCTACATTAATCGACGTTCTATCCTACGTCATAGATAACATCATTCAGAGTGTGTATTTGTATTTGAAGCAATATTATCTTTTGGTGCTGTAATTGTCATTAACCAAATATAATCGTTTCTGCTAATTATCTTTGACAGACTCTCTTCACAACGAATCCATGTCAACATCCAATTGTCATACTAAAGGATGTTCAATACGATGACCTCAAGACAATGGTCGATTTTATGTACTACGGAGAAGTAAATGTGTCGCAAGAGCAGTTGCCGCACATTCTCAAAACGGCTGAGATGCTTAAGATTAAAGGCTTAGCCGAAATGCCTACCGATGCGGCGACTCTAACAAAATCTGACAGTAAGTCATCATCAGAGCAACCCGATCAACTGCAAAGCAGTGGTAGTGGTACCGATTCCTTGTGGGGCAGTTCCGAGTCACAATTTCAACAGCAACAACCGCAGCCACATCATCACCATCATCATCATCAGCAAAGTCAGACACAGCAACTGCATCAGTTAAGAAGATCCCCATCCCCAATGGGCGCTGGCACTTCACCAGCCACTCGAAGGAAACGTCTAAGAAAGTCTTCGAATAATGGTAAGTGTAGCTTGAGTTAAAACTATAATGACCACCATTCGCTGTATCAATTTCAGGTTCTGGTGAGCGCACGTCGGAGGATCATGGTGGTGTCGATACAGGGGCAAATATTAATTTATCCCAAATGAGTCAAATGTCATTTGGTGGCAATACAGCTGGTCTAGGACACACATTACACACGAAAATTATAAAAGAGTCGACAAGTGTTGATGTTGAAGATCATCAGCAAGACTCATCACCCGATAGTTTGGACGATGGTCACGGCCATCCACATGCTATGCAAATCGTAATTATACCTGTCAACCTATGAAATGTAGCCATAACTGAGTTAATTTTAATTTTCATTTGCAGAAACCCGAAGCGGATATGAGCGTTCCGCAGACCCTGCCCTTGGACATCTCTGGAGGCACAACTCCTTCGGAACATGATGGTCCAAATGCCAGCTGTTCACAGTCCCAGTCATCGCATTCAGGTGAGTAAACAAGTTCTACTGTGCGTTGTGTTGTTTTGTTTCGTTCCAATAGAAAACTTTTGTCATGTGTGCGAGTATGCTTTATTGTCTCCATTTATATTTATAACTTCCTAATCGTTTTTAGAAATACTTCTGCCTGTTCTGTTGTATTCATTGTATTGTATTGTTTATTATTTCATGTTTGATTACAACATGAATACGGTTTGTTTTTGGCTATTGGTAGTAATAGTACCAATTGCCAGACACTCTGGCTGTCAAGTTATATCAACCGGGATTCATATGATGTTAGTTGTCACTAATTGAGGAATGAGGAGCCATGTGTAATAATTGTTTCATCTCTTTTTTTCTTATCATAATTTACAATTTTTCACCCTCATATTTTAACCATTTGACTTGAGTTGTTCAATCGCAAGGGATTCAACTGCAAAGCTTTCTTCATAGGATTGATCATATGGAAATTGGTTCCTCCGAATGTATTTTTTTTTATAAACAAACGAGTTACATCCCTCGAAACACACTTGCCCCAATTATGCGCTCGGGATTCTTCGCCTTTTTCACTACTGAGGAAAGCCGCAGCCATCAACCTTGATAAAGTAAATTTACTTCCTTGCCTTCCGTTTCGTTTATAGTAGAAGTTATCAACACAATATGATGGACGTAAATTACACTTTCTGCATAGAGAAATGTTGTCGAAGGCTCGCCAATATTATCCAATATTACTTTATCAATTGGCTATATGTTTTGCTTCGAACCTAAATGTTATTCGTCTCTTTTAGTGACTTGACATAACCCCACAAAATAAAAGTCAGGGGGGAAGATCGCAGGACCGGGTAGGCCACTGCTGGTCACTCCGCAGTGAGATCACTCGTCCAGGGAATTTTTCTGTGATAATGTCGACTGTTTCACTCGAGGTGTGGCATTTTTCACCATCCTGTTGAAACCATAAGTTTTAAATATCAATATCTTAAAGGAAATGCCATAACCAGCTGGTTAACAAGTGACGATAACGTTCTCCATTGACTGTAACCGAAACACCTTCCCCTGACTTACTGTTAGGGTGTAGCACGCCTCATATATATGTAGCACTGACGTCATTTTGACGTCAGCGAATGGTCCCAATGGGTACATGCCGTGTACAAGATCTCTTTGTGCGCTCTCTGTTGACGTCAGAGCCACATATATATGAGGCGTGCTACATATCGTGTACTAGCACCTTTACTCTTTGCTTTACAACTGCGATTTGTTGAGCCTTACTTTGATTGCGATCTCACCAAAGCGATTTCACAGGAGCAACAGAACCAGTTGTTTTGGACTTCTTTATCCATCGTAGAACTGTAGACTTGTTGGGTGCTTCATTTCTTCCTAAAACCGCGCGGTGTAGTCTTACCGTCTCGAACCCAGTTTCAAGATTTCGATGATCAGTTTTCACGATCAGAAATCGCAGTTCATTTGTGAACCGCTCCATGGCAATAACTACAACAAACAAACCAAACAACCATCAAATCGTAATCATTGTAGATACCAGAAATGATAAGAACAGGGCTACCAACAAAACATTTAGAAATGGCGCTGGATTCAAAAGTTGCTCACTATATGGGACAGCCTATATGTGTAAAAATATTATCGTACGTGAAGAAACTTACTTTCAGCCATTACAAGCAAAGTTGTAGATAATGCGCGTTACTAATAATCATTTTAGTATACAGGTTAAATTTTGCGAACTCACAATAGCGAACTTTTCTATAAAATAATTATCTAATGAGACCTAAAGTTTTTGCTGTGAGCTGTCGATCTATTCTAGTTTATGATTGTGATCAGTTGTCTCACCATTTAAATGTAACCGCCTTTGATGCGGTTTTATTTTCCAATTGCATTCAGTGCCGATCAAACATGTACCTCAGAAAGAAGTGTGTATATGACAAGTATCATTTTTTGTATCATTTGTTTTAAAATACCGTACAAGTCAAGGAATTTGCATGCGTATTAACAAAGCAATCCCTCCCAATATGTGCCATTACGCTAGACTCTTGAATACATTCATTATAACTAACGAAAATAAAACGCGCATAAAGTGATATAACCTTTGTTGTTTTTTTTTTTGTGATAAATATTACAAATAAAGTTAAAAAAAAAATTAAAATTTATTTTATTATTATCATTCATTCTGTGTTTGTTTAATCGGAGTACTCATTTATTTTTAGATGTTTTTTTTTTTTTTTGTTCTTCCTTTTTGATCTATTTTTGTGTAAAAAGAAAAAGGAAAAAAACTACTGACTTGCTTTCTTCCAATTTAATCATAAACAAATTAAAAAAAAATTTATCAAACTAACGTCGACCATTACTTTAATTACTTGCTTTAACCCACCACCACTAAGCAAATTCATACACATTAAAATAATTTAAAAGAAAATTAAGTAATAATTTGTTCAACAACATAATTCCTTGCTGTCTGGGATCAGGAGAAGAGAGCTATAGAAAAATTTGTTTTTGTTTTATTGTTTTTCGAAATTAGTTTCAGTTTACCATGTATCGCAAAATCGAATACGTTTTTGGCCGTAACTTGAGAAATCGAAATTGTTCCGTTCGTTGCTTATAAGGATTTCTCCTTTTTTTATATATATATATTTTTTTTAATTAGAGTTTTCTATTACTTTTCTATTTTACTATTGATGCATATTTATCTTACAATCTTGATAATTAAAAAAAAGAAACTGTAAACAAATCAAAGAAAATAAGAAGCACAGCACTTAGCTGATTTATTGTTTAGTGGAGGTTAGCAAATGTTGGGAGATATACACTTGTATTCTCAGACTCTTCAATCGATTCTTGTAGTCTTAATTTTTTTTTTTTTTGATTTTTTTTTTCTTAAGAAACAAAACGACATTTAACTATACAAACAATTAGTTGTTTTAGTAAATTCTACAAAAAAAAAAAAAAAAAACAAATAAACAAAAATAGAACTAATTATGGCTCTCCTTCCTCTCCCAGGTCTGCAATGGACGGTCGTTGATTCAAATTATTCCCGATTTTCGCTGTCATCTTGTCAGGCCAATCTAATTGGCAATGGCAACACCAACAACCCCAATAATCCGAATGGCAATGGCGGCGGATTGAGTAATCAATCGACCAACAACCAGAGCAACAGTGGAAATCAAAATCAAGGCGATCACCAACAGCAGCAACAACAACAGCAACAACAACAACAGCAACAACAGCAGCAGCAGCAGCATCGACAGCAGCAACAGAACACCAATAATGCAAATGGTAATCCGAGCGCAGCAGGCGGCAATGGCCTTGGCAATCCGCAACAGCAGCAAGGTCACATCCAAATGCACTATCAGAATTCTACGTATTCGCCACAAATCATTTCCGTCAATAGTCTGGTCGGCAGCTACTCGCAGAACCTATCGACGCCAACCTCTCCAAACGAGTCGGCAATGGTGCAATCGGTGTACAGTCAAGGACCGACACCAACCCAATCGCCAGTCCATCAAATGAGCACAGTTCCTTCGGGGCTGACGTCCGCAGGTGGTGCGGGGGCAGGACCAGGCGGTCCGGGAAGTGGTGCAAACAGTAGCGGCGGACCCAATAACTCCGGCAATGCCGCATCTCTCGGCGGAAGTGGCACAAGTGTTGTCAACACTGCCGGCAATAGCGGTGCAGGGGTAGGTAACAATACCCAAGTCCAAGCTGGCAGTCAGACCACCCAGACGACGACAGTTAAACGCAAACGTTCGGTAAATCCGCAAGGAGATGAGAACTTTATTCGAGCTCTGGAGGCGGTGCGATCCGGTGGAATTGGCTTTTGTAAGGCAGCTCGCCTCTATGGCGTGAACAACCGCACGCTATGGCTCGAATACAAGAAGCGCGGCTACCCCATCAGCCGGCCGAGTATTAAGAGTCGAGTGGTGAAGCAAGAGAACCTTTCGCCATCGCCGACGCCTACCAATGAGGAGACCACCATCGAAAACTATGAACACATTAACCAGTCAGCTATTAATATGCAAGTTCCTCCCACATCGGACACGCCGACACCACTCATGTGTACACCGCACACACATCCGATGGGCGTTATGGGCTTCCTCGACACTCGGCACATGGATTTTCCCCCGGGCATACACACAATGTCTCGACAGCGCTACGTCGATGGTGCTGTGAACGTTAATCCTGCGGCAATGAATCTCCAAAGTATCAACTTTAATTCCATATAGAACGCTTGTAGTGTAGATGCGTTATAGTCGGACAGCCTCACGTCAACCGACCAAAGTTTAGCCGAAGAAAACCAACAAGATTCACAGCTGCGCGGAACAGAGAATATATATTTAATAGGTTATTCATAAGCGAAAACATAAGTCCACACAATGTACAGTATAATTGTTGTTGTTTTATATTTAATTTTTTTAGAAGCAGATATCCTGGTTTGAATTATTTTACTTGTTCACACATAAACACACACACACTCCCTCAAACAATTTCCTCACTATTTAATGGCCATTGCGTGCGATAGGCAGACCGTGTCTGCATACATATCTTGTAACTGTTAGGACCCCCCTTTTATTGGCAGTAAGGTAAGGTAAGGAGAATAATTGTGTTGTAAGTCCATGAATAGTCAATTTTTACCAATTGTATCGCGCAGCTTCTTCTGCCAATAGTAGATCTAAACACAAAACGAAGAAATGCGTCAAAATATCCTTTCCTTTTTTTTCCTTCTATTGTTTGGCTCAAAGAGAAAATGTTACTCTTTGTGCTACACCTTCTTCTACATACTCAAAATGATTACAAATATTTTGCAAAATTATACAGCAGTTTAATGTATTTATTAAGGATTTTTTAGAGCTAGTTTTCTAAGTAAGATCAAGTTTAAATTTATATATATATGTATACATAAACCTACTATACGGAACTCTCTTTAATAATAGTTTATATATATACATATATATATTTACATTACGTTACGTAAGACAGTGCAAAATAAAGTAACAAAAAACCACAAAAATAAAAGTAATAAAATCACAGTTTTTCGTTAGTAAATTTAGTTATATACATATATAAATAAAGAATTTTTCATTAATGGAAAAGCAAAATAATCGATTGAACCACAAAAACACTACTTTTTACAATCCTAATTATAAAATCCTATAAAAAGAAATTTAATAAAAAAAAATTATATATAAATGTGAACGAAAAAAAAAAGAAAAACTGTAATAATTATTATTATTAACAAAAACCAATACTAGTTTTAGAACAAATTCTTTTGCTAATACATATGATTACCAACATGTCTCTTGCGTGAAGTTAAAAAATAAAACAGAAATCAAAGAGAGGAGATTTAGAAAAAAACTGGAAAGCATTTGGTACGCGAAGCAAAAGAATGTAATTATGAAAACGCATAATAAATTATTGTAATTTTCAATGTTTAAAAACGAAAAAAAAAATATATATATAAATTGAAAAAAAAAAATGGATTTTTTCCTGATCTCTCGTCGGGGGTTAAAGCAGCTTTAATTGGGTTTCGAGTATGCAGAGGTCATAACATAGTCTGGCCCGGTGTTGAAAATAAAATACATATTACCAAACTTTGATTGGTAAATACAGATTTCTTAAATTTTATGTGCTTACTAGCGAACCCCTGCACACTTCGTAGTGCAAAATAGAAAAATAAAAAAATCAGTTTCAAATTCATTTAAATCAGTGAAACAGTTTTTATTGTAATGCTCCGTGGTAAATATATTTGGTTTTTCCAGGAATCGTATTGCGTAGAAAGTATTCTTGTCTATAATGCATAGCTATCAATGTTACAAATTTTACAAACTTTGACTCCCATGACTGTCAAAAAATAGCGCCACACCCCCTTATACACTTAAGATTAGCTGTCAATTTGAGCTCAATCGATTCGGTGGTTTTCGAAATATGTATACGATTTTAAATGTTTTTTATGAGGGCAGTGCCACTCCCCTTTGTCCAATTTTTACCAATCTGCGGTAGAGCACTCCAGGGCCAATAATTAAGATTATCTATAAATTTAAGTTCAATCGATTGGGTAGTTTTGGAGATATACGATTTTAAATGTAGTTTTTGTATGGGAGGTGCCACGCCCCTTTGTCCAATTTTAACCAATCTTCACAGGAATACTCCTGGGCCAATACCTAAGATTGTATGTAAATTTCAACTCAATCGATTTGGTGGTTTTCGAAATACATATTAGATTCTTAAGGTTTTTTTTGTATGGGCGGTGCCACGCCCCTTTGTCCAATTTTGACCAATCCCCACAGGTATACTTCTGTGCCAATACCTAGGATTGTGTGTAAATTTGAATTCAATCGATTGGGTGGTTTTCAAAAAATAATATTTTGAATGTATTTTTTGTATGGGAGGTGCCACGCCCCTATAACTCATGAACCAATACACCTACAAAGACCGTATATACTTACAAACCATGGTATTAACGTCACCTTTCATGAGAAATTTCCAGAATCAAAATCGGTTCACGCATTACAGAGAACATTATCGACAAACACAATACAACTTATTTATATATATATAGATAGTCATGTGAAAATCAGGGAAACCAGGCATTCTGAAAAACGAAAGAAAAAAAATCGTTCGCTTTAAAAAAACAAAAGAAAGTGAAAATTTGCTCTATGTAACTCCTTTCGTTTTTTTTCTTCCCATTCGCAAAATCTTAGCTTTCACTGATATGTCTTAATTAGCGGATAACTTAACTCACCGAATTCGGCGTATAGAGAGTGGTTAACTTTTTCACACACAGAGATAACTTTGTTCAACTGCTATACACATGCTTCAAATACACGTATACCAAAATAAAGTTCGATTGGACGCGAGAAATAATTTTAAAGCTGAAAGAAAATTTCAGAGAGAATCTAAAAATCGCAAGCATAACATAACATAACATGATCTGAGCATGATAGTAGGTCTGTTCCTTTACTTTTGTAGTAAAAATGGAAGAGACTGTGAAATTGGCAGTGGTGGGGATGAAGTCTCTATCAAAGAGAAAAACTTACGGAAAAGTTAGGGAACGCTTTTGTAGTAACTATGAAAAATGACAGATGCATCTTGTTTTCAATAAATTCCATGTGAGTATGAATCCAAGTATGTGGAAGCGTTTTTACTAGCTGAACTACATGCATTCGAGAAGAGAAAAAAAGCTACACTATTTTTCCGCCTTCTGATACCATTTTCATACCAATTTGTTTCTCATATCGCAGGAAATCAAAAGACAAATGCAAATAGTCGTTACACGCGGCTCAAATCAAATTTCAAATCTCTGTCAATTTTCAGGCGACTGACAGTTGTTTCAATTCTTAAGAAATTTGTTGAGTAAAAAAAAAGCTAGTAAGATTCTTCTCTTAGTGGAGGGGTAATATCTTTCTCTCTCGAAGCCGCTCTCTTTTACGAATTTTTCAAGTTAGGGAACGACAACAATTCGTAAGATTTAAAAGTAATGGAACCAGACTTAGTGTCAGCTGATGGACATGTATGCTGACATAACATGTGCGGATAGGGCTTTTTTATTACTTAATACCGCTGAGTGTTTCTTTATTTGAAATTAATAAAAATGAAATTAATGAAAAATGTATGCATTTCTCGATCAATTCCGGCCAGGTTTCTTATGCTAATTTCGATTGGCAATCTGAGATTTTTTTAGATTTCTTTAGATTTCGTGTGGCCAATCGAACAAAAAAAATTATCTAAGCTGTTCTTTGTTGGTGTTGGTGGTTTGCCTGCCAAAAGTTGTTTACCTTTTTTGTTGTGAAGTATTTTTTTTCGTAGAGTGGTTGCAAATTGCAAGTTTTAAATACATTTTCAAATAACTGTAACAGAAATCTCATAATAAATTTTCTGAATAAATGTTCACCACGTCTTCCACAAAATTGCAACCGCGATGCTTTTTCTCCCTTACAAATAACAAATACTGCAACTGCATAAATTGCTCGTATGACGAAGACGAGGCAGTATTATCCGAAGAGGACGACGACGACGATGAAGATGTGCCACATGATGAAGATGAAATTTACACCTCTATTATTTGTTCCATATTTATCAAATGTTGGTTTAAATTATGTATTTTAGTATGGTTTTTCAGTAGCTCTAACTTTTTCGACCGACTTCATAAAACGTAAACTAACGCCAGCTACCAAATGTCAAATTATGTGTAAGTGTATTGGTAAATCTCGAGCGACTCTGAGAAAAAATCTAGATTCGCAAAAGTGCTCTCGACTCTGAAAAAGATTGCTTTTTTTGTACCAAACGAACGAAAAAAGTGATATCGGGAAAGAAAAAGTGTTTTTTTCTGGCGAATCGAAATTAACATTAAAAATAGCACCCAGTCGATATTAAATAGTTGATCTTGGTATGCTGCAAACTTCCGAAGCTCTCTTCTTTGAAATCTGTCCTTTTTTGCCGAAAGAGCTAGTTGATACCGATCCGCATCAAGTTCTCTTCTCTTTACACAAAATCAAAAATGTGAAACAAATAACCGTCGTATACTACAGTTATTTGCACCATTAAAAGTACAGTTATTTCCAGTGTCAAGTGTCAACAACTGTAGTGACATATGAACCAGTTGTTGGCACCCCCTGCCAATAATTGAAACAATGACTTTTTTTTATATATAGTTATTGTGCCAATAATATATTAGCAAATAATATGAATATTTAAACTTAAATTAATAATATTTAACATATTGCCATTTAATGTACCTAGCTAAAGTTTTTGTACTTGTTTTAAGGACTTAAGAAAAAATTTGTACTCATCAAATTGGAAGTCCTTATTAAAATTCACAAGATTTCACCCAAAAAAAAATTACACGTATAGGCGTTTAAACTTTTTTTTTATACCCTCCACAGGAAGGTATATTAACTTTGTCATTACATTTGTAACGCCAAGAAGGAGTCACCGGAAACCCTATAAAGTATATATATTCTGAATCAGGATCAAATTCTGAATCGATTTAGCCATGTCCGTCTGTCTGTCTGTCCGTCTGTCTGTTGAAAACACGATAGCGTTCAAACGAATCGACTTAGGTGAATGAAATTTTGTGAGAGGACTTTTTTTAACCGTCGTCAGGTTGGTATTGAAAGTCGGTAAAGTAGTTCTGCTACCTACCATACAAAACTAATATTAGACACATACTAACCACCCGCATGGCAAACATTTTGCAGACTTTTATGCAGTGGAGTATCAAAGCATCGGCCAGGCCGATGATAACACTTTTACTTGTTTTAAATATCGACTGAAGAGAGCCTTTAATAAAACAACTGCTGGGAAATATTACAAATTTATTATATTATTGAAAAAAAAAAAAAAAAAACATTTTTACCGAAAAAAGTAACTGGAACAGCGCAAATCGTTATAAACAGAGAGGTGCCAACTACTGTATCAAAAAAATGGGGTGTCACCTACAACTGTATCCGTACGTAAAACTATTTTTGTTTCTGTTCAACTATTCAACAATTGGTTTTACTGAATTCCTATTATATGCTATGGTTAAATGTTTCAGTTTTGTTTTGTGTTTTTACGGATGCATTTTACTGATAGCTATATAATCGACGCCTTAATTCTTGAAGCAATAAAAGAAATATAAACGTCAATGAAAAAGGCGTCGGTCTTTTCCTTTAGCACGAAACGATGATGTGTTAGCGTTTGTCTTTTTGCATTCGTGCAAACGAAAAATTCTTTCGTTTTTAAAGTTACATGAGGCAAAACATTCGTGCTAAAGAATATACCATTGAACCATATCATCTTACAAAATCCCAAACCTGTGTTCCATTTCCTCCTAGCAGCACACATTGAAGAATCTATCAACCAATTTGGTAACATGTTTATTTAATCTAGCTCTTGCAATAGGGTATTTTTTTTTTGTTTTTTGCCAATTTATTCGCCATGAATAGTGAGAGAAAATTAGCCAACGAGAACAAAATCGAAAAACGGCAAAGGCTTTTCACCGGGTCTGGCAAATAGCTGTACTAAACAAATAAAATTCTTGTGGAGTCAACTTTAAGGGATGTATATTGTATAGGTTTCTTCTCGGCAGATCGAAGTTGTAGTGTGTATGGTGTATTATTGGATTCATTTTCTATAATCGCAGGAGTACCTCAAGGGCTTATACATTATCACCATTTTTTCCCTATATGTATAGCTGAACGGCCTCCATTGGACTCAGTAAATGGAGGCACAATTACTAGCACTTGGTGTCGATGTTTATTTATTTCTTTGTATGAACATAATATATTCAATTTTATCTATAATTTTTTTTTCTTTATAATTGCACAAAACAGGAACCCCGCCGGCTTTAAACTCCACTCCGCCGGTACCAACTGTGAATGTTATGGGCAGCAAGCGTAATCGTTTCCTTATTCGTCAGCCTCGAGTGAAACGAGATAGTGATGCTGCAAATCAAATATCACCCGAAACTACTGGGCTCGATTTTGATCCATTCAGCGGAGCGACTGTTAGCTCTTCGTCTTCACATTATCTCTCAGTTCCACCTCGAATTGAACGTCATGCATCTGAGCCAGCCCCTAGTCTAACACCATCGTCACCGCACCTGCTTTCTGTGCCACAAAATACGCCATTCTTGGTCAAACAGCATTCACACCCACTTCTGCCGAGCCAACAAAGTCCAATGTCGCTGACGTCCACATCGTCCTCGTATGGACTTGGACTGCATCGACAACATTCGCATCCACTTTCGTCCACAATCTCTGGTCACATATCAATTGGTGATGCCATATACCCACATGTTATATCAGGTAATACAGCGACGCTGGCGTCGTCTTCTAATTCTACGAGTTCTCTAAATTTGTCTCATATGGTGACGCATCAACCGTTGGCATCATCATCATCAATAAAACATGAGGCTGAGAACAGCGCTCACTCTAAGGGTGGACACATGACGTCAGCGCATTCTTCATCGGTGATCTTGATTTCAGAATCATCAAGTTCGGCGCCATCTTCTGGACCCCTTCCCACTACAACAATGGGCAGTAGTTCTTTTGAGCATGTACCCACTTTGCGGGTGAAGAACGAGGAACTCCAGCGATCCGTTTCATCACCTCAGGTAAGCATTTTTTTGTTTGCTTATTTATTACCCAATTTCCGATTTATCTAAAAAATGTGTACGTCTGGAATGCCAATTTCGAAAGAAAGTTGTCCACATCGCCACCCTAGCAATCTTTTAGATTATATCTCTAAAGACATAGGCCCTTATTGTGATTGTCGATCAGCGATCGTCACGACAATTGTCGATTGCGTCGATTGATTTCAGCTATTCGTACGCACAACATTTTGTCACTTCCAAGAGAAAAAATTGATCAGACAGTAATCGACTACAAGCGGCTGTGAAATCGACAAATATCAATCGCAATCGACAATCACAGTTCTCGGTCGATCGGCAGTTGTCGATCAACGATTAACTATCGACACTCACAATAGGGGCCATGCCATAGTTATCGCACATGTGTGATCTACAATAGTTTTTCTTTGGCTGTCTTCAGACAAATCGAGAAATTATCACCTTGGAGAATCCCCGTTCCAGTCATTGCCCGGTTATTCGTCCGGGTCCAGCATTGGGCTGTAATTTCTGTTGGAACACCATAGACGGCCACGGCAGAATATTACGACGCAAAACCAAATATCACTGTCCCGAATGTCAGACGAACCTATGTATTGTACCATGTTTCCAGGAATACCATGAACGTCTCACAAACGAAAGCACGTCCACACCCAGCGAAAACAACAAAAACTACTCATCACCTTCGTCAGGAGGTGGTGCTGCCAGTGGAAGTTTGCGGCACTATTCAAAAACCGAATCCATTTAAATATTGGACAATTTTAAACGAATTTATATGTACATTGGCACCTTGAAATCAAGAACAAAATTCTTTGTTATTGTGTATTTTTTGCTGCCTCATTTGAGGCTGAAAATACTTGAAAATATTTTCAAACATGGCAGACGCCAGTTTGTTGGGAAAAAAAATATTAGAATTATTTTTCTAAATGATCGAATGAAATTTGAATAAAAAAAAACAACACTGGTCGTCGTAAGCGTCCGATTTTGGTCTTTAAATTTGAAGACGCATTTTTGTGTACATAGAAAACTGAAAACTTAAAACCAATCAAAATAATATATAAATTTACAAATGGCAACGTTTATTCGTAGATAACTTTGTAATTAATTTGTGTTAAATTTATTTAACTATATACAAAACAAAATGTCCACCTCTGGTTAGGTCAGACTCTACACTTACAAAAAGTGAAACTAAGTTAAGTCTATATATTCTATATATATCTTTTGTAATTGCTGTAAGCTTTTTTTCTTTCTTATTTTTCTCTACAAAAAATAAACAAAATTAGGAAAAGTAAAATAAATCTTTATAAAAGTTTTATAGACAAATTTGTAACTTAAAGAAAAAAGTTAAACAATCTATGTAATATTTAATTTAATTTTTATTGTTTATTGGATTCAATTACTATATGCATTATTATGAATGTATTTTTATATTGTGGATCTATTTGTTGTTGACGTTTATTTTTATACTCTTAAAAAAGAAACACAGAAGCAAAATTGTTTGTTATTGTAATATTAAAATCCTGTTTAGCCTGTTCAGTGAAAATTTGTTTAAGTACCACTATATCATTGAACCTACGAGAGCTAACATAAAATAGAGTACATGACTGGGTCGTATACGTAACATTTTCTTTTGCAGCAAAAGCTCTCTTTGCGACAGTTCCACTTTATTGCTTATTTAAAAAAAATTAAATTCACACAATTTTTTAATTTGTCTTATCTATTAAAAACAAAATATCTTGACCAAGATTCCCGAGTGGCATTACTCGCCACTCCTTACTTTTCTCTCTTTGTGTATTTTGTTAGATGAGAACTTGTACACAGTTTATGCGATTACTATGCAAATGGACCTTCCACTGCGCCACAGAAAGTTTCTTAATTCACCCGTTCGGATTCGGCATCAATTGCTAAGCCTAGGATGCCTATACTGACCTGTTGCGTCAACTCTTAATATTATTTATTTTAAATAAAAATATATATGACCTTCTGTACAATTTGAAACAACATTCAATAAAATTATTCCCCGAATGCTATTTGTTACTCAGAAGAAACATATATGTAACATACTATGTATTTCAAGTCCATCAAGCTCTATTATACTACTTACTGACAGACTTTCGCTAAAAGCAAACGTTTTTGTAAAACAGGTACAAACTTCAAACTCAAGTAAGGAGTGCCAAACGTGTTGGCAGTAGTGCAATGTAAGAACGTGTAAATTGACACTTCAAAGTAAGATTTTCGAAAATCGAAGATCTAGAAAATGCCCAGCGAAAAAGAGAACATTTCTGTTTGGGAAATATTCGGATATATGGGTACATATTTGTTTGTAGTTTTGAAATTGTTTAGTTTACTTTATTTTATGTTTTTAGAGGTTTATTTCAATTGCATACTGAACAGAATTTAAGTTTTATTATGTACTAAAACAAAAAACAATTTTAAGGAATATTATTTATGTAAATCAAACGGAAGATAGACCAGTCCTACAGACTTTTTTGGTTTAAATTTAAGAGCGTTAGCCTAAATCAATGTACGGTTTCTAATCTTCCTTGCGAAAACATTTCAAACTAATAAAACAGGTTGGTGCACTAAATCCTTTCCAGCTGAAATTTAAATATTGCAAAAGTTAGCTATAATTGTTGTCAGTTGCGATCCACAATAGAATTAAGGTAAAGATTAGAAATGGTTAGTTAACCTTGAATAATGTATAATGAATACTAATCGAAAGGCAAATCACTTATTTTTGGCAATTTTTAATTTTTGAAAATTGTTTTTCTAAAAATGGTGATAGCTTAACCATTATTTGATGTCCATTAAACAGAATTTGATTTCAAAATATTTCATTATTTTGATATACATATTAGTAGGTATGTACCGATGTAGGTAATTTATAAAAATTTGATTTTGAGTTGTTGGCTGGTTCTTAGTACCTGATAAAAGACAAATTATTAAGGAATGTATAACTAAAAACATTATATTATTGGAATTATATATGTAAATAAAGAAATATATAACAAAACATGTGAATTAAATTTGTATTTTTCTTCTTTTTTTATTTTTATAAAAGGAAATATGTTCTAATGGAAGATATCGGTAGTATCGAAAGATTTTGATAAATTTGCAAATAATGGGGTACATAAAACAAATCAAAAGTCGAACCATTTAGATTACAAACATTTGGCCCATGTCTTAGTGAATAAATCACAGAACAATCTTGTCTATTCCTGTTGGCGTTTGTCGTAAACGACTCATTTAATTTCGTTTTTAAGTCGGTGTTTGTAACTTTTTTGAGACAAACGGTTTAAATTGGCAGTGAACACATAGGAAAAGAAATAAAAGCGTTAACAAAAGTTCGAAAAATATCTGAATTCCGTTTTTACAAGGACACGACACATGAGTCGCATACGAAAAAAGCCAACGGGAATAAGGGTGAATATGTCATAATATAAATAAATGTATGATCTGGTATGATCGCTTTAAACGAGTGGTATAAACTCATTCATCCTGACACTGTGTAAAATTGCACGGATTTCGAGTCAAAAATATATACTTCGACAGGTAACGCCCCCAGGGCTTATTCCAAAATGCGCGGCGTATCGTATTGAAAGCGATACTTCGATTTCGACCGTCTTCGCTAATCGCTTTTGCTTATTCTCAAATGCGAATTGTGCTTTCCAGTTTTTTCCAATTAGACTTACAATTTTCCATTTATTTTCCGAAATGTTTAACAGCTTTTTCCCGTCATTTTCCCTTGGGACAAAAAATCAATCTTTTTTTTTTATCCGGATCACTTTTCATGTTCCATTGGGCAAAAAAATCACTTTTTACATATCTCGATAATTTTCGCATTTTACGCATACTCCCACAATATATTTGAATTTGAATTCAAAAAGAAAATACTAAAACCCTCTTGAAAAGCAATTATTCAGAACAAAAACCTCGATAAAAACCATTATTTAGGACATGGAAATTCGTTGTCTGTGGATTTCGATTTTTCGTGGATATCATTATTCATATGAAGTTCTGAGATCTGAAATAAAAATCTGATGCCCACTGGAAAACGACATTAGTTCATTTTTTATCCGCAATAAATCTGCCAACAGTCGCTTTTGCAAAGACAAAAACACCAATGAGAATTAAGAAGCAATCCGCCGCGCATTTGGGAATAAGCCCTCCGTAGACCCAAACACCTACAGCCATTTGCCGAGCGTAAAAAAAGTGTACTTAGCAAAGGGTAGTGGAAAAACAATGTAAGAAAATCAATCCACCTTGGGACTATGGGTTTAAGGAAACGCATATTTCAATTAATTTATTTTATTTAACAGAATTTAAATAAACCAAGTATTCCCTCTATTTACTTCTTCTGCTCCTTATGTTCGACAGTAACCGCTGGAGGATTAGCATTTCGGAAATTAGGGAACTGCTCCCATGGTGCAGACAAATCGAATTTACGGAATTCCTGGGCCAATTCCAATGGCTCACAGACAACACGTTTTTTCTCGTCATCGTAGCGAAGCTTATAGGAGGAAAAATATAATCATGAATATCAAATCATTTCACCAAAAACAAATATGTACATACTTCAACGTAGCCAGACAGTGGAAAGTCGCGTCGCTGAGGATGACCCTCGAAACCGTAATCAGTCAAAATCCGTCTCAAGTCTGGATGATTAGCAAAGAACACACCATACATGTCCCAGATTTCGCGTTCATACCAATTAGCAGCTTTGAACACGTCACAAGCAGAGTCCAAAGGCGTCAACTCATCAGTATAAGTTTTTACACGAATTCTAGAGTTGTACCGCAATGACAAAATATTGTAAATTACTTCGAAACGATATTTGCGACTGGGAACATCCATGCCGGCAATGTCTACTAAATTTGCAAACTGTGCCTGGTGATGATCCTTGAGGAATTGCAAAACCGGAACAACCCCATCGGGGCAGATGAGGACTTCAAGTTCATCGCCAGCCGTCAATTGAACCTTTTGCACGTACTTCGGCAAGCATTCGGCGACATACTTTCCGAAATCAGTCAAATGTGATCTAGCTGTTTCGTCACTCTTGCGAACGGTTGCTGAAAAAGCCAAAATGATTGTCACATATTAGTTGCACAATTAAATGTTGTTTGAATGTTGGTTACGTCGTTCATCGGGTTTGCCTGCATTAGAACTTGCGAACCTCACCAGAGCCAAGCGACCAGCTGAAGATGATCCTACAAATAAGGCAAATTAAGTTATAACTGCTACGCTGGCCAGATATTTTGGAATTATACCATTGTTGGCAACAAGACTAGTTGCCAATTTGGATCCTAGATTCCTCAGCAACGATGCCATTTATACAATAATCGAAGAAAAACTTTGCAGGTTCTGAATTTTTCTAATGGTACTTTTTGACAGTTTTTATGTAATCGCTCGGCCGAACAGCGGTTGTTTTACAGGGTTGGCAATAGGAATATTATCTTCTGCTAATTTTCTGATACTTGAGTCATGAACTTACAGTACAGACAAAAACAAGGCGTCAGTGCAATAAAATAGAATTTGCCAGGTAAAGAAATAGTGAAATCGAAAACACAAATAAATTGTATGGTAAGCGGACGCTCGTTTTCCACACGTCCTCACTCTATCAAAGCAAATATCAAATGAGTATTTGTAGCGAAAGTGAAATGGTGCAGAAAAGAACCGTTATGCCCGTGTGGGAATTATTTCTCCAAGTGGATATTTTCAGTGCATTTTCTGCGCCATTATATCTTTCTCCGTTCTACTCACCTAAAATCTACCTGTCTTGCTTAGTACGCAGTTCCACATAAATTTAATCACATCTAGTTTTGTTCCTACTATCTTATAAAAAGTCTACAAACACATTTCCCTTAGCTTAATTTTTGTATATTCTTCTTATTAGCTTTAAGAGGAATCTTTAAATGGGAAATTTTGAGATACTTTCGCGTATAGTAGAACCCTAAGCTTATTGTAGAACATTTTATACCTACATAACATTTTCTCCAAGTTAATTTTCACTCAAGTTTCAAAATTTGAATAGCGAAATCGGTATTTAGGATCAAATTCACTTTGAATTCAATTGTTTATTGATTTGAAATAGGGCATTATGTTAAAATTGTTAAGTTATTGTTATTTAATATTGCTGCATAACATTTTACAGATTGGTAGCTGTATGTAAGTTATCCATTCGTTGTCATTTAGATAGTATAATAGGAGCATCTATTGCTAATCTATTAAAATGCTAAATGGTTTGTTTGTGGTCATCTTGCTTCTACCTAATTATTCACATATATAACACTGTTTGGCAAATTGTAATCCAATTTTTTGTGGCTTCCATATGCAAAACTGGCTGACTTATACACATATACCAATTTAATGTAAAATTTAATCGAAGCTGGCATCTCTTCCAATACTTTCTTCGTTTTCTTTACAGTTCCTTATTAGTAAATATAGGTAATATAGGTACTAATTGCTCACTTTTCATAATACATATTGACTTCATTCAACAGAACGCACTCATCAGGCAAAAACAGCCGCTGTTAGGAAAAACCTGACCAAAGTTCTTTATGACGTTAAATTCAACGCGTCCCTCTCGATAAGCAGTGAAATCGAACGAAACGAATCGAAAATTTCTTTCGTCGTCCATTTCCCATAAATTATCTTTTTGTCTGTGGCCAAAGTGAAAAAAGGGAAATCCTCAGCGGAACGTCTCAAAATAACAAAACAAAATAATCCAAATTCCAAACAAAAAAATTAATTCAAATTACGGAACATAGCAGATTTGACCAAACTTCTGTTTACCCGAGAAATTCTAAATTGAGTACATTAGTAAAAAGAATTAAAAGAAGCACTAAAAAAAACACGATGAACCACCTCAAGTGGATGGGCCATACGGCGACCATCCTTGATATCCAGAAGACTCTTAAAAATGATCCCGTCACTTGTGATATTACGCTTTCATGTCGAGGTAAATCGGTAAAAGCTCATCGCTTTATACTATCTTCCTGTAGCGACCTACTGCGTGATCTTCTCAATGATGTGCCTGTCGGACAGGAGGCCACAATAATAGTACCAGATGTGAAAGGCAGTCTATTAGAGAGCGTATTAGGTTTTGTGTACATGGGAGAGACGAGTCTATCATCAACAAACTTGTCAGAATTTCTTGAGGCCATTAGTATACTAGGCATCAAAAGTGCTATTAGCTTTGAATGTGCCAACAGTAGCTCTGCAAATAATAGCAAAAATGTTGCCGAAATGACAGAAATGGAAGAGGAACTAATGGAAGCCGAACCGGAGCAGGAAATTGTCGAAAAGGACGAGGAAGAGGTAAGTAGTGTTACTACTGTTAATAAATTTATTTATTCTTTCGCTATCAATATATTTCCATAAAAAATATTCGCTTTGTTCTCCCAGGACCAAGTAGTTGCCGAAAATAGCAGCGTCCGCGAATTGGAATTTCTTGAGGTCTACAATGAACAAGAGAAAATTAGCTACACCATTGAGAACATTATCCCGACCAATCCCAACGAATATATTCTTACAGAGAGTTCTGGGACCTTTACACTTACGCCTAACGCAAAAATTGAAACCAGTGAGGCCGGAGCCCTTATCGAGAAACAAGAAGAAGATAACCCCATGCTGGAACATTATGTGGGAGATCCAATAGGTGACAGCAGCCAGTGTTCCAGCACAGATATGAAAGAAGAGAAGTGCAACAAGAAATTAAAAGACGAATTTAGTGAATTTCAAGCGCTTAGTCCGGATGACGCCAAGGATTATCAAACCTTCAATGAAACAACATCGGCCCGCGTCGAAGCACTGGAAAATGCAGTACTGGCTGTTGTCGACGAGGGAATGAGTCTACAGAAGGCCGCCATCAAGTATAACATTTCTAAGACAGTTCTTTGGCGTCGTGTAAAAAAGCATCCGCTCTACATGAAGACTAATCGTGAGAATCCAATTATAACAGCTGCCTGTGAACGTCTAAAAAGTGGTGATTCACTGAAAAGTATTAGCCAAGCATTGGATATCCCCATGTCTACATTGCATCGGCACAAAGTGAGGTTGGCACAGGAAGGGCGACTACCAGAATATGTTACTTTTAAAAAACGTGGCCCAATGTCAAAGGAAATGCTCAAAGAGAAGCTCACAAAGGCAGTGCAAGCATGCATAGGCAATGGTATGTCGCAGAATCATGCAGCAAATGTTTTTGATGTGCCAAAGAGCACATTGTGGCGACATTTGCAAAAGAAAATGAATCAGACAGAAGGCAGCCCAATTATCATTAAAGAGGAAGTGGTTTTACCTTAAAGCGATCGCAAGTAATATGTACTAGTGAAAGAATTAGATGATCACTTCAGTGGTGTACAGCTTCTTTGGATGCAAGTGGCGATCCCGTCTTGTTGGGAATTTAAACAAAAAGCAGTTAGGTTTAATGGGTATAAATATTATGCTTGTATTTCTACAATAAATTTTCTTTTGTAAAGGAAATAAAAATAGGTACACTACCTACATATGTGTACATATTTTTAATTTTATTTTGTCTAGAAAATAAAATAGACATTTCACATAAATTAAAGATTTTTAATTGAGAAATGGAGGGTGTACCCTAGTGGCGACAAATTGAACCCTACTAGACATACAAATTTGACAGATCAGCGAAAAAATATATGGAAAAGAAGCTAAGCGCCACTAAATAATTAAATATTGTTAATAATAAATACATTTTTCAAGTAAAAACATGAAAACAAATGCCTAACTAGTTTACGCTAATGGAAACTAAAGAAAAAGTGTTGGATCGAGCGTCGCAATGTGGTGCAACTCATATAGACAAAATGGTTTAACCATTAACAATATTCTTAGTTTGATTTCGTGGGGTTTTGAAGTCATCGAGGATGCATTTATGACCAGACCAGTTACCTCACTCTTTCCTGGGTCTTGTATCACACCGATAGCATAGACCCAACCAGCCTTCCCCTTCCCAAATGGAGCGTTTTATGCCGCTAAAATATTCTGCAATATCGCAGATGCTTATCGAAAAATTCTGAGATAAATCTCAGTTAGTTGGGTCCGCTATTGGTATTTGGGATAATGCTGCACAAAGATGGAATATTAACAATAATTTGAAGAACTTTAAACAGTTAAAGTTGGATTCTTATCCAAAAAAACAAAATTGTTTAAACGAAACCAAAACAAGTTTTTCATTCCACTTTTAAACGATTTAAACATAATTTTATGGACAATACTTGAATTTTAGACCGACAAGGCGTTTACCTCGATTAAAATAGTTTTTCATTTATAAAATAAATAAATTATCTGTACAAAAATACACGTACCGTTTACCGATTGCAGATTTCTGCATGTCTGATAGGGTTCCTTTCTTCACTACCAGATATCGCAGGCCAACTTGTACATTTGTCAATGGGTTGTTAAAAAAATGCAGCTTCTGCGAAGAGGTTTTTTGTATACAATTTTACTCATAGATGGCATTACGTATATTTTCGATGTGTTTTGAAGTTTCCATTTTTTTTAGTTTTAATTCTTTTTCCTGTAGGCTTAATTTGGAATGACTAGAAAGAGGAAAAGTAGATGGCCCTAATGCAGTAAATGTCTTGAATCTAATGCCGCTAGTTGCATTTAATCTAAATATGATTGTTTTTAAATATCGCGGACATGAGAACCGTAGAAAGTTAATTTTATTTCCAAACCGTTCATGGGAAGGTATGTGGGGCCCTGCGCCTGCACATATGCTTTAAATCCTATGCGAAGTATTCGACAAACCAAGATCTATACAATTGGAACGCCATAAAAGTGGCAGCCCTGTTAAAAGGGCTGATAGGCGTAACGTAACCTACGTTTTTTTTTTTTAAATAAAGGTCCCTTGGCGTTTTTTTTTGGGAAGTGAGTATAACAAAACCAAAAGTGAGTATTACAATTTTGCATGTAAAACCAAAAGTGAGTATAACAAAACCAAAAGTGAGTATAAAAGTTTTGCATGTAAAAGTAAAAGTTAGCTAGCTATAGATTCTCAAAAAAATACGCCCCCTATTGTTTATTTATTTAATGACTGACGTATAATTAAAATTATAAGGCAGCTGGATAGCCAGATCATCAAAGGCCTCATCGCTGTAGACCTCAAGTGCGTTCTTGGAAAAAATGGGTAGTAAACAAGTAAAACAATCAAATTTTGAATGCGCCATACAATTCTTAATTATTCTCTTTTTCTAGCTAGATCTAGAACTTCATTGCCATTTCTGCTCCCCAATCGCTAAACCACAATTCAATAGAACTAATTTTTTAAAACTACTTTCAACACAAATAAATTGCCAGCTGTCAATAAACCGCCGCCAAAGTTATTTTCATTCACAATAATCTATTCCCCCATTGAGTTACACGATGCCAATAACTAAAGTCAATCCACGCAATCGGCAATTGTCGTGACGATCGCTGATCCACAATCGCCAATAAGGACCAAAGACTTTTTGCTGAATTCGGATTGACTAAGAAATTATATTTACAATTGGTTAAGAATCAAGCGCACAAAACCCAAAACCGACTTACATATACATTAGATATTCACCCCTATTCCCGTTGGCGTTTGTCGTAAACGCCTAATATTTCATTTCGGTTTTAAGTCAGAGTTTGTAACTTTTTTGAGACAAGCGATTTGAAAATACAGTGAACACATAGAAAAAGAAGCAAAATCGTTAACAAAAGTTTGAAAAAAAGCTGAATATCGTTTTTATAACGTCACGACAAAAGAGTCGTATATGACAAACGCCAACGGGAATAAGGGTGATTATTGAAACATAGGTGGCATGGAATCACAAACACAAAGTGACTGTGAACCATAACCTAATACGAGTCTTTGGTCAAATATCTAATCGTATAGGATTATTATTGCCCGTGGCCTGGCGCAGTTTCTACCAAAAAGCTTTCAAATCCAGAATTAATCCAAGAAATGAATAAAGTTGTGGAGTAAGCATTAAATATTATTGAAACATTTAAGTGGCCTTAACCCTCTAGAAATAATGTACATTCTAGAGGAATTTTTTCCGAGAGTTCAAGAATTGGGGCTCTCCGATATTTCGATATACATAATTTCTATATCTAACAACTGCTAACTGCTTTTGTTTATAAGTACCAGTTCAAAATCAAACGTTTTGCTGCTGTAGGTACCTTTTTAACGTAGCAAACTATACCTAAGTGTAGAAATGGCAGCACTTGCTGTCAAACATTTACTAGGAATAGGAAAGGAATGGTGGAATTTTGTTTGGTTTCCATTTATTGCGTTTCGATTGCTGAACGAAGTCTGTGGAGAATTGACTTTTTTGTCACCGAAAACAAGTTCGTGTAAAATACGTGAAAAGAAAAGTTACTTCGTGTTTTATAATCCAAATGGCGAGCAATATGGTAAAGGCGTAAATATGAAAACAAAACTTTATTAGAAATAGTATTACATATTTTGGGCGGAAAAATCTTTTTTTTTTATTTTTTTCATATACCTACCTAATTTGTTTCTATTTAGCGAATACGACTTTGTCGGAAAAATAGTGAAGGGAATACAGGAGAATCGGAATATGTGTGTATATATTTTGTTAGTAGAATCAGTGACGAGTGTTCATTAAAGTTCTCATTGGAAATTATTGATACGTACCTATAGGTTCGTTATGTCGAATGCGGTATTAATAGATCGAGAGCTTTCGATAATACGCAGCCTTATTACAATAATTGTTAGGACTCTTAACAGTAAGTCTTACCAAACGAATTCAATGGATCCATGAAGATGGTAGGTAATTAAATGAGAAACAAGAGGCAGGAATGAGATAGATACGTATCGGCCTATCTATGATTTAAATTTCAAAAAAGGGAATCAGTTGTGTTCATTACCTACCAATAGCATCGCAAGCTCCCCTAAGATTAGGTACATCTGTACATATAAAATTGAAATAGTCATAGTGGAGTTTTGGAGAAATCAAACTTCTCGTCATATCGACTTTTAAAACATATCCAAAGTTATTTTTCTAATGTTGGATTTCTTCAATAATAACTATCTACCTACATATAATATCGGTAACTAATTGTAGATATAACGTTTTCGCTAGATTTCGTCTGTCACTACCAGAACAATAATCTAAAATCTCTCGAACTTTTATCGCTAAGTGTTTTGGAAATTATTGTCGGAAGCTGCAGTAATTCTCGACGCATGTTTAACTTTAGAATTTTAAATCTTTAGATAACTGTCACAAAGCCTTTATAACTTCATAATTTATATTTGGCCATTTTTTTCGTCGTACAATTTGTAAACTTACTTAAATGCTAAGCAAGCATTGACATAATATACATCTATACACATGGACTGCTAGCACCTCGGCTAGCAGCCAATTTTTCGTTGAAGCAAACATAAGCACTAGCTCTTTTTTGGTTTACGGTGGAGAGCAGCGATGTGCCATCTGTTATAGAAAGTTGGAAATAATTTGCACAAATCGTTATTTTATACAGTTTCAATGTTTCTACAATGGATGGCACTGTGTTCTACGTAAAAAATAACAATGGCGCGCAGAAGTTTCATACTTTCGCCGCACTAAACCAAAAGGGCTAGTGCTTATGTTTGCTTCAGGTTTCCTCGCAGGTTCGTATGAAATTGGCTATTCACTAGCAGTCCATGTATGGTATGTCAATGGTAGCAAGAATTCCGTGCATGGAACACGATGAATATGTTTGGTAGGTAAATCGACAGAAGTTTTGTATACGGTTAGTAACCCAATTGTTCGTTTCAGCGTTCTTCGTGGATCTTCTACTTAAAAAAAAAAAATAGCTTGAAAAGATAGTATGTATTTAATTGCATTTTGCCTATCCTTTCTAGCGGCGAATGAATTCTCGGCAGCGAGAACGATTGCTTGATTTAGTTGAAACTAATAAAAATTTATTGTATGGAAGTAAGGGAAATGTCGTTAAAAATCAGATGTGGCGTCACATTGCGTGCATTCTAAACAAACTTGGAGCTGAAAAATCGGTGGACCAATGGAAGAAAGTAAGCCTATTCGTGTTCTGTATTCAACTAAACTGACGTGTTATAAGTATTTTTTAATGTATTTGCCTTTACAGACATGGGCTGATCTCAAATCAGCAGTAAAGAAAAAAGCAATCGAATTAAAGGCCATAAATACGACTTATGGAACAGATTTTCCCATCGAAATGCAATTAAGTGAAGAGGATTATCAAGTACTTCGCATGTGTGACAAACACATATTGGAAGATATATCAGCAATTGCAGATGCCGCTCCATTTTTGGTAAATATTCGGCCCACCCCAGTCGTTTGAATTCTGAATTTAATACGACCTACTTTTTTTTACAGCGAAGAATTAATTCAGTGCAACGTTCGAGATTGCTAGAACTGATAGAAGATAATATATTGATTTTATGCAGCGCAAATACAGAGGAGAAAATGGAGAAATGGTCAATGATTTCCGCAACCCTTAATGGCTTGGGACATAAAAAAACCAGTCAACAGTGGCGCGAAGTTAGTTCTTCATTGGTGACTCATTGGAAATTATTTTTTTTAACATAAACATTCTTATAGATATGGAGTGATATTAAAAATGGGGTAAAGGAAAAGGTGGCTGCGTTAAAAGCTGCTGGGAGCAGTAAGCAGCGTGATGACGACTTGACAGAGTATGATCTTCAAGTGATAAGAATTTTAGAAAACGAATCTGTCCAAAATTCAGAAGAAATGGAGGATTTGACTGAGACTCTGAATGAGGTACATAAATACATTTCACTGCATATTGTGTTACGTTACATTTATTTTTGTCCCGCAGGAAAATATAACAAATGATTCATCAATCACATCTGTTAAATCGCTACAGGAAACCAGCAGTCATAAGGCTAAAATGAAACATTTTCAATGGGCGAGCCATAGCAACAGCATTGTTGACTTTCAAAAATCTATGCTAAACGATATACAGATGCGCGATATTACTCTGGTGTTTAAAGGGAAATCTGTTAAAGCTCATCGTTTTATATTGTCAGCTTGTAGTACTCTATTTTGCGCTTTACTCAGAGACGTACCCATTGGGCAAGATGCAACTATTATAGTTCCCGATCTCGACGGAAATCTGTTGGAAAGTTTATTGAGTTTTATCTATATGGGCGAAACGAATATCTGCGCAACAAAATTGACAGAGTTTCTAGAGGCCATCTCAAATCTTGGCATAAAGAGCCCCATTAGCTTTGAATGTGCCAACATAGCTACTCGGGTGCCAAAAGAACCAACTACTAATATGGAGACGATCGAAGTAGAAGCTGATGTGAAGCAGGAACTTCCCGATAAGGTGAGACTTCAATAGCTATGCAATCTGATAAATACAAGTGGGGTTGCTAAGGTTCAAAATATGAACATAAGCATTAGGTATAAAATTAATTATGGTATTGGAACGCACACTCTATGCATTAAGTGAATTTTGTTTCATATTTTACGCACTAAACTAAATAAACGATTCTCTTTTTTTTTTTTAGAATTATGACAGTGGGAAACAGACACACCCAAGCCAACAGAAGAAAGATCTCAACTACGAAAATACTACTGCCCTCACTGAATTCCATATGGAACGTTGTAATTCCTCGATATCATCACAAGACGATGTAGATGTTCTGGATGAAAATCTCGATATAGACAGCCCTATGACAGAAGTTATTGATGAAGATCCAATCGGTGAAAATAAACAGACGGCAAAATCGCCTTCCATTAAAAAGGAATCATCTGATGGTGACGAGGATGATATGTCAGATGAAGATGAATCAAGCCAACCTCAAACATTCCGAGATAAAGTTGATCGCCTAAGGACCGAACAAAAGAAATCACTAAAATCTGCTCTGCATGCTCACCTACGGGGTATGCCCTTACAAAAAGCGGCCATCAAGTACAGCGTATCGCGCACAGCTCTCGTTCGTCGCGTCACAATGCATAATCTGGAAAGAGCTCAAGCAAACCCTCAAAAGAGAACCAAAAAGAGGTATATGCCTTACATTCAGCTTTTTAAATTAGATGTTTGAGTTTAGAACCTAACCTAGCTTTTGGTAGGCGTTTTTTTTTTTTTTTTTTTTCATTTATGGGCTTACAAGAAAAAAAAACGATTATCCGAGCTTTAGCTCTTTTTCCATAAAAGCGTGGTCACACTCAAATCATATTAATTTGTCATCATAAAAAGAAGAAGACTCCACACTTATATCAAATTTGAGGGCTTAGGTTTAGGTTTTTTTTACTTTACCCTTTGCCTAGTGATAAATATAGAGTTAAGGTTCTTGGCGCTCTCGCAAAATAAAAAGTCATATCGCGAGTTGGACAATATTTTGGGACTTCTAAGAATTATTCACCCATTAAATTCCCATTTTAGGACGCTAAACTGAGGATTCCTGCAGGTGGATTAGGCTTTGTAATTTATTCAGTCACTCGGCACGTACGTCTGTCGACTACCACAGTAAAAAAAACTACTTTGAGGCCCTTATTGCGATTGTCGATCAGCGATCGTCACGACAATTGTCGATTGCGTCGATTGATTTTAGCTATTCGTACACACAAAATTGTTTCACTTCCAAGAGAAAGCATCGACCAGACATTTGTAATCGACTACAAGCGACCGTCAAATCGACAGATATCAATCGCAATCGACACAGTTGTCGATCAACGATCAACTATCGACACTCACAATAGTGTCCTGAGTCTCCGAATACAAAATCCGCCATTACACACAAATGCAATTTTAGGGTGTATTGAGCCTAAAGCCACACCAATTAGTGCCTTTAGAAACCAAGAACAGATAAATCCCCTGCAATTACCATTTTTTTCGACATATGTAATTGCTATACACTTGTTTATTTATATGTTATAGCACAACAATGTTTTGGAGCAGCGACGAAGACGACGAGGAAGCAACTAAAACTGATCTTCTTCGTATTCGAAAACACATAAGAACGAGATCGAATCCATTGGATTTACCAGACCTAAAGTAAGTAGAAAGGCAAATGTATGTTGCGCGTGAACTGTTATAATAGTAACTGGCATTCCCGGAGCTTTTTTTTTATTTTAATGTTCTAAGACCGGCAAAGTTGTTTCAGTACTCACTTACGAATTTATTGAAAATGAAGAAAACCCTGCAAGGTTATAGAATTTAAATAAAATCAAACGAATTTTACAGGTTTAAACGGTTTTTCAAAATGTCAAAAGAAGCTTTCGTGTATATTCTGGACGAGGTAAGAGATAAGCTTCCCGAAACTACTCGTTCATCGTCTGTTCCTGCAATTTTGAAACTTGCTGCAACGTTAAGATTTTTGGTCGAAGGCAGCTATCAAAAGGGTTTAAGCAATGAATACAAATTAGGACTGGCACAGCCTACACTAAGTAAAGTCCTAACTGAGATGCTAATCATCATAGAAAATCACATATGCCCACAATGGATTAAATTCGAATACAGCGAGGATGAAAAGCAGCAAGCTAAACTTTATTTTTATCAGCAAGCTGGAATCCCAGGTGTTATTGGGTGTGTTGATGCGGCACACATCAAGATATTATCACCAACGCAAGATCAGCAGAAGTACTGTAACAGGAAGGGCGATCATACTTTACACACTATGATTGTAAGTTCTGTAATCGACGTGTAGGAATTGTATTAAATTATTTATTTTAAGGTTTGTGATCACCGAATGGTTATCAGATTTGTGGATGCCAGACATCCTGGATCCGTGCACGAATCAATTGTTTGGAACTCAAGTGATCTCCGTGGTGTTCTACAGAAGAGCTTCACTAGTGGTGAAAAAAATACTTGGCTGTTGGGTTCGTATTTCGCTGGTTCTGGACCATTGGGCATATATTATTATCGAAACTATTCACAGGTGATGCTGGGTTTCCTCTTGAACCGTTTCTCATTACTCCGTTTACATCAGTTGAGGAGGGTAGCAAAGAGAGTAATTTTAACAAAAAGATCTTTAAAACTAAAGAAATAATCGAAAAAACGATAGGATTGCTGAAGAATCGCTTTCAGTGTCTTCTTGGTGAAAGACCCTTACACTATAGTCCACAAAAATCAACGCAAATCATCAATGTTTGCACTGCCATACATAATATTTGTCTGCATTTTAAATCAGACCTTCCAATAGAGCGAAATGTTGTTGAGGATGAAAGTAAAGACGAGTCTGATATTGTGCACCGAAGTGATAAAAAAGCTGAGAAAGTACGAAATCAAGTATTGAACGCAATTTTAACAATTTAAATTTGCCAAAACGATTTTATGTATATACATATTTATAAATAAATCATCCACTCGGTTTATGCTACACATTAAGAACCAAGCTTGAGTATGTGCACCTAAATTGAGAAGCCATTAATTAAGACTGGACTATTAAATAATGCACATTATATTATAAGTAATTGCAGTCGCAGTGCAATAAACGCTCACGCCGAGTTGCTGTTGTATACTGCGTAAATTGAATTTCTGTTAGGTCCACCTTGTTAGGTCCTCTCCTGTAAACTCACTCATCCGAAACTATGGATATGATCTCGAAGTCTCCGTTGTCTCAGATTTCCACTGCAATAACGCCAAGTACACTGACATTTGTGTCTGTGACGGACGAGTTTAGCGACTTAAAAGTAAAATTAGTCGTTTACGATAAACTGCAAAGGCAGCATGGATGAATATGGATCGATGGAGACGCATGACTGCGTTGAGAGAATCAGGCATGTGCCTCCTATAATCGCGTAAAGCCCCTTAAATTGCGTTTCTATTTTAGTCGGCCCTAGCGAGGTATCCGTCGGAACGGAAAATTCTCCGATTTCATACGAATCGGAGGATTTTTGCTTCGAGGTATACTTCGGAACAGCTTTTCGGAACTTTGTTCCGACAAATATGCAACGCACACTGACGTTTTGCGTTTCAGTGCGATCAAGTGCATTTTTACTGATATTTTTGACAGCTTCATACGAATTTTCTTCCGATATGCTCCGACAGGAATTTGTTGCGGAATTTGTTTACGATTTGCAAACGAAAAAAGAAGAAGAAGCATTTTAATTATTCTTTCCGAATGCGGATACCTCGAATGTAATTTGAGTCTCCGACGGAGTATGCGTTGCGGAGAATTCTCCGTTCCGACGGATACCTCGCTAGGGCCGAGTGGCTTTTGCCAAAAAAAGAAATTTCTTAGAGTAAGAGAAACTTTGTACGCAAAAAGCCATTTAAAATATATTTTTCTGTAACAAAACTTACAAGACAAACAAAATGAAAATGTCATGGATTAGTAGAATAATTAATAGATAAAAATATCATTGTGTTAATAAAGCACTTGCATCTTGTAACAGCAACAGTGTATAATTGAGTATCAAACTTTCTCAAACGCTCTCAATCAATTCGCACGATATAACTGTTTTTGCGTTTGGGAAGACTTCTTGCATATCAAATCAAATAAAACAAAACTATTCAATTGAACACACTTGATAGAAGCCCTCACATTCCTTGCAAGCAATCGTTTTGACGGCCATATTCCGAAAAGACATTTGCTCGTAATACGACAATAGTAGTGTAAATATCGTGGACATCGATTCTTCCAAGTTTTTCATCGTCAATGTAACCAAGTGTTCCTCGCATTTCTGATATAAATCCCAAAGAGCCGTTTCATAATACAAAGTTGTTCGTATAAATGATTCTATTTTGCGACGGAATTTATCGACTAAAACTTTCGCATTTTCCATAAGAAACACTGTGATTTTTCGACCCACATTGTTCACTAAATATAGAACACAATTTTGAAAGCTATCCCTATTTAAAATAAGCGGCTCAACCAATTGTATAATATTCTGACAAAAATACGTTAAATCAGAGAATGAAAATGTATTCATGATGTGACTAGCGTAGAAATTATCAGGCACTTCATTGGTTAGACGAATAATATCATTTTTTCCATTTGTTGCTCCTGATGCGTTTATTGTTCCCTTGATCATTTTGTTGAAGAGTTGTCTACGGAAAAGAAAACGGTCAAAACGCCATGGGTCGGTAATAGAATGCTGGTACATACCTTAGTCTAGCGGTGAGTTCGGTTCTGTACGTGTAAACCCTTGCATTTTGAGAGTTGGAAACAATTGTCGAAGCCAAACGGAAATTATAAACCGAGTGGGTAAATATCACCAGAGAGGCCGCCATTTGAAGCCAATCTGTTTTGGTAATTCTTTCCTCATCGGAGAATTTCTGAAAATAATTTTCTCAGAAATGTTAAACACTTAAGCGCGAAACGAAATGCAAGTATTACCAAAAGCATATCCAAAACCCCATTTGCGACTCCTGTACCCGATATCAACATGGTCGTTATATTCATGCCATTTACGACTGTCTCTCGGATCTATAAAAAAAATTGTTAACAAAAATAAAAAAACAATTGAATACAATTACCAGTGAAACTTCTCTGCCAGCAAGTGCCACTTGCGCTAATGATCTATTTGCGACAGAGGAAGATACGGCTAGTATTCCGGAAGTAACACCCAGCCAGCAACCCCTGGCCTGTCGATCAGTGAGAGCGATACTCTGTTCGTGGTCGTTTCGGGTTTTCAACTGCCATCCTGATCGAATTGCTGAGTAAATTCCTGTTCCAATGCACATTCCACCTGCAACTGCCATTACTGGTGTAGCAACTGGCACAGCAAGCGCTGCTAAACTAACACCTGCAGCAGCGAATCCACCCAAGCCAGCAGCAATATCTGTTGTGGCCATTACCTTTCTGCCCAATTTACTTGCAGGCGTTTCCCAGGAATCCATACATAGCTGTATATTAAAGCAAACACAAATGAAATGAAATAAGCAAATACGTATACGATTTTGTTACCTTGTCATTTTCAAACGTGTAGACGCCATGCGATGGCGCAAATGCAATACCTTTTGGAAGCAGGTTATCTTCCATAAAAGACTTCCAATTCTTGTAGACACGACCATGTTCATCAATAAAAATCATACAACACTTACTGCTATCATCATTTTCTAAAAAAAAAAATTAACGCCGTTAGAGAATATCGATTAGTTCGGATTAGGACTATCTTAAAACGTGGCACAAGTCTGACTGGAAAAAGCCCCCAAAACAAACGGTAACAGCTAGGACCCAAAGGTCCGAGTTATTGGCGACTCAATGTTAATATATTTCGCACTAGGTAGGTATTTCTGCAGCAACATGTTTAATACTTACTCATACATTTTCTGGTTCGTACAATCAAATGGACAGAAAATGTGTTAGCGTCTCGAGCTTGTACAAAAGTTGTGCCCTCAGCTACTGTTACCAAAATAAACGTTGACAACAGATTTTTGTTTGTGTATTTTGCTATAAATAAATAAATATTTAACATTATTGATGTTCTTACAAAAAAAATACATATAGCAACTTACTTTGTGCTATTGTACTTTTGTATACAGCCTCACGAATTTTTTCCTAAAGCAAAAGACTCAGATGTAGTGCCATTAAAAGACATTACTATTTAAAATTACATAATGTAAGTATCTAATGTACACTATAACTGAAATAAATATTTGTATTCATAAAAGGATTTGATACGGGTAGGTATAAACTCAAAACGGGTCAGTTGATAAATTATTTTACATATTAATATGACCTTCATTTGCATTTATCCATTGAGTCAGTGTAGTGTAACCTAATTACAAATAGGTACCTACGAGAGATTTTGACAGTTTCTTTTTTTAAATTTGGAAAGTGCTATGTCCAAACCATTTCTTTGGCTACGTTATGTCTCATATATTAATAGAAACGATTGTTCCAATAAATGTTTAAGATAAATATTTAAGTTTAAGATAGATATTGAAACAGGTCCAATTAATTACCATAGCTTTAAGTTTATCAAAACTCTGACAACCAGCATCTCGAAATAGTTCATTCAGCTTTTGTTTGAACAACGGAAATTGACGTGGAGCATATCTGAAATAAATATGTATATAGTAAAAACTAAGGTACATAATGCGATATACAAATAGCTAAGTAGGTACATAGATGATAGATGCATACATTAGACGTATCCATCCATTTTATTGACTAAACAATTGTCATGTTTCTGCATGACTTGACTTGTTTTTGGAATCAGTTTCTCGCTTCAAATTCGCCGACCCTACCTATCCGCATGGCGTTTTTGTTTGGGTTTGTTGTATTGAAACGGGAGTATGGTCCAAATAGGATGTAATTTTTATTTATCGGTAGTAAAATAAATGATAAATACAAATAAAATCCAATAATACAACATTCCGAAGAGATTTTAAATCTGAATTCAAAAGATAAGGCGTCATGCTGATTTGTTGATGGACTATAATTATAGTAGTCAATACAAACAACTATTCAATCAAACCTATCTATGCATCTGAGCAATAGGATTTTTTTATGAAGATGTACATCGTACCGTACCTACATAATATTATATTATAATAATGTCATAACCCCACAGATAATAAAGTTTAAATTACAAACAACACTGTTTTAAATTATTTAGCAAACTGTTGAGCCCGTTGGCTAATGAAGTATCAACCAGTAGCTGTACCTGTAGGTATAAAATAAAAATCTGTGAGCACGAACAGTTTTCCGACGTATGTATAAGATGTAGAGCTATGTACCAGATTATTGCAAAAAGTATTAATTATAATAATAGATAATGATATGCATAACCGATTGTTAAAGAAAATCACAAATGTTTAAACTTTTACTTACGCGTCCCACAAAATTTGATTTTCAAAAGCCAAATTGCTTGCAAATATTTCATGAACGTTTAGTGCTTTGTTTGCCATATTACTCTAATATGTATTACAAATTTACAAACACGTAATAGACGTACAGAATCCAATATAAATTAAAGCGACAGACAATTTTTGCTAGCATTTGGTATTTGCTGCTTGCTGCACTTTCGTTATTTTGAAAATAGTTGGTTCAGCTCAGGTTCAGGCTGAATTCTGCTGACGTTTGATTGAAGATTGAACCAGCCAACAGCGTTGCCACTTGCCATTTTGTAAAGATTAAGAAAACGTAGTGGTTGAAGCATGACAAATGAAATAAAACGTAAATGGTGGATTTACATTACCACGCCACTTGCATGACTTCAGAGAGAGAGAGACCCGTTTTTTCACAGTCCAGACTAATGATGTGTAAGAGTAAGACTACAAGCCTAACAGTTGAATTCAGGTCGCCATAATTTTTTTATAGAGATTTGTGGTCTCACTCTTACAGATCATTAGCCTTGACTGTAGAAAACGAATCTTTCACTCTAAACTCATGCAAAAATGGTTGGTTTACATTATTACGCCACGCATTTTTGCATGACTTCAGAAAGAGAGATCGTTTCACAACAGCAGCGTTTTAGGCTTACTGTGGAAAGACGGATCTTTCTCTCTAAAGTCATTCAAATTTGCGTGTCGTGGTAATGTAAAGCCAGCATAAAATTCTCAGCAAAGTAAAATAATGTAGCATCTTCATAATGCAATTACAATTACTACATAGAGAATCGAAGGTGTTAAGCAGAGTACCTATAGTTGTTGTGATTGTTGGATATTGTGCTTTACTTTGCTGAGATAGATGTTAAATATAACACTCCTATAGTAGTTATATAGCAAAAAAGTACTAGAAGTACCTATTCCAATAAAGTATTATTACTATAATTCATGGCACCACTGTGGATATCAGTTCGTTCCTTTTGGAGACGAAACGAAATCGGAATCACTTGTTTTTTTGTTGCTGTTGCTGCTCATTTGTTATTGTTGTCATGTCATTTTCATGTGATTCGTAATCACCGACTGACTGCAAATTTTGCAAGCAGTGCGAAAATGACCACATAGCTTGTTCTGTTCGTGTGGCTATGGCATTTTTTGTTTTATGAAGTGTAATGGGTGATTCCCCGTTTATATAAATTGTCTAAACGTACTCGGAGCTTTTAAGGTTGATTTTGGTTGATTTGTTTGGCCGTGGCTTTGACTTTTTAATCCTAAAGTGCAGTAGTCGCGGTTTGTCCGTTGATCTGATAGTATTTCTTTTTAATTTTGTAAATTTGGTTTTTCACCAAGCAAAATACCTATTGCTTAATAAGTAGTCAGTGGTAGTGCATTCTTTTAAGATACTGAAATGGTACATAAGGCGATTGATGTCGTTTTCCATTGGGACCATCAGATTTTTATTTCAGATCTCAGATTTTTCGTGGCGAATGGAACACCATAGGCAGATTGATCTGCTTTTGTAAATGTATTAGTGCATTTTTAGACAGTACATCAGCTGTGCACATTTTTTTTGTTTGTCGATGAAAACATACGAATTTAATGTGGGAAATCATATCGACGAAGAATCGAAATCCACAGACCACAGATGACGAGGAAGAAAACGAAGACGATAGTAATTGCTCTAAAATTAAGTCCATGTCCATTATTTACGTTTTTGTTCTGAATAATTGCTTTTCACGAGGCTTTTCGTAACTTTGTTTTGAACACAAATTCCGAATGACGTAAAACAGCTGTGCAAGGTATATTGGTATTAGTGAGAGTGTGTGCAAATCTCGAAAATTATCGAGATCTGCAAAAAGTGATCCGAATCAAAAAAAAGATTGATTTTTTGTCCCAATGGAACACGAAAAGTGATCCGGATCAAAAAAAAGATTGATCTTATGTCCCAATGGAAAACCACATGAGTTTCACGAAGCTTTCGCAGCAAATTTGGCTTACAAAAATGAAATTTTGTGGGATGCGTAAGTAAAATAGATTGTACATATTATGTTCTTTATCAATTACCTACCTATTACAAATTTACATGCTAAAAAAACAGGGTAATATTAAATTTGGACATTTTTATGAGGTTATATATTTTAAAACCGGGGGAATACTTACCTACCTACCTACCGCCAGCCGCCGCGATAGTACTAGTTGAAAACTAGAAAGCATTGTGCAAATAATGCAATATCTTTCGATACAACAAGGAAGGGTAGGGACTGAGGTTTATGTTTATGTACCTATGCAATATGCAACATTTGCCCTTAATATCTGAATCAGAAAAAAAATTATGAAGTGCGCAAACCAAATGGGAGAATTATATTTGAATTTCTACCGGATTTTGAATTTTTGGTGTAGGTATTTCCTGCATTTGGATTTGTTAACTTTTCAATCCAATTCCCTTCTGTTTTTAATTAGAAACTCTTTGTTAATTTACTCATTTCATTAGATATATAGGGGAGGGATATCGCGATCGCGAATAAATTCCGATGGAATTTTTCTCTTGTCAGCAATGTAAATAAATCAAATTGCTGAATGGGAAACATTCCCAGGGAAATATTATTCGCGATAGGGGTGATACAGTGAGGTGTTCACTTACTTGTGACGTTCACTTGTTGCACATCATGCAATGTTTTTGCAATGCTTTTGAGCAAAGTTTAAAAAAACTTCATCAATTGCATTTGAAGGGAAGGAAAATGTGCTGCTCCTTATTCTTATGCTTCTGTCTACATTATTGTCTAAAATGTTCACACACGTACAGAAAATTGTTCAAACGTATTGTATGTGTATTATATAGCTCGTCTATAAAATCAGAACCATTTTTATATTTGGCAATAAATGCTTTTATATTTTGCTCAATGTTTTGCTTTGTTTTCAGATACACTCCACAACAATTTCCATTATTCAGGGAAAAGCTTAACGAATTGTTCCGTGATCCCCCACCAGAGAAAACAAAAACAAAAAATGGCGACGGTAAGCCCAAATATGACGGCAGCGAAAAAAAAGATCCTAGCTCTGAATCTAACGATTCGGAAAAAAAGGATGATGATCCCGAACCAACATGTTCTAAAGAAACACAAAAAGACTCAGATCCAAAAGGTTCTGAGGCTGATAAAAAGATCGAAATTAAACCTTTAAACAAAGCTATGGTAAATATCTTACATTTTCATTAAGTTTTATTTGTTTATGTATGTATGTATGAAGCTAAGCTCTGGGCCTCCGGGTATCGTAGAATAGCGCCAATGCAAATGGACAAACTAAACCCGTAAATAAGCTGATTGTATAATTACAGAGACGTAAATATTCAAGGTTATTATATATATGTAACCGTATTTATCAGGAAGGTAAGATGTGGAGGTCCCATTTAATGTAAATCTTGAAATTACTTCGAGTTCTAAATCTCTTCCATATAGCTTTGGTTTTTGATGTTGTTGTTGACTTCCCATTTCCACGTAATTGTGACCCTTGGCTGACACTAAACAGACAGGCTGATTAGCCATTTTCAGGCGGGCGCCCGTGGGAAGGAACAACAAGTAGAGGCATTTTACCCACCTATTAGGTTTTATTTGTTTATAAAAAAAAATGTTCATTCTAAATTTCATGAAATCTGGGTGTGAGACTTTCTTGGGTACAACACCAACACACATATAAATTGTAAATTTATTTGTTTTGTTAATATGATAAATTGTTTAACTAGCAGCATGGCTTTACACCCCTGTCCAATCCGTATCAGAAGGGAAAATAAAGGAAAATATGTTTTTTTTTAATGCAGACCCTCTGCTTTTGGCAATATAACTGGATACGATCCCATATCAAATGCTTTGCATCACAGAATCATAGGCAAAAGAAAAAGTACCCAGGGAGGAGTGCCTTCTTCGGTCTTGGGGTCTTTGTGCATTGACGGTCTGCTTTATACATTAAGGGCTGAGCAATTTATGCTTCAATGCAATTGGTTGCGCCATGACTTGGTTATCACTTATCATTAAGGCAAACGAAGTGACTTGGGTAAAATGTTGCTTAACGAGTTGATCACTCAGCCTAATACATATACATATATCATGAACAAAACCACTATCTTATTTTATTTGAAACAACGCTTTGTTAACGGAATTTCCATAGTTTTTGCCGATAATGTAGACCTGAGGGCTTTTAGGCTGGTCCGTATCGTGGCATGGTTTGTATTAAGTTCAGCGATGATCTAGAACACTTTCCATATATGCTTAGGCCGTAGTCTATTTTGGATAGGATAGTTGCTCTGGTGATATTTGATAATGTTCTGGTAGATAATATCTTTTTTAGATTAACACAATGGTCCTTAAAGCTGAATCTTTTATCAAAAATATTACCCAGAATACTTAGATTATCTACATTATGTATGCTAGTGCCAAGAAGGTTAATGGCAATGTACTTTGTACAACTTGTTTTCCTACATTTCATTTGTGTAGGATTTTACATTTATCAATGGACACTTTTGCACCTGAGGACTTGGCATATGTATTAATTTCATCTAGAAGAGTAGAGACAATGTTGATGTCTTTACATTTGGTAAAGGTTATTAAATCATCAGCATAGCGCGAATTATTGATAGTTTTGTGTCTTAAGAGAATATCACTTATATCGTTGAATGCAGTAATAAAAATAACACTAATGGGAGAAAGTAAAGTTTCTCACCATTCAAGAATGCACCAACAATATTTTAAGCACTGGAAAATATTAAAAGCGGACATTTGCAGGGATGTCAAAACTAGACATGGTTCTGTCGATTTAAGCTCCTTCCTTTACAGGGAAGGTAATTTGAAACTCACAATCACGTTTTTTACGAAATTTTTTAGGTGTGCACACAATGAGGCAAGTCTTTTACGCGTTGTTAAAAAGACTGATGCCTATGTAGTTGTCGCATGCAAACTATGAGTTAATGTATGCTCTCTCTAACCAGTCATCTTTGATCTTTTATTTTGATATTGCTATTCCTAAATCCTTTTGATCCAAATGTCTAATAGCGCGATGCTGGACTTCGTCTGTAGAAATAACAAACTCTCAAAATCGATTGCGGTTCTACTACTGCAATCTTTATTTTCTTTGTCATCTTTGCACTTTTTTTAAGTGGCATCTCTTAATTTCTTAGATCACACGCTTCTCGTGCTTTTTGAAATTTATTTAAATTAAATTGAAGACCATTGAAAATGAATGACATTTTCCTTTTTTTTTTTGTAGGAAAAAATTCGGGAAGCTGTTTACAAAGCCACTATATCACAAAGTAAGCCTCAATGAATACCCTTCAGAATTTTTGCCTTGTAATTATTTTATATATGAATTTGTTTTTTTTTACTGATTTTATTTACATGTAGCAAAATACACAAATAAAAATCTGTTGGCGAACTTTATTTTGGTAACAGTTGCTAAGGGCACAACATATCTACAAGCTAGAGATGCTACACTGTTTTCAGTGCATTTGGTTATACGCACGAGAAAATGCATTAGTAAGTACATATCAAACATTATACATGATTATAGCATGTAGTATATTTAAGCTCGGACCGTAATAGGTTCATGTTTTGTCATAGAATTCGTTTTTTTTTTTATCATTTATTTTGTTGATAATTCGCAACCAATTTGTTTGCTGCTTTAAATGTAAATTTTCGGTGAGATCATTTAGATTTTTGCAATGGGTCAATATTACATTGGCCTTGGCGACGGAAGCTTCCGCAGAAATTGTAGAATGAATACCTAATCGATTTACATGGTTTCATGCCTTGAGTTTGATGCAATTTCATGTTGTCGTTTGTCGTATACGGTATTTTTGTTTTATTTCTTTTTCTTTGGCATATTATGCAGTGGAATTTCTAATAATACCTTGTTGCAAGCGATTCAAATCAAACGATATGCCACTATTGTATTCCACAAACGAGAACAGAAACAGGGCTCATCCGACAAATATGTATAGCTCGCACAGTTGCGGTTTACTAAAACTAGTTCTATAGGGTTTTTACGCCAAGTACATATCTTAGATAATTTCTGTTTGTATCTTATCCTTGGAAAAAGCTTCTCAATTTAGCCGTTGGGACTCTGCATAAAAGTGTAGGTCCCTTCTATTCGTCCCAAAAATAGAAGCTCACACAAAACGAATGGTTGCGAGAAGCTAGGGGGCTTATTCCCAAATGCGCGGCGGATCGCTTTTCATGGCGGATTGGTAATTTTATATTTCCAAAAGCGATGATCCATTCAAAAGCGATAGCTATTGTGAGGATTGCTGGCAATAAATCCGCCAGCAATCCGTCACCTGAATAGCTATCGCTTTTGACAGCTTTTGGAAATACAAAAATACCAATCCGCCGCGCATTTGGGAATAAGCCCCTATCCTTGTTTATTGTGTACAGCTACTTAATTTTGTTAAGCCCACCTAAAATATGTTTTTTTTTAATTCTTTAGAGGATGACGACAGCTCTACGTGCTGCATGGTTTTCATCGATGAGCATGGACGCGTTTATAATAATTGGAACCATTTCATGGAGACAAACTTATTGCCAGAGGGTGTGGCACTTGCACCGTCACTTGGAGTCTATAAATACGACAAAGAAATGGTAACACCTAATGAAATCTTAGCAAACTGCATATAATACGTACGTTGCAGCTAATAATGGATTCCTGGGAAACTCCTGCTAGTGGATTAGGGGCTAAAATCGCAGGTAAAGCGGACGTTGTAGCAGGAGTGGGTGGACTTGCAGCTGGAGCTGTTATGCTATCAGCTTTAGCGGCACCAGTAATGTTACCAGCGGTGGCAGGAGCGGGTATCGTATGTGCTGCCTCTGGGGTATATTCATCAATTCGTTCAGGTTGGCAGCTTTATACACGCAGGGACCATGAACAAAGTATTAATTTAACTGACCAACAAGCTAGAGGCTGTTGGTTGAGTGTTCTTTCTGGAGCGGTTGCATTACCCTCAGCGGTAGCGACTCAAACGCTTGCGAATGTGGCTCGTGCCGGCGAGGAAGTGTCTTTAGTAAGTGCAGTTTCGTTATTCATTTGCTTTGTCTGATTTTTGTACGAAATATTTATGTTTTTATTTCTATTTATAGATTCATAAAACTGTGGTGAATGGAATGAACATTTCAACAATGTTCCTATCGGGATCAGGAACAGTAAATGGGTTATTTGACTTGCTGATGGTAAGTCGTATCAAATATAAAATTCCAAATGTACAAAGTGTAGGTGTGTAATATGTAATTGAGTATATTATTTTCTGACAAAATGTGAAGATTGAAATTTGTATAACCATACTCTAGATTGAGAATTGAAAGCAGATTCAATACATTACATACACTGCTAACAAATTAAACGCTTGGGCTGAGAGCAAGGTCAATAAGTTCGAGTAGTTTTTCTGTAAATAGTCTCAGTGGATACTAAATGTCGAGTAGATGTGTACTTCTTTAAACAGAGCAGTTCATGCTTCTGTAGCTTGGTTACATTAAATGCATGTGCATCTCTTCTCTCAAGCTATTCTCGAAAACTATGGCATTTTTAATGGCATACACACTCTGCGCGCAGTGGCTTAGTGGTTAATGTGCTAGAGCTAGACTACTGTGCGAAAGGTCCCAGACTCCAACATCTTAATTTTCGTCTGACGAACATCCGAGGGTATATCTGTACTGAAAAAGATTTCAATTCAGCCATCCGGACTCGCATTAAATTGTAGGTCCTCACACAAACGAATGGTTGTGAGAAGTTAGATCTTAGGGTGCCTATTACGGACCTGTTGCGCCAACTATTTATTTATTTTTTTTACGCTAAGAATCATCAAAACTATTTATCTTATTAGTACCGGCCAAGTGAAAGTGGCGTTTTGTTTTTAATCGACCTTTTGCTAGCCATTCCTTCATACCAATCAAATGACACCCTAATTTATTATTACCTTCATTATTTCTTCAGAAATATCAGGATGATGAGGAAATCACTACACTTGACTGCTTGCAAGTGGCTGCATCGTTGGCCATATTCACACACTCGGTTTATAATTTCCGTTTGGCTTCGACTATCATAACTCAAACCCAAGATGCAAGAGTAAATGCCTACCGCACAGAACTAAGCAACAGACAAAGGTATGTACATGTACTATAAACTAGCTTTCAAATAAGTTTCATATTAATTCTGGTGCTTTCAGAAAAATGTTTGACAAAATGTATAAAGAGACAACACGCACACAAGGAGTTGCTAAGGGGAAAATGGATCTTATCCGTTTAATAAATGAAGTTCCTGACAAACAATATCTCAACGATTTGCACAAGATCAACAAGGATCTCAACAAAAAAAATGTTCGTTTTTCAGCTGGCAAAGATGGTCACATTCTTTTAAATGATGACGTTGCTGTTAAATCTAGCATTTTACGGGACAGTGTTCAGCATGGTAAAGGCGAAAATGTACTTGGACAAGTCACAAAGCCAATTCCCCAATCGCATCAGACAATACCAAATGTCGAGACGGTTAACATGCTGACCAGCCATGCTTTCGCCGAAAACAGCGCGTCTCTCATTAATTATTGTCAAGGCTTTGTTAAACTTGCCGATGTTATTTTGAATCACGACACTTTTCAGAATTGTATTCAAACTTTAATAACGAACGTAGGAGCTCAGATCACAGAATTTCTTATGAAAAAGGCTAAAGAGTTCTTAGATAAATTCCGAAGCTACGTGGAAAATCTCATAAAAACGAAATTGTATTTAGAAAACGTTTTGTGGGATTTGTATAGGGAATGTGAAAAGGAATTAATTGATTTCAGTTTACAGGCCCTGGAAGAAAACATAACCATGATATTCAGGAAGCTTTTGGAACTTTACAAGCAGAAGGCATTACGAAACGATTCTGCAGAAATTATAAAATGTGATGTCTGCAATGGTACCTATCAAATATGTTTGATAGAATAGATGAGATGTTTGATAAACTTTTTACGGTAGCAAATAATTCAATTTTATCTGAAAACTGCACAACAGATTTAAAAAAAAAACCAATGACAACCCAAGTACCTTAAACTTGTAAAGCAATAGAAATAGAGCACACATGGGACTTTTTACCTATGACAATTACAGTCTAATTATTAGACTCTAATAGATAAATAAAAACAAGCAGATGTGCCTTAAGTGTGGTGATATTTTACAATTCTTTGTTACAAATGTATTGATAGTAAATACAATTTTTCTCTACTAATAAATAAATTTAAATGTATTTACAATAATAAATGTATGAAATTATAAAATTGTTTTTATGTTAAACCAAGATCAAGGGTACTGTTCCGATAAACTATACGAATTTCTCAAGTACACTTAACAATTAAACTTTGGAATTCGCTTCTTGGGGACATAATTTATAGAGGACTAGAACCTACAACAATTTAAAGAACTAATCACCCTTATTCCCGTTGGCGTTTGTCGTATACGACTCATATGTCGTGTCGTTTTAAACACGATATTCCGATTTTTTTCCGAACTTTTGTAAAAGATTTTGCTTCTTTTTCAAGTGTTCACTGTAATTTCAAATCGTTTGTTTAAAAAAAGTTACAAACACTGCCTTAAAACCGAAATGAAATATCAGGCGTTTACGACAAACGCCCACGGGAATAGGGGTGAATATGTAACCGAAAGCATGTCAGGTCGCTGAAGCCTTATATAGGCCGCTTTTTCCGAGTTGGAAACTCATTCAAGAAAATCAGCAGACAACTATCTGGTCACTTTTTCAAACAAACTTTGTATCCCATATCTGACGGGCAAGTAACCCCACGTGACTGTTGTATTGCATACCGCGTATTACCTGATAAAACTATCAAAAGTGAGATTGTATTATTCTAAGGCTACAAGTTGCCTGGTGCTGAACATATCCCAAATAATGCTGCAATAGAGTTGGGTGTATGTTTTCCAATACTGAAAAAACCTCTGCCGTTTTCCCACTATATTCACCCTTATTCTACGTGGCGTTTATATTAAACGACAGCTGGCGTTTTTTGAGTCGAGTCGCTTTAGTGTCGTTTTAGTATCGGTATTCTATTCCTTGAACGCCTCCTCTCTTATTTATTTTACATTCCACATGAGTTCCACACCAACAACTGATAATTGACAAGTAGGTATTTATAGCAGCAAAAGGGGGAGATTTTTCTTTTGGTAAATTTCTTAACACACGGAATTTAAATCCAAACAAAATCAAACGAAAACATTGTTGAGCAGTCCTAATGGTCGCGATATTCACCCTTATTCTACGTGGCGTTTATATAAAACGACAGCTGGCGTTTTTTGAGTCGAGTCGCTTTAGTGTCGTTTTAGTATCGGTATTCTATTCCTTGAACGCCTCCTCTCTCATTTATTTTACATTCCACATGAGTTCCACACCAACAACTGATGGTTGACAAGTAGGTAGGTATTTACGGCAGCAAAAGGGGGATTTTTTTTGGTAAATTGTTTACACGCGGAATTTAAATCCAAACACAATCAAACGAAAAAAGTGTTGAACAGTCGTAATGGTCGCGATATTACAACAGTTTAAATCAAGAAGACGAGGTTAATAAGGTGTTCGTCTTCTAAACTGTTGTAGGTATTTATGTTTTGTATTTTAAAGTGCTAGTCATTTTAAAACTGGCTTCTATATTGCATTTTCTTGCGGTGGATTGAATGATTTTAATTTGGGTCTTGCCCAACCAACCCTTAGTAAAATCCTAACAGAAATGCTTACCGTCATCGAAGAAAATATATACCTACCCACACTGGATAAACATGCATTACACGGAAGAAGAAAGGAATTGTGCAAAAATGATGTTTTACCAAATTTCATTTGATCGGAGTTTGTTATTTCCACCCTTAAAAGTAAGAGAATTATGAAATCACTGCATAAATATAATCAATTACCAAAACTCACATGTTTTTTCTTAAATTTGCATCCTAGTCGTTTAAGAATTTGTAATCGACAATAATCGGCGTTTTATGAGTCGTTTTGTGCAACTAAAACGACAGTCAGAATGCGAAAAAGTGTGTAGAACTTGTGTTCCACACTACTTAAACGCCACATGTCGTTAAACGACATAAAACGCCTAGAAACACGCCACATGTAATACCGATTTCAAAAAACGCCATTTGTCGTTTAATATAAACGCCACGTAGAATAAGGGTGATTACATCAGTTTAAATCAAGAAGACGGGGTAAGGTATTCGTCTTCTAAACTGGTGTATGTATTTATGTTTTGTATTTTAAAGTGCCAGTCATTTTAAAACTGGCTTCGACATTGCGTTTTCTTGCGGTGGAGGGATTGATTTTAATTTGGGTCTTGCCCAACCAACCCTTACGCCTTGTCCAGCGTAGCCACGAGAAATGCGGTGCGTGCGTTGATTACAAAATCAAACCTATGTTGGGAAATATAGATGTCCAACGTAGGCACGATTTTGCGGTAAATCCGTGCGTTGCGATGTTCCCGCATCGCAAGCATTGTTTGAAAATCAAACTGGTTTGATTTTGCCCGCATTATCGTGCGGAAATTATGATGGAAGTTTTTATTTCATAATTGACAGAGAAGGATTGCGAAAAAGGAATGGAACAAAGTTTTCTGAAATGTCGAATGTTTTTAACTGTATATATTGCACTAGTTGTGTCGCGTTTCTTTTTTAGATTTTTTAATATTCTTATTTTCAATAAGCTATTTTCTATCAAAAAAATCGTTCTTGCCTAAATAGAAGTCATTTTACACAGAATGACAGCAGTTTATTAAAGCCATCCGCATGAACGCATTATCGTGTTCTAATTGGACACTTTCCGCATTCCCCGCAAAAAAATGCGGTGCGTTCAAGCAACGCACCACCCGCAAAATCGTGCCCGTGTCTACGCTGGACACGGCGTTAGTAAAATCCCAACAGACATGCTTACCGTCATCGAAGAAAATACATATATACCCACACTGGATAAGCATGCATTACACGGAAGAAGAAAGGAATTGTGCAAAAATGATGTTTTACCAAATTTCATTTGATCGGGGTTTGTTATTTTCACCCTTAATCATAAGAGAATTATGAAATCACCGCATAAATATAGAAAATTACCAAAACTCATGTTTTTTCTTAAATTTGCCTCCTAGTCGTTTGAGAATTTGTAATCGACAATAATCGGCGTTTTATGAGTCGTTTTGTGCAACTAAAACGACAGTCAGAATGCGAAAAAGTGTGTAGAACTTGTGTTCCACACTACTTAAACGCTACATATCGTTAAACTACATAAAACGCCTAGAAACACGCCACATGTAATACCGATTTCAAAAAACGCCATTTGTCGTTTAATATAAACGCCACGTAGAATAAGGGTGATTATAAAGCAACCACCCAAGATTAACAAAGAGAGACTTGAACGCGCAAATTGCATTGAATGTACATAATAGAAAATAGCTTTCTTTCTTACTTATCCAGGTGGCGGGGTGGACTTGGGCCTCTCCAGCTAGATCGGTCTCTGGCTAACTGCCTCCAGTTGCGCACTCCAAGTTGATTGAGGTCCCATTCAATTTGTGCGACCAACCTAAGGCGAAAACTTTCTCTACTATGTTGTCTCTCTGGATTGGAGTTGAAGACTCTTCGGCAAACGTTGCTTAAATCATTTCGAACTTTTTCCAACTTTGGGCGCATTGTCCTTTCCTATATTTCAATTGATTCAAAAAAAAAAGTTTTGCTGCGCTAGTTCGATGGCCAAATTTTGTCTCACGCTCTTCCATCAGCCAGCTGCTTCGTGTCGAAAATTTGTCTTATGTGAACAAGCCTTTGTCAAAGCACAATAACTTAAAACATCTGAAAAAAGAAAAACCATACAAAATATACTTTTAATTGATTTGAAGCAAATCAATACTGCTCGTTATTTGCAAGATTGAGACGTGCCAATTTTCTTTCCACGTTAAAATTTCAAGTCACTTCTTTTATCTATTGCACATTTTAACAAATTAACAATACCATTCCATGACCAGCTTTTGGAACTTTGGAACTGAATGAAGTTCCAGCGAAGATCCGTATTATGCATCGAGCACAATAATAAAGTCCATAAATTTGAATTATTTGTGGAGATTTTGTTTTCTTAGGTTCATCTGTGTCTTATTCTTTCCTGTAGGAAGACACGTAGCCGAAAGTGACATTATTTCTTACGTATTTTTTCTAGAATCTGCGCACTCCTTAAGAGACCTCGGTTCCACCTGTTTGTTTGCCTTGATCAAGGCATTTTTGACAAATTTAGAATCGCACATACATGCTAGTTGTACTAGTCTGGGTTGCCATAACAATAAAAAATACATCAAAACTAAAGTGACATAATCGGATTCTCATTTTATTAACTTGGCGGGTAAATGTATACCCTCGTGTGTATTTGAAACTATGTCTGATCAGGAGTTTTTCTCATCTCTATTAAAACTTCATTGGATGAAAATATGACTTCTTACAGGCGACGATTTGAATTGCGTTCTGGTAAATATTTTCAAAATCAGACGAGTTGATTTGTCTTAATCTATCCTCCTATTTTAACTTTTTTCGTCCCTAGTTCGCATGCGATGTACAAAAGCAGCACCTTTATTTTTTCTAAAATTTTCAAACGGATCATTTATGTTGATTCCAACGCCCTGTGAAAGGAGTACATTAGAAATGAGCAACAATATAAAACAAATAAAAACCGCCTATACCTTGTACATATCTCTGCGTTCTCGGACTTCGCCTCCCGATATGGGCGCCTCAATTCCTTGATTCTTTGTACCAAGACCCGCACCTGATCCGGCCCAACCCATTTTCATGAGCATTTGATGCCCCTTATTGGATTCCTCAATGAAATCATTTGTTTTACTATAATTTCCTCCACTGCAATAATAGTGGTTTCGTTATGAAATATTTTAAGGCAAGGGAATGCAAATTGAAAGAAGACTTACAAGAAACTAGGCGGAGTTATTGATCTCTCCCTTTCTCGACGAATGCTGGTTCGATCACGGGCTTCTCTGTCACGTGTCTCCTTATCACGAGCATCTCGATCGCGTGGCTCTCTATCGCGATTTTCACGCGATTCTCGTTCGCGATCACGATCGCGATCCCTCTCTCTGTCTCGTTCTTTAAGAGGTGAGACTTTACGTGGCGATCGATTTCTTGAATTGTTCGCATATCGACCTCTAGGCTTTTCGTGGATTGTGGGTGAACGGGAACGTGATCTAGATCGGCGAGGCGATCGCGATCGTGATTTTGATTGTGGCGTCCTGCTTCTGCTTTTTGATCTATAAAAAAATGATGCGTTTCATTAAATGTGTGAATAGAGCAGATGAAGGGTTGCTTCTTAATTTATCAATAAAACGTTCGATATATTGTTAAGTCAGATGACTTTCGTGTTATCTTGTTGATAAAAACAGCAGTTTCACTTCATATTTCCGAAGCCCTCCAACTTCCACCACGATGAGGTAGAGGAATTGATGAACCTCTTGATATTTGCAACACTAATTTTAAGCAGTCAACAATTTTCCCTTCGCCGTTTATCATAAACTTAAATAAATAACAAGAAAAATAGAAAATTTACCTGTAGCATCGTTTGTTCGCTTGCTTCTTCGGTTTCAACATCTCCAACAGTATTGGGCTGGGTGATCGTGATGGTTGTCGTGTGCCATCCTTTAGTTCTTCTTCCTTTTGTTTCTTGGCGGCATTTTTCACCTTATAGTACTCGTACAGGCCAAGTTTTTCCCAGCCCTCACTGCAATTTAAAATAAAATTCAACATTGGCTTGTAAAGATATACACTAAAAACATACTTATCACGTGGACGATCATGACTTGGCGGCGCAATAAATGCAGCCAGAGCATTTGTTAGACGCTCACTTTGAGGAGTCGGCGCTGGAAGGCGTATCTCCTCGGGATCCAATGGCTTGTAACTATAGTCTTCCAAACGTATAAGAGAAACCATCAAGCCAGCTGGTAAATCGTAATATGGAGCTGTTGGCTTCGGATCTTCTTCGATCACCAGAGGCGTCATAGTCGCTTGAACTACACTGACCGTTTGTGGCTGGGTTGCAGCACCGCCCGGTGTCAAGAAGCCTGGAGGAGGTTTTGACAAGTCTGGGATTAAAAAGCTAGATATCACCGCCGCGTAATCATTGCTATCATTTCCCGACGAATTCGTAACACCCATGCTAGAGAACGGATTCTGCCCGACTGATGGGAAATTATTGTGATGCTGTGCTGTTGAAGCAACAGTAGCGCTACTTCCGCTGGCAGTAACGCTTCCTAACCCTGAGCTACTGTTGCTGCTTCCACCGCCACCACTTGAATTACTATTGAACTGTGAAAAGGGATTCTGTTTATTGTGCACTGGCTGATTGCTGAATAAGTTCCCAAAGAGTGGCTGATTATTGTGTTCAGGACCCGTGCTGTTCATACTCTGCGGAGGATTCGTGTATGGAATCTGATCTGTTGGCATTTGAACCTTTTGCGCCATCAATGGTTGAGGCGATGGATTTCTTATCGACGACGTATTCATGAGCTCATTATTCTGCAGCATATTGTTGTTCACCGCTGCTGAGATTGCCGATGACTGCATCTGCTTGGGATCAATTAATTGCTGTATGATCGCTGCACTTGGTAATACTGCAGCAATTAGTTGCTGTTCAAGAGCCTGCTTCTGCTGTTCGAGAACAGCGATCTGCTGTGTTGCATGCTGGATGAATATCTGATGTTGCTTTTGATATCTGAAAGAAAATACGTTGTATAAGCAATGCATGTGGCGTCGTCTATGTGCTCATACCCATCTAAGGTTGATTTGGTCGATTGGGCCAAGTTGCTCACAATATCGCGATGCATATTCATCAAGTTGGTTTTGTACTCATGCATTGACGAATCGGGTGATCCCAATTTTGATATAACACATGCGTCAAAGAACTTTGCTTTTGATTCCCATAACGAGAGCAACTTGGTTAGTTTGCTTTTTTGCTCGTTACTAGCAACTGTGAGCGGAGATTGAGAGAGGGAATTATTTTACAACCGCAAAGCCACTATATAACTATGTAGTTGGTACTTACTGAGTTCAGCACTGCAGAACATTGGTATCACAACATTCTCTAAACTGTTTTTCAGATCATTTGAGTTTTTCCTAACACTGAAATTGATGGATGTGAAATGAGTTTATTGAAATCGTGTGAGATCTTTTGATTTTTTTTTTGGGAGTGCGCTTCTGGTAGATTTGACTTTTTTCGTTTAATCACGAGCATGTGATAATATTTCCAGGGAGTTCTGTATAAACCGAGCACTTCAGAGACTGAATGCGATGAAAATTAAGTGCGTCGGTCACCATCATAAGCGATCAATCACCGTTCCAACTGACCTGCTATATTGAACAGAGCAAGTCCTAAATTGATTGATAGAATGAAAAGCATAGCGGTGACACACAAATCGCGACGATTGGTTTGTGGGCAGATAGCGCAAACATAACGCTAAAGCCGTGCATAATGTTAGTTTATTTTTGCTTAAAATTCGGGCCTATATCGGGCTACTGCTATAGATAGTATGACCTATCCAAACATGCAATTTATTGCATACATAGATGTATGCACATAAAACGTTTATTTGACGTGGACCCTAGGGCGCACTAGTGCTCTCCTCAAACATTGAGTGCGCCCTAGGACTGACAACGTCAAACAAACTTCTAAACTAAAGGTGCTAGTACACGGTATGTAGCACGCCTCATATATATGTGGCTCTCGTCAACTGAGAGTGCACAAAGAGAGCTTATACACGGCATGTACCCATTGGGACCATTCGCTGACGTCAAAATGACGCCAGTGCTACATATATATATATATGAGGCGTGCTACATATCGTGTACTAGCACCTTAAAGTCATAACTGAAGGGATATATGTAAGAAGTTTGGTGTCATCATCGGACATCGGACAATATATTTTGTTCTTGTTCATTTCTAAGACAAAGTTTGTATATCTTGTAAGACAATCAGCAGGTGGCTGGTAGTACTAAATTCTCGGTGTTCAAGAAGATGAATAGTAATCGAAAGTCCAATGAAACTAATAAACATACCGAATAGTATAGGGGGTCTAGTTCTAAAAGATATCTCATTCGTCAAACCAGAAGTACACTCAAACAAGTTACAAACAATAAAGTAAAAGTAATAAAACCATAAATAAAATCAAATAAACTTACCAATGATGCAGTATATCATTTACTAAGTATATAAGATGTAACTTTTGTGTAAATGTTGCTCCATTTATTAATGCCCTAAAAATAAATTAACGAGAGAAATTGTTTGTTTGGGTTTTTGCTTTCACTTAGCCAAATGTTTTGTTTGCATTTCTCTACAGTATACATTTATTATGAATCGCAGTGTTTCGTATTTTGTTTTTATTTTTTTTTTCGCTCCGCCGAACCACACACATTGATATCCATACAACAAAACATAGGCAAACCAAAAACGACGCACCGACGATAGCAATATTAACAACAGAAAAAAAAAAAAACTATTTTTAAACAAAAGAAAGTGTTAATCTAAATTCAACTGATCGTGTACCAGAACAAATAATTGCAAATACTCTTGTTTCAATGTTTTTTGTTTTTTCTACTCTCATGGACATCATAATTATCTTTTCATTTTTCTTTTGTCAGAGCGAGAGAGTCATCATTACCAATTACCAATTATTTGAAACATTTTCATAAGTAGATTTTAAATTATATATAAAAAAAATAGAATATGGAAATTTTCAAATACAAAGAGTAAACCCTTATCTGACGCGTACTTCTTTAAAAGATATTGCAATACGACATTGTTTTTAGCGGTGTCGGATGAATGCTGTAAAATCCAGTTTTTGCCTAAAATTGCAATTACAAAAATTAACTTAATTTACAATCGATTCAATTAGGCAAAAAAAAAGTTGTTTAATATTATTATGTATTACTATAAATATCGTTTGTATAATTTTGAGTTTAAAAATAAGAACAAACTAAAAATTGACTTTGTAGTGGACAAACTAAATGTTGATGAATATGTTAAGGTTTTGCAGTTGCACTTGGAAAGGAAAAACATTTTCTTGGCATGAATAACTATTTAGAGGATTCACCTACATTCCCGTTGGCCGTATATGACAAGTGGTGTCGTGTTTTCTTTTGAACTTCTTTTTCAAAAAAGTTACAAGCAGAGATTCAAAAACAAAATAAAATATGAGTCGTATACGACATAGGACAACGGGAAAAGGGGGGTGATTATTTTAATGAAAGTTGAAAGATCTGTTTGTGGTTGCAAGAAATTTCTGGCTAGCTACTTTCTTAGCGATGACGAGAAACCTAAGCAGCTGGGTGAGCTTACGAACAAATTTAGTACCTAATCGGACAATGTATTAGACTTCTCATGCCAGAGACAGGAAAGAATGTCTTGTTGGCTCTATATATCTAGGACCCATAAGATTCTGCGAAACAGCCTTGTGCAAAAAATTAAAACTACCGTAATTGGATTTATGTCGGCATTAAGCTAGTTTCAGACGAGAAATACTATCAAACACTTCACCTCCAATCCCATTGTGTCACTGCATGAAACTCCAATTCTGCAATTCTCTTTTAGTCGAAAAATCTTAAGCTTTAGGCTAAATCCGTCAACATTCACTTAAATTGATGCGCGACGGAAAATATAGACGACAGTGCAAAAGCAGTATCCCAATAAAGACATTAGAGAAGACATTGTTCGTTGAAATAGGAAAAAGGCGGCACCTTTGTTAATACTATGCATTATACGACACCACACACGGGAATGGACTAAAGCTAATTGAGCTACCGAAATACACACACAAGAAATGTGTCAGATGTCCGATCAAAGCACGAAAAATCAAATTGATTGCATTACGATCGACGGGTATTTTTGACATCCACAGTCCACACATTCAGAGGTGCCAGTATTTGCTCAGACCCTGCTTTCCCGATCGCATTTGAATCAATCTCTCAAAAAGTCACGTGGCGCCAGATTCAAGTCTATAAGATCAGTGCAAGAACATATTTTCATTTTTACCAGGCCATCAAGAAGAAACAAACGTTTCGATCTCGAATGCCGGCGACCTTATGCAGCCAAGCAACAGAAATATCTCGCAATGCTTCGCACAAAAAAAACCCCACCCGAGAGAAAAGCTGCTTATGACAAAAGCACAAACTTTTCCAAAAAAAAAAACGATAATACGAGAAGCGGGTAGTTGTGTCGAAAGAAAGATGTCACTCTAATTAAGTTCGAAAAATTTACCAAGGACCATCGTTGGCGAACAAGAGAATATTGTAGTAAAATCGCAATATGTTAGAATATGGCCCCTATTGCGAGTGTCGATAGTTGATCGTTGATCGACAACTGTGATTGTCGATTGCGATTGATATTTGTTGGATTTGACAGTCGCTTGTAGTCGGTTTCAAATGTCTGGTTGATGCTTTATCTTGGAAGTGACAAAATGTTGTGCTTACGAATAGCTAAAATCAATCGACGCAATCGACAATTGTCGTGACGATCGCTGATCGACAATACAATAAGGGCCTATGCCTGTATGCTCTTCCTCTTGGCTGTCTCTCCTGTCAGTCCTTTAGCACTGACAATGATAAAAAAAAAAGAAAAACTAGACCGAAATTAAGTGAGCGTAGCGAAATCTAAATTTAAATCCAACAAAGCTGTAGAAGCTTATAGGTCGTTGTCAGTGCACTCTTAGGCTGGGAAAGTCCGCCATCGTGCCAATAAGGTCAACCAGGTTTTGTTTTTTCATATAGTCTACTTAAATAAATTATAAAAAAATGTCCACTACACTACACTACTACCTCTTATCTTAAGACTATATGTGATTGATTTCCTATGGTTAGTCTATATTTACCTGCGGATATGCTGTCTTTGGTGCATGCATCGATAATTGGCTGTAGAACTCCATCAAAATCTGACAGCGATATATTATTTTCTTCAGCTTGCTCTTCCAAACTATTGTTTTGTGCGTCTTCAATAGCTTCGTCAATTTGTTTTTGTTGTTGCTGCATCAAAGCCTAAGTATTTTTCATAATTAAGGGTAGAAAAATATACATAAAAAAACCGAAAGAGAAATAAATCCAAGGGTAATTACGTAGAAATAAAATAAGTTAACCTTAAACAAAAATTAAAAATGTGTGTTGTTGTAAACAGAGACAAAAAATTCCATGAGTGAAAAACGCAGCTGAACAGAGCATCTAGAACATCGTATGCGGATGGAGGTATGGTTTAAATTACCAAACAAGTCGAACATCTAAAAAAACGTTACCAATTTTACATTTGACGGAAGAAATAATTTGCAGAGTGACATCTTTGTTAATCTGTGCCTTGAATTCAAGTGAGAGTATCAGCAAACGACAACAAATGTTTGAACATTCAAATACCTTTGAGAGATAAAATTATTACAGCAACAAATATATTAGAGTAATGAAATGACTGCGACGGAGATGAAAAGGTGAATGATGCCAGCAGAATCAACGGAACATGATTGTATCAAATTCAGACATTCGCGAAATTTTACAATTAAAAAGTACAAAGGCTTTAACCAGTTTTAAAACGTGCAAGAGCGGCTAAAGGAAAACCAAGTTAGAAAGGTATTTTTTAAATGAAGACAAATATACTAGAAGTAAGATAAAGAAAACGTTTTTTCGTTGCAACGAAAGCAAAGGGAAAATGGAAACGTGAAATACATTAATAAAATGCAACTTTTGGGCGCCCCACAAGACAGGCTGCTAATGCTCATGACCATACAGTACACTTGACAACCGCAAGGACATCAACTTTCCAAAACTCCTTCTGTTACAGGACAAGCAAACTTTGGAACTCGCTTCCTGTGGATATATTTTCAGAAGACTACAATTTGCAGCAATTTAACATACATCTGCAGGCATCTCGTTTGCCTTTCCCGGAAGAAGTATTTAAAAAAAAACCAACGAATAACTAAGAAAAAGTACATATTAGTATGCTTGCCTTCGACATAGCTTACAAATTACAAATAACAATGTAGAGATCTTAAAATCACAGACAATAATGAAGTGATAAATGGAAATAAAATCTAGAACCATTCAAACCAAAACCACCAGGTTCACTGCAATTTCGGGTCATGGGTTACTTGAACAGTGAGCCTTATTAACGATTTTTCCTTATCATAAACAAACTAGGATGTACATGAATACGCTAAAAAGCTCCTACTATCGAAGGTATTCAGCTCTGTTCTCCTGTATACTGGCGCGGTCCGGGCGGATGCACCCTCTACGAATGAAACAACAGGGAAAAAGCTGTCGTCATTCCATTCCATTGCAGACGATTCACAGAATAGACCTAATTCTCCAGGCGAAGGACAATTGAAGTGGAATATTCAACTTTTCAACGACTCTCCTAAATGAACTCCAGGGAGTTGGCACAACAAGCAGCAGAAGTGTCAGAAGTAGCTGACACAATACAATATGCAGCACGAACTGCTAACCAGTCCCAAAAAGGAATACCTAACGAAAGCGCATGTTGGTAGCACGGCACCGCAGTTGGTACTGCGGTAGAATAGATTATCACATCAATTTGCACAACAACAAAAAAAAAACAATGACGCAGGTTTGATGAATTGTATTGAAATGTTTTTAAAAAATATATATATTTTTAAATCAATTTTAAATAAATTCCTCGATAAATGCAAGTTATTACAGAAAATAAAATATGTACAAATATGTACTCTTCCCGAGTTTAGCGAAAAACAACAGACAGATGCATTTTAGATTTTTTTTGTATACTTTAGTAATAGTGAAGTAATCTTCGGCGCTTTTGTTAAAATTTTGACTGGATTAACGATTTATTATTACCGTACAATAATCTTATCTCGAACAAGACAGTAGCTCATGATAACCTTAAAAGGCCAATTTAGGCCGAAATTAAGCAGAGGGGTTATTTTTTGGCTCTTAAATTAAGCCACCTCATTATGCTTGACTTTCAGTAGTAGCAATTATTAATAAAACCTCTAATAGTGACTGAAAATGTGCAAAGCGAACTAGAAACGCTAGTACACAAGAAATCACAATGTTAAGTTAACAAAGCTCACGACAGCTTTGGGAGGACAGGGTACGAACAAATCAGACCTTTCCTGTTGCGGCGCCCAAGTGTAAAGATCGCCAAAACTGAGGAATTAATTTAACAATGCAAGGAATAGGTATCAATGTATCCAAAAAATTACAAAACAAGTAATTACAAGTTTCAAAACTAAAAGGAAACCCCCGATGACCTCTACAAGCTGCATAAAAGGAGTCCCTTTCGACTCCATTCATAGTTACTTTGAAACCCTAGACTTAATACAATATTACAAAGAGCAACGTTAAGAATTGGAAAATATTCCATACATGAATATAGTTTAGTTTTCCCCTATTTAGAATGTAAATGCATACCGAGTGCTGGGCAGATAAATTTTGCTCCGACTGATGAATCTGCTTGCGCAAGTTGTTTTGTTGAATATTGATAGCCTCGATTTGTGATGTTATCGTCATCGAGTTAGTGTTGTTTGCCTGATTGCCACCATGTCCATTTCCCCATAAGCTAGTAGGGTTGGGTTGATTTATATTTATCGATTGTTGTTGGGGATAGCTGCCACCACTTGCCCCAACGCCGCCCATTTGTTGTTGTCCGATCTGTGGCATATTTGGGTTATCATGAAAACTAAGATGTTGTTGCGGTGATTGTGCTATGCTTTGATTATCATGGAAGTTATGCTGCTGTTGCTGCGCCTGTCCCCCCTGATGGTAATGATGGTTTCCCTGTGAGATTGAGCCTTGTTGTTTCAAAACTGCAAATAAACTCATTCATTAATACTTAGATAAGAATATGATTCTGATTTTGTGTGCGTCTGGGACGGCAAACTACTGCCAGATCCAGTTAAATGATGGTAACAAAACTCAGATCATGAACTGAAACATCTTACAGGCTTGTTCTGCTGCAACTCGCCATTCGTAGTAACTGCAATATTCTCCGCCATATAAAAAATCAAATTTGGGATTGCCTTGCTGTTTTTGTTTAGTTATTTGTTCAAATTCAGGTCCATTTCTTGCGACAAATTCCGCAAGTTTATCAATTATATTTCGAAGGCTAGCATCTGTAAAAACGAACAATAAGAGGTGTGAACTTTATTAGATACGTTTAAAAGGTGGCGCAAACTTACCTCTCGGTGCAGGTGGTCCATCCATATTTCGTGAATGCACGAGTGTTATAATTTACAATTTGTTTGCTCTTGGAAAATAAATTTTAGTGAACTTTTTGCGCAAATTTCCACTTGTCAACTCTCAAATTAACGCCATTTTTAATATTTTTTTTTATTTCTCAAACCGGTGGTAGAGAGCGAAGTGCGATACGGTTTATTATGGAAAAGGCCTTAGGGTGGTCGTGCAATAAACTAATTCGGTATTCACTTAAATCTGATAAATTTATGCAGCTCGTAAATGTATAATTTTCTGCGGTGCTTTATGGTGGATTTACATACACGCCACGCAATTTTGCATGACTTTAGAGAGAGAGAAAGAGATCTATTTTTCCACAGTCTACGCTAATGATGTGTAAGAGTGAGCCCACGATCCTAATGAATTGAATTTAGTCCGCCATAACTATTTTAAGGAGGTTTGTGGTTTCACTCTTACAGATCATTAGCCTAGACTGTGGAAAAACGGATCTCTCTATCTCTGAAGTCATGCAAAATTGCGTGGCGTGATAATGTAAATCCAGCATAACTGAACACGACTGTAAATCTGGAAAAAAACAAGCAAAACATACGACTGTCTGCCAAAGTTTGATATTTTGTGATTTGCGTAACTTTCAGCGGTTGATTTCCGAGCCTAAATCGTCGCGGAAAATTATGAGGTCCGCGTAAACTATTCTTCATACAAAATCTGACAGTTCATTTACGAGGTGGTAAATTTCTGCAGTTTACCCAGTTTATGAGGCGTTTAAGTGAATACCCTTAGTTTAAACTTTAAACCCATATTTACGATTGTTGAACGAATTGATGAAATACGAGCGGTCCACTTTTTTATGCATTAATAAACAGAAAATCGCACATTTTATTATTCCAAAAGAAGGATAATTAATTATCCCATCAAAATGTATTAAGAAAACAAGTTTATAAACAGTTTAAATAACGAAATTTCTAATACCAAACTTTTTGCCGCGAACAGAAACACACTTGGCGCTAATTTTCACAGTTTATTCGCAATCCACATGATTTACTTCACGTTCCACAAACTAGCCAATAAAACATTCGTTCGAACTTAACCTCAAACTAGACATTGCGGGTAGAAATCGATGGCTGAAATTTGCAAAATACTGTGACCTACAAAAGTGTTCATGTTAACGGACTCTCAAAACATGCGAATATTCGTTCGTTCGTAGCTCGTAGGTAGTTGGTCGCTCTCATGTGAATGGTCCTTTGGGTCTTTAAACAGACTAATGAATGGTATAAAAATGTGCTCACACCTTTATTGTCTATTTGGTAAATGCCAACCAAAATACAAGAACAAGAAGAACAAGACAAGAAGGCGAATGACAACTATACATAATTAAAAAAAATTAATTCCAGCTCTGGAGTTTTTGTTAAAAAAAAGTACGTGCTTATCAATTTGAAGCTCATTACCACATCACGTTTCAAGTACGATCCCTCTATTTCCGAATAATGAAGTCATAAGTAGTGCGCCGACTTTGGGCTTAAGATGAATCCAAGCAACAAATCCGAAACGATTGTTATCAATGGGAGCAGTGAAAAAAGGTACACGAGTAAAAATGCCGGGTCCGCAGAGGAACTTAAAATTCTCTGCTTTACATTGACGCACTACAACAAAACAAGTCAGTTTTTGCTTTGCTGTCTTGGGGTCTTTGTCCTTTACCTTCTCTATGGTTATATGCAAGAGCTTATATTCACCCTCGAAGGATTCAAGCCGTTCGGTTGGTTCTTAACTTTAATACAGTTTTTCTATTACATCCTGTTTGGCCTTTTTGAGCGTAAAATAGAAAATAAAAGTGCAAAGCGATGCATTCCAATGAAGACTTATGTAATTTTGGCTGCACTCACGTTGGGTACAATGGGTTTGTCAAACTCTAGCCTCGGTTATTTAAACTATCCAACACAAGTGATCTTCAAGTGTTGCAAGCTTATTCCTGTGCTCATCGGAAGTATTCTAATACAAGGCAAGAAATATGGTCCGTTAGACTTTTTTGCTGCCATAGCCATGTGTTTTGGATTAACGCTGTTTACATTGGCCGATTCCCAGGTGTCACCAAATTTCAATACATTTGGCGTGATGATGATCTCCATGGCGCTGCTCTGTGACGCAGTCATCGGCAACGTACAGGAGAAAGCGATGCGTGAACACAAAGCCTCCAGTAGCGAGGTTGTGCTTTATTCTTACGGACTAGGGTTTTTTTACTTGTTCGTGATTATGGTGATAAGTGGAAATCTAATGCCGGGATTACAATTCTGCTTGGAGGTAAGGTTTTAAAAGGTTTAGTCATATTTGCCTCACTAACACCAACTATCTTTGCAGTTTCCTACAGAAACGTTTGGCTATGCTTTTCTATTTAGTTTATCGGGATACCTGGGAATTCAGTTTGTCCTAGCGCTGGTGAGATCGAGCGGCGCGCCGATTGCTGCAACAGTGACAACGGCAAGAAAGGCCGTCACTATTGCAATTTCATTTATTTTCTTCAGTAAACCATTTACTATGCAGTAAGTTCGCGACAGTTAAAAAAGCGGAAGTGTGTCTGATTGTATGTTTTTTTTTTCTATTTTTAGATATCTTTGGTCAGGGCTGATAGTGGTTTTGGGAATTTACATTAATGTGTATAGCAAGAACCATAAGCTGACATTCCGTGATTTACATGTTAAGTGCAAGAATCTTTTACATGTGCTGGGAAGATCCTCGAATAGGCGGTTCCTGATGGAAGTGTAATTTTATTTGTGGAAACGTTAACCCGCTTAGCTAAATAGATTTAATAAATAAAAAAAAATACTAATCACCTCGTTTTATCTATAATGTTTTATTAACTATCCCCTTAGCTACGCCTCAACATTATAGGCACTGTTGTGCGCCTTTGCATTCACTTTGCTCAGTATAGCAGTAAGTCCACGACCTGGTCCACATTCAAAAGTCCGGGGAAATTCTATCCCTTGTTTCCGCTCATATACCATATGCAAAACTTGTTCCCATTTGACAGGCTTTACGATCTAAAATGGAAATTTAGGCATTAACACATCGGTAAAAAAAATGTGTCCAAACCTGAGACGGCAATTGCTTTAGTACATGATTTGCATTTCTGTATTTTCGCCCATCAACGTTTGAGTACACTTTTATGAGGGGATCACTCAGTTCGATTGTCTTTAATGCTTTGGCAAACGGATGCACTGCTGATTCCATAAGCGGTGTATGAAATGCCCCACTGACTGCTATTCGCTTCATCCTACGTATTTTAAATATCTTTGCATTAGTTTCTAAGTACTCAAGTGCTTCGATATGGCCCGCAATTACTTTGCAGTGCGGATAGAGGTAGTTTGCAACACCGCATGTTGGATTCTCGATACCCTTCTCAAGACACCATTGCTTCGCTTGATTACATGCTTCTGTTATTTCTGAATCTGGACCAAATACTACCATACTCATGCCACTTTTAACTTGATCACAGGCAGCTTGCATGGCAGTAGCACGCACTTGCACCAGTTTTAAAGCCTTATCAAATGGAATAACACCAGCAAATACTAATGAAGTTATCTCTCCTAAACTAAATCCAGCTGTACCCATACAATTATCTATGGCTCTTGGCCTTTCTTCACGTAGCTGTTCCAAAGCGGCGAGTGATGTAATCATAACTGCAGGCTGTGCGTACTCCGTCATGTCGAGCTTTTCTTTGGGACCTTCAAGGCAAATCTTGAGGATGTCGTATTTAAGAACATGATTGGCTAATTCGAATATGGAACGCGCCTCTGGGAAACGCAAAAGCGATTTACCCATGCCAACATATTGTGCTCCTTGTCCTGGAAAGAGGATTATCGCGGCATCTTTCGGCTCCAGTTGACGCCTGTGTGTGCTTTCGGTGTGGTTTTTACAAGTTAGTATAAAATGTCTGCTTTTCGGGAAGTTACCATTACATTTGGCACTTAAAAACGGTATGACTTTGTTTGCTAACATTTTTAATTATATTTATTTAAAGTTTAAACAAAAACACGAAAGTTTTGTTCAATCAAATGTAAATTATCAAAAATATTCCAATCTGTCAAACTTGTTTGAGGTTACCTCTACCAGCACTGCCATAACTAAAAATTTAAAGTGTTATTTTTATGCAAAAAAAAAAAAAAAATTACTACATACTACTACGTTATTGTTTATAATTTACATAAACGACATAAAAAGTGCAATAAAAAATGGAAAGCCTGCATTGTTTGCTGATGATGCGGGTGATATACGTGGCTGATAAAAATTACTTAGAATGTCAACAAAAAATGCAACAGGACCTGGAAAGTGTTTCGGAATGGCTGAAGATGAATAAACTTAAACTGAATGTGACAAAAACCAAACAAATGATCATAAATAATCGACAAGGAGAGGACATAAGACTGAAAATTGACGGTGAATATATAGAACCAGTTAGTGAAATCAAGTATTTAGGTATAATAATAGATAATAAATTGACTTTTAGCAATCACGTAAAATACTTGTGTAAAAAAATAGCGAAAATAATTGGTTTTTTAAAAAGAATTAGAAATGATATATCAACATTAAGTGCAATAAACATTTACAATGTAATAATTAAGCCACATTTTGAATATTGTTCGTCAATTTTGTTTCTGTGTTCTGATTGTATAGTGCAAAGATTGCAATTGTTACAAAATAAGGCCATGCGATGTATTTTAAAATGTAATAGATACGTTTCAATTCGTTTTATGTTAAATTCGTTAAAATGGTTGTCAGTCAAACAAAGAATAGTAATGAATGTTTTATCGTTAGTGTATAGAATCAAAAATGACCTAATGCCTATTTATTACGAACAGCCAATAATTTTAGGCTACCAAACCTTCTAAAAGTAAGGTCTCAAAATTCTTTACAATATAAAGGCTTTAAAATGTTTAATGAATTGCCAATAAATATAAAAAATGAAACAAGTCTAGCTGCTTTCAAAAGAAATATAATTAATTACATTAAAGTGAATTTTTAAACACTACTCTTATGCAAAACTAAAAATAAAATACTACAAAAATGGCTTTTTTAAAAAGCTAAATAAATAAATATATACTACTACTACTACTACTAAAGGGTGATTTTTTAGCTGGTTTGGTTTTGGCAACACTGGTTTTGACAGCTGACGTGTGTTTAGTACCTTGTGTCACTGTCAAACAGCTTCAGTTTGGTTTGCAATTTGAATTTTACTATCAAAATTCGTGCTCGGTTCGAAATGTTCATCGCGCGCTGCTTCCATTTTATGATCGGCATTCTCGACCTTCTGAGCAGTCTATTCGGAAGATTGTGACCAAATTTCGCACCAAATTTACTTTGTTGGACATTAAACCACCAAAACGTTTACGTACTGTGCGTAGTGAAGAAAATATTGCGGCCGTATCAGCTAGTGTGACAGAAGACCGCGAAATGTCGATTCGGCGCCGTTCCCAGCAGTTAGGCCTTTGTTACAGCACTACGTGGAAAATTTTGCGGAAGGATTTGGGCGTAAAGCCTTTTAAGATACAGCTGATGCAAGAACTAAAGCCAGCCGACCTACCACAACGCCGAATTTTTGGTGAATGGGCTCTTGGAAAGCTGGCCGAGGATCCGCTTTTTTATCGAAAAATTGTGTTCAGCGATGAGGCTCATTTTTGGTTGAATGGGTACGTAAATAAGCAAAATTGCCACATTTTGAGTGAAGATCAGCCAGAAGCATTGCAACAGCTACCAATGCATCCCGCAAAAGCCACTGTTTGGTGCGGTTTATGGGCCGGCGGCATTATTGGGCCATATTTCTTCAAAGATGATGCGAATCGCAGCGTTACTGTCAATGGTGAACGCTACCGAGCGATGATAACAAACTTTTTTTTGCCCGAAATGGAAGTTCTTGACTTGCATGATATGTGGTTTCAACAAGACGGTGCCACACGCCACACAGCACGCGAAACAATGGCGCAATTGCGAGGCGAGTTTGGTGAACAGTTAATTTCACGTTTCGGGCCGGTCAATTGGCCGCCTAGATCGTGCGATTTGACACCATTAGATTATTTTTTGTGGGGTATGTCAAGGCTAATGTGTATAGGGACAAGCCCGCTTCGATTGACGCACTGGAAGCCAACATCCATGCATTCATTCGTGAGATACCGGCCGATATGTGTGAAAGAGTATGCCAAAATTGGACTCAGCGGATGGGCTACCTGAGACGCAGCCGCGGTCAACATTTGCATGAAATTATCTTTAAACATTAAATTGCAAGGTTCAAACTATCGATTCAAATAAATATTTCATTAATTTTTTCGAATTTTTTGTGTTTTTTTTTTTTTAAAGTTCTAAACCTCTTAAAAAATCACCCTTTACATACCTATATAATCTACTACCTTTTTGATAATCATAGGGACTTTCCAATAATCACCAATTTTGAAACCAACTTTAATTTCGACGGTTAATTTTACACTACCATTACCGCAATCAAAATTGTTTACAAAAAACTAGGTACTCTAGTTAAATTCTAGTACCCACAATTGAAGTCAAACCTTCTACATTAACTGTTATTCGAGCTGTTCGTTGTTCGTATGTTTTTTTCTAATAGATGTGCAATAAAACACGTTTTATGTACAAGAAATTGGTTGATTAACAACAGATTTTTATTTCTCAGTAGAGGCTGTTCTCTTTTAAACATTTTTCGAGTTACGAAGGCATTGAGTAAAAATTCATAGGAGTTAGTAAAATGTGTAAAATTTTCTAGTAAAGGAACAGACCTTTGCATCAATTACACCTCTTGCAGACACATCCTTCTACGACTCCAAAATGATATCGCCTGAGATTTACCATAAATACATACCTACCCAAAAATTTTTTTTTCCAAAAATTCGTAACTCCGTGGAGGGGAAAGTAATTCCGTTTTTCCACAGCAGAACTAGAGCACCCAATTCAAGTAGGTATACAATAGTATAACCAACTAAGGATAAACGATAACATCACAATAAAAAACTAATATTTGTTCCTCTAATCGAACTCATTTAATAAATTAGTTTTGAAATTCTCATTTAAAATCACTAAATCTTGAATAGCCTAATTCTGGAAAGAAACATTCGATATAGATCGAATAAGGACATCCTTTGCATCGCGATTATTAATGCTATCCGGAGTAACCGAAGTTCGTATTAATTCTCGTAAGCTCGCTGATAGTTTGGCATTCTGCTTCATTTCGTCATTCCGTTTCCGTTTGCCTTCAACAAACCGATCAGTTTTGAAATTTTTTCGACGTATGATTTCCTTTAGTTCGGCTCTTTTGACAGTCTCAAACTCCTTGGTCTCACGAAAATTCTCTGCATGCACCAGTTGTTCAATATAATTATCGTACCGCAATCGTCGCAAATAACTATTTAGCATATGATTACGAATTTGGTCGGCCCGTTGAAGTTGCTCCTCTAGTCGTTGACATATCTCCTGTTTACGTAGTTGTTCATCCAGTGTTTGTTCTTCTTGTACAATGGCAACTGCTTCGCTTTTTCGCAACTCATTGTTACGACGTTGCGCCTGTAGAATGTCTCTCTCTACCTTCAAGACGTTTAATCGTCATTTAGCCTTTTCGTCTTTATCACGCAAGCTGAAACGTAAACGTCGCAGCTCCTCCAGGTCCCTCTGCGCGATTTCATTGAGTCTAGCTTTGGTGAGTTGATAATCCTGAAATTGCTTATTCTGAACAGCTTTCTTGAACTCGTCCATTTGTTCGCATTTAAGAAGCTCTCGTTCGTATTGTTCGTTTTCCCAGAACTTCTGTGCCAGCCAAGCGTTCTCGTTTGCCATGACCTTCTCGCCACGCTTTTTTGCCATTCTATTCAGAATCTTCTTATCGCTTATGGGCACCTTATTAAAGGCCTTGGACACAGTAGGTGAGAGACATAGATTACGCATAGGTTCGCAGAGATCAATGGATTCCACACTTGACCACTGTTGAAACTGATGCGATTTGGCTTTGTCATGGAGTTCAGGAAGCCCATCGTTGAGGTTGAGTTCTTTCAGAATTTTACAGTCACGAGTGTAGTAGGAACTGGCGCTCCTGGAGCGTTTTATTTTCTTTCCTTTGGATTTGGATTTTTTTTGTCCAGTCCTCTTGGTGTCTCTACTAAGTAGCAGCGGCAAGCGTTCAGACAAAGGTGCAACTTCAACAGCGACACTTTCCAATAGGCTGTCTGTGTTGAGGGTATTGTGGGAACTATAGCAATCACACTCACAAATCTCACAGCAAGTATCCGCGATACTATCCAACATGTCAAGATATCGGATATGTTCATCACGTTTGGTTGGTTGACTTTTACCCGATGACATACTGCTAAGTGAAATACTAACTAAATTGTTTTCGAACTGTTTGCGATTATGGCTGAATAGAATTAATTTGTGATTTGTTCAACAATCCGGGACAATGTAGGTCAAGTAAAACTAAAAATATTTCAACTTGTTTAGATGGTATCGATTACAGAAAACAACGGTTACTATGGGAATATGTCACTTGAACTTTCAAGGCAAGAAAATTGTCCAAAATACAATGCACTGTGCGCAGCGCAGATATGGAATTCCTTCATGCGACGATGGGTGAATAACTGCACATAAGATGTGGTGTAAACTGACTTTCTACAGACATTGGATGTAAATCAGCAATTGGCCGATATTATTACCTTTCGAACGAGTTTTATATAAGAATTTCCCCTTAAGAGTCCATAGGACAAACCTAATTGCCACAAATCATGAATCCTGTATTACTTACGTATTTATATTTTGCTTTATTTTTCATAATAGTCTTATTCAACTTCAAATTCAAGTACACTCTTTATCAGATCTTTACGTTCTTTAGCTGACGCTATTTTTCCAACCATACGATCCAGAACTGCTTGTTGATGGCGAACAACAAATTTGTTACATTGCATTATTGTTGCACCCGTGTAGAGAGTGCGAAATTTAGCTCGATGGTCCCCAATCTAAAATATATTCGATATAAGAAAACTATCCATAGACTGCAAGGTAAAATAAACCCAACCACAGTAATTAGAGGAAGAATGCTCACTACAAACCGATGCGGCTTGTGCCTGCAACGAATTATGGCAATTTTCGTTTTGTCATTGCAATATTTAATACGAAATCCATGCTCCAGAGATCCGAGACCAAAATCACCATAGTATTGCTTGACGTACTTAAGGAAGCATTTAGTTAGGACATTATCGCTAAATGAAATATTTCCATTTTCCGCATCATGGGGTATTATGTGTACAACTATGTATCTGCATAAAAATAGTAGAAAATGATAATCCAAATATAATAATTTGTTATTTACCTGTTTTTAACACGAACCATTACAGTTTTGTTTACAAAACGATCCAAAGAGAACAACAAAAAGCACGCGTTAACTTTCAGCTGTCATAAAAAGTTGCATGCGAGAAAGCAATGATGCCAAATACAATATGTTGAGGATTATTCTTCTACAGGGTGTATATTTTCGCAAATTCCAGATTTGGCCGATTCTGTTTTTTTTTAATTGAATACCTACATTTAAATTTAGTATGTAGTATTAGGCGTATTTTTTTGGGAAGTGAGTATAACAAAACCAAAAGTGAGTATAACAATTTTGCATGTAAAACCAAAAGTGAGTATAACAAAAGCAAAAGTGAGTATAAAAGTTTTGCATGTAAAAACAAAAGTGAGCTAGCTATAGATTCTCAAAAAAATACCCCTATTATTAAATTAAATTATCTTACAGTTTGCCTTCACTTTTAGTTGCCTTCTCTTTTGCACGGAACGTCTCTTCTACTCGTACGTGTCATACGGTCAACAATATTTATAATAAACTTTCTACAACATTAGGCGTATTTTTTTGAGAATCTATAGCTAGCTCACTTTTGGTTTTACATGCAAAATTGTTATACTCACTTTTGGTTTTGTTATACTCACTTCCCAAAAAAATACGCCCATTATTATTCTCATTTTCAATTTTTAGGTACGTGGTTTTTAATTGGGAAAATCAGATCTCAGAATGTTCGTGGGACATTAGGCGTATTTTTTTAAGAATCTATAGCTAGCTCCCTTTTACTTTTAAATGCAAAACTTGTAAGTATACTCACTTTTGGTTTTACATGCAAAATTGTTATATGTACTCACTTTTGGTTTTATAAAATGGCGCACTTATTGAGCCGATACGAACATAACTAATTATGCATGAGACACATGGGCTGCTAGAAGCCAATTTTTCGTTAAAGCAAACATAAGCACTAGCTCTTTTGGTTCACGGTGTAGAGAAGCGAAAACACTTAATGTCATCGAACAATTCGTGCGATTTTGATTGAGTGCTCAGTGTGCTATCTGTTATTGAAAGTTCTAGATAATTTAAATAAATCGTTATTTTGGGCAGTTGCAATGTTTCTACAATGGATGGCAGATGGCACTGTGTTCTATGTAAAGAAAATAGCAATGGCGTGCAGACTGCAGAGGTTTCATACTTTCGCCGCTGTGCTATAATATTATTGAAATCTATTAAAGTGGCGTTGTGTATGGATCTTTCAACACAGAAACGACTCAACCGAAAAACTTGGGGTTGGCTGTAATTCATACCAAATTGTAGTCATGAAGTGGCCAGTAAAATATAATAAGTTGGGTCGTACAGGATAAAGTCGGAAAATGATAAATATACATAATATACAGTGATGGTCAAAAGTAAGTGAACACCAATGATGTATTTATTTGAATTTGTAGTTTGGAAACAATTTTGTTTAGTACCTATCTATAAACTATTTTATGCTGCCGAAATAAAATAAGGTTTGTTATTGTTATTTCCTTATCATCACAGAATATGTAGGTACCTACGTTATATTATCCAATATTATCCGTATCTCGAACGAGGGTAGTGAGTTAAAGCCCGATATACACTGATTCGAAAAAATGAAATACTTCAAATTTATCACGGGTTTTCTAACTACATACCTAATTTTTATTTTTTCCCAAAGCGAGACAATTTCGTGCTTTAGTTTTGGCCAACACTGTACGTGTATGTATAATATCGGACATGAAAACAAGTAAAACAGCATTATATAGAAAAACTACTTACTCACGATTAAAGATTATTGTAAAACTTCAATTCAATCATAGCCGCAGTGTACTACGTAAGAGATCAGAAGTGATCGTGCTATAGTCGTTGCGCAATTCATCGACGCGATCCAATGAACCTCTCGGTCTCGATGACTTAAGCTTCCACATCGTAAATATAAACAACATCAGCTTGCTATAGTTGTAGATGCCTTAGGTCGTCAAAAGCAAAACAAAAAAAAAAAACTTTCCGACTGATAGCTCAATTAATAATTATCGCATGTTCCTAAGTGCGATAAGGAAAGTGCATAACGTGTAAGGAGATCATTATTGATAGGATTTTAACGAAGTGAAGTTGTCAAATAAAAACCGTGTTGAAAATATAAATTAACTAAATTATGCCAAAAATATATTTCGTCGGTGTAGATGTGGGCACATCAAGTGCCAGAGCTGCCCTCGTTACTTCGGATGGAAAGGTTCTGAAGCAAACTGTCAGACCGATTCAAACATGGAATCCGCAGCTCGACCACTACGAACAATCATCAAATGATATTTGGAACTCTGTTTCCTATTGTGTTTCGGTGAGTGAATGTTCACAAATTGGAATTGTCCATAATTGGCATACATACCTACTTACTAATATATTATGTTCAAGTGACCTTGATATGGAGTTCACATCTGTTAGGTATTCTGAATTAAGATTATAAATCTGGTTTTCGTCAATCGCATTTTATTGCAATAATATGTGAGAGATAGAGAGATCAAGTTAAATAAATTTGACAAACAACTCTCGATAGCTATTCCGATGCCGGTTTTAAGTATGCACAGCACATCCATTCGTTTGCCGTGATTTAACTAATTTAAATATTTGCATCTTGCACTTGCAGTTCTTAGCTCTGGTTTTTAAACTTAGGTCGAACACTTTGTAAACGAAAGTGACAGGTAATAGGCTAAAAAAATGTAACCAAATCACGTGGACACATAAAGTACCCACTTTCAACTTGCGACTTGCATTGGGATTTAGTGCCACCTTATACCTACCTACATCGAATCGTGACTTCTGCTCCAACGTAAGCAGTTATATGATTATCAATGTAATTTTTTATCTGCCGTGGTACAGTCGTCTCAGGTCGCAGCTTCTACAGTGTGTTTTAACCTTAATGATCAAAATCACAAACCACATAGAACTAGACCGTTGACTCCTCCCACATAACGGACTTTGCCTACAAGCTGCCTGCGGGCCCAGGATTTTTCATGGGTTGGTGCTGTACAAAATCGAAGGAGCGTCATTAACGCACGCATACTTGAAAAATCCTAGGCCCATGGTATAGCATGGAAAATCATTGCCGCCATTGATTTTGCATGACTTTGCGTGGCGTGGTAATGTAAATCCAGCATAACGCAACTCGTATACGAGTAAATCCGCCTGAAATTTTCGCATACGAAAAAAAAATTGGTAGGTATTCTCAAAGTTTTTTCCACCTCTGCCAAAATTTTATTTACCTCTCGCAGGAGGTAGAATTTTACGTCAAAATTTACCTACTTTTTGTGCAAAGATTAAAGAATGCCATGAAAAAAAATTCTATTCAAATTGGCTATGAAATATTGTGGATGTGGGTTTTCATTTGCGATTAACAAAAACCAAAAAAAGCATTTTCAATGAATTCAAAAAGTGCCTCTTTTTAGTCGATTGTCACATGACCGGTATTCTTCCTTTGCTTTCCTTTCATTTTAATTATATTTGCTTTTCAAAACTCAAAATTCCGTATGCGAGAAGCAAATCCGCCTAGAAAAAGCAGACGAGTAAAATTCGAAGAGAAATTCTCGTATGCGGATTTTGAGAATTGCAAATTTCCGCCTTTCGCATTAAATTGGAGATTTTGACAGATAGACGTATGCGAGAATTTTTGAGAATTGATCCCCTTTTTACAGAGAGCTTTTAACCCTTGGTGGTATACTCCCAATATGTACATGAATAAAAAACAAAATGCCTTAATCCCGCCTGAGTGGGGTTTGTGATAAAGCGGTTTAAACCGTAATCTGGACAAGAATCTAGAGTTGGAATTGAGTATGAAACATAACGATTTAACATTTGACACCTGAGAGGAGTGTGCGATGAGCGATGCTCTGGGGAGTTTCTTTTTTTGTGTGAGTTTCTATTTTTGGGACGAATGGAAGGGACCTACAATTTTATGCCGAGTCCGAAGGGCTGAATTGAGAAGCTTTTTCATGAGTCATACTCTCGGATGTTTGTCAGACGTTCGCGAGAGGTGGCGCAGTAGAAAAAAAAACTTTAAGATGTAATTTGTGTTTTTCCCGGGATCGAACCTGGGATCCCTCGCACAGTAGTCCAGCACATTAACCACTGCGCTACTGCGCCCACATGCAATTCTGTTATTATTTTATTTTTAGCTGTTTTTCTTTTTATCATCGTAGGACGTTGTGCAGAATATACCTAAAGAGGAAATCGTTGCAATTTCCTTCGATGCCACATGTTCGCTTGTCGTTCTTGGCGAACACGGTGAACCACTATCGGTAAGTCATAGTGGTAATCCGGATCAAAATATAATACTCTGGATGGATCATCGGGCCACAGAGGAAGCTGAATTAATAAACGCCACCAAACATCAACTACTGAACTTTGTAGGTGGCCAGGTGTCTGTAGAAATGGAAATACCTAAGTTGTTGTGGCTAAAAAAACACCGTTATATTTCAACTTGGATTAAAATGTGGCGCGCATTCGATTTACCCGATTATCTTACATGGCGCAGCACTGGTTGTGATTCAAGGTCACTGTGCTCGGTGGTGTGTAAGTGGAACTACGATGCTATTGCAGGATCATGGTCTAAAGACTTCCTCCAGACGATCGATTTAGAAGACTTGTGTCGTAATAATTTTGAAATTATCGGCCAACGAATGTACAATCCCGGCACTGCGGTCGGCGATGGACTTAGTGAGGAAGCAGCCGCTGATTTGAATCTTCTTCCGGGAACAATTGTCGGAACGTCTCTTATCGATGCGCATGCTGGTGCTTTGGGAATGTTTGGCTGTAGTACTGGAAGTGCATCTGAACCTATTGAAGGAAAGATGGCGCTGATATGCGGCACTTCTACTTGCCATATGAGTATGACGAAGCAGTTGTGTCCAGCAAAGGGCGTTTGGGGTCCCTATCGAAATGCTATTATTCCCCATTTCTACTTGAACGAAGGTGGACAGAGCGCTACAGGTTTGTTGCTGGATCATGTTGTCAAGTCACATCCCCGTTATGAGGAGATAAGCCAGAAATTGAGAAGAGAGTAAGTTGTGCACATTTTGGCATGCGGCTACTTTAAATGCATTCTTTTCCAGAAATATTTACGGATACCTAAATAATCTCTTGGAGACAATGGCAAATGAGCGGGACTTAGAAGATCCTTGCTTTCTTACAGAAGATATCCACGTGTGGCCAGATTTTCACGGTAATCGATCCCCAATGGCAGATGCCAGCCTTAAAGGAATGGTAAGCAAATATAAGAGAGAAGAATGCTTGTGATTTGCAATAATCAAATAAGGACGATTTTTAATGTTTTATATTGTCGTTTCTTTTAGATTTGTGGTCTAAATATGAATACGGACGAGAAAGCATTAGCAGTTCTGTACCTGGCCTTCGTACAAGCATTAGCGGTGATTATAGGTATAATTCATAAAATTTGATTACCCTTATCGTCCCCTTGTAGTATGGAACACGGCACATCATGGATAATCTTCTTCAATACCAGAGACCAAAATTCACAACATTGCTATTTTGTGGCGGCTTAGCCAAGAATAGCCTCTACACTAAAAGCCATGCCGATATATGCAATCTTCCGGCAGTCATACCAGATGAACAGGAAATGGTTTTGGTTGGAGCTGCAATGTTAGGAGCGTGTGCAGCCAAAGTTTACCCCACTTTAGAAGTAAGTTTTGCTTTTAAGTTTTTGCTTTTTCTTTGTTTTAGAAATTGCGCTTTTAGATAAATTGATATGAGCTTAGTCAAAATATCAATATATATCTTGACATCTACGAGATATTGATTCTTGGTATTTTCAAAATTTCAGGAAGCATCTGCAGCAATGGGCGGTACGGGAACAGTTCTTATGCCGAAAAAGGAGACAATTGATTTTCACAACAAAAAATACAGAGTTTTCTTACAAATGCTAAGCAATCAACGTGAATATAGGCAAATCATGGATAGTTGAATAAAATAACATTAATATCTTTGTAGAGTTACCTACCCTATGTGGTAGTTAAAGTCAGATGGGCCTTACTAATAATCATTTACAACCTTCATCTTAAATGTATTGTAGGTATCAATAGATAATTTTATATGGAAAATTTGGTTATTTTAAGTTTATAAAATTTACGCTGGGCCTGGATAATAAAAATGTTTATTAGTACGGCCCATTTTATTTAGTTGTTTATTGCCATAAAATAAATTAACTTAATATGTAGGTAATATCTACAACACTGGCTTGTGCTTATGGGTTTCCTTGTTTAATGGTTATGCAATAAAGGCTGCTGCTTTACTTGCTATTTTCCCTCGACACACTGGACATGAGACTTTGATTTTCTCCGAGCAATCTTCGCAAATACAAACATGACCGCAGGGAAGGATGATAATCTGAAAGGGTTCGAATGGAGATTTTAAAATAAATATCACTCAAAACATACAGAAATTGAAATAAGTCTCGGAATATGGTCAGAAATGTGACGGAGTAATAACGGAACGAACTCAAAACAACTAACTGAAAACTATTACGGCAAAGTAGCGATTCCGTCATTGCGTCCTCGTTCAATTAAGACAAATCAGAAATCAAATTTTGAGCCGTACTTAACTCTGCTTTTTCAAGACTCCGAGACATGCTCAGACAATATACAACCGTATGCTACCACTCTGGCCGATGACCGGCCAGTTGTACAATTATAATGTACATCGCCAAATTTACCTCTTTCGGATTATTTGAACACACAACGCACAGCTGCTCGGCAGGAAGATTTTGTGGTCTTATTTTCGCGCGACGTTCCCGTCGTTCTTTGTCTAAAGTCTCTTTGATTTTTCTCTCATCTCGTTCTTGTTTCTTTTTTAAGTACAGCTTTCGCACAATGACACCAACGAGAATCACAGTTATGGTACTACAAACAAAGATCTTCACCCTATGAAAAGAAAAATGTATTCTCATTCGACTTATGGTCTCTCAATAGAAAAGAAAAAACATACGCCATTGATGATTTAGCTTCTTCGAATTTCTTTATGAGGGTCGATTTAGTCGCCGTGGTAAGAAAGAGTGGTGACGTCGAAGATGGTTGCATTCTTATTGTCTTACCGTCCAATTCAAGTTCACCGACAGCTGTTATAAAACTGCCATCCCTTAACACTTCTTCGGTTGTTTGTAGACCCTTTTGACGTACACCAGAGAAGAAACCAAAGACATGGTCAAAGAACGACAACGAAGATGGTTCGTAATTGTCATAGACAACATCCATATCCAATATTTCTGCTGACAACCCATCGACAATTTCAACCCCATAGTCAGCATTTTTGATTTGAAATGGCATTTCATTAGACGACACATGAAGTAGCCGCCTCTGTTCTGTCCAGAAGCCGGCAAATCCTCTAGCTACGCGGTGTTCACTATAAATAAATAGAAATCTTACTACTTAGTAATGAAAGTAGATGAAGAAAACATACTTTAGCTTGATCACTTGAAGGACAGCAGTCACTGATGGTGACATAACACTTCGAATGGGTACTCCAACAGGAGTAACGGTGCCACGGATCACAGCATATGGAATTTTTTTATCTTTACTTTGTGCTAACAACGTCTTAAGATCCTTGTCGATGGGTAACTGAGGCGCATTCTGTAAATAATCGGTATAAAAGCTGAAAAGTGAAACTTGTACCATCTACTTTACCTTCAAGCAGTTAACAGTTTTCTTATAACTATAGTATTCTTTAAAGCACAGTCCTAAAATAAGAAGATCAACTCCTAAAGCGATACCCTCATGTAGAAAGTCCATTGCTGTTGATTGTCGTCGGAATCAGCACGCAAAACAATCAACTAAATTTAATTTTTATTTAATTTTAAACTTTTCATAACACAGTTTGGAGGAGATGTCAAAAAATAAATGAAATATTGCGATGACAAATGTCAGTTGAACAAATTTGAAGGGTGGGGGAAAATGTCATGCGAGATTAAGTGATGCCAAACAGAAGCAGAAAAAGAAAACAGGGCGACACATATTTGCGTATAGAAAATAATAAAAGGTATCAACCAAACCAATTAGGTTCATTCGCGTACGCGGTTTAAACCGAACGCAATCGATAGCAATCGATCGTAACCGCACAAAGTCTATACACGTTCTCATCAAAACTGAGAGGAAAAGTGAAAACCAGCAAACAAATGAGTTACAAACATTTCCCCTTCTGGCTCGAAACAGCTCAGGGAATTTCTACGGGCATGTACTGATAAAATTGTCAAAAGCAAAAAGTTGACAGATAGGCGAAATAAAAAAAAATATTTTCCAACAGTTGCTCGGTTATGAGTTGTACAGATATTGATAGAAACAAAATTATATCGATTTAATTAAAATTGTGAATTTTCGCTGCAGTTTGAAATAATTTTGTTTTGTTCAAATTATTATTAAGCTGGAAATGGCTCGAAGTTATATGTACATTTTCCGCTCTCTAAAAGAGAATTGCGCTCAAATTTTCAAAATTGACAGATTTCTACTGCCTTGCTCGGAAAAGTTCGCGAATAGACAATGACGTAGGTATGCTTTCCGCCGTACGTTTCCACTGGAGAACAACTCCGTTATTACGTTTACTTGGGTTAATATTAAAAAACAAATTAGGGTTTTATCATATCATAAATAAGAGATTAAAAATTAATCTCGAAAACGAGATTTCGAATGAATACCTAAATGTCTTATTTTGTTATCACTCTTCTCAAACTTTCAGTGGCTAGAATTGACAGCCAATAACAACAGCGGCTAAAATTTCTTCGACTTAGGGCCCTATTATCGTTCGCGAGTCGAATAAAAAAACAGGCGAATGTGACTGTTTGGTATGTAAACTCACCGTATTGCGGTTAGCGAATTTAGTGAAAGTCGTTCGCCTCAAACATCAAAATCTGGCGAACAAAAATGTTGTGTGACTAGTAAGACGGCTTTAGTTGATTGTGATAAATTGTCTGTTTTTGAGTTCTAGAATTAGTGAAAATAAGAGGAAATAATGAAAATGGGTGGTGTAAAATATTAGAAAATATAAAAGCATTGTTTTTCATATTTTTATCATTTTATTTTAAACGAAAATCGGTAGTAAAATTTTTGCGTCGATTGGAAACGAATGCTTTTCCTTTTTTTGGAAGGGCAAGAATCATTTATGTGCGGGTTAATAGAATTTAACACAAATGCAATGTTTTATTCGAAATATAATTGTGCAAAAGTGAAAAAGTAGATTTCTGATAGCTTTTTAAATGTTTTTTCATCCGTTCGGCCAACCGTGGAGCTTTAAAAATATCTTCTTGGTTTTCCGTAGTGTGTACGTAAAGCCATTATATCCCTGGCTATTATTGTCGTTGCAAAATAAAACATTTCAACACATCTAAACATTGTTTTCCTCACATTTCCACCAATGTATCGGAATTTTTGATGAAATTTTTTCCATATTTTGTGAACTTTGACGTTTGTCATTCGAGTTTTTCGTTGTGCCTGAACTGGTTTCGAGGCGAACATTCAAATTCGCTAACCATAATACTAATAGGCGATTTATTCGCCAAGCAAGTCGACTTGGGCGAATTATTCGACTCGCTAACTGTAATAGGGCCCTTAATCTCGGGGCTTCGATTTCGTTTTCGAAGTTTTAACGACAGGTCTGTTTTTTTAAAAGATTTATAAGGCAAACATTATAAAAGTTTAATTCAAATTAGAAATAATGTGATAAGGACGCGTATATCTTGCGTTTTCTGTTTTTTTTTATATCTTGAGTTATGAGGGCCTACAGGTCCACTACCCTGTTGCGCCAACTATACGACCGTATTTTCAAATAATTCAATATTTCAAGCCAGAAATTCCAATATCATGTATATGATATACCTATCAAATGAATTTGGTTGAAAATTGGCTATTGGTGTATTTTTTGGGAAGTGAGTATAACAAAACCAAAAGTGAGTATAACAGTTTTGCATGTAAAAGTAAAAGTGAGCTAGCTATAAATTCTCAAAAAAATACGCCTTATATATTCTTATAAGGTATTTCATACCTTCACTGACATATGTCGTTTACCAGAATCCAATTTATTTATTTTCCTTAGTGGATATACAAAACGAATAAAGGACAACGAATTTCGAATCGGAGTTCGTATGATTTCAGCTATTTTTTCGAAATGGATAGTAGATCTTCTTTCCTAAAGCATGATTTCGGCCTCATTTAAAAGCAATGTTTTAAATTAATGTATGCAAAAAAACGAGCCAAGTACAAAACAACAAAGTCGATTAAATTTTTCATTCCTTTTTTAAGCCACGCCCACTGCGTCTACATAGCTAATTATTTTATTACTTCAATCCTAAAAGTTTTACACCTAACAACTTCCAATCGTACAAGAAGACAATTCGGAATTGTAGTAAGAGCCTTTCGGGCATGTTGTATGCTTTAGAGTACCACGTAGCCCTGAACAGTAATAGTATGATCGGCAGTCCATCGGATCCGGCTGTAATCCTAGAGTGGTGCACTTCTCATCTTGGCCGGGTGTTATAGCATCATCCGAAGAGTTTTCTTCTGAAGGCACTATTGGAATGTTTGGTTTTGGAGTAATACTACCAGCGCCTCCTGATACGCAGTTTTTTCCATCAAATACTTCATTTGGACCGCAGCGATAAAGTGTCGGATATAGCACTCTCAAATCTTCACTGGTTGTCGCCTTGCAGATATAGAACAAATTATTGTTTTTTGGCCACGCCCCCGCATCGCCCACATGCGAACACTCATATTGTTTCGAATTACAACTGGTATCCGAAATGGTCAGAGTACATTCTCCAGTTACCACATTGTATGCCTTATCACCACCACACTCGATGTTGGCTGATACCAAAGTAGTTCCGGCAACATAGCACATATGATACTTCTGACAATCATACGGATCGGGAAAAACGCCTTGTGAGGTGCATACAAAATTCCCCTCGTAGCCAAATGGATGACATGGTCCGGTAATGTTGGAGCAACTTCCGATGTTTGCATTACAGTAGTAACCATTTTCGGATTCACAAGTCTCTACGGGAACGGTCAACCAACCGGAAGCGACTTTGACGCAAGTTGCCAGCAGATCACAAGTCTCACATATCAAACCCGGTTGATTGCGCTCTATGCAGGAGTTTGTCTCTCGTGGCATCAACGGGCTTTGTTGGACACTAACTCCTACACAGGCCATCTGCAAAAGAAAAGAGTTAATCAGGTAAATTGATATCTGCACATGATTTGCTTACCATAATCCATAGCTGGAGACGTAGTCGTAGATTCGAAATGACCATGATTTTCAAGAAAGTTTAACTGGATTCGACGGAGACAGCTTGCTAACTGAGCCATAAATACTTGGGCTGGTAGGTGTGACTCTTCGTATGGTGTTTTCGGTTTTCTGTTTGATTAGAGGTAAGTGTGATACATTGTGGAATCTCTTACACGGAAATTCAATTAATATTCTGTTATTGTATTCCATTCTCGAAAGAAACTATAGGTACCGAGTAAGTTCCATATTTTAAGGGTGGCTTTGTTTGCTTTTATATGAATCTTTTTTCACCGAAAATATGTATCTTCAAAGTTCTGACAACATGGTGAGAGATCGGTATCTAAAGTTCGTTGTTGTGCACATACAAATATTGAAGTAGAAATATTTGTATAAAAGAGGTCATTCACTGGAGGATATGGGTCATTAAGTAACTTAAATTGACAGAGAGGTGACTGTGAATTATTGGTGAGTGAGCAGGTGTTGGTAGAATGCAGATGCAGTGAATCGTTAAAATTGAGTTGTTAACATTTTAGGTTGATTCTGTTAGAGCTATTGGGTTTCGTATTTTAGTTAACATCGGAAATGGATGTTATGTAAATAAGTTGGTATTACTTTGTATCAGTAAACATATACAGTCGGATAGCGTCACAGTGGCTTATTTGTCTATTTTTTTTTGTCAAATGGCCAACATAGGTATTTATATAATAATCGTATGTTCTAGAGTTTATACCTACTTTGCAGAACTGCGCATAGCGTGATTCTACAACTCGAGACTTCAAAGTTTTAAAAAAGAAGGAATTTTTTTTTGTAAGAAATGGCGTTTAAAGAGGGTATAAAATGCGGAGGAATCTCTATATTCCATTACACTAAAATAAGCCATAGCCGTATTTTAGCAAACCTTACCGACAACTACCCAGTGACCAAATCCGCACAAGACGGGATGAGCTTGTGAGGTTTTTAAATTTGATCAGGACTCAGGAGCCTAATGATGCTCTCAAAATGGCGTTAAGTGTTATTGAGCATATCACCATCAACAGCTGTTCCAAATCTTTCCATGTTTTCAACTAGTGGGTGAGTTTTATTATTTATGAGGCTAATGGAAGGGACCTATACTTTAAGCCGTATTTGAAGCTTTTGTGTGGTAGCAATATACCCAGATGGCTGTCAGACGTAAACATAAGTACATTAAATATAAATATCAACAATTTTCTACGATTCCAAAGTTAATATTCTGTGGGTTTTCTTGTTAGAGAAAATACAAAGCGCACGAACGCAACGCGCCTTTGACTTTTGGTTGTGTGTGTTGTGATACCTCACAGCGTACGACTGCTACCTAGCAAACAAGGCGACTAACATTTCGTTGGCTGACGAGTTTATCTGAGAATTACAGGTCAGAAATCACAAGCCAGTAAGAACTAGACCGCCGCCTTCCCGTAAACCTACCCGATTCTCCCCGGAAAAAATGACCCTGTCTGTGAAAACGTGCAAATGTCAAGTATGCGTGCGTTAATGGCGCTCCTTTGATTTTGTACAGCACCAATACATGAAAAATCCTGGGCCCGCCGGCAGCTTGTAGGCAAAGTCCGTTATGAGGGAGGAGTCGACGGCCTATTCTTACTGGTTTGTGTGAAACATGTTTCGCACAACGCTGCGTGATGTCACTGAATCGCTCGTGAGTATTGAGACGGATGCTGCGAAGATGGGCTTGGTGGTCAATGAGGACAAGACAAAGTATATGCTGTCAACAGAAAGACACCCAACACCGACTTTTCGACAGAACGTCACCATAGCCAGATACAACTTTGAGGTGGTTAGGAAATTTGTCTACTCAGACACTGACACCAGCGCTGAGGTTAAACGAAGAAAAACTCTTGCCAATCGATGTCTCTTTGGATTAAGAAGGCAATTGAATAGCAGAGCCCTCTCTGGAATAACTACAGTTACCATTCATAAAACCCTAATCGTCTTTCTCTATGGTGCAGAGGCTTGGACTCTATCAAAAGCGTATCTAACCTCATACTTGGTTGTTTAGAGAGGAAAATTTTGCGAGTAATATTTGGTCCATTTGTGTAAACAGCGACATCGACCTAGCCAGAATGTCCCTTGTTAAAAAAGCAGCTGATTGCATTTTCCGAAATAATGCGATGAGTTACAACTAATTCACACAAAACAAATGATCGCAAATAATTTATTATTAGCTCATTACACTGCATGCCCCTATTTTGACAGCGATAATTATAAACATAAGCACTTTGGCATGCAGTCAAATCTTATCTACCTCTAGAAGTTATATAGATCTCGGGGTGACATACCTATAATTTTATGCTGCCCGCATCAAAAACTTATTGGCCATCATATGTAAAAATTAAATTGATGGAATAATTCACTTTTTTTGTTGATGTTTCTTATAATATTATCGCCTACAAGGTGCATATAAAGAACATGATTTTGAATCTTCATCGAAAACACCATATGGACACATCACCGGACCAGTCCACTTATTGTTGGAACAATAATAGTACATTTTACATGTGGGATCCGTAGGATCTTTTTTCAAGTCTCCATAAACGCATGCATCGTCATTGACACAAGTTAACATACATCCTTTCGATTTAGCATCGCAGCACAATGAAGATGAACATTTAGCCACCTCAATTCCTTGCCAATTATTATCAGCTACTTGCATGCATATCCCTAGAGTGTTGTCTGCAAAACATATCCATTCTGTTTTTGCTTTAGCACATTCCAGATTATAAGTATTTTGTGTCTGTGCCCAGGTCGTATCACAGAGAATCTGGAATTTTTTTGATTTTATAATTTGAAATAAAAATAATATTTTGCGACAATTATAATACATACCACAGCTACGACAAATGTGAAATAAATGCTCGAATACTTCATGTTGAATTCTTTCAGTCAATTGAGGTAATCTCTGACTGATGGCCAATTTATATCGACTTGATATTGATAAGCCAATAAAGATAAAGTGACAACAGACAAATTAATTAAAATAGGGAATTCACATGGGGTCTTACCAATAAATCATGTTTAACCTTTAAATTAAAAATTTTGACGGTTACAATAGATAATTTTATATGGAAATGTTCGCTATTGTGAATTCATAAAAGTTATAGTCTGGACACTAACAATGATTTACTAGTTTATTCAAAATTATAATTGCCGATTATTTACGCGGTACGTAGTGAAAGCTATGTAGATAGGTACTCGTATGTAGATAAGTTCGAGTGATATCAAAAAGAAATTAATAATAATGGATCAATAACCTCTACCTCAAAGCTCATTGATTGACCCTGTTTTTAAAACAAAAGCATTATTATATGACAGCTAATTTATAATTCCATGTGAAGTAAATATCCCATAGGTCTGTTATAAAATAACAAATTGTTTTCGTAACCATTTAAGAAAAGTCCCCCAAAAAACTGGCTTTAAACAGAAAAGGATATATGTACGAGTAACGAGAAGGTAGGGGGAAAGCGGGACACTTGAACATATGGGAGAATTGAGCCACCCTCAATAACTTGCATACAAAAGGAATTCTAAATCGTCCCTTCACTTTGTTTGGTGAAGGAGAAAAGAAAAAATATACATATATATATCGATTTGTATTTTCTCATAAAATCTATGTGAAACATGGTTAGTAAAAAAATTTTATATTACCTAATAATATTGGCGCAAAATTATGGTCGGCTGGTATTAAGGGAGGTTAGTAGGCACTAAATAGCGGTACTCTAACTCCAAAACTGTCGCCTAACTTTTTGTTGAATTATAGACACTTTTTTACAATCCTACAACTAGTACCGACTTAAGTGTACATTGACCTGACACATAGCGAAAGGACAACAAATTGAAATTAATAAGTATCAAATTAATTTTGTTTTGTGATGCCTATGAAAGAGAAAGAGCAGGGTAGGAGCAGAGAAGGTGGGGAACAGTTTCCTCCTCCTGCTCATCTCTACAGCTTCTATACAAAAATCATTTGAGGGATCACCAAGTATGGTTGCGTGCCTACCTATCAGACAGTGTCCAGTGATGACACCTATCATAGCGCTAATAAGACGTAATACGGATATCCTTTTTAGATAAAACGTTCTTCTTAAACCAGTATATGGCTTCTTTAAACGCCATTATTTCCGCCCGGAACACGCTACAATTATCAGGAAGATGGAAGGAGCGACTGAGATTGAGTCTATCAGAGAAAACACCACCACCCCTTCGTTAGTTTTTGATCCGTCGGTATAAAAGTGAACCGATTTGTCCTCAAGAAAAGCATCCACCTTCCAAAGAGACCTGGGGGGTTGGTAGACTTGAAGTTTTTGTCAAAGTTGAACTTGGGAGTAGTGTAGTCTGTGTAGAACGGTTGAATTAGCAGCAATTTGTCTGCTGAAAATGTCAAGAGGTGGGAGATGGAGCAAGATGTCCATCCATGGTGCGGAGGGTGTTGTGCGAAGTGCTCCACTAATGCACATGCAGGCTGATCGTTGGACTTTGCTTGGTGAGAAGCAAATGAGGCGACAATTGGTAGAGCAACATCAAGTCAAAATCGTCATAAAGTTCTTCAAAAGGATTTGACCGGGTTTTATATATTTTAGATTTTCTTTATAGCTCAAAGTCTTCAAATATTTTATCATCTTTATGCTCGGAAAACATGTTGTTCAATTTCGCGTTAAAATTCTCTAAAAAAAATTAATTTTGCCCTCAAATTGACTAATGACAGATTATTTAGTGCGTACTAAAAGATAATAGGTACTTTTCGTAGTTTTAAGTTTATTACCAGATAACAACGATAAAGTTGGCTTTATGTTGACTATAATTAACAAAATACTAGTACTGACTTTGTTACGTACTAAATTAACTTAAACCTATACTTTATATGACTATAATTTTGCGCCATAGATAATTAACTTTGTAAATGTTAGCACAAAACCATGCCGGCATGAATTTTATACCCTATTCACACCAAGCCGAAAACTGGGTTTTCGCGAAAACAGCCGAAAACTTCATCGAAAACAGAAGTTATCCCATACATATTGCAGTTTTCAAAACGAGTTGTTTGAGGTCGTTTTCCATGAAAACGCCACGAAAACGAGTACGATCGTTGGGTTGTTGAAGCAGACACACCTTTTGCAACATTCAGCGAGCTCAGCAAAACTGCTGACAGGATGTGAGAGACTGAGTGAGAGTGAGAGTTTTTTTGTTATCTTTGCTTGCACCATAAGGAGCAAACTACCTGCCAGCCTGCCACAACTAAATGGTATTTTCAGATGTTTTGATTTTGAATGTCGGTTATGTTAATTATTTAACCATAAGTTAGCGATTATCAAGTAGCTTAAATAATTTTGTTTGTATATTATGTCAATACGTGCCAAGTTTAGTAACTAAAATAAAAGTCTAGTCGCCACAAACATTTCATAGCTAGTTTCATAGCTAATTGAAACGTCAAACGAAAACGAGTTGGTGTTCGGTGTGAATGCATCTACGAGTTTTCTAAACTTTTTTGACGAAAACTCGGTTTTCGGCTTGGTGTGAATAGGGTATTACAAAAGTTATAAATGTTGTTTTGTTAACGAATGTGAACGGGTGACTTGAGACAGTTTCTGAAGGGAGAGTTGATTAGTGGCTTAATGCCTAAGTGAAAAACAAAATGCTGCCTTTTGTCTCTAAAGCGAAACCCTAACCTACAGCCATTATCCATGAATGGCACTTGCATCACCGAAACCGAAAGACTTTCCATTCTCGGTATGTGCGTTCATGACAACCTTCGTTGAAATGACCATATACACGAAGTCGCCAAGAATGCAGCGAAATGTTTAGGTTTCCTCAAACGGTGCAAGAAATATGTTACCCCTTCTGATCTGGCTACAATATTTATAAGGCGTTCATTCGACCCAAACTTGAGTACAATTCCCATATCTGCTCTGGTGACCCGAAAACCATATTGCACCTACTGGATAGGATCCAAAATCGTGCGTTAAAACTATTTGCTTGATCATCGCAGAAACCTTAAGTGTTTCACACTGTTTTATCGCTTTTTTAACAAACAGTGCTTGAACGAAATTGCCCAGCTGCATTCCGCCCCTTCAACCGCAATACTCGACTTGCTAAGAATGATCTTCAGTTCACCATCCAGCCTATCTTCGGCCGTACTTTGAAATATAGGGGTTCTTTCATAAGCCGTACAACACGAATGTGGATTGGAATGGCTTGCCCAGCTCTGTCTTTCCTCCTCAGTATAATTTACAGACGTTTAAAGCCAATGTGCATCGGAATCTCCATTTTCCTTAACGCCCGCGCTGTGTACATAACACTACAGGGGTAGCGACATAAGTCCGCGCGACATATCTCCGCCGCACTAAGAACGACATAGGTATCTCCGCGCGAAGTTATGTCGTTTTAAAGCGACATACATATCTCCGCGCGGAGATAAAAATTATAAAAAAAATATTCGTAATTTATCAAAAAATTAAGTTATTTATGAATTTTTGTTTTGTCGGGGTCGAATTCACTTGTGATGGAAGAAGAAATGCTGAGTTTTCGTGTAGGATTGGTCATCAGGCTGGGTCAATTTTGAGACAGCTTGGTCTTTCTATTAGGAGGACTGAACTTGGTGTCAAAGCTAAGCTGTCAGTCTTCAATTCGATGTTTGTTCCAACTCTTACCTATGGTCACGAGATTTGGGTAATGACCGAAAGAATAAGATCGCGGGTACAAGCTGCCGAAATGAGATTTCTCTGTTGTATTGCTGGTGTGACCCGCAGTAGAGATCGCAATATAGATACCAGACGGACGGAGCGGTACATGCCTCGGTGGTTGGATCATATGTTAAACGCATGTCCCCGACCAGGACCCCCGACGTGCTATAGAATCCGTACCATGAGGCAGGCGACCTCTAGGTATCTACCCGTAGATGGATCCTTGATGATTTAGAGTCAATGCCGGAGAATCGAGAGCTTTGGGGGGTCCACTTAAGCAATCTACACCCGCGACTCACTCAATGGATAAGCGGGCGATTGAAAATGAATGAATGAATATAGATGAAAGCGAGGAGCAACAGAAATTGGAGAGGAACCGCAATAAATTTTTGTTGAGAAATGTTTGCCAAGTTTGCCCCTCATAAGCTAAGTAAACAAAATGTCAGAAAATATAAGCCAACGGGATAATGGACTCTTATCTAGCTCCTGAAATAGGATCATTGTTGACAGTTTACACATCACGATAGTGCGTCAAATGAATATCAAAGTGGAGATCTAGCGGGAGCATTCCTCTATCATGGATATAATGCTAGACGTCTACCGGTTAATTGCCTATATGCAATTTTTTGTAAATGGATTTTGACATGAGTTTCACGTGCCGCTAGTCATCTAGCGGGCATTTTAAACGCCGCCGTGCCGGGCGACTATCACTTCAGCGAACTATTGATGTTGCCATTATTGTGTGCAAATAACGTCAGAATCGGAAGTAATTAAACCATTTTGTTGCTTTAGTTTCATTTAGTTAAATACACTTTTTATTGGATCGTTAAGAGTATGTCACCTGATGACACGCCAATTAAAAGCAACCCAACTTATTTACAACAACTACAATGTATAACTACTTAAGTCTATATCACACAAAATGCTTCGAGGACATGCACTGCTCCCATGGTCGTTGAATGTTTGTAGGGCTAAACTATACTTACACTAGGATTTAATTACAACAATTTAAGTTTAGAGTTACTTGACGGGAATTAATAAGTCGATTGTGTGTTCCGATAAAGCCAGCAACACACTACAGATACTATAGCCCCATACTACCAACATCCCTGCATGATGGACAGCTGTTGAGTGGCACCGCATCCCATTGTGTTCTGCATGTAATCGGGGAAATTACTCTGCAGGACACGCATCGTGTTGCGCTTGTAGTCGGGAATAGCATGGGTAGCCAGCTGGCATGTAGGACAACGATAGACTGCCTTAAAATTGCTCTCTAAAAATGGAGTTTTAGTATCCCAGCGATAGACTTCCGATTCGCCTTCATTCCGGAAGAATATCGCCGACCCATTATCCGTTCCGATAATAACGATTCGTGTTGGTTTCGGTCCGATATCTGCAAGTAAAAAGCAAGGAAAATTATAGATACAATCAACTGGCATAGCAAAGGGACACCTACCCATAATTCTACCATCGGCACAGCCTGTTCGTAGGTAATCTGTTTTGATGGCAAACATTTTCTTCGTGCTGAGGTATGTAAAGTAGAGCATCGTGGAACCGCAGTCCTGGCGGATGAGGGCAATGTAAAGTACATCACGTGCGCGACATCCCTGTGACACGGCCTTAGGGAGAACCACTCGGAAGCCACGATCATGTTGAATGTTGTAAACGATTATTGCCCGATTGGCGGCATCACTGACATACACATAGCAACTACCATCGCTGGCGTAGTCTACGGCTAGATACTGCAAACGAGAATTGGCAGCAGTGAGTCCATCAAGTGGAATGGATTTAAGGACTTTGCCATTCTTTAGGCTGATGGCTACAACCTTGGGCGGACAGCGCCGAATAGGTGTCTCCAGGGTGTTGACAATACCCGTGTCCAGGACCCAGAGAATCTCATTTGGATCAACGACCAAATCGACGACCGATTGGAGCGCCTTACAATTGCCCTCCTCTTGCATGTTCCAGCATGGGAAGGGGGTTAATGTTGTCACGCACGTACCTGGCTTGATGACCGTTTTAACAAGGGTCGCCGGCACACCATGCCGGTAGCGTGGCAACGCCAGAAAGACATCATCTTTGACGATTTGCGCTCTTGTTGCGATGATGTTCTTGCCAATGTACTTGCCCGAACTCTTGAACAGTGACTTTGTTGAGGGGCAGGGGAACTCGAATTGTCCACCAGTCCACTGGATACTTGGTTGCGGTGGAAACAAGCCATCGGTTGGCAATTTACCATATGGGGTAGGACTATGCGGATGACTGGATACACCAGCTGCTGCCAAAAGGATGGGGATACCCAATTTCACCCACATGTTGCATGTGATGTTGGGATTGTTGCAGACCTTTGTTTATGCTGTGGGTGGTGGTGGTGTTGTAGTTTCTCTTGTACTGGTCAAATACATTATATTTGTTGCGACATTTATAATGCGGATCACAGACAAAATATTCTCAAATTCATTATCAAGGCCACCAGTGGTAACCTTCAATGAGGTGTGCTGTGTCGCACTGAAGATTCGTGGTATTTCTTGGAGCGATGCGCCGCGCGCCGTAGCATGCGGTGAATCATTGCTTTGTGTCGCACGAAAAGAAAACTTATAGCTTTGTTATGGCTCTTGACTGATCGAAAAACGAAGGTTGGAATAGTCGCTTCGGTTTTCGGTATCATTTCTGGGAAAATATGAAAATTATTCCAAACATAAGTTATGCCAGCTACCACGTTCAGAATGCTATGCTTCGAGGTGTCAGTGAAGACTCCAGTTTCAAGCGCTGCGCTATCTGGACTCCAAATAAACTTATTGACAGTAATATATCTGTAATCTGTAAATATACTGCCCATGGGAACTGGAACGTGATGCGTGTGGTATTTTGGAGTATGAGAATGGTTGTGATATGTATCAAGAGATATGGTATCCCGATGTCATCGATCTCTTTGCCATAATGAATCAAATTATGCTACCAAACTTGTAGTAGAACTTTTAATACAATACGATGTGCCAATTGGGTAGTCAGGAAAAAGTTTACGAACTTAACCTATTCTTAGTGCATAGTGCTTTACCGTTGAATTCAATTGCTTCGTCGAGCACGAACACATTAGACGAACTCAATTTGAATTTGGCCCACCAATGTTATACACTCGGAGTTAGCAGTCATTATTTAATTTCTCCAAGGTTACCACTAATTTTATGTAAATCCAAAAACATTGCATAAAAATTTATATGTCAAATGACAGATTTCGGTGCGTGTTAAGGCGGTATTCCACATGTCGGTTGATTTTGTTTGACAACTCTCGTTTATGCCATTGAATGACACTACCATCAGTTCATTTCCAATTATTGGCAAAAAATCGTTTGCCATTTCATTAACAATGAAATTCTGGCAAGTGTGTTTGTCAATTTACTAAAAGCTATTTCTACTTGCGCTGCCAATTTGGAATTGTCATTTCTTTGTCAATTGTGAATTGCGGCGTCGCGTGTGCAAACACATCTATAGGTATATAAAACAAATAAACTTTTCTTTTTTTAAATATAAAATCAAATGAACAATTTCTGCTTTTTGTTTTTTAGGCAGAAGACGATGAAAGCTGAAAATTAGCAAGATAGGCAAAATGCTAAATACGCATGAAATGATTAAAACTGATTTTGAATATACAGTAGAAGTTCGGAAATGTTGACTCTCAGAAAAGTTTACTATGCAGAAAAGTTGACCAAATTTTAGCCACCATACGTTACCTTAAAAAGTTGACTTTTGGTCTTTTGGTCAACTTTTTAGAGCGCGACTCTTTTTTTTTACTTCCATTCGGTTTTTTGTATATAAAATTTAAATAAACGATGTAAAATACATAACACAGCAGCTAGGCATTCCGAAGAAATGTATGTTTCCATGGCAGCTGCGTGCCAGTTACAGTTAATTTAGATTATTACCGACTTTTTCTTACGTGTATTGTCCATTCGCACAATTAATTTTATTTCCTGTCCGGTAAATTAACTAAATTTTGGCAAAAGAATGACAATGGAACAAAATACCTACTGATTTTCTACAGATATTGAAGTGTCCAGAAAAGTTGACTTTTCGGAAAAGTTGACAAGCTCTGGGACATTTCGATCAACTTTTCCGAGCTTCCACTGTATTTTGCAAAGGTTGAACCTATTATTCATAAAAAAACCCATTCATTCGAAAAGGGGTGGGACATCTGAAAAGATTGGCCTACCTTGTATGTCAAAATGTGTCTATTCATTGACAAACATGATGCCAATTAAATTTTTTTGTCAACTAAAGACAAGTTGAGATTTTGTTTGACAATTCAGTTGTGTATTTCCACTTGTCCAGTGGTTTCTTTGTCAGTTATTGACAAATAAGATAAATGTCAGTCAAATCATTGACAAGCAATTTTTCACTATTTCCACTTGCCAGTTTTTTAATTGGCATAGAATAACGTCAATTGTCAATTTTAAATCGACAAGTGGAAACAGAGCATTAACCATGAATGTGAGTATGTGGCCGTTATATAGCCAAGCCAATGACAACTTCATGTAGTTGCTATGCTACGAATGATACACTGGTCCGTAGTTTATGAAGTCCATTAGTCCATTTAAAAGAAATGGAATCGGAATAAAAGTTCGATAGAAATTAGAATATCGTTTTGACAATGACACGACACACGAGTCGCATATGCCAGACGACAACGAGAAACCGGTTCATTATCAAACTTATACTCATTTTTTAAAATAACTGACAGACTTGCTGTTATTGTCATCGAAAAGTCAAGGTTTTTAGGTTAATTAATAATGGTATTTCCGATTAGCATTCTCAGGTTTTGCTATCAGATTTCTGGAGACCAAAGAACTTAAAATCGCAAAAAAAAAATCGTATAGAACTGCTTTCGATTCGAAAAAGATTTATTTTTTTGCTAATCGAACATCAAAAGTGATCCAGAAAACTGTTCTTTTATTGCCAATACACCCTAAGACCATAAATGTATATCTTCGAGTTGGAGAGAAGCAACAAAAAGAAAAGAGCTGTTAAGAAGTCTGCGGGGACTCCAGATCTACATAAACCAAAGGAGGGAGAGGTCGATTGCAGATAATGATATTCGTTAACTTTTGTTTCCGCTGCCTGCATGTCAGTTAGACAAACGTTACATATTTTGACGATTTCATGTAAATGACAATTATTTTATATTTTCCCGCAAACAGTTGGGATTCTTCCTTTTAAATGCCATGCAATTTTTTTCTTATCCAGTTAGATTTTTAATAGCCAGCGCCTGCCCCAAAATTTTCTATATGCATGCCGCACTTTTGCGTTCCTCAATACGTGATAGTTAGCTAGGACTTTTCAAGTCTTATTACAATAGGGGCTAGAATTTTTAGTTAGTTTGTCCAGTACTCTACTCATATACTGACATTGCACATATGATTTGTCCGATCATGTAATCTTATTTTAGTAAACCAAGAGCCATATAGTAGCAGGCAAAGTTTTGCGGTTAGGAAGATATAAGACAGCAAAAGAATTCAATCTAATAAATTCGGTGCAGGGAAATAAGACCCCGGGAACTAAGTCCACTGAGGGACTCAGTTCTCACCTACAACTTTCGTGAAGTGGACTTAGTTCTCATGTAAAGTGGGAACTTAGTCCACTTTCTTATGGGAACTTCAGTACACATTGAACAGTTTAATGCGTACATTGTGTACCTTCAATGTGACAGTGAGAGTTAAGGTGGGCTTAGACATGTCAGTTGATTGACAAAGTTTGACAGCTCTCTTGTTTATGTCATTCAACAACACCACCATCAGTTCATTTTCATACTCACATTCCATTTATGTCAATTATTGGCAAAAAATCGTTTGTCAGTTGATTAACCAACTTATGAACTCGATGCCAATTAATTTTCACTGTCACAAAGTGACATTTTGCTTGACAATTCAGCTATTTCCACTTTTTGCAATCAAAACCTTTGTCAGTTATTGGCAAACTCTGTTTGTTAATTCATTGACAAGCAATTTTTTTGCTATTTTCACTTTCCAATTTTTTAATTGGCATAAAAATACGTCGATTGTCAATTTTAAATCGACAAGTGGAAATCCAGCATTACGCATGCTTCTTTCGTTCGTGTTTAAATTCGAATATCGATTATAACCCTGAGAGTGGGTAGAATCACTCATAAATCTAACGAGCACTCGTGCTATTACTCGTTAGTCAATAGGTTTATAAAGATCACAGCTAAAGATTTGATGATTAAGGCTAATGCCACACGAGCTCCAAAATGGTCGCGCGCACAATTGTCCACCTCCACCCGCTTCATTTTGACCGGTCAACTAAGGTTAGTGCAAATTCGCCGCTCTAGTCTGTATTCGTAAAATTTATTTTCCACTGCCTATCAAGAAGCGGCAATTGTTAACAAAATAAATTGAAAACCACTTGCGTTAAAGAGATCTAATCCAATATATCCTTTTCAACTTGGCATCACTTGTCATAGCAAATGACCAAAGCCTATAGGGTCCTCTTTTGCCGCAAAGAATTTACTGGATATCATTAGCGCAACAAATCATCTGGAAGCAGTGCTGTTCTTGTTAACTTGAAGTTTGAACCCAAACTCATCAATCATAAGCCACCATCACAATGAGTGACAGAGATAATAGCAATGAACTTTTGCAAATCTTCTTTTTGTATCTAAATAAATTCTTTTCTGGGCAATTGCATGGCCAATAAAATCCTCCATTCCACAGACAATTGCGATTCATTTTGCATTTAATTCGATTTGCAATTTATCGAATGCCAGGACTCCATCGGACTTGTCTCGTCATCCAATGATTATAATTGCTGATAAATGAAAACCTTCAAGTCGTTGTCAAATGACCTTCAAAGGCATACACACCATCGGTAGTCATTTTATTGCTCAATCGAAGCCAATTATTGTTGGAAGAAGCAAAATTTATTTCCTTGTCCGACAATTTGCGAGCGCCACATTTGAATGGCCTCCTTTTAGCCACAGCAAGTCGGTGAAAAGGATCCGTTTGATATAGAACTAATTAAGTGCTTTGTGACAGGAGGGGCAATTGCAAGATGAAGGAATTTAATTACACCACCATGTGGCGAGATTACTTACGAAAATGGGAATTCCGTGCATCAAAGATGGCCAATGTGGCGGCAATTTACAAGTTTTTGGGCTGAACTAATTCGTTTAAGCGAGACGATAATGCGAATTTCCTTTGATACTTGAGTGGGTGTCGCTGTTGACTGGGTGCCAAATTTCGGTTGTTTGTCACAGAAATAACAAGTTAATTAAATTCAATTCAATAAAGATTCCACATGGCGTTCCTAATGGCCATATATGGGTAACAACAAGTAGCATCCGAAATGTATGATTAGGCGAGACTCTAATGGAATGACATAGAGACTAGAGAGTCATTGGAATGTTTTATATTTAGCTTTTTGGCCCCAAGTAATGGTCAATTTAATCAATCAGCTGATAACAGCAAGGGGCACCCTGCTGAAATATTCTGATCCCATTATTTCAGAGTATCCCATGGAGTTGGGACTACCAGTAGAAGTGTGGTGTGGTGTCTAGGAAATCTCATTCCAGACAATTTGCAGGAAATCATGTTTTCGGAATTACAAACTAAAGTCTCAAGCAAGAGCACGTCTTTTTAAAAACCCTATGCATATCTTTTTGTCCACCTACAATGTAGCCTCTTCTTATCATGTGCCCTCTAAACAAAATTCAACATCGTGGATCTATTCGCAATCAAAAAATGAAAATACTGTGTTAATGGCGCACGAATCGTTTTAATTTACAACTTTTGCTTTTGTTTAGACGTCAACTTCAACGTCCATAAAACTGCCGCAAACCTTCATAGCTTCAGGTAATTATAGTCGCTACTTTGGCGATATTCGAAAATATTAATTAAACTGTCAGGAACTCGAATAGGTTTAGACAGGATGCCTTTGTTTTTATGGTCGTCCACAAAAGAGGAATGGAAGTGTGGATATTGGAAGACTAAAATTGTTATTAAAACAATGGTGATGAGCTCTGTTGGTGAATCCTGATGAGTGTTTTTGAAATAAAAGAACTGCATTATATTTTTACATGCAACATTTGTGGCACGAATGGAAGCGACTAGTTGTAAGTAAGCCCTATTCGAACGGATGAGTTAAGAAGCATTCATATCTTAGATTTTTATCAGCTCTATTTTTGTTAATCAAAAAGACTATAATCTAAAGTTATTATAAAAATGGTTCCCAATGTCCACAGTATTTTCAAAATGCATACAAATTTCATTATTTAGAAAATATGGCCGTCAAATGGTGACATCCGTCGCACGTCGTGGAGGGAAGCCACTGGACAGAACAATTCGCACGACCACACCGACCACGACGTCTTTTGGTCGCGGGCGCTCGTGTGTTGGCTTTTCTGTTTGCTAATGGAATGGCCCCTGGGCTAAATGGAAGCACAGGAAAGAAACTCGGGTGACATTCGCCTAAGTGTCCACTAAGAAGAGTGTCAGCGCAATTTCGTGCCTGGCAAACACCCAAGGAAACCATAAAAATATAGTTTCAACTTGAAGACGAAAATGAAACTCCAAGTCCAGTCACTTTAAAAATTTATTAAATTATCCAATGAACTGGACTATTTTAGGTTAAAAATAATTATGAATGACGAGTTCCATTTCCACCTACGTGGATACGTGAAAAAGACTATAAATTTGCGGTTTTCTGAGACACTGAAAACTGATTGGCCATCATTAATGAAATTTTCATGCCACAAATGGATAAATGAGGTTAGGACTACAGGACATTTGGTTCTTGTAGGATGGATCAACGGGTATATGTATATGTTAACTTAGGGGTCACTATTGGCATTCTAATTTTCACAGTCGTCTTATATCTCGTAAAGCCAACTTACGGCGGCCTACAGTACCATCCGACTTAGCTGCCCTAGACTTGTTTCAGTTGGGTTAATTAAAATCACGAGCTAATGTTAACAAACCCTAAACTCTGGCAGCCCTCATGGAGGGAGAACAAGCATCAATGAGTGGAGGAAATATGGTCATTATGGTACATTTTGGACCTTATTGTGGTAAGAATGCAGATAGAATTTCTAACAATACATATACAAAAATAAACAAAAGTGAACTAACCAAACATTTGTTAAACTCGGTGACGTTTGTCACTACTACCACTTGAGGTTAAAAACCGAACCGAGAAATTCTTCTTGAAATATTGTAAAACTTGGATTTAAACTGCATGAACATAAACCTCTAACCGTTAGTGATGATTTGAAACGAACAAAATTCCAAAAGTAAGCATTTTTGCAATACCGGTGAGGCAGGGCTGTGTAAACATCGCATGCGAGAGTGCGTTTTTTTCCGGAAATTCTTATTTTCTTTATTTTTCGGTTAAATGAAAACAAAAGCTACACATACTCATACTATACTGATGGTATTAAATTACAAACAAACAAATGTTTAATGTGTAGGTATATGTTATGCATTTTCATTCACAAAGTTGTTCATTCATTGTTTTCGGATGTTCTTTATTTCGTCAGCATTTCTATTCCGGTTCATGCAAAATGCATTTCTTTCTTAATTTGATTTCATAGCCACATATTACTCATACGTACTGCTTATTAGCAAACATGTTCGCTGCATAGATTTTTACAAGGTTTTTCGACAGAACGCATAGGTATATATACAATCGAACTCATTCTGACTCCACTTACAAAGAATTTGTATATCATTGTTTTCAAATTGATGATTGAAGGGTAAGGGGAGAATACCTATAGAATTTTTGTTAAACCACATTTTTGAGCTAATACCCTATTGACACCAAGCCGAAAGCCGAGTTTTCGTCAAAAAAGTTTAGAAAACTCGTAGATGCACACACCGAACACCAACTCGTTTTCGTTTGACGTTTCAATTAGCTATGAAACTAGCTATGAAATGTTTGTGGCGACTAGACTTTTATTTTAGTTACTAAACTTCACTCGTATTGACATAATATAAAAACAAAATTATTTAAGCTACTTGATAATCGTTAACTTATGGTTAAATGCATAAAATAATTAACATAAGCAACATTCAAAATCAAAACATCTGAAAATACCATTTAGTTGTGGTGGCAGGTACCTACCTAGTTTCAGGGGCGGAGCGAGGGTTCGAGCCGTGGGGGGGTGACTTTCATTGAAATGCCGACTTATTTCAGGAACTTGCCGACTGTATCGGGCCAGCGGTTATCGAGTTATAACGTCATCGAGTTTCACCCCATAGAAGATGTTTTTTGTATGGGAGGTGCCACGCCCCTTTGTCCAATTTTGACCAATTTTCACAGAAACAATCCCTGGCCAATACCTAAAATTGCCTTTTCGAGATATAGGATTTTGAATGTTTTTTTTTTTTGTATGGGAGGCGCCACGCCCCTGTGTCCAATTTTGATCAATCTTAACACGAATACTCTTGGGCCAATACCTAATACTACCTGTAAATTGGAGCTCAATTGATTTGGTGGTCTTCGAGATATCTAATGTGGGGCTATAGCGCCACCTGTTGAGAATTTTCCGACTTTTTTTTAATAAATTAATGTTAATATTGCAGAAATTTATCCAAGCGATGCCGACAGTCTTTTTTAAAATCGAATCGAAACTCGCTAAATTTTAATGTGTTCAGTCGGCAAATTCAGCGATGCCGACAATCTGTTTTAAAATCGAAACTCGCTAAATTTTAATGCGTTCAGTCGGCAAATTCACCGATGCTGACCGTCAAGGCCCCGACCCATAGAATCCGTCGCATCCGTTGCGTCGACGGATTGGCGTATTCGACGGAACGAACAGTCCCATAGAATTCGTCGCATACGTTGACAGCCGATGACATATGAGAGACAGTTTCTCTCATTATCTTATATTTTCACCAATGAAAATGCTTACTCTCACGCTCTGCCAACTGTCAACGGTTCGACGGACAGAAAAGTAGAAAGTAAACCTACTTTATCCGTCGCATCCGGCGCGTTCGTTGCTCATGGGTCACGTTCCATAAGTTACTGTGTATTCTATCAACCTGTCAGTCGAATACATTGCCGCAACGGATGTGACGGATTCTATGAGTCGGGGCCTTCATTTTTAAAATCGATACTCGGAAAAGGTACATACAGTCAAAAAAATATAAATTCGCATTTCCGAAAGGTGGAACCTTTGAAAATGCCGTCTTGTATACATTTACGAGTTTGAAAACATATACATAATGAAAATCCAAACTCAGTTCTTATTTTTTAACATTTTGTTCCGAGTCAAATTTTAAAATTTTTTTTAATTATTTTTGAAATTTTTATAATTTTTTTTTTTAGCTGCTCAAGTTAAAATGTTACTTCCTTGATTTGCCGACTCTTAAAAACGGGGGGGGGGGGGGGGGGTGTCGCTCGCTGAATGTTGCAAAAGGTGTGTCTGCTTCAACAACCCAACGATTGTACTCGTTTTCGTGGCGTTTTCATGGAAAACGACCTCAAACAACTCGTTTTGAAAACTGCCTCCAGATGCGCACTCCAAGTTGGTAGATGTCCACTTCCACTTGTGAACGCCACCTAAGGCGAGGGCTTCCTCTACTGCGTTGTCCCTCCGGGTTCGAATCGAAGACTCTTTGGGCCGGAACGTTGGTGTACATTCGCTCTACATATCCCAGCCATCTTGCTCGACTGATACGCACTCTAGTTTTCGCTGTACAGTTCGTAGAGTTCGCTGTTTAATCTCCTGATCCAAAGCCAGTCAACGCGAACGGTACCGAAAATCACTCGAAGTATTTTGCGTGACCGCCTTTGCTAACGACGATGTTTCTGCGACATAAAGTAGGACTTGGATGATTAGTAGGGCCTTACATAGAGTCTCCTTACCACCAGATTTACACTAGAAGTTTAAACTAAAGTTCAACTGAACCTGAACCTGAGTTTAAATTTGAAGTTCAACTCTTCCGGTGTCACAATCTAATCTGAAGTTCAGTTCAATTGAACTCAGATTAACTAAATTTAATGAATTCAATTTGGCAGTACATAGTGCACAACAGTACTTAGCTTTTATACGAATTTTTCAAAATCGTTCCTTGTCTTTTCTGTCAAACACGCAAAACAACGTCTAATATTTGTGTTTTAGACAATCGGCTGATCTGAGCTTTACAGAATTACTTCAGAATTAAATCTGTTCAAGGTTTAAATGAAACTGTCAAACCGAATTAATTGTTCGACAATAAGGTCACTGTGAAACTGGGGGATAGTGTTTCTTGACAAGGCCTTAGAAAAAGTCCCTAACCACCTCAAAGTTGCAGCTGTTTATCGTGACTGTCTGTCCGATCTTGCGAGTTTCGTACAATTTTCTTAAGTAAAAAGTCACATGACATGGCATCACCTTGTCTAAATCCTTTTTAGACATCAAAGTTCTCGGTTTCCGAAACCTTTATGGAGCAGCGTGCGTTCCCCATCATCATTCTGCACAATCTGACAAGTTTAGCAGGGATGCAAAAACTAGACTTGGTTATTACCAATTTCGCCACAACTGCTTTGCATTTTCTTACTCTGCACTGATACGTCACACTCACAATACACGAAAAGACTACGTCAAAATATAACTTCCCATACATTTTGGTGTCGGCAAGCAGTCAAACTCAGCTGCTAAGAATTGAATCTATAACCCACCTAAACCAATTTATTTTTCAACCAGTCAAATATTAGAATCCCCCCATTTTGACACAAACTCGAACCAATACCAAATTTGTAAGGACTTATCTTTAAATCGCAAAAGTCGCAAACAAATCTTTCAGATTTCATTTTTATCATTTTTCCATTGTCGATGACAATTCATCCACCAAAATGCGTAGGCAGGTATATACATTGGTATTATATTCTAATACATATGTATCAAACAGACATAATAAACTTAAGGGATAAAAGTCTTAAATGGGCCGCGGTGCTATTGAATTTAACAAATAAAGCTAAAAGGACGACAATTTGTTTGCGCGGGGGAGTATGTAAGTGAAAAGAGATTTAGGTGCTCATTGTCAGTATACAGTATTGAGTTTAATAGATCTTCGCCGTCAAAACAATGCATTTCAATAATGGTAGGTATAGCGGATGTTTGCGATGTTTTGTTTTCAATTTTCGATTTAAAAAAGCCGCTTCAAGCCGGTTCATCGATGATAAACTAAATTGGCTCATTTTTGCCTTGAATAATTTTTCGAGGTGACAGCTTTTTTATCATTTTTGTTTATTTGCCTAAATGGAGTAGACGGGAGTTAGTAGCTAGTGACGGGTTTTCCTAAAGCTAGTATTAGACGATAATGTTGAATTAGCATACGTATGCTGAAAATAGTGGTTTTGTATGGGAGGTACCAGAACTACTTGACCGACATAGCCCATTTTCAATATCAACCTGGCGACGGTAAAAAGAAGTCGTCTCACAAAATTTCATTCACCTAGGTCAATTCCTTTGAACGCTATCGTGCTTTCAACAGACAGACGGACAGACGGACAGACAGACAGACAGACAGACAGACAGACAGACAGACAGACAGACGGATATGGCTAAATCGATTCAGAATGTGAACCTGATTCAGAATATATGTATATAGGTACTTTATATGGCCTCCGGTGAATCCTTCTTGGCGTTACAAACGTAATGGCAAAGTGAATATACCTTCCTATGGAGGGTATAAAAATATCCTAGGGATTGGAAGGATGGAGTCATTGTTAAGATTGAAAAGAAAGGTAACTTTGAGAGCTGCAACAACTAGTGTGGTATACATATAACCGTTTTGTCTGTTTTCCCAAAAATTATGGCAACTAACAATCTCAAACAGATAAAGGAAAGAATCGAAAATACGCTCAAGAGGCATCATTAGCCGGCTTTCGTAGTGGTCGATCATATCGGCGGGGTGGATAATTCTCGAACAGACAAACTAGTTTATGTCACAGCTCTACCTTATGAGTCAATCACTGCAAGTGAATGGACAGATGGCTGGTCTTAGAATCAATTGCAAACAAGACGAACTACATAATGCATATATTGGCCACTCGGTATATCAACGCATTATTTTGAGAAAGACGCATAGCAGGAAGTCTAATCAATTTAATTATTTAGTCGGTCTTTCATTATCCGGTGGAGAAAAATATCTGAATGCTTATAGCAGAATAAGTAAAGCCCGGAGCGCCTTTGGAATGTTCTCCTCAGTATGGAACTCCAGTCAAATTTACCTATGCATTAAGTTAAGGCTCTTCGAGTCCAATGTCAAATCATTATTGCTGTATTCCTACGAAACCTAGAAACAGGGCCGGCCTTAACAATCTAGGCGCCCCGGGCGAGCCATGTATTTGGCGTCCTTTTATAATCAAGAAAATTTAATAATAAAAAAAAAAAAACAACAAAACAGTGAGGTCAAACTAGGTAATCTTGTTTGGGACATTGTAGACCGCAATTACTTTTTTTATCTTTCTAAACTTTAGTTTAGAAAAACTGCGTTCGCCACTTGCAACGACCACTGGACCCCAATTCTCAAAAATGCTCGCATACGTTTATCTGTCAAAATCTCCAATTTCATGCGAAAGACTGAAATTTGCATACGAGAATTTGTCTTCGAATGTTACTCGTCTGGCTTTTCTATGCGGATTTGCTTCTCGCATACAGAATAATGCTGTTTTTGTAATTTCTGTGTGAAATAATTTATTTTGAAGAAGCAAAAATAAGAGCATTTCAAAATTTTGAAAACTTTTTATTGGATCAGTTATTGGTTTATCAACAGCCTCTTCACCCGGTCTACGTTTAATGCGTCTTAATCGCGCTACTTGTTTGAAAAATGGGTGCGTACCAAGTTACCAGGGGCGTAACGAGGGTTCGAGCCGTGGGGGAGGGGGTGACTTTCATTAAAATGCCGACTTATTTTAGGAACTTGCCGACTGTATAGAATTCATTAAAATTGGTCCAGCGGTTATCGAGTTATGACGTCATCGAATTTCACCCCATAGAAGATCTTTTTTCTATGTTTCTGTTTGACCAATCCAAACAGAAACACTCCTACTAACTAAACTACCTACATAAGACAACCTGTAATTTGAACTCAATCGAGTCAGTGGTCTTTTGTTATTAACTAAGTATTTCCACCTAAATATTGTTTGGCGGTGGCCATGGTGTAGTGGTTAGAGTCGTTGTTTGTGACCCGAGCGGCGTTGGTTTGAGCCCCGGCGGGAGACAGCAATACTCTGCCACCGACCATAAAGAGAAACGAATAATATCAGAGTTTCCTCACCACTACACAAAAAAAAGGGTTTCTGCTTGGTAGTACAATGGACCGAGATTCGTCTGAGTGCTCCAGGATTTGGAATACCCTTAAAAAAAAAAGTATTTCCACCAATGAAAGTGCTTCCTCTCACGCTGTGCCAACTGTCAACGGATGCGATGGACAGAAAAGTAGAAAGTAAACCTACTTTATCCATCGCATACGGCACGTGTGTTGCTTATGGGTCACCTTGCATAAGCTGCTGGGTATTCTATCAACATGTCACTCTTATACGTTGCCGCAATAGATGCGACGGATTCTATGGGTTGGGCCCTTTAAGGACTATTCACATGAGAGCGACCAACCATCTACGAACGAATGACTATTCGTTTATAAATGCTTAAAAAGTGTTTTGTTCGCATTTATTCAATTCGTTTGATCGCTCTCATTTGAATTATCATTTAAAGTCCTTTTAATTAATTATCCTATTCAAAATCAAAATGTATTAAGAAAACAAGTTTATAAAGAAATTTCGTTTTCCAAACTTTTTTCCGCGAACTGAACGAAAGTTCATTCGCAATCCATATCATTAAGCCGCGTTCCACAGCACAAACTAGCGAATAAAACATTCGGTCAAATTTAACCTCAAATTAGGAGTTCAGTCGGCAAATTCACCGATGCCGACCGTTGTTTTTAATATCGAATCGAAACTCGGTAAATTTTAAGGAATCCAGTCGGAAAATGCCGGCCGTCCTCTTTAAATCGAAACTCGGAGAAGGTACATAAAAATAAACAAATATAAATTAGCATTTCCGAAAGGTGAAAACTTTGAAAATGCCGACTTGTATACATATTACAAGTTTGAATACCTATAGCGAATGAAAATCCAATCTCACTTCTTATTTTTTAAAATTTTGTTTCGAGCTAATTTTGGAAAATTGATCGTTTTTGGCGATTTTTTTTAAGTTGCTCAGGTTACTAAATGTAGCTTCCTTGTTTTGCCGACTCTTGAATAGCCACACCCCCCTCTCGCTACGCCCCTGCAAGTTCCAATGCCAATTCAGATGGCTTGTTCGAAACCTGTTTGTCTATATATTTCCAAATAAGAGCAAAATTTGTGTCGCGCTATGGCGCTGGATTGGCAGCATGCTGAGGAGACCAAATGACAATTTTGCAAAGAAGTCCTTCTAATCTCTAATGGAATCCTCAATGTACCAAGAACTACATGGACATAAACAGAATTGGCTGAAGCGGAAACACAGCGTAAAACATGGCCACAGCTGAAATATTTTAACACGTATTTCGGAGATTATGCGAAAAAAAACGGTTCGGTTTTTGTAGTAAATTGCGAGAAGTAAATGTCTGTAGTTCTTTTTTAACTCAATGCAGGTTGTCCCAGTTAAACTGTATAATCCTTTAAGGGAAAATTCTTGAAGTTCCGCCGAACAAAACATTGTAAGGCAGGGGGGAGTGTGTGTCTACCTATTTCTATTTTCATAAAAAATAAATTTTGAGAAAAAAGCATTTTAAGTAAAAACCCTTTATTAGTTTAGAAGTTATAGCGATATAAGTGGTAACACCTTTAAATTAGAGGCCACCTAGTGTGATAGGTTATAACGGGAAATATGGTGAGAATAGACCTCCCCCCATGCCCAACAATATTTTGTTCGGCGGAACTTAAGAAATCTTCCCTCAAAGGACTATACCGCTTAACTGGGACATCCTGTATGTACTTCTAAGCATTGTCGATCGATAGCCGATGAACTCAGTTTAAGGGATCTGTTGTACCTCCAGGAATACTGACAAGGTCAACGAAAAAAAACAAAAAACAAATGGCATCTATGTTTTTTTTCAGTACTCGTGAACAACCTATCCTTTTCGGGTACAGCATAAAATTAAACGTCGTACATATAGTCGTGTCTCTTCACCTTTAAAGATTTTTTCGCGCCCTTATTTTCAGGACTCTTCTAGAGAATTTCATTCATGGGTTTTATGTCCAATTATACTCAATTTCACTGGATTTATAAAAAATGTCTATACCTATTGATATCTCAAGTTGTCTCGACTTATCGTTCTCTGGGTTACATGCCCTCAAACTTATGGCTCATAAGTTTAAACCTAACCCACTCATGTACTTCATTCACCATTAAATAGACACATCGTGCCAGTGTATGTATAAATCGAATCATAACCGACCTAGTCATGGCATGTTGTTGAAAAGTTGCCAGTCCCTATTGTGACATTACCATTCAAGTGACTTGAATGCAACGGCTCGTGTTTCCAACTTCCGTTTACAGTTTACCTATCACTGCAAAACCTTAACAAACGACAATGATTATTATGTGTACATGCCACATTGAATGGTTGTGACCCAAAAAGAAAATATCCAATGGATAAGCAAAATCCAACCCCGCACCGCATAGTGTATATCGTCACTCATATAGGGGACACGTCCTGCTTTCAATCCAATTCCAATGGTGGGTCATCAAAGAACAACCTAAACTCAATTCAAAAGTCTAAGCTTACAGAAATTTCTTTTCAGCAATCTTGACCAATTGGGTCGCGTCGGTTACTCCATTTGCCGAAGAAACAAATTCAATTTCTTTATTCGATTCGATGAAATGCAACCAGTCATTCACTCTCCTAACTGTATGGGGGACAAAAGTAGCTGACTCTGCTGAAATGGTTAAAAATGCCAAAATGACACGCTAGAACGTTGGCGGAGTTCTCACATTAAATTTGACCTTCCGGCAATGTCAATGCTGTTTTGTGAGATATTTTGTTCGCTTGTCTTCTTGTCTTCCAATTTTTTGCTACAAATGTCACGATGATGTTGATGATGATGTTGGTGATCAAAGAATAGATGACGTTCGAGGCATTCTTCTAAATCAACTTATATAAGAGTGATTGCACAACAAATGCATGGTTAGTAGTTTTGCTCAAAAGTTGTGTGCGCGTATCTGCAATATACTTTATAAACATGCACCATAGTCGAATATTCGTCCGGACGGGTCTGTTTGCCTTGGTGGTCCTGCTACATAGTACGGGTACCAGTTCGAATCCCAAGTGTGATAAGAAACTTCTCGCGCATCTGAACTACCAACTCGGCGGTAATAACCTACTCTGGCCATGTGTCTCAACGAAGAATATCTACATTCAGTCGGGACGATATGTGCCAAGAAATGTGATTGTAACTCGAACGCAGATACTACGCGATATGGCGTTTGTGGTGTTACCACGATATAAACAGGGTGTCCCCTTCACCCTGGGCAAAGTAAATCTGAAGAAGGAGCAGTGCTTGGCTGCCATAGAACCGTATCCGTGTTGGGCCATCCAGGAGGAGGGCAATTGTGCAGCACTGCAGTCAGTTATTGACATAGTTGTTGACCATAATGTAAGTCGATGTTTATTTATTATGTTGCCCCCTTGCCAGGAGTATTTGTGTTGGGTTGTTGTATAGATTTAGGATTATCGACACTTCGATGGCATTTGGGGTGATTTCGAGAGTGTGGAAAATAAATGGAAAATTATAAAATATCCTTTGAGATGTAGACACGTTGGTGATGTGATGAGATTAACAGAACCAGAAAGTTATTTCAGAATCATATTTCCGGTCTATTTTAAGGAATGCATCTATGAATGCGTTAGAAAATGTCGAATATTTTTTATATTTTTGTTGAAACATAGCTCCATATATAATTTGTAGTTTGATAAGTTCATTCTAAATAGTTTTTGAGAATTACAATGTGCCTCCCTCCATTAGCCATTATTTCAGGCGACAAGTCTGTCTTTTTGATTGTCAGGAAAGTGCAAGGCGATACGTATTTTATTTGAAAATGTTAACATCGCACCGAATAACGGTCGAAGGCGATTTGCTAAAACCCACGCGGAAGAACAAAATGCAAACATTTAGAGGAATCATGTACAAAATATGCATTTTAGCTTTAATGGTTTTCCTGTAAGTATTTTCGTGCATTTACAATATGGCACTTTGATCATTTTACAAAATTATCTTCCACACATGTAATTTCATAGTTTGTATTATTCTTATTTCTATATACAATACCAAGATCACTTTCTTCCCATGTCAGTTGTCTGAATAAGTTTGTCCAAGTTAGAGTGAGATGACTTTTATAATATAATATATGAGAGACACAACAAATTAAACAAAAATACAAACAAATTCAAATAAAATGAAACAATGTTCGCGAAACAGTCTTTTAGAAGAACGCGTTCCGCCAGTTGATTGCTGGGCTTAGACAAAATCAACAAGCACAAAAGACCTTACAGGTCGAGCTGCTCTCTCTGTCTATATCGGAATGGCGAGTCAGAATGTTTCTAGACAAAATCAAGCAAAACTCTTAAGCTATAAGTATAATCACCTTCCTTAAAACTAACAATATTCTTATCGGAATGTTCGGAAATGTCTCCACAATACTTAAGATCGCGTTAAGAATTTTACGGCCCGTATTTTGTTTAATGAAAAAAGCTACCTACCTCTGTTCTCATATAAAAATCATTATCTATCATAATATTAAAAGCCGACCCGATTTTTTGTCGTAGTTATTTACCCTACTTAAAGTATACCAAATCAATTTTTCTTTTTACCAAATTAAAGCTTACCACTCATAGATGTGTCAAGAAGAATAATTATTTGAAAAAAGTATTTGCACAATATAGGTAAATTAATAACTATTAAAATACTCAACACCATGGTACATTTACAACGCCACTCAAACCTATCACGTAAAATAAATGGGATGCTCAATACTAAACAGTAGGTACCTACACTCAAGGTAAGAGGGGGGTCAAAAACACCCAACGTGCAAATATGTGTGATACGTCTTCTCTTGTTCATATGATAGGAATTATGGAAATGATCAGCATGCTGCTATTTTGCTAGCAGAATTTCGATTCCTTAAAATGCAAAATGGCTTCCGGAAAAAGTTTACAGCATAACGAAAAAAAATAGTTATACAAATTTTTTTTTGTATAAATTAAATTACAAAATTGTAATGTTCTGTCATTTCGAATTCATAAAATTGAATCTCTTTGATATTAACCAGTAAACCACTGAGTGAAAGTAAAATGTAATCCCAACTGTAACATCCTATCCTATGCCGCCTGCTCTCTGCTGTCTCTGTCGATCAAGTCACAATTTTTTAATTAATTTTTATTATTTATTTTATTGACGTTTTACACTAAGTTGCTAGGATACTACACCAACATTCTAAGATATTAATCTAAAATTAGACAGAATGTGATAGTCGTCGTATTTTGTTTAAAATGTGCCCCTGCCCCTTTACATTTTCTTGAGTGCGACCGGTAGTGCCAGTAATATTGTACCGACTAACCATCTCACTCCAACGTCGCGTCGTAAAACATGTTGTAATTATTTGACAGATAAAGAAAAATTGGGCGCAGTAGCGCAGTGGTTAGTGTGCTGGAATACTGTGCGAGGGATCCCAGGTTACATCTTAAAAGTTTTTTCTACTGCGCCACCTCTCGCGAACGTCTGACAAACATCCGAGAGTATGACTGTCATGAAAAAGCTTCTCAATTCAGCCGTTCGGACTCGGCATAAAATTGTAGGTCCCTTCCATTCGTCCCAAAAATATAAAACTCACACAAAACGAATGGTTGCGAGAAGCTAGGCCTTGGGTGTCACCCGCCTATTGCGCCACCTATTTATTTATTTATTTATTTTAAAGAAAAATTAGTAATACAAAATTTACAAACAAAATTTCTACAATTATTGTTCTCCAACGGAATTCCGCACGAAACATTAGCGGCCTTATTTATAAACTTTATTTTTTCTATAATAACTCTAAACGCAAAAACCTAATATATATTTTTGCGTTTAGACCTATTATAGAGAGTGTATAAAGTTTATAAATAAAGCTGTAGGTCTATACTCTATTCACATACTTTTCCGAGCAAAGCACTAAAAATCAATGAAATTCGAAATTTTGAGTGCAATTCTCTCAGAGAGCGGAAAATATACACAAAAGTGTGAAGTGTGATCTTATGCGTAAGACAAACAACAACGACAATGTCAATATCTTAAACAAAAACCTCTAGTGACTCAATCTTTAGAACGATAAATATACGAGTACAGGGGATGATTATAGCCTTACAGTTAATACAAGCGATAAGTTGGTATGAGTGCAAATACGAATATAAGCTATTTTGGAAAAGGGGATAACGTAAGGATTCCGTCCCTGCCCACAAACTTCGCGCATGCAGAAGCAAAAAAAAAGTATTATTACGGACGGTGCCATGAAATAAAGTCTTAAGGAAAAAGGTCCAAAACGTAATTTTTGACTTTATTGCACTTCTGAAATTGCAACAAAGTCCAAAATGGTTTTTGGTCTTTATTTCGTTTTGGATTTTATTGCAATTTCAAAAGTGCAATAAAGTCGAAAAATGTACAAAATTACGTTTTGGACCTTTTTGCATAAGACTTTACTTCATGGCACCATCATGGACACATAAAACTAGACTCCCAATTACTATATAGTTTATAAATATAGGACGTTAAGTAAGTATGTATGGCCTTGATACGCCATTTGGATTGGCAGAACACGAGGTGGCCGCTGCTGCATTTTATCGCTCTGCACGGTTTCCACGGACAATCGGTAAAATCGACGATGGGGTGGATCTGTACACGATTAAACAATTTTCCGTCACTCGAATGTAGTTTGGAAAACATATATGTACATATTAATCGGTGACTCTGGGTACTCGAATACACGGTATTTGGTGACTCCATCCATACACTGCGAATAATTTAGATTTTCGGCAAATCGGCGTATGCAAATTTTTGACGCCCAATCTATATATATAAAAATAAGTTGTATTGTCTCTGTCGCCAATGTTCTCTGTACTGCGCGAACCGATTTTGATCCTGGAAATTTCCCATGAAAGGTGACGTTAATACCATGGTTTGTAAGTATATACGCCACGGTCTTTGTAGGTGTATTGGTTCATGAGTTATAGGGGCGTGGCACCGCCTATACAAAAAGTACATTCAAAATCTTATGTCTAGAACACCACCGAATCGATTGAGTTCAAATTTACACACAATCTTAGGCATTGGCCCAGGAGTATTCCTGTGAAGATAGGTCAAAATTGGACAAAGGGGCGTGGCACATCCCATACAAAAAGTATATTTAAAATCGTATATATTCAAAACTACCCAATCGATTGAACTTAAACTTATAGATAATCTTAATTATTGGCCCTGGAGTGCTCCTCTGAAGATTGGTCAAAATTGGACAAAGGGGCGTGGCACCGCCCATACAAAAAAAAAACATTCAAAATCGTATATTTCAAAAACCACCGAATCGATTGGGCTCAAATTGACATATATAATCTTAGGTATATAAAGGGGTGTAAAAGTTTGTAAAATTTGTAACATTGATAGCTAAGCATTGTCCTGATAGACAAGAATACTTTCTACGTAATACGATTCCTGGAAAAACCAAAAATTGGTACCACGGAGCATTACAATAGAAACTGTTTATCACTAATTTAAATGAATTTGAAACAGTTTTTTTATTTTTCTATTTTACACTGCAAGTGTGCAGGGGTTCGCTAGTGAACAATAAAAATATCACCGTTATGACATTTCATAGGCTAAAATGGGTACTATAGACCAGTTTTAGACGTATTAGTCGTAAGTACGGTTGATGAATTTAGCTCCAGTACTAGTACATGTGAAGAAATACACAAGTACTAACTTTTCGTTGGTACCGAGTATCAGAGCTAATACCTGTGGCCTATTTCACCAACTTCCATATTGGTTTGTATTTACAAGTATTTTTCCACAAAATCTGTAGAAAAATTACAAATTTGCTTTAAAAATAATTGTGGTGAAACAGAATTTGTCTCTTTTTCTAACAAAATTGTCCAAAAATACATATAAATACAAATTTGTAAGTCGGTGAATAGGCCACTGGTCTAGCTAGACCGTGTACTTTAAGGCAGCTTAGTACTTATGTGAAGAAATCGGACTTTAAAGTAAAAGAAACCTCTTATGTATGGTATATGATACCGTTATATCAAAGGACATAAATCACTTTTTTGTTCGCAGCAACTTACTAATATTATTGTATGTTTGCCGGATTTGTTGTTGTTTTGCAAATATTGGAAAACAATTGCTCGGAGGTATGTCTCAAAAATCTAAGTAAATATAAAAAATGAAATATTTTCTTTATAAACATATTCTATTTGAGATCAAGTCCAAACAATTCCCTTATTGATAAGTACAGCTATACACCACTGCGCACTGTCCGCCGGGGGCTACATTTTACTTCCCCTTACCAAAGCATAGTTCAAAATGAAGAATAAAAGAAAACATCTAAGATATGTTGACAAACAAGCCGTTGCGTCGTGTCCCTCAAGTTGAATGTCAAGATTCCTAAATGGCATTCTACATAAGCATTCTTTTTATTCCAAAATAATTGATGCAAATACTAAGCGAGGTTGGTTGTTAAAGGGAATTTTTGCCTTTTTTCGTTACAACTTAAGCTCACACAAGTAGTCAATTTAAATTCGCAATCATCAGGGAGAAATAATTATGATCCCAACAGTCAGCTTAATTTCAAATTGCTCTACAAAACCAACTTGAAGCAACCTGCTCAAAACGAGTAATAAAACCTTCAACACTTCGAGTGTACATAACATACGCTTTCATTCCACAAAGAGCATCATATCAATTTTCGGGATTTGATGAACACGGGAGGAAACCACTTCAAGTGGAGTAAATCAAAATTGTTTGGATTCATGCATCCATTTAGTGTTTGGATATGTACGTTGGACAATGATCCCGCCTGGGTATTTTTACCCTTTTATTATGGCTTTCATATATCCTTTTGCGAAAAGGTCAAACGTATATAGGTACATATGTATTAAGAGTGTAGCGCTAGAGGGTATAACTTACCAGGGTAGGTTCATTGGCCAGACAAGAAGTGTTGTAATGGCATATCGTTCATAGAACCTTCTGTCATATATGAGTGTGCTGGTTAAAAATTAGCTACTTCATTTTAAGATAGAGGACTGCTGCTATCTTATCTTTGGGAATATGTAAGTGATATAGACTACATTATTGATTGGGAAATATTTAAGAAAAGAAATACCTTTTCTCTTATGTCCGCAATTAAAAATATTTCGTGACTTTGTTTTTAATTGAGTTGTCTAAATGTTTATTGGATTCTTTAAAGAAATTGTTGACCGATTTTAATTTACCGAATTTTTTTAAATAAAACTCTCAGAATATGAGAAGTTTTTTTGAAACATAAACCCAATTTTTGAATACTCGTGACGTAGTGTGGCAGGATATTTGCCTTGAAATTCGCTCTTTCAAGACTATATGAAATACCTCTATTGCGAAATTATTTGAAAGCTCGTAAAATGTAAAAAGAGTAAACATGAAAACACACACTTTCAAAACTACTTTAAGCAAGGCGCGCACTGAAGTAGTGTCCTAGTTGTGAGGTATTGGAATCGTGCGTGGCATAGAAGTGATGAACAGTTTTTGCGAAAACAAAAATACGTCGTCACCAGCCGCTTCCCACACGAAAATTAAATTTGTTGAAAATTAGTGACACCAGACTGACATCGCACCATACCACGTCACCCCTACTCCGTTTTGATTACAGCGTCTTAATTTGTTTACATAGGCTTTAGCGATTCAACCTGCTGATCCAAAATGGTAACAAATAATTCGACTTCACAAATTTTAACAGAATTGCTTCTGATTTATAATTCACAAATGCAGAACAACTTAAATGACAATCCTTCTTTTTCTATTTGCTTTTAAATGGAGTGATTATTGATTTTTGAAAATAATATAGAAATATTTAAAAATATATTTTTTAAGTTTATTTAAAAAAATAATTCGTCCAGTATTTCTGTGACCTCTTACTTAACTTAGGTTCAAAAATCACCCCAGACAATCTGGGTGATCACAGAATCCGTCGTATTCGGAATTTTGCTACGAACCCCGAAAAAACTATCACAGAATCCGTCGTAGTGGAAATGTTTGCTACGGATTCTGTTATCACCCAGATTATTTCTAAGCGAGTACACCAACCAATCAGCTAACGCATCGATTTCGTTATCGACAGCAGGTTTTCGTTGTCAAAGTCAGTTAAAAAAAAAAAAAAAATAACTACGTGGCGCAACATGCGGGTAGACAACCTTTTTGGAACGTATGGAAGGGACCTAAAATTTTATGCCGAGTCCGAACGGCTGAATTGAGAAGCTTTTTCAGGACAGTCATACTCTCGGATGTTTGCCAGACGTTCGCGAGAGGTGGCGCAGTAGAAAAAAACCTTAAGGTGTAATTTGTGTTTTTCCGGGGATCGAACCTGGGATCCCTTGCACAGTATAGTCCAGCACACTAACCACTGCGCTACAGCGCCCAAAGTCAGTTTAATAATGTACAAAAAAAAAAACGATATGAAGATTATCAGGCCTACTGCGCCATTCCTATGAGTTGAGGACTCAAGCCTATGATTAACGCTTGATGATCTGAACGTATGTTAGCAGTTGGATAGTGTTACTAATAATAACTATGTATCTGTGTAATTATTTATTTAGACTCATTATTGCTGCTATTTTTTGCAATTCGATATTGCAACTGCCTATGTTTCTTTCAAACATAACCTAGAAAGTGAACGAGGGTTACAGTGCTGCCAGTGTTTTGTCATAAGAAGTCCCACGCAAGTGCAAAAAAAAATCCCTTTTTTCCCTCGCCTGGCTCGAAAAAGTACCTCAGATTTTCACACACATATTTTACGAAAGGAAAACAATAAATTAACGAAATAAAAAAACAGTTACAATAACTGTGGGGAAAAACTTTAGTGTATTACAAGCAAAGCTCCACGCTATACTCAAGAATGAGCCAGACACGTCAAAAAAATTATCATCAAAGCCGTTCACCTCTATATTTTCAAGTAGTTATAAAGGCCCTTAGCTCACCTATCAGTATTACACTATGACTATTTCAACACCCTTCAAAGGCTTAGGGCTTAGAATTCAAATAAACCCAGGTTGTGGCTGCAATCTACGCTCGTCAATGAAAAAATGCTCTAAAATTATATTTTTTCCAGCCACTGCAAATAAATATATGCTTAAGGGCTTTAACAGCCGCACTTGAACCGCCCGATACGCTATCCTATAGACTTTATCTGTTACATATCACTAACCGAGACCTTTGAAACCCAAAGCTGATGTTCATTTGGCAGATAAGTTTCATATAGGCTATTCTAGACTTTATCAGCTAGTCTTGAAACTGTCCTTAGCCTCGGGAACAGAATCAAATCTAGTGGGTTCCTGTCCTGTCCATGAAGTCTTCGAAGGAAACGAAAAGCAGACGAATTGGCCAAAATAGGTTCCGAGAAAACTTAACCATAAAAGGCTGGGAACATACAAAATGTATCTCATATTGGAAGAATATCCCAGGTTTAACAATGCCCATAGTAGACATGATATCAGAAACCTTCTATAGCATTCCTTATAGGGCATCATGTGTTACAATACTACCTGAGCTAAACAAATCCAGCCAACTCAGCGGAGAACAGGCTATGTTTGGAAGAAGACGAAACAACATCATATGCAAATTTGGAAGGAAGATCTTCTCCAGGGACCAACTGGACCCGAAAGATTTGAAAAAATCCTCCGCAACAGTATCATTAACTTTACAAAAAAAGTGAAGAAGTGGATCCTCTTTCTAATGTAGGTATTGTACAATATGTAGATCAGGTCGACGTGCCCATTTTATCGGCTGGCGTAAAATACGAAACGAAAACCGCTTTCGTTTTCACTAAACAGTAAACATGGCTCTATCATATCTGTGGCAATAGACAGAGACGATATCGTTTGGTCGTTTTAATTTGACGTTATTTGGCCCCAGGTCTTCTTTCTTTTTGTGTCAATACAAGCGCTTGTTCATGAAAGCAGTCAGGTGTATAAAATAAATTGTCTTCCTGAAGTTGAACAATAAAATTAAAGTAAATTTTCAAAGAACAAAAATTCTCTTTTGTTTATTTTGGAAAACAGAAAGTTTTTCTTTTTCCCTTTTAGCTCATTTCGAGTATAAAAATTTCCACAAAAAGGGAAATTTTCCACAATCTGTTAGCACTGACGAGTAGAGATTGTGTGCTATGGATGGTTTTTCTCTACGGGTGGCATTTTAATACAATATGTACTTTCTAAATCGCTACTGATTTTAGTGTTCGCTTGAAGTTTAGTTTTAGCGAAGCTTCCGTTGGAATTTACTTTATTTTCTTTTAAAAAATCGTTTCGGGGTATTGACACGGATTCGCACACGTAACCTTCCACACAAAAAGAGAACACTTTTCAATTGCGCTACGAGCACCCGCAAGGGATTGCCTTTGATTCTCTATCAGCAATACGTGGTTCACAGAATCACAGAAATCAATTTTAATTTCATTCAGATATGCTGAAGTAAATTTATGATTTTTGTTTGGTAAATTTCAGAAGGTCTGCATTGATAAAAAATATTTATTCAAGATTCCAAGAGGTGGGCATCTTGTGCCACTCCCCTTCTGTCACTGGGTCTTCTACATTTCCTGTGTGGGCAATGGGTCTTTTTTGGGACACTCGAACTCAATCAGCAACGAATCGAGAAAACATCTAACCCAACACTCGACGAAAACGGACTTAATTTGTATCTTCATCTTGTTGCTCAGTTTACAGATGATACTCAATCCAATTGAATTAAATATGAGCTGTTTAGTTTCATATAAAATCAAAGAAAAGGCTTTCCGTGCCCTATAGAAACACATTTTGTAGGTGTTAGACCAAAATAATTAACACCTACTTCCTAAGTGCCTTTTACGAGTATATTCTTTTAACATTCTTCAAACGATTCTTCTCGAATAAAATTCCGACTTACAATTCCTCGTCTTAATTAAAATGTGCCTCCCACATAGAGATGAAAAGATACAAATGCCAAAATTTGCAAATTACTGAATCCCCAACCCTCTTATGAGCTATAGATACACCCAAAAACATACAATGGGCCTCGCATAACCCAAATGAACCCCTTGTGGAAGGGTGTCTGTATGGTAGGCTATTTCCATCTTCGAATTAACATAATTTTCATAAATCCAAGCACGCACTAAAAGTCTGACCTCTCATATAGATAACTTATGAATCGCTACAAAGACTTCCGCTGAATTTCAATAGAAAGATTCTGCATCATAAAAATTCCCTCGAATTCTGGGAATTCTCGAATGCTTTTATTTTATTTAATTAATTCTCTAATAAACAATTTGAATTATTAGCAATTTCAATGCACACCGTCGAAATAAAGCCATAACGCATTGTCTCTGTGGTTAAATTCAGAGAACTACCTACAGTGTATACACGCCCATTTGGCTATAAGTTTTGACTTGGATATTAGTTTTATCGATTAAATTGCCTCCTGCTTGGATCATTTCTAAAATAAACATCTTCTTGCCAAGTGCAACAGGCGAGGCGCCGCGCCAGAATGAGAATATTCCAATAAAATGGTCGAAAAAACATCTCACAAGTTGCACTAATATCTACAAATCCAACCCATCAATTGGAATAATATTTGCGTTGGAGTGGTATATTTCTTTCGTTGAGGCAACAATCAAGCTGTCAACTTCAATCGCTTTTTATGGCATAAATTGCATTTAATGCAACTATTTGCGCGAAAATTTTAATCGTTTAATATGAGTGCCAACGTGCAAACACATTCTTAAATTTTCACCAAAATGGCTAATTAGATGGTAAATAGAATTTGAACAAGCAAATATTTTCAACAACAAGGCGTAGATACTTTATATTTAAAATTTGTATGGCGGACAATTTACGTAAACAGATTTTGTAAGAGAATTTAAATAAGAAACATTGTTTGTCGATCAGAAAGAAGGTATCCGCTGTTAGAGAATTCGTTATTAGACCAGCAGATATATATTGTCTAGACCGCATGTATTTTGACATCTCAGCTCTAAGCTATGATAACACATGTCACGTTGCAGGACACTATTGACATGACTTGAATATAGGTAACGATCAAATGGTCGATTTGAATGACTGCGTAATAAATGACCAATTTGTTGTACAGCCAGTTAATATGTGACATTATTGACACTGCACGATTTACTACAATAACATGCGTGTCACTATTGACAGTTTTTTTCCTGTTTTTACTATGTCGTATTACCAGGAATACCTATAAATATAGAGTAGAATCTTACAATTGTATCAGTGAGTCACGCTGTGTAATCGTCTGATATGCACCGGTCAATAGAATCTGTCATTTGTCATAACTTGACAAAGGCAGAACTTTATGAATTTTGGGATAGAATGACATGCGAATGATCTGATTTCTATAAGGCCATTGATAAGATATCTATTCGCTTAGTCCTTAGTCTTTATCTCCTTAACTGGAGAACCATTAGTTAGTGTTCGCTTCAGGTTCGCCCCCTTTCTTGGTCAACTCAGGTGTTTCTCGTGTTCATAATGCCTTCTCTTCATCATAGCAAACATAATATATCTTTGGCTACATACAAGAAAAACAAGTAGTTGTTGAGTGTTGTAATTTTTCCAAATAAATTTAATGAGCGTTGTTCAACTTTTGGCTTACTCGGGCACATAAAGTTGGTCTCATGGTCGGCAATTCTTGCAAGTTTAGACCATAGACCAAATATATAACATAAACCCCAAAGGAAAAAGTGTAAGAGCGTCAATTTGCACCAAATGAAGCACAATATTTGTAATCCTCTTCACAAATTTTTATACCCGGTACCACACTGTGGCGAGGGTATATTCACTTTGACATTCCATTTGTAACGCACATAAGGAGGCGTTGTAGGTATGGCAAACTATATATATTATTGATCAGCATCACTTTCTTAGTTGATCTAGCGATGTCCGTCTGTCTGTCCGTCTGTCCGTCTGTCCGTCCGCACGATTACGGCCGTAATTTAAGAGCTATCGACTTGAAATTTGGTACATAAGCTTTTATCCACCAAACAGAGGCTAAGTTCGAAGATGAGCAAGATCGGATGAAAACTACTACTACCTCCCATACAAAAATATCGGATTTATATAGCTTTTTGATGTTAAAATTAAATTTAAACAGCTGCATTAATGATAGCAAGTTTAAACTTTGCACATATTGTTTTAATAATATTTAAAATTTTTTGACAAAAAATGAGCTTGGTCGAATTAAAACTACACATACCTCCCATACAAATATATAATTTTTTAATACTTAAATATTTTTTTTATTTTTACAATAATATAGTACCGGGTATTTGAGCTTCGGCATAGTCGAAGATAATTGTCTTACTGGTTTTTAACTCAATTATTGTATTTTTTTGAGTTTATTTTAAAAGAGTGGTTCAATTTTAGGCATTTTTTCAAATAGGTAGGTAGTTCATGGTTCAGTTGTTGGTGTGCTGGACTACTGTACGAGAGGTTCCATTCTCAATCCCCCGAAAAACACAAAAATTAGCTACATCTTAAGGTTTTTTCTAATGACAAACGCCTGACAAACATATGAGATTGTGCTTAAAAAGCTTCCCAATTCAGCCGGTCGGACTCGGCATAAAATTTTCGTTTCAAAAATAAACACTTACACAAATGAATGGTTGTGAGACACTATAGGGCTTTAATTTTTTTGTTTACATGCGAAGAGGGAAAATTTTAACTCTCAGAGTGGGAAATTTCATATCAGCAGTCTGAGAGCACTTTCTCCCTATAGAACATTTCGTAATAGTGCTCTCTCCACCCATAAGAGAAATCTAATGAAATTTTTGAATAGAAAAAGCGAGTAGAAACAAAATTAAACTAAAAGTACTCAATAAATCTGTTATTAATTTTTCATAATCTGTCAAAGGGAGTATGTAAAGGGTGAGCCAAATAAAAGTTTCTTTTTAAAAATGCAATAACATTTTCCTTGTATTATGGCTTTGTTAATAAGAATAAAGAGACCTTTTCGAGACCTTGTTGATGCTTTCGAGCTGTAGCTCACGGATTGCTGGGATGATATTTGCCTTAATTGCTTGAATCGTTTCCGAATTGTTGGAATAACATCAGTCACTCATGGTTCCCTACAAAAAAAGTCCAAAGGGGTCAAATCGCAGCTCCGAGGCGGCTAATTGACATCGCCAAGACGGCTGATAACACGATTTGGGAATTTGTGGTGCGCAAAATATCGATTGTGACATGGTGTGTGGCATGGCGCGCCATCCTGCATGAACCAGAGCTCGTCCAAATTCATGTCTTCAATTTTAGTAAAAACCAGTAAGACTATTATCTTCGACTATGCCGAAGCTCAAATACCCGGTACTATATTATTGTAAAAATAAAAAAAAAAAATTTGTATTAAAAAATTATATATTTGTATGTGAGGTATGGGTAGTTTTTATTCGACCAAGCTCATTTTTTGTCAAAATTTTTTAAATATTATTAAAACAATATGCGCAAAGTTTAAACTTGCTGTCTTTACTGTAGCTATTTAAATTTAATTTTTAACATCAAATAGCTATATATTTTGTATGGGAGGTAGTAGTAGTTTTCATCCGATCTTGCTCATCTTCGAACTTAGCCTCAGTTTAGTGGATAAAAGCTTACGTACAACAAATTACAAATAAGTCGATAGCTCTTTAATTACGGCCGTAATCGTGCGGACGGACAGACAGACGGACATCGCTAGATCGACTAAGAAAGTGATGCTGATCAATAATATATATAGATTGTCATACCTACAACGCCTCCTTATGTGCGTTACAAATGGAATGTCAAAGTGAATATACCCTCGCCACAGTGTGGTACCGGGTATAAAAAGTCGGTCAACATCGCTCTGTAACGCCCACCGTTGACCGAAACTTTTTTACAACCTCATTTTTAAAGAAAAATGGTCCAAGATCGATGGAGAGTTGATGTTCGTGAATTGAGTCTCACACTCTTAGATACAGCCGCCACGACGACAGTAACCATGGTTGTTGTCCACTAGTATACCAGTCTCACGAACTTTTAGCACAAACTTGCGTACAGCAGGCGCGCTTGGTGTTCCATTTCGGCCAAAATTTCTTTAAAAAAAACCCACTGTTTGGGTTACACAGCACTCACTTCGGAAATAAGTTTTCAATATTTTCCAACGTTGTTCAAGTCTAAAGCGACCGTTCCGCGGAGGTATGATACTGACTTCCTGTCAAGATTTCGAGCGGGAAACAGCTGTTAGTAGTGTCAAAATAACCTCATTCATTCATTCATTTTCAAATGGTCCGTTTGTCCATTAAGTGGTTCGCGGGTATAGGTTGCTCAAGTGGACCCTCCATAGGTCTCGATTCTCCGCCATCGACTCCAAATCATCAAGGGCAATCCCCATACGGGTAGAGGAGAGATTAAAGACTTGATCTAACAATCTCATCCTGGGTCTACCTAGAAGTGCCTGCCTGATGGTACGGATTCCATAGCACGTCGTGGAGAAGATGATTCAATTTTATTAAATCTTCCGTTTTTAAGGTGGTAAATCATAAAATCCAAGTTAATTCGTTCCAAACAAAATGCTAGAACTTATCTTATTTAACAGTTTATTTTGGATAGAATTTCATAAGATTTTTCATGGAGGGGACATTTTTGAGTTTCTCTTTTAGGAATTTCCGCGGGATTGTATAATTCCGTAGGAGTTCGTAAAATTCCAATGAAAACATAGAAGTTCTTAAATATTTTGGTCTTACCGTTCGCATACATTTTATTTATTTTGTCACTCTCAGAAAATGTTCTTCCACTCTCTTAAATTGGATACGAATGTAACTGAGAAAATTGCGGGAAGACATCTATTTTTCTCAAGAGATTCGTTGAACTTTGAAGTTACATTAGGAGCAACCTATAACAGATACGATGAGGTTTTAGATTTTACTGATAACTCAATATTGTATTGCAATTTTTCTGTGTTTTTCTTCCGTCCATGCCAATCTACTGTGTCATCAGTGCGCTTCCATTGAGTAATTTTTAATTGCATCTGACACTTGCAATCAGACAATTTTTCCACAAAATAAACAATCAGATCAACTTTCAATTAAAATACAGACAAACTGCACACATATCAAAAAATATTGGCGAGGCAGTCGATTTTGTAAAAAAAAAATAAATTCCACAATCTGTCTGCGTATACATAAAGCTTCTCTTGTAGCGCCATGTATTATTACCCCCATCGTTTGTCATGGTACCTATGTTATGTTGGAGAGGTGTCAACATGTTTAATATGTTTCAGTCTATTGTTTGTCTCGCTACTAGCATGTACGTACAAAATTACTGTCGATATTCCAGATTGCTCTCCCGATATTGCATATAGCCTTTTATACATTTTTTTGTTGTCACTTTAAATTTTACCCTTTTTTTTTATAGGGCATTCTCTGGGCTTTGGACGTTGGCATCGTAAATACACTAGAACAACCGATTCGAAGGTGTCCACCGAAAATTGTCGCCATTAATACGGCTGATAATAAAGTTGTCAAGAGCATTGATCTGTCAACTATAGTTTCTGCTGATTCGCGTCCTCAATTTATGGCCGTCGATTACTCTACTGACAATAAGCCTTTTGTGTAAGTATACCAAAACTAACTGCGTGAAAGTTTGTGCTTTTGTTAAATATATGAGGTCATTAAGAAGATAACTGTATCTACGTTGTCTACCCATTTGCATTTCTAAAGTGCACAAATAAATTAACAGTGCCACAAAGGACTTTGTCGGCCGCAGGTGGTTGTGGTGATTGGAATTGTGTATCTACAGCATTGAAATGGATTTTTTTTTGTAGTTCCTGCAGATATTATTGCGGCTGTTGTTTTGCCAATTTTTTTTTGTATAGCAAATGAAAGGGGAGTTTTCACCATCGACAACAAGGGATGCCGCAATACCTTGAAAAATGTATGAACTGAATTGAGGTTATTTTCGAAAATATTTTTGTTGGGCTGAAAATTAGTTTCGAATTTTTGATTGGACTGGGCTGGGCGTTTGGAGTGGAACTTGCCTCTAACTGGGAAAAAGTAATTGAAACAGGTTTTAGGTGAGCTTTTGGATCCTAGGGCATTGTTTTGAGTAAGCAATCGATGTGTGAGCTAGTTTAAGCAAGGCGCCATTGACACTCTTGTTTCTATTATTCAGGTGAAGTGGGAGGAAGTGGAATATTGAATTTGGGTTATAAATTTATACAAAATATTAAGCCTGCTATATTTAGTATTAAAGGCAGGAACCACTACGCAAAAGATTGGCATAGACCAATTGCGTATAACCTTCCAACTAGACATCTTTAGTTCAAGAACGAGTATAAAACAATTCAGAGTGGGACGCTCCAAATCAACTTGAAAGTATGCAATTATTGGTAGTTTTCCTGGTATCAGCAGGCAATGAAAGCAGTTTACTGTCAGTATCACGACTGCGTTATAGGTACCAGAGAAGTGTCAACAAAAACTACATTTCAACTAGCACTAAGAATTTAGTTGCTCACATGTCATTTCTATTTGGGATAAATACCTGAAAAATGTGAATGAATGTCAGAAAAGTCAAGTAGAGTATAGTTTTTGAAACTAAGAAGATTCTACTATACGTTGCTTTACTTAGAAAACTGTTCATTAAAACAGGCCTAGCCCTTGCTACTGTAGGACGGATAGTAAAGGACCATTCACATGGGAGCGAACGAACGAATTGATGAAATGCGAATAAACCACTTTCTATGCATTTATAAAGAGAAAATTGCACATTTTACGACTCCAAGATGAGGATAATTAACTATTCCATCAAAATTTATTAAGAAAACAAGTTTATTAACAGTTTAAATAACGAAATTTCGAAATCCAAATTTTTTGCCGCGAACGAAAACACTACAATTGTCAGTCTATTCACAATCCACATCATTTAAATCGCGTTCCACAAAGTAGCGAATAAAAAATTCGTTCGAACTTAACCTTATTCCAAGAGGAGGATATCTTGAAATAATAAAATGTGGAATTTTCTGTTTATAAATGCATAAAAAGTGGTTTATTCGCATTTCATCAATTCGTTCGTTCGCTTCAATGTGAATGGTCCTTAAGACGTCAGTATATGCAAACGGCAAAGATTCTAGCTATTGCAGATTTTCACCGTCATACAGTATTTTTTCATTGAGGTGTATTCAATACCCTAGTTAACACGGGAGGTAGTTATTCGGGTCAATGTTGGCCGCTCGGTAGGTTAGTAAATGCAAATGAATACCTTGGGGCGACTGAAAGCTGTCAATTTGGTTGACGATCTGTTGATTATGGGGCAACATTGTCCTCTTTGTATTCAATTTAGTGCATAAAAATGCTAAAATTTCAATTCCTTCTACAATGGCTATACATGCATACGCGTTTAATCCCAACTCGGCCGCACGTTGGGCGCCAATTGAACTGAAAAATCGTTCGCCTTTCGTTCAAACTCATTTCACTTCTTTTGGGTCCCATTTTTCAATAGTAGGTAACATACCCTTCACTAATAAAAATCACAAATTCAATGAAGTTTCCGTACGGTTTCTTGACAATAACGACATTTTGAAAAGCTATACTTTTTATTTCATGATTATAAAAATCGGCAAGTATACAATAAAATACTTTTTATTCAAAGAAACGTAAACAATTTAATTTTATTTGTTCGGAAATACTCCTAATTTTTAGATACAGATGTTAAGTGTATTTTTGTTATCTCTTTAAACTGTCGTTGACTACTATTTTCTGACAAATTTGATTGTCAAAGTTTTATGGAATAAAAAGTGAAGGGTAAATTTCCTAACAGCTGTTTTAGATTTTATCATTCGAAATTCAATATACAATCGTAAATACAGTACATTTGTTCAGTTGCTTCTTTTGGTTTACTTTAATAAATCTGACTGTGAAAAGAGCGGTGTGGCTCAAATAATTAGCCAATAAAAGTTCAGTGAACAGTTTCACGTACAAGAAACTTTTGCTGGTTTTTTACGACTACGATAACTCAAAGTCAACTTTGACATTCTAGAATCGATGGGGATTGTCTTTATATAGGAAGAAACTGTATAAAAACTCCCCCTATGCGAACAGCGAACATCAATGCAAATTCCAAACCAACTGACATTTCGTGACAATTCTCGGTAATAGTTTCCTGCACATTGTGCAAAGGTATCATACAAACAGTGACAGGAAACACTCTTCCTCTATATTGATTAATTTGCGGAAGCGCAAGTGATATTGTAACATTTATCATCATTAGAAGCTATAGCTAATGTGGTATTGCAGTTTGCGACTAATTTAATTTGCGTCTTTCCGTTTGCGAAGCAGGTGTGCTCCTTGCCACGTCCTGGGTAGGTATCTTAACGAATTCTGGAGTTTGTAGGTAGATGTCAATGAGTGCTTGACTCAGTGTATCCTTTTGATTTGCTTGTGAGCTGATGTTGCTGTCTACCAAACTTACAAAATTTCCTTTTATCCTTTTGAAATTGAGAAAATGACACATCTTTGCGTCATTGGATTACGATTGTCCCATATGATGGCTTGTGTTAGATGAGAGTCCTCATACCCTGTTATATCTATTGGCCTTTTCAAATCAAATCTTTTCGACTTGCAAAAATTGCGCAGATCAATCCTTACCTTTGGTATTTAAAATCGACTCATACGTAGCTAAATAGTGAATAGTGATGACTGATGAGCTACGCACATCCTCCCCTCTTTCGTTGTCATGAAGCAAACTAAAATTTAGTTAACAAATTTATCGTGAAAATGTATCTCACCAGCTACTATCCGCTCATCTGCTAACGACAGACGATCGAATAAAGATAAACAATTTAATGACGTGTTCAAAGTGCCACCATAACCACAGTGCAATCGTCTAGATTTATAAAATTAAAACTCACTTCCGTCTGATAGATGGAAAAAAAGTATTCAGATCTCAATATTTACATTTCGTGCTGGCATGCTCTTTAAATAAAATTTCCTCTGCTTTATACAATAAATTTTTATTTGTACTTGTAGGTACATTGCAGATGCTGGCACGCGGAGTATCCTCGTTTATGATGTTATTGGTGCAAAATCGTATCGTGTGGTCCTACCAAAATCTGCGGCTCCAATTAATGATGTTCTTTATATGGCATTAGCTGTCAAACCAGATGGTTCGTCTACGGTGTTCCTAACATTTCTCAGCTCACCACGTATGTACTCGATAAAGTCCCAGTACTTACGGGTGGGCCAGGGTGCTGGCTCTGTGGTCGATGTTGGCCCAAAACCCTACGGCAAACCATTAGTGGTGCTCGGTACCGATGGTGGAACTTCGTTATTCTTCCGGTTCAAGGGTGAGAATGACATCTACATGTGGGACTCGGAGACCTGTTTGAAGGCGTCAAATTTGGTTGAGGTACAGAGCGGAGGAGATTGTCGTCTCTCTACACAGGTTTGCTATTACGATTTCAATTAAAATGGAACGAGTTCCATATTCACGATGTGGCTTTTGTGTTCATTTACAGGTTGTGCCGGGACACAAAAGGTTCATGTGGGCGCTAGAGAGTAATTTCCATGATTTTATTGCTGACACAACGGGATGTAATGGAGCTTCTATTATCCTGCATCCGGTTGGCAAGGACTGTGATGCATAGTTTCGATATGGCAACCTATCTGTATTGCAGTTGGGTGTGCATAGCTTTTATTATTTTTATTTTTATTTTTTATTTATTGCTAAAACCATCGCAAGTGTACCTATAGTTTATAATGTACATCTCGAACGACAATGACTCTCGGAACAAAGCAGATATTCTGCGCTTCGAAAACCAAACAATAGCAGCAGAGGATGTTTTTTGGTGAACTGACCTAGTTGGTAGATAATGTTCGAGAAATTAGTGCGATTGTGGTTGTTTTCTTACAAAAATAAAAAAACAAAAGTTACTTAAGAACGTCTGATAGTGCGATAGAATTAGTGTGCTCAGTTCAATCGATTGTGTATATTTGCTTGTCATATTATGTTTAAGATTTAGTTTTCGGATTTAAATATAGATACAAAGATTGATAAATAAACAAATGGAAATGTGTTTTTTTTGTTTACTTTAACGGGGTAACGTTTTGCAGATGTATAATTAGTGAAGCTGACAAAAGCCCGCCCTGACGTCAAGGAGAAAGTACGTCAACTTGTATGCCATGAATTAAAGGGGAAAACATATTAGTGCCTCAAATGTATGCACTAAAACACAGACATAAGAAAATGAAAAATAAACGAACATGGAAATTGGGTGTGCTATTAAATTCTCATCAGGGAAAGGTAGGTATAACTCTTTTAGGGAACAGTATACTTTTGTAGGTACATTGTTAATATAACTGCACACAAACCAGGTTAACTAAAATTATTTTAATTTAAAATCGCTTAGCTCTAAATGCACATTCTTCCTGTTGCAGTACGGGTACAATAAGGTACATACCAAAAATATTCAACTGTGTTTAGGTAAGTAGCAGAGTTGTCTCGTTTGAGAACGCGAGATTTTCATTACACAACCTCAAAAACTCGGGTTAGCTAGCACAACATACCCACAGAGTAGCATAGGACGCTAGCAAATCGCGACCATATGCAACTAGATTAGGGTTGTCAGAAATCATTTGAAGAAAGTAGTTATCGGATTTGAAAATCTCTGACTTTCCGACCCAAAATAGGATCTAAAAAATATGCACGACTGGGTAGCACGAAACTTTCTTGTTTATTGCGAATCTCGCACAATCATTTCAGCAAATTTTGCGTTTAAAATCATATCCACTTAAGATGTACGCAGGTTTAGTAACTGAACCCTTGTTAATTAAAAAAGTAATACATACTACATAGACATACGTAGATATTAACTACAACACTATTACTTACATAGGTACGTTCAGATTTCAACCCGAACTGACACTTGAAGGAGGCAAGTAGGCGATGAATTTCAAATTCCCATTTTTGATTATTTTAAAAAAAGTGGTCTCAATGGTCGGGATTTGGGTAGTCATTTTTGAAAAATATTCATAAAACGGCAATATTCGAATTTTCTGAGAAAAACTAAGTGCGTGATCATGTTTAAAATGCTTATTTTGCCTTGTGGCGTACTTGACAAAAATATTCCTCAAACAATATTTTTTTTTACACTATCTAAATGTTTTCGAAAATTAACCGTCAGTTACGTCATAAAATATTCCTTCCGGTTTTTATGTGTGAACACAGCCCGTATTACATTCCCACCATTTTCGAAAAGGATCCACCATTTTCGATGTTCATTATACCCCAAATTCGGGATGGTATAAAAGTCGAACTAAAATTTCTGGCGCTCTTTTCTGTTTCCCGATTTCTTGTGTGTAGGTGGTGTGGGTCTAAAGCCACGTAAGTTGATTTTTTTTTAGCGTATCGCATCATCCTAAAGGCTGCCGGCTGAATTTTTTTTGGAAACAGGAAACAATTGGGAAACACGAAATTTCCTCCAATTTTCGTCGATGCGAATGTCGACTTGCACAATTTGCACGTGCGGTAAATACCTATTTCACAAGGTAATTTAATGGAAAGTGTTTTATTTTTGTGGTTTTTTCTTAACTTAGCTAATTAATCTTTGCAGTTATAAGCGGGTGAGTTCTGGTATTTGTCCTAAGTGTCCCTGTCCTCCACTGCCATAAACCATACACCCGAAGTAGTGGCACGATTGGAGGGACACACAACGGTAACTTTTACCAGAGCCTCCGCATCCACAATATACAAGGTGACAGATACTCCTATATATTGGGAGCTATATCCACCTATTCGTGTGAGATGGTGCTCCGCCCCAAAATATATAAGCGTACACGGTATAACCACACGAAAGCAGACCACCCCGATCTCCATTGATCAATCATTCACCAAACTCAACAAAAAGCTTCCGCGAATCATCACATGCATGCAGATCAAACAATTTCATCTTCACCACCCACCCGCAATCTCAACCCATCCCGCCATCGTAATCATCATCACAGTTTCATTTGTGCAGCAAAAATATGGTGAAAATGTGTAACAACAAAATCAGCAAAAACAAAAAACTAAAACTTACATAATTATACTTACTTTAATATTTTACCTACTACCAATTTGCTAAATTTCATAAAAACCTACACACATATTTGCTAAAATAAAAAAAAAAAAAAAGGAACAAAAGCCTAAGAATTGATTAGATTTAATTAATTAATATTAACAAAAATAATCTCCGATCAACACTGCTGAAATTTGTGCACAAAATTCATCGCATCGACATAAATAACAAGGAAACAAAGTGAGTACAAAACATTCATCTATTCTTTGGCTTTAAAATACAAAAAAATTCTTTAAAATATCTTATGTATAAATTGAATTACTCTTATATTACTTAATTAATCTATTCATTCATGAGTTAAAATTTTGCTTAGGCTATTTACTTACATACCTCTATGTTTGATAGATATAATTAGCTACCTAATTAGCTGCTTAGTAGTTACATTTACCATACAATTTTACTATGAAAGTGCACATTTTATGAACCATAATCATTGCTGAATTGAATACTTTTAATGAATATTTCTGAAACCTGAAACGTTGAATAAATAACCATGTGTTAAATCACTACTTTTTCGTTGAGATGTGTTATTGAGTAGGTGTGCGAGAAGTGCATTAGGGACTAGCTCAATAGAAATTGAGGAGGGCTGGTCAAGGAGCGATGGCAAAAGCCATCTGCAAGGGGAGGGTACCTCCAAGTGTCAGAATCATCAGACACCATAGCTGATATTAGTAACTCATGTAACTCTTTAATTTTCCTATCTTTTCAAACAATTTAAATCTTTTTACCATAGCCCACGATAACCTCTGGTATGCGAGAATTTCAATTCATCTTTCCACTACCCCTATCTATCACTCTCTCTCTCTTATATTTTCTTTTTTTTTTTACTTCTCCTCATGGCACGATAAATCTGTTTGTAGACACAGGGTAGCCAGCAGCAAGATCCCACCCCACCGTCGAGCTGAAGCTGAGCATCCGCAAGCGTGCCACTGCTGCTGCTATGGTTGGATTAATTCCATCAACCAGACCCAGTCACTCTACAGTCTTAAATATGTATTTTGATCAAAATCGTTAGAGCGATTTTTTGTAAAATTATGCTGACAAATTTTACAATTTGGATTCGAAAAGCACTGTTATTAAACTGTTTAGCTGAAAACTGAGTACGACGTATTCTTCAGGATATAAACATTACCTAGCAGTTACATTTTCAACCAAACCGAAAATGGCGTTTTCGAGATATATGTAGTTTTTAAAGTACCGCAATTGGGGTGGAAATCGAAGGACGCATTCATGGTTAAAAAAACACTGTTTTTCAACTGTTTAGTTCAAAAATGAGCAAATGGTATTACTATGGATTTAAGCATTACCTAAAAGTAACATTTATATCATAATCGAAAATGGCGTTTTTGAGATATGAGCAGTTTTTTAAAGTACTAATATTAGGGATTTGGGACTTTGGGTGGATATCAAAGGACGTAGTCTTTTTAGGGAAAAACTGAGTTTGCTGTCAAGTTAAGAATGACAATAGTACCTTAAAAATAAGTTTTTTTAAAATCATTTTTACCGTTTTCGAGAAAAAGCCAATTTTTAAAACTGCCGTTGCTGGACCTTTTAGCTTAAAACTGGGTATGTAGTCATGTTAAGCATACTTACATTAACTCAACTATCAATTTTGGTTCAAATCGTTAGAGCCGTTTTCGAAAAAATCTAAATTTAGACATATTTCGTAAAATTTTTATATGGGAGGTACCATTAATATTAGGGCTAGCAGAAAAAAAAGTCCCTAGCGAGAAGCCCAAAAACTCTAAATACAAAGTTTGAAGCAAGTCCGTCCAAGCGTTTAGATTCCCCAGGGGTGGGACAGACAGACATACGGACGGACAGAATTGCGAGACCCACTTTTTTAAGTTCCCCTTATCATCGTAATATCAGAATTGATCAAAATCTCGAGTTCGAAATTTTATACGAAAACAATACATACATATCTTTCTCCTACTACGTATACGAGAAAGTTAAAAAGAGTACAAAACTAGGACCAAACGCCGCGTGTCAATTGCGCTGAATAATTATTCTTGGCTTAAAATAGAGATAATATTTCATTAGTCAGATACTCCATATTTTTCCAACTTCCAATCAGTTTCTGGGATTTTAGACATTTTGCTTGTGTTGTGACCCCAGTTATTGGTGACAAAATATGATTAGAATTTTACAAACAAAAAGATCGCGTTATAAATTACGTGAATTTTGGCATTTACGGATTTGCAAAATATTGGAGAAAATTTTTCTCATTTAAATAAACCCTGCCATATTATAAACTCAAAACAAAAAAAAAAAAAAAAAACATTTTATATTTTCGGCGGATTTTTGACTTCTTAGAAATATTATGTATATAAGGGTTTCAAACATAAGCAAAAGTCATTCCACTGCCCCGTTTAGATTGTTTTTTTTTTAATTTTTAAAGTGATTACATCGACTTTAATAGGTAAGATCGCATTAGGTATTGAGTACGGTGGTGGACATACAACACTTAATTTTTTCATTCAGTGTCTTCGAACCTTTCTTTTGTGGATTACCAAAGTTGGTATTACAATAATATGGGAACCCTACCAACTATCTAATTTCAAAATACCTTTTGGACAAAATACCTTTTTTCTAAATCTCTTTTGTCAGAATGCTTTCGTGTCGTGTCGGGAAACAGGTATTTTAAAGGTAATTTAGAAAAAGGTATTTTGGGAAAGGTATTTTGAAAAAGGTATTTTGAAAAGAGGTATTTCATCATCATCACCAACCCAAATAATATGTTGCAGAATTCTTAAGCAACAAGTTAAGATTCAAAATCACTACCAAAAAGCAGGAATAAAATTGGCACTTTCAAGCTCTGTTAATTTCGAATTTCCTTTTCTCTTGACGATGAAAAAATGGAAAACCCGGACAATATAGAAAAACTTTCCCGGACATTCCCGCATAGGCGAAAAAGTGTACATGTCCGGGAAAACCCGGACAGATGGCAACGCTAAACTAGATATTTAAAATGTGGCCACGTTTTTCTTTGAATCGCTGTTGTCTCATTAAGTTGGTGATACCCCATGCAAGGATCGATATAACTGCAAAAGCCCGCTTAATATTATTTAAGCTAAATCTCGATTGTGGGCTTTAACCGGCAGTCTATCGGAATAACGGATAAAATTGCAATACCACGCAAGTTACTTTTAATACAGTTCTTAGGGGGGTATTATGGTTAAGTGTTTATAGCTCTTTAATGCGCGAGGGAGGCGAATGGAGGAGAAGATACAACCGCGAACTCTATCAGTTGTGGATGTAGTGCAAAAAGCCAAAACACATCGAGCGAATGGAAAATAATGCTCCTGCTAAGAGGGTCTTCGAATCCTAGCCTCCAGGTTCAAGAAGACAAGGAAGACCGAACTTCCGTTCCAAAGACCAAGCCATAGTGGATGCCAAAGGGCTTGGTTTGGACAATTGAAAGCAGCGTGCCCGGGATCGTAGAGAATGAAAGGCTGGAGCGTCTCAGGCAGAGACAGAGCGGCCGGGAGACCGCTGAGTAAGTAAGTAAGTTTATAGCTATATATCATAGAAAGTGGTCCATGAACCAGCGTACATCTTGGTTAGAAGAAAACGATCAAAGATCCTACGGATTAGAATGTGACCCAACAAGAAGAGTGGTTCTGATGGATGGGCGGGTTGACCAAGGCCAACGATAAGTTGAGTCTGTCCACAAGCCCGATTGATAAAAGCGAGGAAGTACCGACCGTAATGCTACTTAGATAATAATATTTTTCTTCTGGTAGAAATTGGTTTACTTTTAGTTTATTATATTGTTCTTTTAACGCAACAAGATGATAGTTGGGGAGACCTAAATGCACGCATTATGTCTTTAAGTCACTGAATTTGGAAATTTTGTCGCCAGAGCCTAGTCCTTAGTACCTACAGGCAGTAACGTCCATTACATTGGAATATTTTGAGACTTACATGTCATCTTCAAAGAGAATCGGACAATGAAAAGTCATCAACATGGATACCAAGCTAAATACTTTACAGAGACGTTGCAGTCTTTATAGTCAATGGAACTAGTCCTCCGAAGTGCCACGTACTCCAATGATGACTTTTTCCGTGAAGTGGACCTAATTGACACATGCTTTAACAGCAACACGAGCTACTAGAAACAAGGCTAAAAGCCACATTCATCAAAACATAATCGATAGCGTAGTGTTATTAAAGAGCATATAACATGTAGTCCCGCATAGTTACTGACTTCCTTAAGAGCGTTGCTAACCAAGAAGTTTGTAGGGGCGGTCTCTGTGATATCTAGCATGATATCTAGCATGATATATTGAGTTATCAACATCAAAAGCTCTAGCACTCGCGATTGCTGTGTCTTTGAAACAGATTATTCTCTCTCTCCGAGCATTGGACAAGACAACCGTCAAAGCTTCGATCGTACCATGCTGAAACTGGCCCATGATACCAAAATTAACCAGTAGCTAAAAGGTTGGAGTGAATATAGTTCCTTCCATATTAATTAGTTGTAAATGGAACTCTCTACTGGTGAAGGCGAGACCCATGTGCCGATTGAACCTGTAACACGACATTTTCAATTGGCATTCTCCTGTTCTTCCACACTAGCGCTGCAACAGGCTAACAAGAGATGGCGGGATCCTGACACCTGTAACCATGCAAAACAGACCTGGCCACGGATAAATAGGCGCAGGACAAAAATAAGTAGTAGATCACTCATCGAACGGAGCTCTTGTCGGAGTACTAACTGGGAAGACATGCCGCAAGGCTTGAAGTCACCGCTACTGACTTTTGTCGCAGTTGCATGGATGAGGAAGAGGAGGAAACACCCTTATACCTACTATGTAACTGACCCGGCGCTATCCTCGTTTATAAATCAAACTCTAGGAGAGTACCTTTTCGGGAAGCTTGCGGATATTGCCGAAACGGTTATCAGTAAAATAGGAAAATTTCTTTAAAATTCAAAATGGTTCCAAGAGTAGTGATTGTGGTATCGCAATGGATTTTACCTGGTCCAATTGAATTACTCCGTATGCAACGGATAATTGCCACCTAACCTTATCTAACCTAATCACTTGCAGTGAGGACTATCTGCTCCTATAAACAGCGTCTGAGTCCCTCGACTTCTGATGATCTGAATTTGAACCAAATTTGTCGACAAAAAAAAAATGTAAATTCTACCCTCCAGAGTCCTGACAATGATAATGCAAGCAACTGCAAAGAGCACTACCCAGATGTTCCAACAACGACTATTGTACGATATATCTATGCATTCTATGCGGTAGCTTACACGTCCGAATTCAAAGGACAACTTCTAAATTCAATTATCCTTCCTGGTCAACAAGAACAAACGACTGCCACGTTATTGTGTTTTTCAAAACTTGGAACACTGTCAGCAACAACGATGTCAGTGGCATTTTAGACGATGCAACCGTATAGGTAGGTGTCCTTTTTTTCCTGAAGCTGATGTCATGCAGATGCTATTCGAGTTATAAATCTAGAAAGTGTCGAAATGTCAAAAAAGCAGAACATTCAATCTGATTTGCTTATTTTATTTTTTGCATCCCCGATTGGGAATAAGCGCCAGAATCGAAATCTATTTGCATATTAATGGATTTCTGCTGGCTGCAGTGCTGCTGGCGAGATGACGACAAAACCCGCGTCTGAAAGGAAGTGTCAAATCATTACCAACTCAGGTCGAATAAGTTTTGAAAGAGTTCTTTTTTAATTACTTGGTCATTGTACTCGTCACACTGACCTTGGTTGGTCATCGAATTTTCGCTTTCAATATGTAAATTCCAAGCTGTCCTTGGAATGGGAAATTTTAATATAACTCTCCCTCTATATCAGACATCGATATGGCAACAGCTTACTGAAATGCAGCCAAGCTCCTCAAAGTTATTCACCATATGTGGTTATTGTATCTGAAATGCTTTTGCGGCACTTCAAACTCGCAAAAAAAAAGACTAATATCACTCCATGATACGAGAATAATGATATATGGCCATTTTTTTATTATATTTTTTTGGGCAGATATAGCAAGTGCTCTTGAACACTTATGACCCTTGAGATAGCGCACACTGTGTGAATTCCCACCGAAGATTAATTCTTAGATAATGCCAAATTCAGCAATTATTTCGGGTGGCATTTGGACAGGAACATAGCCCAATACAAACGTTAACCCAATTGGGAGGGAGAAACAAATCCAGGATTATAGTCATACAAAAAGGAAATGAAATTCCAACCGTAGGTCTACATATATCCTTGCCGTCTACCTATGGAGAAACGTATCGTGTATGTAAACCCAACGCCAGCGCCCTATACTACCGGATGGGATGGCATTATTTACATTCCTATATTTGCAAGCGGACAGGAAATCCAAGTGCCATTCATCGATACGGAATGCTGGGGGGAAATTACTTGAAGGCCCCAAGTGGTTTAGTTGGCCGGAAACGTATCACCGGTTTGGATTTGACTTTATCCGAAATCTAAGCCGTTTCGGTGGTACGGTATTTGAAAGAATGTGGAAATATGTGATTCCTTCAAGAATGCATGGACAAACCGAATCTGTCAAGGGTTAACCTTGTTGACAGTGGGCACAGAGATTGAGAGGATTTGGTAATTCAAATCGGCTAAAATAAGTTTTCTGTCACGATTGATTGGCTTCGTTTGGAGTTTGTTTTTCCTGAAAAGGACCAATCATGGATATTTTAAATGGGTTTAGGGTGATTTCGATTGGAATCATATTGAGGAGTGGCTACGATCTTGAAGTTAATTTATATTCATGGAGCGTAGGAGGATATTAGCCTAAGTTCCCAGAATCCTTGAAGTTGTGCTTCAATAGGCGTATTTTTTTGAGAATCTATAGCTAGCTCACTTTTACTTTTACATGCAAAACTTTTATACTCACCTTTGATTTTGTTATACTCACTTCCCAAAAAAATACGCAAAATATGTATGATGTTCATCAAGAGCATAAGTAGAAAATTGTCTCAATTAAGTTGGAGTGTGCAACTGAAGAAAGTTGTCAAACGGCCGGAATAACTTGAGATTTTGTTGCCTACATGCAAAGATCTTTCCTATTGGTTGGGGACCAGGTCCGCCACGATCACAAGTGAAACATTTAATAGAACTGATGATACCAACAGTAAGCACTAAAAGTTATAATATATTGTGATGAAGAAGTTGATTTTTTTTTTATAAAGTCGATATAATCCACGTTAATTTGATTCTTTAAATTCATCCGGAGTTACTGCCATGTAACAAAATATTCCGCCATCAGGAGATTGCTTAACCGACATGACAACTCGTCCATCTTCGCTTACCTGTGACATTACAGGTTCAATTGGTCCTTAAACAAAAAGAAAATCATAAATTAGGCGTGTTTTTTTTTTAATCCTCACCAGCCAGAAGTTCATTTGGACAACTGCCAGCAGGCTGAAACTAGCCGAATTTTTATTTCGCCAAGTTAGCACACATGATTTCCTTTGTGCATGGACACACGATCATGGGCATGACTTTCATTCCCGTGAACGATTTGGCATCACACAAAAGCCAGGCGGCATTCCAATGAAATAAAATTTAGTATGTGAACTTTGCATTGTGCACATCTGCATTCCCATGAACATCGTGTCCAGCGACACGGGCAAATTGAGTGAGTAGAAAGATGCTGGTAGACGGCACAGAAAATGCTACGAAAATCTAATTTCAGAAATAATTCTCGAATGGGCATGAGGGTTCTTTTCCGCACCATTGCATTTTCGATGCAAATCTTGATTTGATATTTTGCGTTGATAGAGTGAGGACGTCAAAGATGGGCGTCCGCTTCGGTTTTACTATAGAATTTGTTTGTGTTTTCAAGTTCACTATTTCTTAACCTGTCAAATTTTATTTCATTGCAATAGAGTAGCTCTCAAAAATGTTGGTGTCAAATGAGAAAAAAAAAAACAAAAACAAAATGACAGCTAAAAAAACTTGTAAGAAACCATACCCTTACGGCCAGTTTCAAGACTAGCTGATAAAGTCTCGGATAGACTATCCGGAACTTATCTGTCAGCTAAATTTCAACTTTTGGTTTCAATAGTTAATATATACGTAATAAAATGGAGGAAAGTGCAAACAAATTGCTGCATTAAAAACTGTACAAACAACACAGCCAAAAATAATGACACACAATTAAAACAATAAAAACACATTAATTGTGTGTCACCCGTATAAAATTTCCTTTGTTTTCCAAGTCGTTCATGGGAATGAAAGTCATACGCATGACAGTGTATCCATGCACTTTATGCGTTGTTCTCCATTGTGCACGTGTCAGTGAAATTTCGCAGTGCCACCAACTGCTTTTTAAACCACTTGTTGCTTTCTGCGCCACATGTTTGTAAATTCCTAGCTGTCAGCAAGGAGTACTCGTGATGGGGAGAAAATCAAGAGTTGAAGCTAAAATCTTGCTGTTTTATTTAAGTCCAAATGCACACGGAGCAACTGAAAAAAAACTGATCAGCGATGCGAATTGGCAACTAGTTTACTTTGAGTGCAATCAAATGAGACGACACACACGACGGTGCTTCGCGATTCCCAGTTTATAATCAGTCGTCTGTTGATTGATTTGCATGTCGGGTTTCCTATTGATTTCAGTTTTTACTTTGTCGAAGGTGAGCGAACAACAGACGAACCTGTTGGTATTGATGGAGGTTGAAAATATGACGACACTGAACGAACTAGAAATTTTCATTAGTGATGAGTTTCCTCGTGTGTGGAGTCAAGTCATCGCCGAGTCCGTAACTGGTCTGTAACCTGAGTTGCCAACCGGTTTAGTTTTTTTTTTCAGTTGCTCCGTGTGCATTGGGCCTAACATGTTAAATGTGCCTCTACTGGAAACAACTATCTAGCAAGGTTTCAGAAAAACACGCCTTTGTAAGAAATTACAAAAGGTGTACGTAACAATTATCTAAATGCGGATATGGCGTGTTACAGAAATTCTATTCATCGTTTGTTGTTGTTAAATTCAGTTCATTTAATACCTTTTTTCATAACTCGCAAAACAAAAACCTATTTATAAAGACAATTTCTACAAACCTGTCATTGGTATGGGAGGACATTTCGTTGCAATGGAATTTGCTAGCACTTCGCATAAAGGTCTTAAATCATTTTCCGGTGGGGGTTCCTTAAAAGGTTCACTCAAATGAACAACTCTATTTGCTAATGTTATTCGTAAGTAATTTGCGTACTGATTTCGTGACTTAACAATAGCCAATGTTTGTTCATCCAAGCTCTGAAGCTTTCTTATCCATTGCATTATAGTAACTCGATCTGTGAAAGAAAGTGATAAGCACAACTCTATGTATAATATTTATGTCAATTTAGTCGAATTAAATTTTTTTTAAGATGACCACTAGTTAAGTTTAATTTGATAAAATTATCCTCATTAAAAATAAAAAATTCTTAAAGCATAAATCATTATTAAAATTTGATACTTTCTTTTTCGTCCCGGCAGAAGCACAACCGACCAGTTATTCACTCTCAGAATGGTACTTGAGAAGGCTTGGGAGTATGCTACACCTGTTTACGCTTGCTTCGTAGATTTGGAGAAAGCATATGACCGAGTCCCTCGAGGGAAACTCTGGAGTGTATTACAGCAGTATGGAATTGATGGTTCTCTCTTGAGAGCCATTCAATCTCTTTACACAAACTGTAAAAGCTGTGTTCGGGTAAACGGCGTTAAATCAATACCTTTCACCGTGGGCGTTGGACTTCGCCAGGGGTGCGTCTTGTCGCCTCTCCTTTTCATTACTTATATGGACTGGATGTTACAGCGCAGTCTTGGCGAAGAACGTTTCGAATTGGGAGATCTGAGGATAAGTCATTTGCTCTTCGCTGATGACTTGGTCATCCTTGGGTCCTCTCAGACTGAACTTCAGCGCGCACTCGATCGGTTTGTAGCCGTTTGTGTTGAAGCTGAGATGAAAGTAAATGTGAACAAATCTGAAGTGATGGTCGTCTCCAGAACGCCTGTTCAATGCACTCTGCATGTTAGTGGAGTCCCATTGAAACAGGTGGAGAAGTTTAAGTATCTCGGGGTCTTATTCACGAGTGATGGAAGGAGCAATGCCGAGTTTTCCTGTAGGATTGGTCAGGCTGGATCGATTTTGAGACAGCTTGGTCATTCTGTTATCAGGAGGACTGAACTTGGTGTCAAAGCTAAGTTGTCAGTCTTTAATTCGGTGTTTGTTCCAACTCTTACCTATGGTCATGAGGTTTGGGTAATGACCGAAAGAATAAGATCGCGAATACAAGCTGCCGAAATGAGATTTCTCCGTAGTATTGCTGGTGTGACCCGTAGAGATCGCATCAGAAATACCAGAATACGTGAGGAACTCAATGTCGAGCAGCTACTTCTCCGGACGGAGCGATCCATGCTTCGGTGGTTTGGTCATGTTAAACGCATGTCCCCGACCAGGATTCCACGACGTGCTATGGAATCCATACCATCGGGCAGGCGTCCCCTAGGTAGACCCAGGATGAGATGGTTAGATCAAATTCATAATCTCTCCTCTACCCGTATGGGGATTGCCCTTGATGATTTAGAGTCGATGGCGGAGGATCGAGAGCTGTGGAGGGTCCACTTGAGCAACCTACACCCGCGACCCACTTAATGGACAAGCGGACCATTGAAAATGAATGAATGAATGAATGAACTTTCTTTCCAACTTTGATTAGGGAAATTTTTGCTTAAAATTCGTGTAACATTTAACTGACACAGATTATTATTATTTTTGATAACTAAAATATTTGGTTCGTTCGTGTACTTTTAGCATAGAAAAGTGAAAAATGTTAAATCTCAAAAATCGAGAGAGAAATCTCTCAAGTTCCAGAGAAGTACATGACCGGTTTTCTTACGAAAAGTTTAAGAAATGTTATTTCAAAATTCGTAAAATAAACGTTAACGGCAGAATCTACAAAATAAGTTGGATTTGAATTTTGTATAAGCTAAAATACCTATTAAACCTACCATTTTGAATGAGCTAATATGTTCTAGGAGAACATTGAATTACAACTTCTTCCTCCAACATCGTTGAAGACGAAAATAAATGGAGTTTTATTTGTCACACTTTTGAGATGTCACTTAGATGACAGTTTTAATTTTTTAATTTTTCAGTAAGTCGAAATTCGGCGAGTAAAAAATTACGAACAAATGAAAAGAGGGGAAATGGATTTCTCTCTCATTTTTTTTAATTTACTCAGTACGTGGTCGCATTCGCACAGTTTCTTAGCAAATTTTTGATAATTTTACGTTTGCAAAAAAGTACCCGAACGAACCTATTATTTCCGGGCTTTTATATTTCGGTTTTTTGTTTTCCGAACTTCTTCGCGTTTGAATTTCCGGTCTTTTGTGAAACCAACTAAAATGTTCTGGTCAAATTGAATTTGAACTTACCATAAGGATCATTAATATTGACTGTGGAATACATTATGTCTTCGAGATGGTCATGGAATTCTTGATTTAGTTCTTTGAATGACATTGCTTTTGAAAGTGACTTTGATATTCTAAAAATATATATATACGGGCAATACTTATCAAAAATGTTTCAAATCTTGAATTATGAGTAGGAGTATAAAGTGTATTTAATATGAAGAGTCAAAAAACTGCGAGTAAGTCGTTTAAGATGGCTAGGACATGTAGAGCGGATGGAAACAAATGCTCCGGCTCGTAGAGTCTTCGAGTCTAACCCGGAGGGACAACGCAGTATAGAAAGACCTCGCCTTAAGTGGCGCGCGCAAGTCGAATGCGACCTCAATCGACTAGGAGTGCGCAACTGGAGGCAGTTAGCTAAGGATCGGGCTAACTGGAGAGGCTTGTTAGATGAGGCCTCGGTTCACCCCGAACTGTAGAGCCGCCTAAGTAAGTAAGTAATATAAAGAGTACATTTTGAAGGGCACTTTGGATACCAGTATTCTTTACTGTACGACCTCCTGAGCCATGAAGCTTCTTTGACTAAGTGGCTTCAGGGTTATAAACTCTTAGTAAGCACGGTTGCTTCTGACAGTTTGATGATAGAGGAACTTACAAAAATTGGGGCCTCACGATTTCGTCCATCTATCTGTCCAGTCGTCTGTCTGTCAGCCTGCTTTTGAGGCCTACAGACTTAAGCACCATTTAGACGATCATTTCAGTTTTAGTTTCAATTGAACTATCAGTTAAGCTTTTAGTTGAACTGATGTTCTACAGTGCATTTAGACATCAGTCTAGTATTCAGTTGAGCTTTTAATTGACTCGTGATTAGCCGAAGGTTAGAAAATTATTTATACTAAAACTGACAACTGAACTGAAAACTTATGGGAATTCCATCACTTTCAGTCTCAGTTTCAGTTTCAGTTAGACGCTTCAATTTTTGCACTTAGACATCAGTTAAACTGAAAGCTTAACGACAGCTTAACTGATAGCTCAACTGAAACTGAAATGATCGTCTAAATGGAGCTTAAGCGGCTTTATTTCAGACTTTGTATTTGGAAAATATGAGATTTTTATTAAGCTTATTACTTATTTGTAGAGGATACACCATTTAGTGTCCACCATTGAAATGTATCCTCTACAAATAAGTAGGTTAGGTTAGGTTAGGTTTGAGGGAAGTGCACAGCTTTAAAAGTGCTGTGCTACCACGGGTGCCTTTTGGTTCATTGTGATCCCTTGGTTTTTGGTCGTGGATAAAAATTTCAATTTTATTGGACAACACAAAAAACATGCATAAACACTTTACCTGATTTCTTGGAGTTGTTCCTTGGCGGGGTTGGTCTACTAAGTAAACCATCCCGTACTTTTAACAAACCTGAATGTGTTCGTCAGTGGTACCTGCACTATGTCCTCTAGGTCTCCGAAAAGTCTGTCTACAAATAAGTAATGTATACAAAAAATAAGTTACGTATACGCCATAGTGCATCCAATATTTGGAAAACAAAAAAAAAATTGTTTAAGTGCAAACAGATTTTTTAGTTTATTCTATAAACTTTAAACAATTGCTCATATATTTACGAGTACAATTAATTCTCACAGATGAAGCAAAAAAAAAAAAAAACTATAATTTCGCAAGTTTTACACGTTTAGAATTACGGCTCTTTCCACGTTTAGGTCTGCTAATCAGAAGAGACTTTCCCTTCGATTTCTTTGAGTTCTTCTTCGCCCTTGTAATCCTTTTCTGCGTCTATGACAATACAAATATTTGCTACAATAATATGTATATATCTTTAACAAATAATAAAAGCCTTACAGATTTGTTATTATTTTGACGTCCATACTTCCGGCCAACCCTCTTGGCACCCTTAAGCAAAAATGGAATTCGTACATCTTCCTGTTGGACTGTTAGTATTCCCAAGCCCTTGCCCATATCGACGGTTGTTTGTAATTCCTTTTTTAAATTGTTCACCCAAATGCCTTCGGCATTCAATTTTTCTTGAACATTTTCCAAAAGATTTGCCTGCGTTTCGCCTGCAATGGTAATAAATTATTATTTGTTAAATTTTACAAATGATATTCGTATTTATTAAACCAACAAAACATAGGCTTATGACTTAGGGTGTCCAAGACTAATGGAAATAGCAAATTTGGTGCTTTACTCATAATTTATTCCTTTGAACCAAGAAAAGGGAAAATTTCAAATGACATCTTTTTGACATTGAATACATACTAAGCAGTAAAAAAAGCAAATTTAAAAACGCGAAGTATGTACCGATAGGGTATTGTGAATAAAAGCAATATAGGCGGCATGTCTTTCTGAGTTTGAAGAATTAAAATGGGCACAACTTTTCGCAATTTTGCAAGCATTTGCTAGAGATGGGTACGATTTATAAGTGTGAATAGTACGCTTGTACTTTGAATAACATATGTATTTAAAAAGGGGCGTATCCCAGATGAATTTGCTATATACAGAGAAAATGGTGGCGTCAATATTCAGAATATCACATATTCTGAGCTGGTCCCACGTACCTATTTGAAACTGGAATTAGGTTAGACGCATTTTTGGAGTAGGGCTACTAAAATTCAGAATTTTTGATCACGAAAAAGGGGAAAATAATACATATGTAGAATATCATGTCCATGTAGGCCTAGCTTCGTACTTTCAACTACATGAAAGGACAAAATAGATGAACAAATTTAGGTACTCCTATTTTATATATACTTTAAGGACGCATATGACAGCATATGCCAGCATTTATAGAGACGAGTTATATAGAGTCATGTCTAGTTTTGGCATCCCTGCCAAACTCGTCATATTTTTTTTTTTAAATACTTCTCCCGGGAAAGGCGAACCTATAACGCTTCATCAGCGCCCCGAGATGCTTGCAGATGTATGTTAGTTCTGCACTCAAATTGCTGCAAATTGTAATATTCTGGAAATATATCTACAGGAAGCGATTTCCAAAGTTTGCTTTGGAACAGAAGGAGTTTTGGAAAAATGATGTCCTCGCGGTTGTCAAGTGTACTGTATGGTCATGAGCATTAGCTGCCTGTCTTGTGGGGCGCCCAAAAGTTGCATTTCTTTGAGTTCCTCGGAACATCTACGATGGAAGTACCTATAGAACAAGCAAAGGTCGGCGACTTGTTTTGTGTGCATCAACGGTTGAAGATTCGTTGTGAGTGTAGGGTCTCCAATAAGTCGAACTGCTCGTCTCTGTATGCTGTCAAGTAGGTTAAGTGAATGTTTTGGGGCCGAGCTCCATATATGGGAACAATATTTCAGGCCTGGTCTAACCTGTGCTTTGTAGAGAAGGAGAAGTATCTTAGGGCTAAAGAACCTCATTGCTCTAAATAGGTAGGTAAGCTCAACTTAGCGACGGCTATCTTGCGATATAGGATATGTGGTCCTGCCATGTGATTCTTGAATTGATTGTGACTCCTAGAAGGTGCATTGAGTCCTTGGGATCGATTGGAAGGTCATCCATTTGGATCTAAGGAACTGTTGATACATTTTTCCTGTATCTTGTTTGCATTAAATACAACCAAGTTGCTGCTCCGTAAAGGTCGGAAACAATCTCACCGAGACCTTTGATGTCAAAAAAGTATTTAAACGAGGTGATGCGCTGTCATGTGGCTTTTTCAACACCATTCTTGAGAAAATTGTGCGAAACTCACAAGCCAACACAATGGGCACAATTTACTAAAAGTCTGTGCATCTACTTCCATACGCTAACGATATCGACATCATTGGCAGAACACAGCGAGCTGTCACTGGTGCGTTTGCAATTATTAGCATAGAAGCGGCAAAAATGGGTTTAGTGGTGAATGAGGGAAAAATAAAATATATCCTGTCAACAAGAAGGGACACACAACATCGACGAATCGGACAGAACGTCACGATAGACAGCTATAACTTTGAGGTAGTTCAAGACTTTATCTACCACGGCTCCGCTAATAACTCTGAAAATGACATCACATCAGAAATCAAGCGAAGAATTACACTTATCAACCGCCGCTACTTCGGCCTAAGAAGGCGAGGCGAGAAAGGCCTTCTCGAGAAACACTAAGAAGACTTTATATAAGACCGTCATCATCCCAGTCCTGCTTAATGGCGCAGAATCATGGACGTTATCAAAGGCGTTAATTCGAACGCAAAATTCTTCGAGTGATTTTCGGCCCCGTTTGCGTTGACGGGCTTTGGAGGAGGAAATTTAACAACGAAGTCTACAACCCTTCTGATTATCCATTTTCATCCAATTTTCACACCTACTCCAAATCTGACAATAACTCCAAGCAGGGGGGTTGTAGGGGGCCGCATGTCACACATTCGTATTAAAATACAAATTCTTGTTGGGCTTTATTTCAATCTTGTTGTTAATTTTTAGGCGTTGTGGATTTTTTTGGGCGTTATTTGCAAATCGATTTGGATGTAATTTCCTGGGCGTTACTGCCTGCCTAATGCATGAATATCGCAAATTCTACAATTTGTTACGTGTCTCTCACTCTTCTAATGTTTTTAACAAACAGTTAAAACGAAATCGCCAGCTGAATTCCGTCTCTTCAACAATTCAACCGCAATTCTCGCTACGCTAGTTCATTCTTATATAAAGATTCATTCATAAGCCTTACAATAGAATGCTTTATCAAGCGCTGTCTTTTCTCCCTGTTACAATGTATATGACATTTAAACCAATGTGCATCGGTTTACCATGTCTTATACACCCCATGTCCTTAACTCTCGAGCTGTGTACTTCACCCTACATTTAAAGAGTGCTCAAAATCTTTTTAGCGCGTTTCTATTATAAAAAAGGTACTCCTATTGGACTTAGTTATGGGCGGTATTCCCCTTATCCTTTAAAACCATTTATTTTCCATTTATCTTCCATTTATCCTTTTAAAAGGCATTACGGCATCTCGATTTCCTTTCCAGTATCACAGTCTAATTTTCGTAACCGTTCATCGCTTTTCTTCTTTCATTATTTGCTTTTTCTTGACTATGTCTCAACATAATAAAAATGAATAAATAGAGATGGCGCAACAGGTTTCTGTATAGGTCGGTCTAGATTGTGACAACCATTCGTTTGTGTGAAGTGTGAGTGTGAGTTTTTTATTTTTTTGGACGAATGGAATGAGTGTAGTGGCTCAGTGGATAGTGTGCTGTACTACTCTGAAAGGGGTCTCAGTCTCGATCCTCGGAAAAATGCACAAATAACATCTTAAGTTTTTTTCCACAGCGCCACCCCTCGCGAACGTCTGACCAACATCAGAGAGCATAAATGTTATGGAAAAGTTTCTCAATTCAGCCGTCCATACTCGGCATAGAATTATCCCTTCCATTTGTTCGCTTATTCTAACATAATCCTTGAATTTAAAATTCGACAAGTAAATCTTTAGCTAGGTATAAATGTTGTTAATACCACTTGTCCTAATTTAATGCCCGTAAAAAAAGCTATTATCTACTGGACGTTAGAAAAATCATAGAATCCACGAATTCCATTTGAAAAATGCTACCCTAGCAAAATGCTATTCTAACCTTCACCATCCGGCCACTGACTTCCTTCTATAAATCTTATATCTTTTATTCCCACATGAATTCAACCACCCACCTATACTTTTCGCTCAGTTCTCTTCAATGAAATTCAACAATAACTCCCGGTAAACAGTTTTCATTCATGAAATTCCAACCGTATGCCCAACATTACTGTCGAAGTAAGTATATAAACATATATAACAGTTCAGATCCACGTGGACACGTTAACATGATATCTACCGGAACTATCACAAAAAAATACTAACTGTTGGTACATTCTTCAGCGCAACGCAACAATCTGTTATTTTCTCGAATAAACAAACCTCCTTGGAGCGCACAATTCTTGCAGGCAGGCAAATAATTTCTCTTAATACCCCAGAAAGCATGCGCCAGCTTAAGAGAGCTTAGCGAAAATAGTACCATTTGACTGTGCACACAGTGTGGGCGAATGTATCTAGTGATAGGCTAATGCTCGCTCCTACAGTTCTTTTATCAGTTGCTCCTTCGGTGCCTATGACTTTGGGGATGCTTTCAAAATTTCACATTATCCATCCGCAATTCAAATCGGAATGTTTCAGTTGTTTTCGGTCTATCGAGTGAAACGAACGCAAATGCTCGCATAAATTCGCAGATTTATCTATTACATTCTCGAGTTGGGTTTGTGTTTCTGATGGATATCCGAAGGAAGTGACGGGAATAAATATAATTCGCCGGGTGTTAATGTGTTTTTAATCCAATAATTTATAAAAAAAAAAAAAATTGTACATGCATTTTTGAGAAAATGTTTTCCAGTGAAGTGCACAATCGAAAAAAATTCAAAATAGAGTTTTTAAATAAAAATTAAATCATGTGGTTTAGTGTGTTGTGAAAAACTTATCTGTATAGTTGTCCATTATTCGACCTCAGCTCTTTGTGCTGTTGCATATAGTTTACATCTTTAACGTCTTCCTAGTGCATACTATAGTTACATCCGCATCCAAATACAACTGAATTTTACTACTTCCGGCTAAACATCAGCTGTAAACATAACGCAAAGTGAGCACATTTTTATTTTATTAATTATTTTTCCATATATACGCTTAACTGTGTCCTTGATGTATATCACATCGTGTGATAGTTATCACTTTATCAGGAAAATGCTTCCAACTTTGAACAATGTGGGATTATATGGATTCGTTGTTTAAGTAATCACATGAGGGTGCTTAAGAGACGACCTTGAATCTGCGATGGGGGTATACCTGAGGGGTTTATTCTAGGAAAATTGGTTCATCTGCGAAAATCACAGTATCACACATTTTGTTTATCTATGCAAATTGAAAAGTGCAGAACCTAAGGGAAGGTGTTTTTTTTTCTTTAAAACTTACATTTTTTTTTTAGCAGAAGCATTGAGTCAACGTAATGTATGTAAACGACTTTGTACTTGTTCCTGGTTAAGTGTTTTAGAGTACCCCGAGTCTATATATAGCTTAGTAAAAATAATTTTTATTTTTAAGTTTAAAATTATGATTATTACGATGCCATCGATCTGTGAGTAAAATAATCATTTTAAAAATCGGTCTCGACTTAAAGTGCTATAACCCTTTTAATAGTTCGACAGGGATGCCACCAAACCTATCGTATTGTTTTTATCGGTTGGTTTTATTTCAATTTAGGATCGGTTGTAAATTCGAGAGTTTTTTTGCTTCGGAGTATTCATTCATTCATTCATTTTCAATGGTCCGCTTGTCCATTAAGTGGGTCGCGGGTGTAGGTTGCTCAAGTGGACCCTCCATAGCTCTCGATCCTCCGCCATCGACTCTAAATCATCAAGGGCAATCCCCATACGGGTAGAGGAGAGATTATGAATTTGATCTAACCATCTCATCCTGGGTCTACCTAGGGGACGCCTGCCCGATGGTATGGATTCCATAGCACGTCGTGGAATCCTTGTCGGGGACATGCGTTTAACATGCCCAAACCACCGAAGCATGGATCGCTCCGTCCGGAGAAGTAGCTGCTCGACATTGAGTTCCTCACGTATTCTAGTATTTCTAATGCGATCTCTACGGGTCACACCAGCAATACTACGGAGAAATCTCATTTCGGCAGCTTGTATTCGCGATCTTATTCTTTCGGTCATTACCCAAACCTCATGACCATAGGTAAGAGTTGGAACAAACACCGAATTAAAGACTGACAGCTTAGCTTTGACACCAAGTTCAGTCCTCCTGATAACAGAATGACCAAGCTGTCTCAAAATCGATCCAGCCTGACCAATCCTACAGGAAAACTCGGCATTGCTCCTTCCATCACTCGTGAATAAGACCCCGAGATACTTAAACTTCTCCACCTGTTTCAATGGGACTCCACTAACATGCAGAGTGCATTGAACAGGCGTTCTGGAGACGACCATCACTTCAGATTTGTTCACGTTTACCTTCATCTCAGCTTCAACACAAACGGTTACAAACCGATCGAGTGCGCGCTGAAGTTCAGTCTGAGAGGACCCAAGGATGACCAAGTCATCAGCGAAGAGCAAATGACTTATCCTCAGATCTCCCAATTCGAAACGTTCTTCGCCAAGACTGCGCTGTAACATCCAGTCCATATAAGTAATGAAAAGGAGAGGAGACAAGACGCACCCCTGACGAAGTCCAACGCCCACGGTGAAAGGTATTGATTTAACGCCGTTTACCCGAACACAGCTTTTACAGTTTGTGTAAAGAGATTGAATGGCTCTCAAGAGAGAACCATCAATTCCATACTCCTGTAATACACTCCAGAGTTTCCCTCGAGGGACTCGGTCGTATGCTTTCTCCAAATCTACGAAACAAGCGTAAACAGGTGTAGCATACTCCCATGCCTTCTCAAGTACCATTCTGAGAGTGAATAACTGGTCGGTTGTGCTTCTGCCGGGACGAAAGCCGCACTGCTCATCTCCTAATCGTGCCTCGACCACAGCTCTGCAACGCGTTTCCAGCACCTTGGCAAAGACTTTTCCGGGGAGACTTAAAAGTGATATACCCCTGTAATTGGAGCAATCCCTTTTATCCCCTTTCTTGAAAAGGGGCACAATCACCCCAATCTGCCAATCGCTGGGAGTTTCGCCGCATTCCCAGGCCACTTTAATGACACGAGAGAGCCATTTGACTCCCTCTTCACCTAAGGCCTTTAGCATTTCTGGCCGGATTTCATCCACTCCGGCAGATTTGCCAGCTTTTAGCGATTTGATCGCAAAAGTGACTTCCTCTACCGTGGGACTATTTTCCGCCCTGCTTAAGGCGATGGATGTGTCATCCTCAATGCCCTGGATTGGATTGAGCAATTCGGAAAAGTGCTCGCTCCATCTGCGCAAGATGTCCTCCTCATTAGAAAGAAGTGTACCATCTTTGGATTTGACTCCTTCGATAATGTTCCACTTCCTTCCTCTAAGACGGCGGATGGTCTGCCAGAACACCTTGCTTGCAGATCTGTGATCACGGTGCTTCGGAGTATTCATTCAAATTTGGGGTCGTACAGCCATCGTCTAAGTGATTTAAGACCATATCTTCGAAGCTTTTCACTGGATTTTGTTAAGAGTTATGACCACAAATGAGCCCTAGGTGATGTTATACATTATATAGTCCTACTGTATCATACGTGTGCAGCTTGCCTAGCCCTTAAGTCCGGCGTTTTACTCGTCTCACACAACGATGCACTTTCGTCTTTTTACCAACCAACCAAGCAAGTTTCAAGCTTTATTTTCTCTACTATTGATGCCGCTAAATTACGAGCTTTGCACGTTCATCGATGTGGTTCCAGGTGTCTGTTGAAAGCCATGTGCGGGGACCTTTCTGTCTTTTACCGGCATAGGTGCGTGTTTCTGTTTCGAAGCCATTTTCACAGCATTCTTCTGGATTATGATTGGATAGTCTCAGAATAATTGGCTAACTTGGGGATTCCTAAACCTGACGGAATTGAACTTGTTAATGGTTAGCAAGTTGCAGTAAAGGGTGTCCCATAATTTATGAAAAATTGTAATTTTGCGCCATTTAATAGTACAGTGATGCCAGCGGAAAAAAAAGATAACAATGTGACAGCTGACAGTTCGGGGTTAGTAAAAATGAAACGCTATACAAAAGACCAACGCATTTTTATTGTTGAGCAATATTTTAAAAATAATGAAGGTTTGTTGTAACAAAATCATCTTCAGTGATGAAAGCTAATTTTCATCTTGATTGCTTCGTTAATCATGTAAATTATCGCATTTAGGGTTCAGAAAACCCACGATAAAAACCACCAACGCCTTGGAAGAGGAACTTGGGAGGTGTATTAATGAAATTCAGCCACATTTATGCGAAACGGTATAGACAATTTCAATTACGTACATACCTGCCAGCAAAGCCGTATCCGATGTGTTAATTCCATAAGAAGTCCACAATCTGCTCACCAAGGTCGTGAATTCCCATCATCAATATAATGGACATAGTGTGTCATTAGCCTAGAAGTCGTCCGTCAATATTAAGATGATTGTAGACGTTGTAGTCACTTTCTACCTTCCTACCCTGTCACCATTATACGATGAAGCCTGAATGGGTATTGGAATTATCCTTATCCTTGTCAGTGGGTTTGTAATTGGAGCACAGCACTGAATGATGGAATTTTTTCGCCTTCTACTCTGGAATCTAGACGTTAGTATCCGGTACTGTGAGGTTTCTAAGATATGAGGCTAATTTTTACTTCTGGAATTAGCATCTGTCCCACTTTGGGCCTCCGCCCGCTATCAGATTTGCAAGGGTAGAGCATAACAGTGCTTTTTGTTGAAGAGTGGAGTTTTCTTGCATCGAACCATTTCATCGCGCTTAGCACGAAGGTATCTAGCTTTTGTAGCGTGAACTCGCTCTAGCTGGATTAATCGGACCTTATTCGAAGCACTTTTTGACATGAGTCGAGGACGGTCTTAAGATTTTAGAAACCAATCGTTGTCCGTGTCCAATAGCCAAGGTCTTCAAAAAAGTATCCCTCCGTATTGTAGGCAATTGTTTCCAGTTAGGTCATTTCCGGCTAAGACTCGCTGGGCCCCAGATAAAAATTCCCAGATGGCACCGCCAGCAAGCGAAAGTAGGGCTTACGAACAGAGCTGCTATGTCTGCGACAGCAGTTATTTAGCAGACTAACATCTATCGGGGTATGTTGCTCCTATGAGTTTTAGTCGTTTACCATCCATCGTGTTTCTTGATTGATGGCTACCATATTACCATTCATCGCAGTACGGTACGCGATCCGTTCTCTCCTCGGAATCACTTTGAAAAGTGATTGTTTTATTCATACGTTAAATTAAAGTTTCGAAAAAAATCTATAGTAAAAAGCACTGCCACTCATCTGCCCAAAGTTAAAAGCAGGTCGAAATAAACTTTCGAAACCCATATTTGCTTTGTGCACATTATCAAGTGTTAGATTCTTCGGAATTTCCAAAAATACTAGAACTGTGAACAATCCAATTTCCAATCAAACACAATCGTAAAGTGCAATTTAAAAACAGATTTTCCAGACAGTCTTAACCTAACACATTAAATGCATTGGAGCGTAGCTAATCGCAAATATTTTCTGATCTCGATATTTGAAATTCCCGTATTAGTAATTTCATAAACATTTTGCGATTCGAATTACGATAAGGATTTGCCTATATAAAATCAAGATTTTTTTGAATCGAAGCAGTTACAATTCTAGTCTTTGCACGCGTTTAAAAAACTCGAGATGTACCAATTTGTCAGCGCTCTCTTGATCGTACTTGTCGTAGGAAACCAGTATTCAATTGGTAAGGACTTGTATTTATATGTAGTTTGATCTGTCATTTGGAAACGATTTATTTGGTGCATTAGATGTGGTTGCGCCTCCATTTGGCGACTTTAAATAGCCTGTACCGAATGTTGTTAAAGTGAAGATGATCTTTGTTGACTGATTTATTTTCTTTTGTTTATTATATTTCCCATTCTATGGCAAGCATTTGCATCTTTTATTTCGAGATACAAAATTAATTTACCAAAATCAGTGAGCGAAACTTCTGTGTGCTTCAATTGGCAACAACACGCATCTTTCTATATTACAGGCTACAAATGGATACCACATCATTCTGGAAAACACATACCACCAAATGCCATCTTTGTAGATAAACATCTAAAGACATAATGTAGGACGAGCAATACCCTATAATTTAGTACTACCAGCAGAAGCTAACAGAACTCACGCCCTCGTCTATGATTATGACTTAAATGAGATATCGAAAAACCGACTTCGATATTCTCGTAACCACATCAGATGACGATCATTGTGAATGGAGGAACAATTCATTTGATAGGTATATTGGAAAAATATGTCCACGCAGGAAATGCATGGTACAATGAACCGATTTATATCGGAAAAATGCACGAAGATCGAGATGACTGATCATGGAACAAGTCTCCTAATCACATTGCATTGATTTTATTGTCCTCCTATCAGATATTGAGTTGTCGAACATGTACAAATGAAAAAGTGAATATGTAACCACCATATCAACTGGACTTATGCTGAAGCTGGGAACATTCCAAAAAATGCCATCTCTGGTGGCAGATCAGAAGACGATTATGAAATGTTTGTTGCGCGATTAATGGGTCCTATCACAGTTTTCCGGGTCAGGTTGTTCCTGCATTGAACGTTTCCTGGACTGTCTATGGAAATGACACGGACAGAATACTGTCTACACATTGTCAGGTTTTAATTGGAGAGCCCAATGAATACAGTTGGAGATTTGTAAAATATGGAGCTGCTATCCCAGACTATGCTGTGGTCGGTGGAAGGTCAGACAAAAGAGAACTGCTATATGTGACGAGATTTTATAGAAGGCTAGGATATATTGTGTTTTCGGAGATACATCATTTTAAATCAGGTTATGAAATTTTAGTTAAAAATTGTTCCAGTTCTGACTTTGAATACAATCAGAGAAAAAGATACTATAAGTGAGAAGAAACATATAATTAAACTAACAAATTTCAAACTTTGTTTGATTGCTGTGGTGTTTATAAAGGGTGTATTTTTTAGAGGTATAGAACTTTGAAATGGACAAAGATGATTTAAATCATTTTAAATTGACATGAAATTTACTTTATTCGAAGGATAATCTTTTGGCATTATAATTTAAATATGATTTCTGGCGTATGAACGCCATGGCTGGTTCGGACGTAGTCTAATCGGGAGGTCCAATTTTCGATGACTTTTTCCAACATTTGTGGCCGTATATCGGCAATAACGCGGCGAATGTTGTCCTCCAAGTGGTCAATCGTTTCGGGCTTATCGGCGTAGACTACCGACTTCACATATTCCTACAGAAAATAGTCAAGGCGTTAAATCGCACGATCTTGGAGGCCAATTCACGGGTTTGCAACGTGAAACTATACCAAACATGAATTCAATAAATGAATTGTGGCACGAGCTGTGTGACATGTTGCGCCGTCTTATTGAAACCATAGCTCCTACACATCACGAACGAAAAAGTCATGTTGAAATGCCAAACCAAACTAAAGATAAATGACAGCTGACAAAATGGCCGGCAGTTAAATTAGTGTTGCCAACTTAATCAATAATAATAATTGTATTCTTTAATTAAGAATGACCACTCAATTCTAATTTTAAATGCAGCGTACGTAGTTATTATTCTGACATCAAAACTTACTTACTTACTTAGGTGGCGCAGTTCGGGATGGATCTGGGCCTCAACCAAGACGCCTCTCGATTTTTTTGGCTAACCACCTCCAGTTGCGCACTCCAAGTTGGTTGAGGTCCCCTTCCACTTGTGCACGCCACCTAAGGCGAGGTCTTCCTCTACTGCGTTGTCCCTCCGGGTTGGAATCGAAGACTCTTCGGGCCGGAGCGTTGGTGTTCATTCGCTCTACATGTCCTAGCCATCTTAGTCGACTGATACGTACTTTTCTGACAAGGTCGATGTCGCTGTACAGCTCGTAGAGTTCGCCGTTAAATCTCCTCCTCCAAAGCCCGTCAAGGCAAACGGGACCGAAAATCACTCGAAGAATTTTGCGTTTGAAGCGCTCAAGGAGATCTTCGCTTTTGACAACGTCCATAATTCTGCGCCATAAAGCAGGACTGGGATGATGAGGGTCTTATATGGAGTCTCCTTGGTGTTTCTCGACAAGGCCTTACTAATCAATTGCCTTCTTAGGCCAAAGTAACAGCGGTTGGCAAGTGTAATTCTTCGCTTGATTTCTGATGTGATGTCATTTTCAGAATTAATAGCGGAGCCGAGGTAGACAAAGTCCCGAACTACCTCAAAGTTATAGCTGTCTATCGTGACGTTCTGTCCGATTCGTCGATGTTGTGTGTCCCTTCTCGTTGACAGCATATATTTTGTTTTGCCCTCATTCACCAATAAACCCATTTTTGCCGCCTCTGTACTGATACTTGCAAACCCACCAGTAACAGCTCTCTGCATTCTGATAATGATGTCGTCAGTGTATGCAAGTAGTTGCACAGACTTTTGGAAAATTGTCCTCTGGTGTTAGGTTGCGAGTTTCGCACAATTTTCTCAAAGATGATGTTGAAAAAAGTCAGATGACAGAGCATTACCTTGTCTTCCTTTTTTGACATCAAAGGTCTCAGTGAGATTGTTTCCAACCTTTACGGAGCAGAGGGCGTTTTCCATCGTCATTCAGCACAATCAGACGTGTTTGGCAGGGATGCCAAAACTAGACATGACTCTGTATAGCTCGTCTCTATAAATGCTGTCATATGCGGCTTTAAAATCGATAAATAGGTGATGAGTATCGATTTGGACTTCTTGGGTTTTCTCTAGGATCTGCCGTAGTCTGAATATTTGGTCGGTTGTGGACTTACAGGGCCTAAAACCGCACTGATAGGGTCCAATCAGTTAAAAAATGCTTTCAGGCGTTCCACAGTACGGGAGACATGATCTTGTAAGCGATGTTAAGGAGACTCATGCTTGTATAGTTGGCGCAGTTTAGAGGGTCTCCTTTCTTATGGATCGGGCAAACAATTCTGAGGCTCCATTCATCAGGCATACTTTCCTCTGACCAAATCTTGGAGACGAGTTGGTGTATGCTCTCTACCAATCCATCTCCCGCTGCCTTGAAAAGCTTAAGCAGCCTTGTTAAACTTCAGTTTGGATATTGCTATTTCCTTCATTTTGGTTAGGTGGACGAAACTAAATAAGAATTTAAGAACGTTGCTACATACTTACTCTAATCTTTCGATTAAAACACCGGTACATTTTTAAAACTTGTTATGGTCGGGACCTGAACTAAGTTGGTCGCAGAAACGCAGCTGAGACCACGCTTGTGGATGCATAGGCAACAGTTCGTCGAATCGGGGGCATGTAAATGTCAAAATTTTTAGCCATTACAGCTACATTTCCAAGCTCTGCCCTAGTGTTGAGCCTGACCCCTCGTTCTAAATTCAACTAATGTAAATAACTTTACGTTACATTTTAAAAACTTTACTCACGGTCACGGTTATTGTTGACGAATATTCCACAGATATGCGCACATATGCCGTCCGTCGTTGCTTTATACATGTTCAGTATTTCTTTCTTTTTTTTTTTTTGTTTGATGCAAAAAAAATGAACTGAATGTCTTAATCTGACCACTTTTACTTACACTTAAAAGATATAGCTATTATGCAACAAAAAATCGGTCAATCTAAGAATACTTTCAATAGAACGGCAACTACCACTTTGAAGAACATTATTTTCAGTCCGTCCCTAGCTAATCACCCCTATTCCCGTTGGCGTTTGTCGTATACGACTCATGTTTTGTGTCGTTATAAAACGATGTTCAGATTTTTTTTTAACTTTTGGTAACAATTTTATTTCCTTTTCTATGTGTTCACCATCATTTCAATTCATTTGTATTAAAAATGTTAAGAACACCGACTAAAAAACGAAGTGAAATTTGAGTCGTTTACGACAAACGCCAACGGGAATAGGGGTGAATATGTGACTCTAAACCTCATAAACATAGACCAAATAATTTGTTTCAAAGTGCATGCCCTTTTAACGAATTTTTAGCACAAAAAATGTCCCTCTTGCAGAGGACAAAATACACAGAACTATATAGATATGACAGATGGTCACATTCACTAAAGGGATTGCTTTTTTTTATGGTCTTTCTTTTTTAAAACGTTAGACATATTTACCCACTTAACCTGAGATGCTCTGCACTGATTGCACCATGTTTCACATCTTAACAGAAAAATTGGTATAGCAAAAAGGATTTCATTCAGTGATGTCGTCTTTCTCTAGAATGCATTTTTAATGGAAATGCAGACACCATTAGGAGCAAGGATACTGTAAAGATGTCGTTGTTTTTTTTTTAGCTTGTGGTCGCCATTGCAAAATAGAAGCATGTAAGATGTGTCTTCTTCAAAATATGTACAATATTCATGCGTGTATGTTGCTTGTAGTGCACATACAAGAAAATGGATTTTATTCCAACGCCATTTTGCATAATTGAAAGGATTTAGAAACTTAATCGATTAGAAGCGAATTTAGATGTACATATATCTATTCACCAAGTTATGCGACTGTTGTTATAGCTGCGTCTGTTAAGGTGTCTTTGACTGCTATATCAGGGGATTTATTTTGTATTTTTGAAGGTTATTACAACTAGGTACCTTATGTAATATTATTTAGTCGTATTCTGTTTTTCTCACAACCTTTCTAGATCAGTAGTAGAATTCCCAATCGTTTAACTATCGTTAATCGACTTATTAAATACCGATAGCGACAATTATCTTAAGCTATCGTTTTAGTACATTAACGAGTTTCCTCTTAAAAATGGATAATTGTTAACGATTGCAGTGGATATCTTGCGTTACTAATCCATTATTTAGTTGAAATTAAACAGTCAGAGAATCCCAAGATCAAACGTCAATAAATATCAACAACATTAGGCGTATTTGTTTGAGAAACTATAGCTAAGCTAGCTTTTATTTTTACTTGTAGATGCAAAACTTTTATACTCACTTTTGCTTTTGTTATACTCACTTTTGGTTTTACATGCAAAATTGTTATACTCACTTTTGCTTTTGTTATACTCACTTCCCAAAAACATACGCCTATTATCAATGCACTTGCTCGGGCGCGTATAAGCGCTACAAGTACGCAGTGTCCAGCGCTGAAAAAAGTAAAAGCACTGAACGGAGACTTTAAGAACACTTCCTAAGTCAATGCAGTTCAGTGTACTGCAAGAATTATGAGACTTAATTAAGGCATGCCTGTGGTAAAAAGAAAATATAATTGAATATAAATCGACAGTCAAGTCGAATGTAGGTACGTCTCACTCACTTCCTAAGAACAAGAATTTCGTTTGTAAAGTTTAATTAAATAAAACTTTAGTTGCATAAAACCTCAGTTACTCATTTTGTTAACCACAAAAACGGTGGTTACAATGATATTTTTCAGTAGCGTAGCCACGATATTTTTATCCACACTATTTTCATTGTTGAGTTAAGGTAATAAAGGGTGTCCCAAATTTCACGCAAAATGTAATTTAGATAGAAAATACAGATTTTTAATTAAAAAGCTTAAATTTTTTTTATTGATTTTTAGAGTATACAGTATGTATGGAATAGCACATCAGATAAATGGCCGCCACGGAGCCTTTTCGAAGAAGATAATGACTTCAGCTCAAAATCCGCACCAAGCAGACACGTGTTGTGGATGCATTTATCTCTCAACAATTACTCGTGGGTTTTCTGAGCCACAAATGCGACAATTTTGACGATTATCGAAGCTATCAAGATGAAAATGAGCTTCATCACTGAAGATGAATATTCTTAAAATATTGCTCAATAATGAAAATGCGTTGTTCTTTTGTATAGCGCTCCATTTTTACTAATCTCGAACTGTCAGCTGTCACATTGTTATCTTTTTTTTCCGTTGGCATCACTGTACTATTAAATGGCGAAAAATTCAATACAAATTAACTACTGGTCGTCTCAGCCAGTTTTTAATTTGTTTTTGCAGCATTTTATTTAAAAAATTAACACAAAACACTGCTGGATGCTATTATTATTATTCATTCATTCATTTTCAATGGTCCGCTTGTCCATTAGTGGGTCGCGGGTGTAGGTTGCTCAAGTGGACCCTCCATAGCTCTCGATTCTCCGTCGACTCTAAATCATCAAGGGCAATCCCCATACGGGTATAGGAGAGATTATTGACTTGATCTAACCACCTCATCCTTGGTCTACCTAGAGGACGCCTGCCTGATGGTACGGATTCCATGGCACGTCGTGGAGTCCTGGTCGCGGACATGCGTTTAACATGACCAAACCACCGAACGGAGCTGGGGAAGTAGCTGCTCGACATTGAGCTCCTCACGTATTCTGGTATTTCTAATGCGATCTCTACGGATCACACCAGCAGTAAAACGGATAAATCTCTTTTGGGGAGCTTGTATCCGCGATCTCATACTTTCGGTCATTACCCAAACCTCATGACCATAGGTAAGAGCTGGAACAAGCACCGAATTAAAGACTGACAACTTATCATTGACACTAAGTTCAGTCCTGCTAATAACAGAATGACCAAGCTGTCTCAAAATTTACCCAGCCTGACTAATCCTACAATAAAACTCAGCATTGCTCCTTCCATCACTCGTGAATAAGACCCCGAGATACTTAAACTTCTCCGCCTGTATCAATGGGACTCCACTAACATGCAGATGTAGGTATACAATATACTATACATTCCATTCCTCCCAGAAAATAACAACTCACATAAACGAATGGTTGTCAGAAGGCCTAGGATACATTATATGAACCTGTTGCGCCAAAAATGTTCCTAGCATTCGACTTAGCGTTGTTATTGATATGTTTAATTTCTCGGCACGATGATGAATTGACTCTCGGCCAGTTTTGGACCGTATTTAAATTTGTACAAACAGTTGGTTGATTATTTGCACCAAAAAGCTACTAACAGTAAAGAGAGAAGAACAATATCAATGCTATTTCAACAACTAAACAAAAAAAAAAGTGACTGTCTGGTAGTGCAAAGAACCGGCAGGCAGGTCAGCCCCAAGATTTAACATTTTTTAATAAATAAAAAAAAATCATTACTGTAAACAAATATTCTTTATTTGCAAATACCGCAACTTTTCACTTATTCGACATTCCTGACGAGAATCTCGTAGTCCATGTCCCTACCCAGTTTATTGTATGCGATGTAACCCAACACATTGTTAGTTCTTGACACATACTGCAATTCATTGTTAATTTTTGAAACAACAACCGCATAATCTGGAATTTCTCCATCACTTGCCTCTACCCAAATGTAGGCATTTGGATCTCCAACTAAAACTTGACAAAGGAGAGACTGCATTTGATATCCATTTAAATCTAATGCCGTTGATATACCCAATTCAGGTATGACTTGTCCACCTATTATATCACAGCCCTTCAATAATCGAGCCACAAAAATTTCATTATCGTCCTGTGATTTACCACCAGATATTGTATTATTTGGAATCTTCACAGCTGAGGTGTCAATCCATTTGTTTTGGTCGTCGCAAATCAATGTAAATTGGACATTATTGTAGTTTTGCTCTTTCCAGCTTGCAAAACTTGAAGTAGTCAGAAATATTGAGGCAACGCGTTCAATGTTGTTATTATACTGGTATGGGGGAACCTGTTGAGAAGCTGTTTTTCCTATAAATATTGGTTCACCGTTCCAATAATTGCCGGCTCGTATAATGTTCTCTGAGATTTCGTCATAGTTCCCATGGAACCTTTGCCATGTACAGGATTCTGAAGCTACTAAAACTTCAAACTGGTGTTTGATTATTTCTTTGGAACAAGTATATATACGTGCATATGAGCCGTTGTAAACTTCTGCTGGCAGTAAAGAATTGAAGTGTTGAGCCCGACCAACATATGTGTTTAAGAACCGATCCAAAATTACTGTATCGTTGGGCAATGGATCACCGGTCTTCACTGCTATCCATTTGTAACCTGTAATAAAACAAAAGTGATAATTAAGGTTGAGTTTTCTTTTGGTTAAGACGGACCCGACGAACTTCGTCTCGCCCCAATTTAACGTCTTCAGATAAACTCCAAAGTGATAATAAAACATATGCAGTTGAAATTTCAATGTGATTTATTTGAATGGAATCGAAATCAGTAGAGAGCGAGGTGAAAAACTTTGTTTTTCGATTTGTTTTCCGGCTCAAAAACAAACAACCAAGACGGTTTGCCAACATGCGAACAGGCAACGCAGACCGTGAGAAAAACAGGGAAATTCGAGATTAATCCCACGGACATCCAACGATTGGCCTTGCGATTTATTGATTGTCAGCATCGCAAAAGCCAATCGAACGGGGAACTGAATCCGCTTGAATTGGAATGGAAGATCAGTTGGAATAATCACAATTCGTGGGATAAGGACTTCCTCCCCTTTGAATTTGCCTTTGATGATCGTCGTTTGAATCACATTGTTCATAAATTTCTTGACGGGCAACCGTGTGTCGTTGCAGAATTTTGGATGATTCAGATTCCGCAACATGATTATGATCGATCCCACCTTCAGCTGTAAATAATTATGCGGTGGAATTCCTGGCACATCAAGCGAGTTTGATTGCCCGCAACACAATTGGATAAACTCACACCTGACTGACTGACTGACACCTGACACCATCTATTATTTATGTCGTTAACTTCTCCACTCAAAATGCACGCAAATTGCCTTCTATCACAATGATTTTCACAATTATCCGAAATTTTCCAAGCTCACAACGAATTTTCCTCCTTTACATCGTCCAAAAATCATCAAATCATGCGATAAAATGCAAAATTTCGTCGAAAACTAAATTAATTTTTGCGTTTCTCCGGAATTTTCCGAGTTTTCCACTAAAAATTTTATATTTTTCCATTCGGAAAGCCATTCCGGAACAAAATTCCATACAAAAAATTAATTTTCGATTTTTCCAATTTCCCGATTTTTCCGGAGAGTAGTCCTAAAATTTTCTTTCGTGAAAACCTTCTCTTAGCAATTACGAATAACGGAAAACAAATTTTAGCCAAATCCGTCCAACCGTTCCCAGTTTTCGATTTTTCTAATTTTCCGACTATTCCGGAGAGTTTTCCCAAAATTTTTCTTCAAGAAGAACCTTCTCCTAGCAAGGGCAATTGAATTTAATACCGAGATCTACCGACTTGATTATTTATTTTGAGGCGCGATTCCTTCATTAAATCATTACTAGGAAACGGGAAATTATTCAGTATTATAGAAGTCAATATTTAGTGTAAAATGGAGTCCCAAATTTTTAAATGAATGGTCCATTGGACTGACTGACAGGATGCGCTTCGTCAATAACTGCGGTTGAGGCATTTATGTATCGTGGGTGATTTTTTTGCTGTTTGGTTTTTCAGCCAGATTTTCTTGACAGTTTACGAGTGATTCGTGACACGTCACACGTGTCAAAGTAAAAAATTCTCAGTTAGTATTGCCATTTCACCATGGGTGACTTACGCCCAAACAACGTTCACAAATTATTTAATTTTATTACTAAAAATTAGGCTTGTGTAGTTCACGAACGAACTAGTTCAATGAACTAGTTCACTAGTTCACTAGTTCATTTAGTTCACGGTTATTATTTTCAATTTCACAATAGGTAATTTTATATGGAAATTTTCTTGATTTCGTAAAATTTATCTTGGACACTAAAAATGATAATTAGTACCGCGCAATGCTTTTCATAGAAACGGAACAAGCTAAAGCTAAGCACACACGATTGTCAGATCTGTCAATCCTCTGACAATGACTGACAATAAGCTTACAATAGCCAACTATCTTACAATACAAAATTGTCCGTTGAAAATTGTTGGTTGTCAGATATTTGAATATGAAAAATTGGTCTATCCGTAGTTAGACATTGTCAGGCAAATTAAAATGTATGGTCCTTGGTTTTTGCAGTACGGATTGGACGAAGGAGTGCGGGTGGCCCGTTGTCAGCAGGATGGATTCTACTCCAAATTCAAAGCTGAGGAGACGGAACTTTATCACAATTTGTTGCGAATGGACTCAACACGATTCGATGGACTTCTAGCTTTGGTGACTCCACACATCAAGATGCCAGTACACGCGAGCATCCAGGGTACTCATTCCATAAAATTTAACACGATAGTCGTCTAAGCGATAGTAGTGCACGACATCGTCTTTTATTTGCTTCACGTAACTCTACCACCATCGATTATTTTGCACGAAGTTTGAGAACTTTCGGTACCTTTCAGGAGCTCACAAACAGTAGTTGAAAAAAGGACTAGACGTCATCGTTATTGTCATAAATGACACTTGACAAATAACAATGAGTTATTATGTAATTTAAATCGTAAAAAATCTGAATTCAATTGCTCGCTTTAAAATTCCTGTAAAAAGCTTAAAATTGTCTGCAAAATAAACAAATCAATGCATGACGATACCTAATTTAATTAGCTATCGTGAAATCGCTATCGTCTGGACGATAGTGCTCTGTCGATTATTGAGCTACAAGAAGAAAATGTTGGATCGTAGAAACGATGTCATGGAGACGATAGCAATTTTCAATGTTACGTGATGCAAGGCTATCGTCGAAACGGTATCGTCATGCGATTATTGACTTACGGAATGAGTGCCCAAGAAATCGATACGGTTTCATTGGCAGCTTGACCCAACTTTGTTTCTGTATTTGTCGAGGTGGCTTTTGAATGTGAATTCCGTCGGCGACCTCTTATCGCAGGGCTTCTATGGGTACTTTATACTCTGCATCCAACAACCCCATGAACTAAATTGAACTAAAATAAGCGAACTAGTTCAGTAGCGTGATTTGAACTAAATTGATCGATCACTCAAATGAACTAAATTGCCCAACTCTACTAAAAATCGTGCTCAGAAAGAAATGTGTTCAGAGCATTTCGTCCCTTTTTTGGTCGCCGTAATTGTCCTACTGAGCAAGCTATTCAACCCCTTGTAATAAAATTTCGCACAAATTTCAATTTATTGGACATTAAACTACCGACATATTTGCATAGAGAGCGTACAGTGCATAGAGTGCGTATTGCTGCCGTATCAACCAGTGTTAATGAAGACCGTGAAATGTCCATCCGACGCCGTTTGCGGCAAACCACGTTGAACATTTTACACAAGGACCATACAAAAATACAGCTGGTGCAAGAACTGAAGCCAGGCGACCTGACTCAACGTCAAACATTTGGTGAATGGGACTTAGAAATGCCCGAAGAAGGTTCGTTTTTTTTTCATGTTTTCGACCTATGAATTGGTCGCCTAGGTCGTGCTATCTGATGCCGCTGGACTTTTCTTTTGTGGGGATCTCGTCTATACGGATAAGACAGCAACTATTGCCGCCTTGGAAGACATCATAACTCGTGTTATTGGTGAGATACCAGTTGATATGTTGGAAAAGTAGGTATGCCAAAATTTAAATCGGAATGGACCAATTGAGGCGTAGTCGCGGTTAACATTTACACTAAATAATATTCAAAACGTAAATGGTAAGAAATGATTTATCAACTTTAGTAAAAACTTCACTCAATTTTGCAAACTGTTTGTCAAAAACTACATACGACATACTAACACTGCTCCGGCCATAAAAATAATGATGACAGCCGCAAACCAATATTCCATATGTTACACGAAGTCAACGACTTTGCACCTATTTTTATGCATCACTCCAGGAAATTTGCCCGAAAGCTGCCCTCTAATTTGATCAGCCCACTTAATTCCATAATAATATTGAATCGAAATATTTGCTAAATATAAAGAATTCAATTCATTAACTGATGTCACTATGGTCACATTCAGTGATGTGGTTTGAATTCTTTGAAAATATCAAGCTTTGTGAATAATTTATTTCCATTCGACTTTTTGGTGACCGTACTTTGTATTTGTCCAGTTAGAAACTTGTGAATATTTTTTTTTTGGCAGGTCGTAATTATTTATCACTTTTAACATAATGCATTCTTACCAGCTGAATGCTGCACTTTCCCGAAAAGAAAAATCACAAAAATTGAAACTATAAATCGACTCATCTCGAGTTTTATTTTGAATGTAGAGATACGTTCGATGAATATGTTTGAAGATTATATTCTCGACTGTAATCTCTTTGAACGTCTTCAGGCTTAAATAGCATTTGGTCTTATCAGTATTTGTATTATACTCTTTAGCATTTTATTATCAATAAAAATGAACAGTACAGCTAAACAGATTTGAATAATAATGTATAGACAAAATAGCACCCTTTAGTAGGGGAGTAGGTTGATTTTGCTTTCACAGTTGTAATGTTGACACTATAGGTGCCACTTAAAGTGGGGTGGGGAATGCTGAAGAAAAAACCATTCAAAATTTTATATCTCAAAAAGCACTAAATGTTTTTCCGAGTACTTAAACATTTAATTTATTCAACATTCCTCACCAAAACTTCATACTTCATGCCTTTGTTCAGATATTTGTATCTAATATAACCTAACACATTATTAACTCTTGATACATACACCAACTCTCCGTTAATGATTGAAACAACAACGGCATAATCTGGAATCTCTCCGTCACTTGCCGGTATCCAAGTGTAGCCATTCGGATCTCCAACTAAAACTTGACAAAAGGTAGACTGCATTTGATATCCATTAAAATCGACTGCCGTTGCGATACCGTATTCTGGTATGACTTGTCCAGGGACAATATCACAGCCGTTTAATAATCGAGCCACAAAAATATCGTTCTCGTCCTCTGATTTGCCACCAGAGATTGTATTATTTGGAATCTTCACAGCTGAGGTGTCAACCCAAATGTTTTGGTCATCACAAGTTAATGCATATTTCTCGTATTGATACTGAACTTCCCTTGTAACAATTTGTCGTGTTGTCAATAATATTGAAGAAATAGGTTCAATCACATCAGCGTAGTCCGAGTAATCTTGAGAATAACTTATTTTTCCAATAAATATAGGCTCTCCGGTCCAATCATTTCCTACTCGTACAATGTTCTCTGGAATAGTTTCGTAATTATCGAAAAATTCCCAGTTACACGTTTCTGAAGCTACTAAAACTTCATATTGGTGTTTGATTATTTCCTTGGAACAACTAGATATACGGGCATATGAACCGTTGTACACTTCAGCTGGTAACATTAAATTAAAGTGCTGCGCACGACCAACATATGTGTTTAAAGACATATCCAGAATTACTGCGTCGCTGGGCACAGGATCACCGGATTGCAATGTTATCCATTTGTATCCTGGAATTTAGAAAAATTGATATTTTATTTTTAAAAAAGTCATGTTGAGTTATTTTGTTAGAAAAATAGATATCACCAAGGTTAGTACTGATGCCGACAGTCCTTTTTATAACTAAAACTCGGAGAAGGTACAAAAAGATAACCAAATACAATTTGGCATTTCCGAAAGGTGGAACCTTTGAAAATGCTGACTTGTATAATGTAAACATTTAGAAGTTTGAAAACCTATACCTAATGAAAATCTAAACTCAATTCTTTGTTCCGAGCTAATTTTCGAAAATTCTTTATTTTTGGTGATTGTTTTTGTTTAGTTGCTCAAGTTAATAAATATAGCTTCCTTGATTTGCCGACTCTTGAAAAGGGGTGATGGTTTTGCACACGCACACCCCCCCTAGCTGCGCCCCTGACTCCAGGGTAAACATCGATGGTATGGTATAGTTAAACCCCCTTCATATATTCTTACCGCTTATAAATCGACTCATCTTAGGTTTGATTTTTTTTTACTATCGGTGATTAGGTTTGAAAATTACTTCTTTAACTGCAATCCCTTTGCACGCCCTTAAGGTGCCGTCACAACAAGCAATGAAAGTGATTGCAGCAATCATTCCGAGAAATCGAATTTTGAAATTTCCTGCAATTGATTGCAGAGAGCAGTCACACCATGCAAGCAATATGATTGCTGCGAGCGACTTTTTCCGTACACGCAATCACTTTCTGCAATCACTTGCTGCAATCATTTTCGGGTCGTCACAACAGGCAATCGAAATCGATTGCTGAAAGTGATTGCAGCAATGAAAATGATTGCAGCAATCGCTTTTTGCAAATAATTTGCGAAGTTTGTCCTTAACGTCGTCCGCGGAAACACCAATTGCCGCACCGATCTCTTCATATGCCGCTTTTTTGACATGTTTGTTCATGTACTTGGGGTCGCTCTTTTTCCACACGCACGGTTTTCTTTCTACTTCTGTGATCAGTTTAGACAAATTTTCACTCGTCCACACACACTATTTGAAACAAATGATAAACACATATAGATAAATATGTACATGTGAAAAAACTAAATATGTACATACCTTTTCATTTGCCATTCCAACTATTTTTAATAGCAAAGCTCGCACCACGTTACAAAGAAAACAAACAGAGGAGAATGAAGCGAATTGTCATACCGATTTACAAAGAAATCGACATAACACACAATGCAATATGTTTTGTTTACAACCAAGTAGTTCGAAAATCACGCGAACTATCTCCCAAACATATGAACTAAATCCCACTGCATATTTGGTGGGACTCATTTGGCTAGTGGGAGTTAGTTCCAGTTAGTTAGTAGTTAGTTAGTTCGAAAAACAGCGTTTGATTGCACGCAATCGAAAATATTGCAGATGTAGAACGTGCAATCGGCAATCGATTGCCGCAATTGATTTGAAGTAATTTGATTGCAAGCAATCGCTTGCACGAACTAGTCACACCATGCAATCGTTTCTCCTGCAATCGATTGCTCGCAATCATTTTTACTTGCTGCAATCACTTGCGGCAATCACTTTTCAGGTCGTCACACCGTGCAATATTTAATTGCAGCAATCATTTTAATTGCTGCGAGCACTTTCATTGCATGGTGTGACGGCACCTTTAGACTTAAATAGTCGATGCCTTATCAACGTTTGTATTGATCTTTAGCTTTATTATCAAATAAACCGATTAAATAAATATTGTGCAGACAAAGTAGCCCCTTTCTAGGGCCTTTTGAAATTTGTGTAGGGGCAGATAGTGATTTTCCAATAGTTGAGATGAATGCCAAACATTTTTTTTATGTCAAATTACAAACAGAAGATATATAGTGATGGAAAAAATAATAGAAACAAGCTTGTCGCTTATCGAAAAAATAAAATGTTTTCGGGAAAGAAGATAAATTAAACCCATACTAATAGTTTTGTAACAATTAAATGAAGAAATGTGACATTAAAGTTTTTAATAAAAACAGAAGGGAAATAGTGAATAAATGTCGAGTCTGGTTTTCGTTAATTTTGGCCTGGAAAAAATAATGGAAACAAATTATTAATTTTTTTTTCTGTGAGGAATTAATTTACAGAAAAGGTGTTTCATATCCTTTTAATACTTGGTCGTTGCGCCCTTATTTTTAATAACTGCTTCACATCTTCGTCCCATGGAATGAACCGACTTGGCACAAGTTTCGGGAGTTATAGAGTGCCATGCCATTTTGAATAATTGACCACAGTTTTTCCTTGTTTTTGGCTCTGTAATCGCTGATCCTGCGCTTAAGAACGCCCCATAGATGTTCTATAGGGTTAAGATCAGGAGATTGTGATGGCCACTCCATAACATTGATTTTGTTCTTACGAAACCATTATTTGGGAAATTTTGAGGGATGCTTTGAGCCATTATCATGCATTAACTCCCAATTAATAGGCATGTCCTCTTCAGCAAATTGCAGCATAACAGTGTTTAAGATTTCCACGTAGTCTACGGCACACATTTTATCCTTTACCATTAAAACTGAACCAACCCCAGATGCTGAAAAGCACCCCCAAATCATTCAATTTCCTCCGCCATGTTTAAATGTCTTCTTTGTATATTTGGGATCGAATTCGGAATTATTTGGCCGTCTGACGTATATTTTCCCATCTTAATCAACCTTATTGGCCATGATTTCATCCGACCATAAGACGTTATTTCAATTAGCACGGTGGAGGTGTTTGTTGGCGAAACTTCGTCTCTGTTTAATATTTTTGTTGGTCAAGTATGGAATTTTTCTGTGACTTCCAGGAAGACCTACTTCCTTTAATCTACTTCTTATTGTACGACTTGTAACTGGTGCGTTTAACTCATTTTTTAGGTCTGTGGAAGAAAAAAAAATGGTTTCTCCTTGCATAGTCGTATTAAAAGTTTGTCAAATCGTGGAGTCGTTTTTTTTGTTTTCTGCCTCTGGTTTCTAATTTTGGACTTGAATGGATAGCTGTGAATACTTTTTAGGACTTTTTTTTAGAACACTTTATGACATTAGTTTCATTTATTAATTTTTTTTGCCGTCTTTTCTTAGCTTTTTTATTACCCCACGCTCAGAACTGGTGCAATGGACTTCAAGACCCACTATAAGAAAATGTTAATGTTTTCATCTAAAAGAACACAAAATTACAGGATAAACTAATTTACCACTATTTCAATTAATATAAGACCGGGCTTTACTTCAAAACCACTGGCGCCGACTGTTTGTTTCTATTATTTTTTCTAGGCAAAATAACATTTTTGCTATTACTTTTTACTGTTACTCGAAAACCAAAAGCTGATAAGAGCAAATTCCTGCAGCATTGTTGGTTCCCAACAATAAGACCACGATCAACAACCATGTCACAAATTATCTGGGCAAACCACAATCTAACACTCGCCCAGGATTACAGAAGTTGTGCACTGGGTTAGACATTGATATGCATCTTAATTCAGCTGCAATCACAGCTTGCACAAAATCAATGTTTAGCCCAAGGCACACTTCAGAAAAGGCACAACAAGAAACGCGTAAAGGAAGTAATTAAATCAAATAACTTTCACGAAATCCATGAAGACGACACCGCACTACCGAACAACAAGAAACCACGCGAACAACAAACCAAACGTCAGATTTGCCATGTGCAATACCAACGAGAAGTCAAAACATGCTATCTCCCTCTAGCCGATCGCAGATGCAGCAGACCATCTCGTTGTTCCGAAAATCGGTAATGAATGATGGCCGATTAGCAAACGAAATAGATTATGAGTGCATCACACTCCAACTAGCATCCGCAAGGGAAAAAATGTAATTGTTCATTGTAGTATGTGTTAGAGTTATTGGAAGTAATTGTTTATGTATGAATAAGAATATTTGTCATGTAAAACCAACACTTACAAGAAGGGTTGTTGACCCTGGAAGGCCCAATCAGCTGGCCAAAGGTAAATAAAAACCGAGATTTCTTGGAAGGATGAAAGACGATTCTTGGTCAATTTTCGCTAATCATCTAAAAGCAAAAGCCACCTGCTAAAACCAGCTCTTTGTCAACCTATAGTCACATAGTACAAATAAAATTTGAATTATTATAACGTTTTAAAAGTGAAAGTCTTTTTCTTTGTCGATTGCTTCATCTTTGCATCGACTTAAATAATTTTGCTTTGGGTAGTATCTCAGCCTAAACCATTGGTCCTTCGAGTCCTTGAAAAGGACAGTTCAAAAAATTAATTTTTCGTGTAGTGCAAAATTAAATAGCTGGCATTGTCTCAACTAGACATTATAAGTGCCACACACAAATTTGCATCAGCGGACATTAAACGAAACCAAAGGAGAATCAGAGGTCACAACGGATGCAGCGGTCACCAATAGCAAGTAGCGGTCACAACGGACACAAAGTGTGGAACAACTAGCGGTCACAAGCAAGCGGTCACAACGGAGAACAAGCAACTGTGCTTCGAAGAAGACTTTGTCACAGCAAACAAAGGATCTTAAGGTAGGAATTTCAACTCATTTTCCTTCTTAAATTTTAAATTAAATTAATTTAAATATCAACACATATTAAATTACATTGAACATTAAATTACATTAAACATACATTTTGAATAAGCCATAAATCCATACCCTACTCTGAAAGTGCTAGTGATACCTTTGCCTTTAATATGTCGAAATTATCGAAATTCATCGAAAAACAAGAACTAATTTTAAAGGAACTTGAAATAGACTTCGAAGAGTTTAAAAAAGAAATCGCGGCGCGAAAGTCAAGGGGGTACGTGAATGCGTGTATTAATGACATTGAAGAGGCCTTCAAAAAGGCGAAACGGGATCACGAGTCCATAATTAACAGTGGAGAAGATCCACTTAAAGAAAATTATTTCAAAAATGAAACGTTTTCTAAAATAAAACGGGTTTATTTTATATTTCTCGGCATGTTGAACGACGAGGTAGAAAAATTTGAAGAAAAGCGTAATGCAAATTTGGAAACTTCACGTCTATTAGATACAACGAAGTCATCAGTATGTGATATTCGTCTTCCGACTATTCAAATAAAACCATTCTCTGGTAAATTCGACGAATGGTGTGAATTTCACAATTTATTTGAAAGCATGATAGATCAAAACGTCGATTTATCTGATATTCAAAAGCTCCAGTATTTAAAAACGTCCGTTTCTGGTGATGCTGCGCGGTTAATTCAGCATCTTCCGATTGATGGCAAAAGTTATGCATCTGCTTGGTCAATCTTAACCGAAAGGTTTCAAAACAAACGCAAGTTAGTGACTACACAGCTGCGAATTTTAATGGAGCAACAAAAGCTCACGCATGAATCAGCAAGTCGTCTGAAATCTCTGCATGATACGACAACTGAATGTATTCATGCACTCTCCAACCTGGGAGTAGCAGTCGAAGCCTGGGACTGCATACTAATATACATAATTTATCAAAAGCTTCCTTCTCAGACTCAAAGAGACTGGGAAGACAAGTTAGGGACGTCGAAGACGCTTCCAGAGTGGAAGACATTTTCATCTTTCATTGAAGGTCGATTCAGTTCTTTAGAGAATATGTTGGAAGTAAATGGACCTTCGAAGCAGCAAGCACCGACAACATCGTTTCGAAAGGCCACGAATTCCTATCATATCAAATCGCCACCCACGAACAAGCAATTTCTCTGCCGCCTGTGCAAGGCTTCTCATGGCATTCGGCATTGCAAACTGTTTTCGAATATGGAAATCAAAACGCGGGCGGAATTTGTAAAGAAAAACGGTATTTGTTCAAACTGCTTAGGATATGAACATCATGCATCCGCTTGCAATAGCAGCAACCGATGCTGCAAATGTGGTCTGAAGCACCACACTATGTTGCACTTCGAACAACAAACTGCACACAATTCCAACAACAATACGCAAAACACTGCGCCATATCAACCCAACAACTCTCAGTACAACGCTCACGTGATTCAAAATCCGAATCAACAAATTCCGTCGAATATTTGGAGCAGTGAGCAACAATGTGCTACAACATCTCAGCACTTTAATGCACATTTCAATCAAATGCGATCCAAAGCTTTGTTAGCCACAGCGCTAGTCAAAGTGTTTGCATCTAATGGAACGCATCATGTTCTTAGAGCTCTAATTGATCCCGGTTCAGAGGCAACATTTGTCACAGAGAATGCGGTTCAGCTTCTCAATCTAAGGAAGCAACGTACATTGGCAAATGTTACTGGGTTGGGACAAACGTCAACAGGTACAGCAAACTACCAGGTCGAACTCACGATTTTCTCTTTTACCAATCCCTTATTTTGTCTTGATGTCAGGGCATTTGTCTTTCCTCAACTAACCTCCTTGTTACCAACACATAAGTTATCCTCTTCAGCATGGCAACACTTGGCTGATCTTTCATTGGCAGATCCTTCTTACAATGTCCCTGGAAAGATTGACCTTCTGATAGGCGCCGACGTATATGCGTCCATTATTCTGGAGGGTCTAGTTAAGAGTCAAAAGGGATCTCCCGTGGCTCAGCTGACTGAATTGGGCTGGATTCTGACGGGAATCACTAAATCGGATTCACAATCCACCACTATAACAGTTCAGAACCATCACAATTCGTTAGACTTACAGCTCAAGGAATTCTGGGAGCTTGAAGAAAACCTGGATGACAGAAAGCTAACAGAGGAGGAGCAAAGGTGTCAAGAACACTTCCAGAAGACATGTCAACGAAGAAACGACGGCAGATTTGAAGTCCAACTGCCCTTTAAGCAAAACATCCGACCAACGCTTGGGAATTCTAAAAGAGCAGCAATGGCAAGATTTTTCCAGATCGAAAGGCGCCTGACATCAAGCAGAAAACTAAGGGATGCATATATTGCCTGCATCAACGAATATGCAGCATTGGGACACATGCAAGAAGTTACGGTGGACGGGGATAACCAAGGCGGTCAACACTACTTCCTGCCACATCATGCTGTCTTCAAGGAGTCAAGCAGCACAACAAAACTCCGCGTGGTCTTCGACGCCTCATGCAAAAGTTCCTCTGGAGCTTCTTTAAATGATCATTTGATGGTGGGCCCCCGCCTGCAAAGGGACATCATTGATCTCATCGCTCAATGGAGAGTGTTCAAGGTAGTCATGGCAGCTGACATCAGTATGATGTATCGGCAAATCTGGATGGCACCTCAGGACACGTCATATCAATTAATTTTGTGGCGATCATCGACGGAAGAGACCATTAAAACGTACGCACTCAACACGGTCACGTTTGGCACGGCATCAGCACCGTATTTGGCCGTACGAGCCTTACATCAGGCGGCTATAGATGTGGCGGATACCCACCCGCATGTTACCAAGGCGTTGACCGAAGGGTTCTACGTCGATGATTTTTTATATGGCTCCGACAACGAAAAGGACGCCATCATTTTACAAAGAGATGTTCTAGCTGCTTTGAAGTATGCTGGATTTCCTCTTAGAAAATGGGCTAGCAACTCATTAACAATTTTGGAGCAGATACCTGAAACTGAAAGGGAAGTGAATCTCCCACTCAATTTTGATTCACCGGATGCCATTAAAACATTGGGGATTCAATGGCATCCAGCGAAAGATGTATTTACATTTAAAATACACTTACCCAAGGTGGAAAGATACACCAAGCGATCCATTCTGGCAGACATCGCTCGCCTTTTTGATCCTCTTGGATGGATCTCGCCGTGTATCATGAAAGCGAAGCTAATAATGCAACAACTTTGGCTGAAGGAACTCTCCTGGGATTCATCAGTGACTCCGGAAACCGAAAGGACTTGGGGAGAACTACGCAACAGTCTGGTGAAACTAGAGTCCATCGAAGTTCCTCGTTGGGTTCAATATGAGGATGCATCTCAAGTCCAACTACATGGGTTCAGTGACGCGTCGGAGAAAGCATATGCAGCGGTCATTTATGCACGAGTAGTCAAAAATGACCAGGAGCACATTTCGTTGGTTGCTTCAAAGACAAGAGTCGCTCCAATCAAGTGCGTATCCCTCCCACGTTTGGAGCTCTGCGCAGCACTTTTATTGGCGAAGCTCCTGCATAGGATGTCGACTGCTATGCCCTTCAAGAAACTGGAGATATTCGCGTGGACTGACTCCATGATCAACATGGCATGGATCAAAGGAAACCCACACACAAGAACTACCTTCGTAGCCAACAGGATCACCGAAATCCAAGCTCTCACCAAGGCAACCATTTGGCGACACGTTGGTAGTAAGGAAAACCCAGCGGACATTGGATCTCGAGGACTATCACCGGAAGAGCTTATCGGGAACAAACTTTGGTGGCAAGGACCGGCTTTCCTTCAAAACTTCTCTGCAACGAACTTTCCAGCAATTCACAGCGAAACGGAGTGCGAAACGAAGACGAACAAGACGGTTGCAAAGAAGTCGTCGTTCTACGACAAAAATCTATTCACCGCATTGACAACTCTCGCTCAAGTGGTATCGCACTGCGTCATTATTGACGTTTTTGAAAAATACTCCTCCTTGAAACGCCTCATTCGCTGCGTAGCCATATGGCGGCGATACATCAACAACGTCAGGTGCGTGGAGAAAAGGAGAGGTTTAAATGATTACCCGCTTAGGGCTGAGGAGTTGACATCGTCTCATGATCAACTCATCAAGATTGTCCAAAAAGAACTGTTTTCCGATGACATTAAGGCTCTTAAGGAAAACAAATCCATTCCAAAGGGAAGTCTGATTCGCAACCTGAATCCTTTCCTAGACGGCGACGAAATATTACGTGTAGGAGGTCGCTTAACAAAGGCACCACTTCCGTTTAGTCAACGTCACCCTATAATATTAAAAGAAACACATCATTTTTCTAAATTGATTGTTAGCGATGTGCATCAACGCACTCTTCATGGCGGCCAGCAAATGATGATGGCTGAAATCAGAAGCACCTACTGGATAACCAACCTGAAGAGATTGGTAAAATCAGCAATCCACAGATGCGTCAGATGCCATCGCTACAACGCAAGAATGCAGCAGCAGCTCATGGGAAGCTTACCAACAGAACGCGTCATGGTCTCCAGGCCATTCACCAACACTGGCGTAGACTACGCTGGGCCTGTCGAGATAAAACCATGGAAGGGAAGATGCAACAAAACAATGAAAGGATACATTGCTGTATTTCTCTGCCTAGCCACGAAAGCAATACACATAGAGCTAGTAAGTGATCTGAGTGCAGCAGCCTTTATTGCAGCATTCAGGAGATTTGTGGCAAGACGAGGAAACTGCACGAATATGTTTAGTGATTGTGGCACCAACTTTAAGGGCGCACACAATGAAATGAACAAAGACAGCAGATTCATATCAACCGAATGGTCAGCGGAAGTCACAGACACCCTCGCCTCTCAAGGAACAACGTGGCACTTCAATCCTCCATCATCACCACATTTTGGAGGTCTTTGGGAGGCAGGGGTAAAATCGATAAAGCATCATCTGAAAAGAACAATCGGGTCATCCAAATTGACCTTTGAAGAATACTCAACGCTTCTCACACAAATTGAAGCATGCCTCAATTCAAGGCCATTATGCCCGATCACATCCGACCCAGACGACCTGACAGTATTGACACCTGGCCACTTCCTCATCGGAGCACCACTTCGAACACTGCCCGACCGAAATCTGAGTGAAAGAAACATCAACTGTTTGGACAGGTGGAAATATCTGCAGCGTTTAACTTACGATTTCTGGAAGCTGTGGAGCACAACTTATCTCCATCAGCTTCAACAACGACCGAAATGGCTTCAAGAAGAGCCAAACATCAAGGTAGGAGACATTGTCATTGTAAAGGAAGACAATTTACCACCATCAGCTTGGTTACTCGCTCGAGTGATGGAATTGCACCCCGGCTCAGATGGTCTCACGCGCGTGGTGACCATAAAAAACGGAGAAATCGACATTAAAGCGACCGATCGCCAAACTATCCCCCTTGCCGGTTTGTACCCCATCGAACGATCCGTAAAAATCGACAAAAGACTATTCCCCGAAAATTAAAACCCATGAACTCGAATTAAATCCCATGAACTCACAAATATAAAGCCCATGAATTCCATTACGTCTAAAGACAAAACAAACACATGTAAGCCACTACACATCAACATACATCACATCACATAATAAAAAAAAAAAAAAACTACCCCTAAAACAATAAACCCCAACCATCAGATCAACTCACCCAAAATACATCCATGTTGTGACAGGAAAAATCCTCAAACTTTCAGCTAAATATGACATACATTTTTTTATCTTCTCATGTTAATTTTGCATAAACATATCACTAATGCACTGTTTTGTATTATTTCCGGCACTCACAAACTGCGGATCATGGACGAGAAATCCAGACGAAAGCACAGATCCACATTGGAACCACAAAGAAATCAGCCCGCAACAAGAACAACAACAACACTGGGGACAAATGAAAGGACGGCAAGAAGCATCCCGATTTTGGAGCGTGAATTCGACGCCCTGAGGTGGGGAGCATGTTGGTTCCCAACAATAAGACCACGATCAACAACCATGTCACAAATTATCTGGGCAAACCACAATCTAACACTCGCCCAGGATTACAGAAGTTGTGCACTGGGTTAGACATTGATATGCATCTTAATTCAGCTGCAATCACAGCTTGCACAAAATCAATGTTTAGCCCAAGGCACACTTCAGAAAAGGCACAACAAGAAACGCGTAAAGGAAGTAATTAAATCAAATAACTTTCACGAAATCCATGAAGACGACACCGCACTACCGAACAACAAGAAACCACGCGAACAACAAACCAAACGTCAGATTTGCCATGTGCAATACCAACGAGAAGTCAAAACATGCTATCTCCCTCTAGCCGATCGCAGATGCAGCAGACCATCTCGTTGTTCCGAAAATCGGTAATGAATGATGGCCGATTAGCAAACGAAATAGATTATGAGTGCATCACACTCCAACTAGCATCCGCAAGGGAAAAAATGTAATTGTTCATTGTAGTATGTGTTAGAGTTATTGGAAGTAATTGTTTATGTATGAATAAGAATATTTGTCATGTAAAACCAACACTTACAAGAAGGGTTGTTGACCCTGGAAGGCCCAATCAGCTGGCCAAAGGTAAATAAAAACCGAGATTTCTTGGAAGGATGAAAGACGATTCTTGGTCAATTTTCGCTAATCATCTAAAAGCAAAAGCCACCTGCTAAAACCAGCTCTTTGTCAACCTATAGTCACATAGTACAAATAAAATTTGAATTATTATAACGTTTTAAAAGTGAAAGTCTTTTTCTTTGTCGATTGCTTCATCTTTGCATCGACTTAAATAATTTTGCTTTGGGTAGTATCTCAGCCTAAAACAAGCATATTCTAAGTACTGTTACCTAGCATTTAAGTTTAGAATTGATTTCAGAGAAAGACCAAATTGTATGCAGTTAATGATGGTTCAGCATTATGTAAATTTATGTATATTTGTTTCTATAATTTTTTCCATCACTGTATATTTAGTTACTAGCGAACCCCCTGCACACTTCGTAGTGCAAAATATGAAAATATAAAAATCAATTTCAAATTCATTTAAATCAATGGTAAACAGTTTCTATTGTAATGCCCTGCTGTATTCACAACACTTGGTTTTTTAGGATTCGTATTGCCTACATAATATTGTCGTCTATCAGGATAATGCGCATCAATGTTAAAAATTTGCGAAACTGTAGCTCCCATGACTGTCGAAGAATAACGCCTCCTCACCCCTTTATCTATTTTTGACCAATCTTCACAGGAACACAATCGATTCGGTGGTTTTCGAAATATTACATTTTGAATGTTGTTTTTTTATAGGCAGTGCCACGCCCCTAGGTCCAATTTTAACCAATCTTCACAGGAATACTCCTGGTCCAATATTTAAGATTTTACGTAAATTTTAACTCAATCGTTTCGGTGGTTTTCGAAATATAAGATTTTTAATGTTTTTTTTTGTATGGGCGGTGCCACGCCCCTGGGTCCCATTCTAACCAATCTTCACAGGAATACTTCTGGTAAAATATTTAAGATTTTACGTAAATTTGAACTCATCAATTTGGTAGTTTTCGAAATATAAGATTTTTAATTTTTTTTTGTCTGGGCGGTGCCACGCCCCTAGGTCCAATTTTGACCAATCTCCACAGGAATACTGTTGGGCCAATACCTAAAATTGTACGTAAATTTGAACTCAATCGATTCAGTGGTTTTCGAGATATAAGATTTTGAATGTTTTTTTTTGTATGGGAGCTGCCACGCCCCTATAACTCATGAAAGAATACACCTACATAGACCGTATGAACTTATAAACCATGGTATCAACGTCACCTTTCATGGGAAATTTCCAGAATCAAAATCGGTTCACGCATTACAGAGAACATTATCGACAAACACAATTGACCGTGATTTTTATATTATATAGATTCTGTATCTGTTTGGCAAGTATTCCACCGACTCTCATTAATAATGTCACACAAAACTTATATCAACAAAATACGACTTCTAATTTTCATCTATTAAAAATAAAATATTAGGTGCGTTTTTTGGCTATTCTATATAGGCATAGAAAAATAATTTCATACAAATTTTATTTATCCGGGCTAACGAAATCTATATAGAATTAAATTTGTATGAATTTAATTTTTCTATTTTTCTAGCCTCTTAATTTTTATCTTCAATAAAAAAACAAAACAATAGCAAACCAAAAAAATACTGTGAACTTTACTTTTTTTTATAGCTGATACACATGGCATTACTAGAGGTATTTCAATTTTCAAAGTTAAAGTTATAGATGATAAAAAGTGCTGTCATCATCGCTATGGAGTCGTAAAAATCTATTTCGACGTGACGCGGCTTAAGCTAGTATCAGACGATATGTTCAATCAGCAAACGTTTGCTGAAAATTGTGTTCCAATCACAACAAATCGTACATACTTGATGACAGACATTTTTTTTTACACGATATGTTGTGATTGGAACACGTTTGATGATTCAACATATCGTCTGATACTAGCTTTAATTCTAGCTTGAAAAAATAAAAAAAAAAAATAATTTCTTATCGCTGTTTTAATGATTTCTATTTAAAAAGGGATATCCCCTAGTAAATTCATCTGACAGCAATAATAATAATTTATTTCAACTGACAAGCTATTAGTCAATTTAGTCAAATGAGTTGACTTTAGAATAATTTAAGAAGCGAACAGATACGAACGGCTATAATTAGGTTCAGTTACTTAATACTCGTGCATTCATTATTGATAACAGCATTCTTCATGATCATGACTTTAGGGAGTGTGTCAAATAATTGGCTGACATCTGAACTAAGTGGTAAGTAAAGTATTCAAAAAAAGTCTTCATTCGGAAAATAGAAAGAAATAATCCTCCTTTCACCAATGTCTTTAATTTTTTTTTATTTGTAACTAATCGGGAGCTATGGAGGGTCCATAGCTTAAAAATGAATGAATGAATGATAAATTCATTGTAAGTCAATTTGTTCCAAAAAAAAAATGAATTGTTTTGAGAAGCAAAGTCTAGGGTCCCATGTGGACTTGTTGTAAAACGTTTTGCAGACTTCAGTTTTTATTAAGGTTTTTCTTACTTTCATCTTATGGCGGCGCTACGAGGTTAATGTGTTCAAATATCTGTACGAAGGACATTTAATTTTTCCAAAAATCAATGACGCCAAAACAGGCAATTTTCTAAAATACCGATTTCGAGATATTTCGCAACTTACGAGCTATAAAACCACCTAGTTTCGGATATGTCCTCTTTAGTAAGGATTCCACTCGCTGATCCAGGAATAACCATATTAATGATCAGATCACCTACGATCTGACAGTTGTAGAAAGTGCCATTAGGATCGAAAGGTGTCTTTGACACTATGGTGTATATATTTTTTTTGTGAAAAATATCGACTTTTGCTCTTTTGTTTTAAGCTTACTAATAAAGCCAAGATCTGGGAATGTTAGGTTCATTGAAGTAAAGACTAGAAACCAAACGTAACAGTAGCTTTTTGAAAGATGTTAGAGCGAATGTTTTGCTTTGATCTTGTTTATTGCGATAATTTTACAAAAGTAATTACAATTCTTCTTCTTGACTGATTGTTCAACTAACAACCGTCCTTAGTTAGCCCGGCCGCTTGGTCATTTCCTCTAGTTACGCACTCTAAGCTAGTTGAGCTAGATGGTGCGAAGTCTTCCTCTACTGTGTTGTCCCTACGGCAGGAGAGTTTGTTATCCCAGTCCTGCTCCATGGCGCAGAAGGATCTTTCGCTCTCCACTCTTTGACGACTGCTGTGCAATTTGTTGTCAAATGGGCCAAAAACAAGTTTCTTTTTAAAAATGAAGAAAATTAAATGTTTGACTTTTATTATTATGACTTTATTAGTAAGAGCAAATATTCCCATTAATTATGGAACACAACGTCGTTCAAGTGGCTGCCTTGGCTGGCTTCGCAGTAGCGCATTCTGTCACCCCAATTTTCCAAAACCTTGTTAATGGTTTTGGGCTGTAGCTCACGAATTAATTGAATGATATTGGCCTAAGTGCTTGAATTTGGGCTTCACAGCACTCATTTTGGAAATACGTTTTCAATATTTCTCAACGTTCGGCGGATATATGATACTGACTTTCTGTCAAGATTTTGAGCGGGAAACAGCTGTCAGTGTCAAAATAACCTATGACTTAAAAAGAAACCACAAGATGGCCCACCCTTCATATACCTAGCTCGTTTATTTCGTTGTTGAATCTCCTTATATAAAGACCGTCAACGCTAACGAGACGTAACATTTTATAAAAATGCTTTCGCGAAAAATAATCCGGAATACAACGTTTGATTGGCCATTGACACAAATTGAAATTCTGTTTGCTACATAATAATAAGAAAACCGAATTGACATTCGTCGCCATTTGTAAGATCTATAGCACGACACTTTCCGATAGGGCCATACATTATGACAAACCTTGTACTACCACCTTAATATTAAAAACTGTCCGCTTTAATTTATCTTCTATTTTCTTTGTGTATATTTATTTTGTGATTCTAAAAATCAGGACCCTTTTCAGGCTCTTTTTATCTCCTTAACATTTGAGCTTTTTAAAAACGACTTTATTTCCACCCTAAGAAAGCCATCCCGTAAGTAACTAGGCGTTTCCTTTATGCTTCATAAAAAAAAATTAAAAACAAGTAAAAAAATATACAAATTATAATCCAGGCACTCAAGATTCACCAATACAACAAAACAAAATAACAATGTCAAAAATGAACGTCGTTGCTAAAGGACTCATTCATCATGAAAAAAATCGTTTACAGGACGTTAATTATTATTAATTGCTTCTTTGTACACGTCAAGGTTCAATTCACAAAATTGTCTGCAACCAATAAGTGGGTATCTACTTGAATGAATATTTTGTACAAGTCAATTAGGGTGAAGTAGTGATGAATTTGGAGGGTAATGAAGCATGTCAGGCATCTTATTTGTCGTGGGGAGTCTCACTTCAACGCACTTTTTTCAAACTCTCTTTACGATTATACAATATACGGGAGGAATCATTTCAAGTGGTATCTATGAGCACGTAATAAAGTTATAATTTACGACATTTAAAATTCAATAGAGAAATTTTGTTTGCTTTAAGTTTTTGTAGACATATTTTTATTTAATACTAGCGTAGCCCGTGCACACTTCGTAGTGCAAAATAGTTAAATAGAAGAACTGTTTTTATTGTAATGCTCTATAGTTCTTACACAACATTTTTTGTTTTTTTTTTTTCAGAAATTGTATTGCCTAGACAATATTATTGACTTTCATCATTTATATCGATGTTACAAATTTTAAAAACTTTTGATTCCAATTCCAAGACTATCGAAAAGCTGTACCCGCCCGGCTTTGCCCGTGCACAGGAATTGTATTGCTTAGGTCTTAGGTAATAATGTTCTTTCGTAAAATGCGAGAAATGATAATAAATAGACTTGGTGGAATTTTCTTTCTGCCTAAACTTGAAACACAGCAAAACGAACAAAACAAAAAAAAGAATAATGAAAATCGGACCAGCAGCGGTTATGGAGATATAACGTCATCGAGTTTCACTCCATAGAAGATGTTTTTTGTATAGGAGGTATAAGATTTTGAATATTTTTTTGTATGTGAAGTGCCGCTCCCCTTTGACCAAATTAGACCAATCTTCACAGGAGCAATCTAGGGCCAATAATTAAGATTATCTGTAAGTTCGAGCTCAATCAATTTGGTGGTTTTCGAGATATGTATAAGATTTTGAATGTTTTTTTTTTTGTATGGGCGGTGCCACGCCCTTTGTCCAGTTTTGACCGAACTTCACAGGACCACTCCAGGGCCAATAACTAAGATCATCTGTAAGTTTGAGCTTAATCGATTTGGTGGTTTTCGAGATATACGATTGTGAAAGTTTTTTGTATGGGCGGTGCCACGCCCCTTTGCCAAATTTCGACCAAACTTCACAGGACCACTCCAGGGACAATAACTAAGATCTTCCGTAAGTTTGAGCTCAATCGATTTGGTGGTTTTCGATATATACGATTTTGAATGTTTTTTTTTTGTATGGGCGGTGCCACGCCCCTTTGTCCAGTTTTGTCCGAACTTCACAGGACAACTCCAGGGCCAATAACTAAGATTATCTGTAAGTTTGACCTCAATCGATTTGGTGGTTTTCGATATATACGATTTTGAATGTTTTTTTTGTATGGGGGGTGCCACGCCCCTTTGTCCATTTTTGACCAAACTTCACAGGATTCATGTATGGACCAATACCAAAGATGTGCGAAAGTTTGGTTAAGAACGGTAAATGCGTTAAAGCGTGAATCGGCGACAAACATTTTAAGGCTCAATTTTTATATATATAGATTATGCTGATTTTTTTTTGTTGTTGGGGGAAATGGCGTCTTTTGATTTAAATTTTTTTCATATTAAATCGAATCAAACCGTAGGGATGCCAAATTGCCAACTGTGCGGTATATTCATAAACATGTGCCACGTGGTGCCGAGCAACTGACGGAGTTATTGGATACCTAATACAACGCTGATATTACAGTACGAGTACAGTACAGCCATATAAGAGGTTCGAAAAAAATATTTGACATGATTAATTTATACCGAGAGTAGAAGCAGCGTTACTAAATCATTAGCTTTAGACATACAACCGAATTGGAACTTCCAATGCGTCTAATACAACGGACGGTAGATATAGAGATAAAAGTGCCAAAGAATGTTTATGCGTCGACCGTGTACTATGTACGACACGAAAATTATTGACAATTTAAATGACAAACTAGAATATAATGCCATATTTGTCAATGCTATTCATGAAGCTGCGGAACATTGTTGTAGCAAATATGGTTTAACACATCAGAATGGAAGGGCGTCGTTGTACCTGCCGAACGTAGTTACTTTACCAATAGAAAGTTAAGGTTTTAAACATCGGTGGACTTGGATATACTCATTCTAGGAGTCACAGTCAATTCAGAAATCACATGGCAGGACCACATATCCTATATCGCAAGATCGGCGTCCGCTAAGTTGAGCTACCTTTTTAGAGCAAAGAGGTACTTTAGCCCCAAGCAACTTCTCCTTCTCTACAAAGCACAGGTTAGACCAGGCCTGGAATATTGTTCCCATATATGGAGCTCGGCCCCAAAACATTCACTTAACCTACTTGACAGCATACAGAGACGAGCAGTTAGACTTATTGGAGACCCTACACTCACATCGAATCTGCAACCGTTGGTGCACAGAAGACAAGTCGCTGACCTATGCTTGTTCTATAGGTACTTCCATGGTAGATGTTCCGAGGAACTCAAGGACATTATCCCTCGAAATGCAACTTTTGGGCGCCCCACAAGATAGGCTGCTAATGCTCATGACCATACAGTACACTTGACAACCGCGAGGACATCATCTTTCCAAAACTCCTTCTGTTACAGGACAAGCAAACTCTGGAACTCGCTTCCTGGGGATATATTTCCAGAAGACTACAATTTGCAGCAATTTAAGTGCAGAACTAACATACATCTGCCAGCATCTCGGGGCGCGTTATATCGGGAATGATCCCCATCGACATTATTGCCAGCGAGATGCAAAGGATCTACCTTTCGGCAACAGCCGGCAAGAGGTCTCTAATAGAAGGGTCAAAGTAGAAGAGAGGGAAACATTTATTGCACTATGGCAAGTCAGGTGTGATAACACGGCAAAAGGCAAATGGACCCACAATCTGATCCCCACCATCGAGGTCTGGACAAAAAGAACAAACGTGGACTGCAAATACCACCTTACGCAGGTCTAATCGGGGCACGGCGCCTATATCGGAAATACCTTCACAGATTTGGTCAAGTCACGATAGCTCGCCTTTTTGTCCGGAATGCCAACACGAAGAGAAAGATACATAATACGCCATGTTTCATTGTATATGTTTCAGCAACAAGAGTATACTGTGATACTGAGACTGAAAGCGATCTCAAGAGATTACAAAAAAGTACAATTAAACCCCCAATAAGCCATGTGGCGTTAGATACAAGTATAAAGGGCTGGCGACAGCGCTCCCAGGAAGCAATCTAAAATGCTGCTTTTGATGAGATATGTTTCAACAGCGACCGTCAAGAGTATATCCATTGCACGATGACGAGTGTTAGACAACCACTGCATACAAGATACAGGGACAAGGGGCGGGAGAAGAAAAAGAAACTGAAGACATCTTTCTTCTCTGTTCTATGTGAAGCAAACAAATTGCAGAAACTTTTTCGATGTTAATGGAGGGCGTACGAGAATCGTGCGATTCCGTCAATAAAGAGATCTCATTAATGGAATGAGTTTCGAAAGCCTTTCCAAAAGGTTAATTTCACAGACGGCGATACACATTTTGAGGAACTACTATTATAAACTGTTAAACGACGACGAAGATTTCGCAGTCATACTTACTTAAGGTGGCGCTACAGTCCGGGGTGGCCCTCAGTACGATATGCCAGCTGTTTCTCCAGTTTCGCACGCTAAGTTGATTAAGTTCCCCTTCCACTTGTGTGCGCCACCTGAGTCGCGGTTTTTCTCTACTGTGCCGTCCCTTGGCTGTGGATTCGAAGATCCTTTGGGCCGGAACATTCGCGTCCATTCGCTCTACATGACCCAACTATATCAGTCGTTGGACCTTCACTCTTCTGGCTAGGTCAATGTCGGTGTATCTCCTCCTCCAATTACTCGAAGAATTTTCCTCTCAAAACAACCAAGAGTAACCTCATACTGTCTATAAGCCCTTTAAATCTGATAACCGTAGACACGACTACCGACAACTTGACTTAAATTTAGTGAGGGTAACCGTGTCCAAACCTAAGTCCAACCAAGTCTGGCCTATGAAAAAAATCTCTCCATCGTGTGCCCAATTATGAAGAAATCAGACCCAACTTCAGAGGTATGAGTCTTCCTACAAACCACTCGTACACAACACTCGGAAATAAACTGTGAATTCCTAAAGCCGATTACATGCAATTAAATAAGCTCTTATCAGTGGGGCTTTAATCAACCGGAAAAAAACATAACATAACATAACATTTTATTGTAGCAGAAAGATACATTGTTCATCACATAGGCACTATTGCACAATTTACAGAGATATGGTAAAACTACCTTACTACTGGAAAATTATATATTTTTTATAACAAAAATATCACAGAACTTAAATAACCGGAAAAAAATGTTTATTTATCAAGTTTAAGGCTTCTTTGATGATTATGTAGAGATCAGCTATACAGAGCCATATCTATCTATCTGGCATACTCGCCCAACTCGTCCATAATTCCATTCCATGTATTAAGAAAACCACAGAACCACTTGATGTCAGAATAGGTCTTTGACATAGTGATCCGCTATGACACGAGAATTTAGTATATCCTTTACCACTTTACTATTTTTTGACTACCTCTACTCTTTAATATGGATTCAGCTAATAAAGTTCCTCAATTCACCCTACTCACATGCGGGACTAAACTTTTCACAACCGAAGAGATAATGTTACAACAATTCCATAAATTTAAACAAAAGCTGGAATTTCCCAAAAGTATGTTCAAAACAACCTCCGACACCGACAGAACAATAGAACTGAGTGTACAATAGAATCTTTTATAAAGGCACTCGTACAATTTTGATCTCAAAATCTGTTTCCCAGGACCAACATGGAGTATTTCCATCAATAGCTTTAAAACTAAAAAGTTCAGCTACTCTAACACAATGTTTCATTGTTTTAGTTGTAACAGCAAAAAAAGAAATAAACAATACAAAGTAACTACAGCAATGAAAAACAGTTGGCTGATTAAATGCATTCTGTGTCTATAGCAGCCTTCATTGTACTCTATGTGAATCTAGATATTCCTTTTTCGGACATGAGTAACAACAAAAACTTTTTCTTTTTTGTGTTCTTATGTGCACATTTTCGAGGACAACCAATTATTCACGAGGACTCAAGGCACTGAAATAAAAACTCCTCAAACAGAAACAAAAATATTCGCCTTTATGGTACTCGTGTTAATTGCCACAGCGCTAAATATAAAGCACTTCTGGTGAGATAGTTTGCTGTCTCATTTTCAAACAGAATGAAAGTGTGTTGCATTAATATGGTCAGTTGGGGACACTTCTACTGTGCTACCATTTAAATAATTCAGTTTAGTCTGGTGCCAATTTAAAATTGCAAACAAAAATGTTACTTTTTGGTAACCCACCCTGTTTCCGGGGGTTGTAAAGCATATTCAATACAAATAACATAGTTATAATTGAAGTTAAACATCACCACTAATAGTTTTTGGAGTTGCTCTCATTTCACAAAACAAGTGAATTCGTTTTCAGTGTTCTGTATTTCGAACACTCCGAAATTTTTTCAAAATCACAATTTCACTTTCTTCTAGGTTCCATATTCCACTTTCACTCAAAATGAAATCGGAAATGAATTTCTGTGTTCTACATTTCACTGTATTCGATTTTGATTTCAAAATTTTCGGAATTAAGACAAAGTGAAATTATAAATTCATTTCTGATTTCATTTCGAGTGAAAGTGAAATGTGGGACCAAGCACTGTGATTTCGAAAAAATTTCGGGGTTTCCGAATCGCTCGAAATGCAGAACACTGAAAACAAATTCACTCGATTTGCAATTTCGATTTCACTCTATTTCTGGAACCCAGCTGAAACAGTCTCAATTTTGAAATCAAAATCGAATACAGTGAAATGTAGAACACAAAAATTCATCTCCGAACCTAGCAGTATGTCATTTTTAAGCCGACATGAGAGCAATGTGACAAATAATCAATTTTAATGTCGAAAATGACAATTTTCCATGTCATTTAAAGCCATTTTATCGTACTCCAGAAAACCATCCCGCGTTGATAGTACTAAACCACAACCGCCATAGTGTACCTCCTGATAACACTACGAATTGGTATTTATTGATCGCCATAAAATGTTATTTCCATGAAGCATGTGTTTCGACATATCGGTGCGAATCCAATTGAATCCGTTGATTTATTATTATCTAGAAAAATACACAATAAGTATATTCGTCTACTCAATTTTTGTCAAAGTGACATACCGAATGGTATATTTGGTAAAACCTTCACCAACCAACATTTATGTGGCACCCGAATTCACCCCACAGATAATAAATCAAGTTCAAAGCGATACCACCTAATGCTGTGAAAAAACAAAACGTATCTATCATAACCAGCTGTGAAACAAAACAATTTTTCATATATGAACGGATATTAATATCTTTTACTTAACATGTTCCAAATAGACCACCAGAGGCCCCCTCTCATTTTGGTTTATTGATGGTAGAATGTCTATTTTTGAAGCGACAAGTTGACAAGGGACTGTCTTTCAGTTGGCGCAGAAAGAAATTTCAAAATATTATGGAATACTGTCAATGTCAGTGCATTGCAAGCGATTTCGATTTTGGCAAAAAAAAAAAAACACCAACACCAAGTGGTAGTTGCATGATTTTGTGAAGCAGCAATGAAGAACAGAGAAAAACTATTTCTGGGCGTACCAGATGGGAGACATGTACATTGAGGCCATGTTCCATGTCACTCATTTGAGTCTGGCGGTGATAGTTAAATGTCAAACATTGTTAGGGATGAATGAATATAGGTTAAGGGAAAGGGAAAGGGAAATTTAAAACTATAACTAGAAACGTGTGTAATACAGTTGAGCTTATACTTTTTTTGTCGAAGTTGAACATCCATCTATATCTAGGTATAACATCAAACAAAAATTTACATCAACTGTCAAATTCGTATAAAGTTGTTGGTCACCGTATTCCTGTCAAAGGGACTTACAGAAAAAAGGTCTATATCCTGCCGGAAGAGAATTCAATATCGAAGTGGATTCGCCCCATTTCACTGTCATTTTCAAAATGTACGTAGATGTAGGTACATCCTGTTAGTAGTATCAACGTTGACAACTGTGTTATGTATACATAATTTATTATTTTCGAATTCCGTTCTATCAAATTCAATGGAAAACCAAAGTAGTCAATTATTTTTTCGTCGATGCACTTTCAAGTTTATATTAGGACAAACGCATAAATTTGCATTTGTATTGGACAAGCGAAGTTTTACGAATAGAACAGAAACAGGCTACTTGCCGAACTCAATAACTCAAATACCTACTGACGTATTGTAATATTTGTTGTTTTGGAAGTATGAATAGTTAAATAGAAACAATGGCCGCGTTCCTTTGACCGCTAGTCATCTAGCACATACCACATAATATCCCTGATGGAGGAACGCTGGCGCCAGAGATCTAGCGGCAGCGGCAAAGTGACATTAGAAACAATTTGAATTCGTATTATTTCATCTTCATGAGAGTCAAAAATGTATTTTGTGCCATCATGCCGCATATTAATTAATACACTATAATTTAAATAAACAAATAAAATGTATATTAATTAAATAGAAGCTTGAATTCCCATTTTACACCAAATTGGAAATATTTGACTTCTGCACTTTCACTTTTGTTTTGACAGTTCGTTATTTTTTTCAATCTAGCAGTTCATTTTGTGCTAGATTGAAAAATTGCTGGTTTAAGGGTAGTGATGCGATTATATGAGAACACAAGCGTTCCCACTCTAGCCTCTCACTATCAACTCCGACTCTCACCTCCACGTTGGTGACTGGTGGGTGCCTAGTACCTCGACTGGAGATGGGGTAACCAACCCCTGTGGAAGGTCGTTGGTGGCAGCGAACGAGAGAGGGGGGGAGGAGTGTCTACGCACTAAGACACTTCCTCTTGTTTCAGGCGGCAGCGGATGAATTCCCTAGATGGAATCAACGGTGGCGTCTACAGTTCCGGTCAGGTCGAACTAAAGTGTAATCCCTGTATGAGCTGCTTCGACATATTTGGATACCAGGTCTATGGGGATCTCCAATACTGAGCCAGGGTGTTGGAAAAGAGTTGGTGGCGGACGAACCCTAAACAGGTCAACGGCAGCGCTCATATCCCAAAATTGGGTTACTGACATCGGAATATCCGACCCGCTGTCCTAGGGTCAAAACAGGGCCTGGCCCTCCAGGTTGGGGGTTGTGCCGTCGGGGTAACTTCCCGACCATGGAAAAAACTAAATAGTTATGAGAGAGACGCAACCAGCCTCGGATAACGGAACTCCTCAAATGGCAACCAGACCCGGAACGTCAATGGACTATGATGTACCTGGAATGTAAGAACACTCTACACCCCAGGTGCCACTCAAAAACTTGAGTCTGTCCTCATGCGGTACAAGGCAGACATTACCGCGATCCAGGAGATACGATGGATAGGATCAGGCATGATGAAAAGAAAAGATTGCGACATTTATTACAGCTGCAACAAAAGGCTGCATGTATTAGGATGCGGATTCGTCGTGGGAAATCGGCTTAGGACAAAAGTTATTGACTTCAAGCCGATAAGTGATCGCCTTTCTGTGATCCGCATCAAAGCTACTTTCCAAAACATAAGCCTAATATGTGCACACGCCCCTACCGACGAGGCTGAAGATCCCATCAAGGAGGAGTTTTATGACCTCCTGGATGGAGCCTACGGAGCCTGTCCGGAGTATGATGTAAAAGTTGTACTCGGGGATTTCAATGCTAAAGTCGGAAAGGAAAACATCTTTGGCGGGTTAGTTGGTAAGCACAGAATCCACGAAACGACAACAGACAACGGCTACCGACTAATCGATTTTGCAGCAGCTCGTAATACGGTGATAAGTAGCACTAGGTTTCCAAGGCTAAGGATCCACACAGCAACCTGGCGCTCTCCAGACGGTCGAACCGCCAACCAAATCGACCATGTGCTAATCGATGCGAGGCACGCATCCAACATCCTCGACGTGCACACATTCCGAGGGGCAAACGTCGACTCTGACCATTTTCTTGTTGCGGCTAAATTCAGAGCTCGACTGTCCAACGAAAAGAAGCTGCGAACTGCCCAGAAGAAGAAATTCAACGTTGGACGCCTTAGCACACCTGGAGTAGCCAGAGCCTACAGTGAGCGCCTGAGTATGAAACTCTCCTCTGTGCACTCACCTACCACAAACGCCAACAATCAGTGGTGCCAGTATCGCGACATCATCAAAGAGGTAGCCGAAACCACCGTAGGGTACCAGCCACCCCAGAGAAAGAGCCCGTGGTATGATGATGAATGCGTGTACAGGAAAAAGGTGACAGAAGATGCACACAAGAAAGCGCTGCAGCGCAAAACAAGGGCAGCGAGAGAAGAGTATCGAGCCAGGAGAAGGGAGGAAAAGAAGATCCTGCGTAGAAAGAAGAGGGCTTACGCAGCTTCCCAGCTCAAGGAGATCGAAGAGTCGCGCGATCGTAATAACATCCGGAGGTTTTATAAAAAAGCTAAGCAACTGGCTGCTGGCTACAAAACCGGAACGCAGGCTCTTCGAGATAGCGAAGGGAACCTAGTCACCGAAGCGCAGGGAATAGTAGATGTGTTTAAGCAGCATTTCCAGCAGCTGCTTAATGGGCATCATGTAGAGAGAGTGATAGGGCAAGAAGAGAACCCACGTCCAGTCAATGAAGAACTAGTTCCACCACCTAGTATAGAAGAAGTTGGCTTAGCTATAAAAAAGCTTAAGAACAACAAGGCCGCAGGCTCTGATGGTCTACCAGCGGAGCTCTTTAAATACGGTGGTGATGTTTTGGTAGGGAGCATGCACCGAATCATCAACCAAGTATGGGTGGAAGAAAACATGCCCGATGACTGGACTATCAGCTCCATATGCCCCATCTACAAAAAAGGCGATCCTATGTCTTGCAAGAACTATCGAGGCATATCCTTGCTAAATGTCGCATACAAGATCCTATCCAACGTACTGTGTGAACGTCTAAAACCGTTCTGCAACACACTAATCGGCACGTACCAGTGTGGCTTTCGGACCGGCAGATCGACTATAGACCAAATTTTCACACTGAGGCAAATCTTGGAAAAGACCAACGAATTTCAAGTCGAAACTCACCACCTATTCATCGACTTCAAAGCCGCGTATGATAGCATACATCGTCAGGAGCTCTATATGGCGATGGCCGAATTTGGAATCCCGGCAAAACTGATTCAGCTGTGTCGCGTGACGCTGGAAAACACGCGCTGCAACGTGCAGTTTGGAAGCAGCTCTTCCGAACTTTTTCAAACATGCACCGGATTTCGGCAAGGAGACGCTCTATCATGCGACTTCTTCAATCTCGTACTGGAGCAGATAGTGCGCAGGGCAGGTGTCAACACGGAAGGCACTATCTTCAACAGGTCCATCCAGCTGCTTGGCTATGCGGACGATATTGACATCATCGGTCGCTCCCAGCGTGCCGTGATAGAAGCGTTCACGGCGATTGAAGAACAGGCGAAATCCGTTGGACTTGTAGTAAATGAGGACAAGACTAAGTACATGCTATCAACAAACAAACAAGCATCTGTCCACCGCCTAGGACAAAACGTCACTATTGATAGCAACAATTTCGAGGTAGTTAAGGAGTTCACCTACCTCGGAGTAAACGTAAACTCCACGAATGACACCCTAGTGGAGATCCGGCGAAGAATTACCCTAGGAAACCGTTGCTACTTCGGTTTGGCAAAACAACTGGGTTCAAAACTCCTAACTCGAAGGACGAAATGTGTGCTCTACAAAACCCTTATCCTGCCAGTTCTGCTTTATGGCGCCGAGTGCTGGACGATAAGCAAGAAGGGAGAGCTGATACTGGGCTCCTTCGAAAGAAAAATACTTCGGCGGATTTTTGGTCCTGTGTGCGAGGAGGGCGAATGGAGGAGAAGATACAACCGCGAACTCTATGAGCTGTACCAAGATGTGGATGTAGTCCAAAAAGCCAAAACACGTCGACTACATTGGCTCGGCCACATCGAGCGAATGGACAATAATGCTCCAGCCAAGAGGGTCTTCGAATCCCAGCCCCCAGGTTCGAGAAGACAAGGAAGACCGAACCTCCGTTTCAAAGACCAAGCCATCGCGGATGCCAGAGCGCTTGGTCTGGACAATTGGAAGCAGCGTGCCCGGGATCGTAGAGGATGGAAGGCTGCAGTGTCTCAGGCAGAGACTCTTCACGGGTCGGGAGCCCGATAAGTAAGTAAGTAAGATTGAAAAATTTCCCAGAAAAGGATATTTCACAAAATGTGCTAGAGCTCTAGCGCAAATGTTGAAATGTCAGTTTTTTTTATATGGAGTTTGGCATGCCGCTAGTCATCTAGCGGTCAATGGAACGCGGCCAATTTCAGCATATTAAGAGCAGGGTGGCCGAATTAGTGACTAGGTAGAAAGAAAAAGAGTTTTCGAGTATAATACATGGTGGGCCATCTAGTGGTTTCTTTTTAAATCATAGGTTATTTTGACACTGACAGCTGGTTCCCGCCCGAAATTTTGACAGAAAGTCAGCATTGAAAGCTTATTACCAAAGTGAGTGCTGTGTAGCCAAAACAGAGCGTTTTTTGAATAGAAGTTTTGGCCGAAATGAAGCACCCACTGCGCACGTATCGGTCAACGGTAGGCGTTACAGACCTTTGTTAATCAACTTTTTATTTTCTGAAATTGAAGACATGGATTTGGTCATGCAGGATGGCGCGCGATACCACACAGTCTATGCCACAATCGAACCAAATTCCCAAATCGTATTATCAACCGTCTTGGCGATGTCAATTGGCCTCCTCAGAGCTGCGATTTGACTCCTTTGGACTTCTTTATTGTGGGGAACCGTGAAGGGACGATGTTATTCCAACAATTCGGAAACAATTCAAGCACTTAAGGACAATATTATCCAAGTAATCCGTGAGCTACAGCCCGAAACTATTAACAATGGTTTTGGAAAATTAGAATGACTGAATGCGCTACGTCTATGTAGCGTCTATGTTATGTACACTGTGAGGTTTAATATTGAACACCTACAACTCCAACAAACTGCCAGGACTATATAATGTAGATCACGTATCCCTGGGGCGAGAATCTTATGTAGCCAGCTTTAATTAAGGTCAGTTGCAACGTTGTTGTCAAAAAGCCGTACCCGGCAGCCTAGTTGGTAGTTGATATTTCGTCCTAATGTTCCTTGTATTCCTTTACATACCTTGATTTTAATACACATGACTCCATCGATTTTATAGCCGTTTTGTCTGTCTGAGTTTTAGGTGATATTTCTACGAATTTGCATCTCTGCAATTCTTTGGCTCGTTGGGTTATAACATCTGTTCCTGCTTGAAAGAACTGCAGTCACCATTAATTTTTGTGGGACTCCCTTAGATCTAGAGTTATACAGAAGTTGCCTTCGTCTGTATTGATATCCATTTTTTAATCATCGGTATAGACAGTGGTATCTCTTTTTCCTCCTTGTCGGGTTTATTGGCCAATTATCCTTTATTAGCAATTCCTGTGGTGTATCTCGTTTCTAAGGCGAGGGAATATGAAGTTTGGGTAGTTTGTTATTTTTGTCTCTTTCGGGGTCAATAGGATAAGCTACTGCGCCAACTATAAGAGTCTCTTTGAAATATTAGACAGATTTTGTCTGCTATACTGTATGCACTTTGAATCCATTTGTCAACGAACTGATTGCCCCTAGGTTAGTTTAAGGTTAGTTTCAGGACCAGGATAAGCATTTTAAATCGTACACTTGTCACTTCACTCTCAATTCTTGACCGAGACTCAAACGCCTGTCGGACTTGTCAACTACATACTGACAAAATTGTCAATTGTATGATTTTATCTGTCCCATAAATAAATTGTCACGACAAATTTGTCAGAGAATTCATGACAATTCTCGAAAAATTCTTGACAATTCATTGTCATGACAATTTTTTTATTAAACCAAAACTTGACAATTGTCGGCTATTTTCCGACAATTCTACAAAATTGTCTAATTATTTATGAAACAGAAATTTGACAATTGTCTGGTTGTCAGTTTACAAATTGTCACCTATCACCTGTCGCATTGTCAATTTTTATGAAACAGGGCCCAGTATTGACATAAAAAAATTGTGCGAAACTCGCAAGCCACCACCAAGTGCGACGTCTTTTCAAAAATCGCTACTATTACTCGCATACAGTAATAACATTGTCATGACATCATTGGCAGAACTCGGCGAGCTGTCTGTCCCTGTCGTGTTAACGTTACTGGTGCGATTGATCACTTGGGAGACAAAATGTAAAAATAGATTTAGTCGTGAATGAGTAGCTTGTATCGCCATCTATGTGTTATCAACAAGAATTAATCGGACGGATCGTCATAATAGGTACTAGAGAGCTGCATCTTTAAGATAAAGATTTGTATGATATCAGAAATCAAGCGAAGAATTACAGAATATAATAGAATAGAAAGTAATAGAGGAACTCCAAAGGAGGCCCTATAAATGACTCTCTCAGACATCCTAGCTATACTCGGCAACGCAGAAACATTGGTGTTGGTAGAAAATGTATGTAGAAATACTTGGCCGTTTTAAACGTAAATTTCTTCTAATGGTTCTTGGTCTAGTTTTTATAAATATGGTCTAAGTGTGTCTTTCTAAGACAGCAACCTTACCTAACTTTTGGTCTATTTTGCGTTGACAGGATTTGAGGCTTCATATCTGTCGTCTCAGATATTTGGGATGAAAAATTTACGACTTCAACTAAAAATTATATTCGTACAACTATAGTTAGACCTTTCTTTCGAAATATATATCTTTTTGCCCTGAATTTTCAAAAGTATTTATATATTTCTCTCCATTTGACATATACTGCTAACAGTTGCTCACCAAAAAGAAACTAATCTCCTTTAACATCCTCTCTAAAATATAAAAGAGGATGTTTCTGCATCTTTCCTACGGTTAAAATACCAAACCCATTCTACTGTCTACCGAAAAGAGCCATACTGCTACACATGCCCCCACATCTTGGCCTAGAATAACAAGGGTATAACTATAACAAAATGCAAATCTTCTTCCGCCTACAGCAGCGTTTCAGTCTTTCATTCGTAGTGCCTTACCATAGTCCGCTGTCATAAAATCTCTTGTCAACACATCAAAACGTAGCAAACTTTATGAAGTTTCATGAATGTGTGCTAGGTTAAAGCCAGACGGACCACATACACCACCGTAAATAACTCGCCGGCGTCTGTTTGTCCCTTTTAATCTCACATTCATGAAAATGAATAGATGTTTACAGCTCTCTGCCAGATGGTATAACAAACTTATTTGCAAATATGTCTATGGCTCCCCACATCCTGGGGGCTAGTTAAAAGTTGGGTGGTAGGAAGTTTTTATTACTCATACTGCTAACTTCCCTGATCGATGGCTTTGGTCGTAAGATTGCCTCACGTCTGAATGAATATTGATTGCCAAATTCATCAGACCATGTGACCGTGTACTATGGTCTGGTCCGTTGTACAGCAAATGTGTGGCATTGCCATCCAGAAGAGAACAGTGGTTAATAATGAATTCATCTTCTGGTGGTATAATCCTTTCCGAGGTCAAACTGACTCACCACGCACCGAAGCAAGGTAGGTAATTACCAGAGGCAATCTGTGTGCTCGTTATACTGTAACTGTAATTATAAGTTCAACATATACGCGTGCAGTGTGAATACCAAGCATGTTTGACTTTAATTGAACAGTGTGTTACGTATGTACGTATATGTGTTGGAAAAACACTTTCCACAGTAGCCGAGCTTGGACAATCGCTTGCATTAACTGATGTCCAACATGTTCATATACAATTGAATTGCATATGTGACATTTTTGCGAACACAAAACGAATTAAATGGTCATTAGTCATTACAGGGAATTCACTCAGAGGTTGCAAGGCTTTTGGAGATTTTTTCGATATTATGTCCTTAGGTATTATTTTCTCTTTTTGTGTGTCCGTTCTTAGAGTGGTATTAAATTGCCAAAAAGGGAAAACATTACACAAAGAGAATTTTTTTGGTATATTAGTTCTAATTTGAAGAAACTTTTCAACTAACTTATCAATTAGCAGAACCATTTTTAAACTTGCAAAAATGTCAGGACTGTCTCTTAGTGGCTTACGAATCGTAATCATAAAATCGCAGCAATTGCCTTACGTGCCAATTAAATTTCGTTTATGTTTACGTACATGGCCTAGTTTTTTCAGAGGTTACAAGTGGGAATTAAGTTTATTTGCCTAGCATTTTCTTAGTTAGGGGTTGTTAAAGAAAGCAATTAAATTGCCCTCGAATTACATTTGCTACGCTGGCTGGGTTGATTTCATTAGAAAACTGTTGCCGTTGATAGGAAACTATGTATTTCTACTTTCTTTCTCTTATATTCCTTATAAAAGATATATAGGTAATAAAAAAAAATAATATTGACTACATGTTGTTTTCTAAGTTTTTATTGGCTTAAGGCTTAAGCATACATATTATCAAATTAAAAGTGCTACATATTGTATGGGAAATATTTTTTTCCTAACTGAACACTTTAACGTTTAGTGGCCAGAAATCGATAAATAGAGAACACAAAATCGATAAATAATAGTGGAGTGCCATATGTTTAACAACAATTAGTTTATTGAATTTATAGAAGTTTACATGATACATATAAATTTTCCTTCACAGAGAAAAAACATGGACAATAAGCAATATGGCCCACCCAATAAGGTCAATCTGGTGTTTTTTTCCACTCTGGCCAAATTTGGCATTTTAAAACTTCAGTAAATAAAGTACAAGTTGCCCTTACGGAACTATTTCTTAAAGTAACTTCGCTCTAAGTTAGTGTGCTGTACTACTGCGGTCTGCGCGATGGATTCCAGGTTCGATCTCCGGAAAAACACAAATTACATCTTAAGGTTTTTCCTACTGCGCTGCGCCACCTCTCACGAACGTCTGACAAACATCCGACTGACAAACATGGTTGCGAGAAGCTAGGCCTAGGCCGCCTGTTGCGCCACCTATTTATTTCCTTTATTTTAACTTCGCACGAAGATTCGTGTTTTCTTTGTAACTTAAAGTGCTTTCCTTGTCCCTATATCATACAAATTGACATTAAGTTACAATAAGTAAACTGACAACAGGAAAATTGTCATGTTTCGGTTTCATAAATAAATTAGATTAAATGATCGCATTCAAGTCATTCTAGTCATCGTAAGTCGTCTTAAATTGTCTGGATTCAAATTTACCACAGTAAAACTAACTTGAATTTTCGGTATGTCACTTATTGACAATTGTATTTTTTTCTCCTGGGTTCCGGGTTTCTGATTGGTGCTCTACACATCAGAGCAATCAAAATGTCAAACTGCGCTCACCCTTGCTCTCCGCTGCTTTCCGATAACTCAATAGAAATGTCAAAACTGTCATTTGTTGACACAAATAGACGTCAACTTAGTAGTAAGTCGAGAAATTCTGGATTTGTCTCTGTTGCGGACATATAGACGTCATATTAGAAAACTTTTTAACCCAATGTGTAACTCAGCAACATGAAGTTATATTTAGAGCTATCAGACTTACTAAACTAGATTCTTGAAAGCCCTCAATTTTATAGAATTGTCGGAATATAAGTGACAATTGACAAGTTTTCGTTTTATAAAAAAAAATTGTCACACATTTTTCGAGAATTGTCATGCATCTGACAAATTTGTACCAAATTTTACAATTTTATTTCCCATGAGTGTCTAGAAATATATAATATGTACCGTGCTGTGCAAAACATTTGCAACTTCGAAGGCTTTGCAATTGGTCGTCGTTGTTCAATTTTTTTAATATAGCCAATTAAACTTATATATATATATATTTTTGAATACAAACTAAATTTAACAATTATTTGGGAATGGAAAAATTTTACATGTTTTATTACAACAACAAATATACACGCTAATTCAATAAAATATCAATTTTTACTGTGCAAAACATTTGCAACTAATGGGCGCGGGCTCTCTATCTACTCTCAACATTTGTTTTAATAACGGTAAAAAAATAAATTGTTAATACATGTGTTTATATATTTCTACCTTCTACGTAAGCTGTTACTTTTTGACTCATTCCAACAGTTTAAGCCATAGTGATTGGAAGTTCAAGTGACGCGGTGCATTTTTTTCAATCTTATTGTTTCAAATGGGTGGAAACAAATATTGTTCCGTTATTAAGTCAAAAATTCTGTGTGATTATAATAATGGGCTCACACAGAAAGAAATATCCGAAAAATATTCAATCCACAAGTCGACGATTTGTCGTGTTATAAAGTACGGAAACGTGGTATCCTACCACAAGGGGGGTAGACCTCGCAAAACAACTGCAAAAGAAGATAGGAAAATTTTAAATTTTATACGGAAAAATCCCAACGCGTCATCCAGAGAAATAAAAGTGACCTTAGACCTTGAAATTGACTCGTCGACAATAAGACGAAGAGCACCACAAGGCGGACTTCGAAGTTTTAAACCAGCGAAAAAACCTTTCATTTCGAAGAAAAATCTGAAAGCTCGTTTAGATTTCGCCAGGGAACATCTAAATTGGAGCGCACAGAAATGGAACACCGTCTTATTTTCTGATGAATCGAAATTCAAGGTCTCAAGGTCTTGGCCCAATTCATCGCGTTGAAGGGATAATGAGATCGGGTGATTATAAGGACATTCTGCAAAATGTAATGCTCCCTCATGCAGAGTGGGAAATGCCACTAGCTTGGTGTTTCCAACACGACAATGATCCCAAGCACACGTCTAATTTGGTAAGAAATTGGCTTACTGATCAGAATATCAATGTTTTACAATGGCCGCCGCAGTCCCCAGACCTTAATCCCATCGAAAACCTGTGGGAGATAGTAAAAAGATGAATCGGAACCAAAATTTAAAAAAAAAAAGGAGAACTTTTCGAAGAAATACAAAGGCAGTGGAGAGACGTTCCAAAATCGATTATTGACAATTTAATAGCTTTGATGCCAAGAAGGTGTGCTTCTGTTATAAAGGCTAAGGGATATGGAACTAAATATTAAAAAAAAAATTTAATCTCTGTACCTTAGAATTTTAACAAACTAAAATCTGATTTCGTTGCAAATGATTTGCACAGCGTAAAAGCCTCTCATTTTTAATTATAATTAATTATTTTTTAATAAAATGAAATTCTGTAAATTTTTTGTTCTTCCTAATTTCAGTGGAATATATTATGATCATTAAACGACATATATAATTTTATTTTGTTCAACTTTATTATATTAAAAGAAACATCTTAATGTTTGTCAACCGTAGTTGTAATGTACGATATATGTATATCTCAATCGCGGGACTATTTTTGGAACTGTTGAGGAAAAGCATTTGAAATGTTTACTTTGTGACCATGCTCCTTTGTCGAATGACCAAATTGACCAAATTGAAGAAACACTCTTTGAAGATTTTCTGTAAATTTGACTTCAATTGGTTCGGTGGTTTTCGTGATATAGGATTATACACTTTTTTCGTATGGGAGGTGTCATTCTATAGTATAACCATTACAACGCTGAAAGAACTTAGAAAATTGATTTACTCCTCTCTTACATGTCTACCCCATCGTCCTTAAGTAGCATAATACTGACTCAGAGGGTGCAGTTTGTCCCCCAATTTCATCAATGTAGGAATAGAAAATTAAGGCAAATTTTCTGAATGCAGATTACGTCACGTCGGTTGGATAAAATTTGGTTATGGAAATGGTACGTTGCTATGTAACTGTATGCCATGTCATAGTCAGTTTTTTGTTTAATGATAATTTTTTACCTGAGCCTACTGAATGCGGCCTGTATCAGCATTTATTATAAGATAGAAGGAGGAATTCCAAAAGTGAAGTCCTATTTTCGAAGCTCAGTAAACTCTCAAAGAAACTTTAACTTTGAAACTTTGATAGAGAATCACAAGCACTCATATGACTTCGGCGACGATGCTTCAAAAGAAACCAATCAAACTCTAAAAAAAATTTACTTTAGCGGCAAAACCTGGGAAACATCAACAGCCATTTATTTTATTAGGGTGAGGTTGGCATATAAATTTGCGATGATTTTTGAGAAAATTATTTTTCAAAGGGAGTCGAAGGGGTTCCAAAAATTCCAGTTATTTGGCCCAGTATCTCGCATATAGGCAAAAATAATTCACAGTCAGTTAGTGGTTGATGTGAAAAGTCGCGGTACCCAATCATCAGTAAATTAGGTGGAAAAAATAATTCAAAGCCCTATCAACACAAAGGAGGCAGAATTCTAGGGTTTTTTTTTTGATATTAAGGGTCGTGTGTTTGAGAATACCTCTCATGTGACTGTCTGTTGAAAGAAGGGCTGTAAGCTGTACGTCATTCAGGCGGATATAGGAGCTGTTAAGTTGTAAATAATCCAGAGACTCAAATATCGTCATTGAATGTGCTTAAGTATTTCAATATTCGCTGCGCTCTCAGTCTCAGGTGTACGTTAGGGAAACGAATCTTTTGTAAATAATAAGCAGTCGAATCTCTAAATTTGGTCCTTCGAGCCAAATACCCTCAATCATTTCGTGCTTTTCACAATTTAGATTTTTATCCGTAGCTTCGCTTTGCACTCAGCTTTTTCTAATAATCTTTATAGATCAATTACAATTGCTTCAAGAGAGTAGTTCAAATTCGTTCACTTATTTAATTAATGACTTTGTTAATATCCCTGACTCAAAAATCTTCAGTTTCACTGCTAATATATTTCCATGGTATAAATCAAAACTTCTAATATTACAACAAATCGATGACATTAATTTCGATTTGTATTTCAACACTGCTCTTCATTCGAACATCAAGGATATCATTGCCTCGAGTAACTGTCGTTATTACAATAAATGTGCCCTAATTCAGGGCAATACTCAAAAGAGCTATCGTCTTCCTCTCGTTTTCTGCACTGCATTGTGTTGACCATATCATCCGCATTCCAACAAGATGCACAAAGGAAAATTGCAAACAACGACGATGCCTGCAATTTCGTGCTCTTGGTACTTACATTGTCCTTCTTACCAGAAGTGAGCAATGCGCAAACATGGTCGGGACGCAGATACCATACATATCTATATCTATCCTGCTAGACATATGTACATGAATCGAAGTATTTGCTCTTCAGTACTGATGTCGGATAGGGGGGCGTATACGTAACATTTTCTTTGGTACTCTGGTTAACTTTATATAAGTTAAAGGAAAACCAGGATGTTAGGATTGCAAGCAGAAAGAGACGACAAACGTTTTGTTGTCTCCCTTGAAAATGGGGTTATCTGTTACCTCGCACCAAATGCCATCGATGCTCGAGAATTGAAATAAAATCCTCTATAGTTGGACTCTATATTCGAACATATACCTATAGTCTCCGCGTATCGAATGCTCGCCAACTCGCCAACGTGGCTACAAGAAGCCATTGCAATTGAATGCTGGCTACTGTGCGAACGCTCTTGTTGATATAGCGAGTGCAATAGTGTGACTGTGTATACCTGTGTGCCTTTCGCAGCATATTTCGTTCGAATTTATGGCTGCCGACACCATACGCGTTGGCGTAAAATAAGAGTTATTGGACCCAAGGCTTGTGTACTCAACAATCAGCCGCTCATTCAGCGAATCTACATCTTTGTTGATTAATCGACTTTGCATATTCGATGCGCTACCCTAATCACTATAGTGGTACCTGGATGCACATTTGGATTTATAGCACATATTCACTCAAATGGTATGATGTCTTGTATTTTGTGACCTTGCGAGAGTATGCACACTCTACAAGTCCGTCGTAGAAATGTGCATCTACTGCATGCGTAATGTCCGAGTGTGCAGCATATCCGGTGTCAGTTTGTGATGGCAATTGATGTCATCTCCCTGCTTAAAACTAAGTTTTCTAACCCAATGGGGATGTCAGAATTCCAATTCACCTATGAACCAGTAGAACTATGGAAGTGGCACAATTTTTGCATGTAAATTGGTTCAATCCGTATTGGATTAAAATGTTCGTCAATTGGCTTACTCTAAAGAACAGATGACGTCAGATTTATTGCTCCTAATCCTCAAAGAAGGTTGTACTTTTATTGAGAAAATCGAACAGGCGATTTGACTGGGTATGAGTGGCATTCGTCTAATGGTCATAACCATCATATGCTCGGTATACTCCTACTTGCAATGGTTCAATGATATCGGTCCATAGGGAAATCTATTCAGGTAATCTCCTCGAAAGCTATACAACCTCGTTTAGCCAGTTGGTATCCGTGACCTGTAAGTGGATTGTTATACCAGTGGGAGAGATGGTGGTTGCAATTCTCGCCTGATTATGGAATTAACTATTTTCTCAATGGCACTGTTTGTTTGAATTGTAATAGGATTACTTAGAATATATTATGATTCTGTATTTTGGTTGTGCATTTCCCATAAGGAAATCTCTTATCTGATGAGCATTTATGGGAAAAATTTGCAGTTTTTGTTTTACCCTTCCGCTGCTTAAAGAGAATTCTTATAAAATGAGTCTATATATATTATCCTCTGGGATACATATTTTATGTTTTCAAATTAAAAATAAAGTCAATAGGCTATCGAAAGTCTTGGTTAGTGCACTATTCCCTACGAAGACTGATATTTAAAATATAAATTAGTGCTTTCTAGAATCGGGGTCGGCCCACTATAAAAGCTCTTGCTTAAATGAAAAACTATAATCAATCGCATTTCATTGCATTCAATATGCTACTAGACTGTTTAATAGGATTTTGACAAATTCACCCTCTAAGGTGCTTAAGCTGATTTTCTTATTTTTGACATTACATTCATCTTAATAAGTACAAAATAATCTTGAAATTATTTTTAGGCAATACTCCCGCGCGTATTTTAAGGCTTCACACAGCTCTTGGCTTTATCCAGAAGCTGAGCTACATTAAATCCAATCCAAAAATGAAAATTTTAATAACAATTATTTCAGATTGCCTCTCTACATAGGGGTTGTTCACCTTGGTGCACAACAAAGGACAAAAAGAATATGTGTGTGAAATGAACCAACCCAAGTATTGTCATCTAATAAAACTGTAGGAATTTTCTTTGGCCGTTAAAAACTCGAAAACTAGTGGACAGATTTCGATGAAACTTTTTTTATACCCTCCACAGGAAGGTATATTCACTTTGCCATTACGTTTGTAACGCCAAGAAGGATTCACCGGAGACCCTATAAAGTATATATATTCTGAATCAGGATCACATTCTGAATCGATTTAGCCATGTCCGTCTGTCTGTCTGTCTGTCTGTCTGTCTGTCCGTCTGTCTGTCTGTCTGTTGAAAGCATGATAGCGTCCAAACGAATTGACCTGGGCGATTGAAATTTGGTGAGACGACTTCTTTTTACCGTCGTCAGGTTGGTATTGAAAATGGGCTATGTCGGTCAAGTAGTTCTGGTACCTCCCATACAAAACCATTAGTAGACCCATGTGTCTCTCCGCCTGTTGAAATCACGATAGCGTCCAAACGAATCGACCTAGGCGATTGAAATTGAGTGACAGTTCTTATTTTTACTGTTGTCAGGTTGGTATTAAAAATGATCCATGTCGGTCAAGTAGTTCTGCTACCTCCCATACAAAGCCAATATTCGACTCATGTATCTCTCTGTCTGTTGAAAACACCTTAGCGTCCAAACGAATCGACTTAGGTGAATGAAATTTTACGAAAGGACTTTTTTTAACCGTCGTCAGGTTGGTATTGAAAATTGTCTATGTCGGTAAAGTAGTTCTGCTACCTCCCATACAAAACTAAAGTTATACACATACTAACTCGCGTGGCAAACATTTTGCAGGACTTTTATTCAGTGGAGGGTATCAAAGCATCGGCCAGGCCGATGATAACACTTTTACTTGTTATTAAAATGTTCCTTAGGGCTGTGAGACTGCTATAGGCTATGTCATTTATAGTCACGTCTTTAGGAACAGTTTTTAGCCAAAATGTATTCTTTGAAGTATACCTCGGTACAAATGGATGTTTATATTTTTGCGATCGTGCGACAGGGCAAACAACAGGTTTGGGGTAGGTAGTTGCTTGGATTCCATAGGAAGAGGGAAACAAAGGAAAGGAAATCTACGTAGCTGCACTTCATACGCACGCTTTTGTCATTTGTATCTTGTTGTATACGCTTGCTTGCAGCTTTCTTGCAGCTCGCATGCAAACAAATGAAGCACTGCCCACGGAGTGGCAAAGTCGCATTTGCGACTATGAAATTGCGACTTTGCCCCTTCGTGGACAGAGCTTCGTTTGAAGCGCAGCTACGTGGACAGTAGACCTTACGCGTTGTGGATGCATTTGTTTCTCGCAGCAAGTTCTCATGCGACAATTTTGACGATTAACGAAGACATCAAAATGAAAATGAGCTTCATAACTGAAGACAATTTTGTTCGAAAATTGCGGACTGAAGCTGACAAAACTTTATTGTTTTTAAAATATTTCTCAACAATGAAAATGCGTTGGTACTTCCTATAGCGCTCCATTTTTACTAACCCCGAACTGTCAGCTATCACATTGTTATCTTTTTTTTCCGTTGGCATCATTGTATGAACTTTTAAATGGCGCAAAATTCAAATTTTGAGTAAATTATGGGACACCCTCTATGAGAATTTTTTTTCATCGCATCGACTTCCGAAATTCGGTATGTGTACTCTATACAAGCAATAAAGAAACCCAATTTCTCCGATTTTGGAAATTTTACTTGGAGCCCGAGTTATTGGCGACGTACGGGAAAATTGGGGATTCAGTTTGTATGGGGACTTTTTTGCTCCCTATCGAGCGCACACTTCTTTAGTCGACCATACAAGTGAAATGAATTATGCATATCAAAGTTTCGCCACCGCTACATTAAGTGGAATGAAAAGGATGATGAATGATGGTCTGATTCTAATTCGACTGCTTCTTCCGTAATGTATTGGAAGTTTTCGAAATGATTCAATAATTCCTAGATTTGTGTTGGCACTCTCACCAGTTCTCCCCCTAATACTTTCCGGTTTTCATCTTGTTTCATGTTTGTGGGCTAACTTTGGTGTGCTTTTGGTGGGTAGGGTAAGACCTTTAACATTTAGTTTTGGATGTGAAGGAAAACGACTTAGTAATGGTCATGGTGATGAAAAAATGTAGATTTTATTTGATTTTGCTGCCAATAAGGGTCTCGATGAGATGAATACATGATTGTTTGCTTCTTTTTGAATGCTTGAAGTCTAATCGACTGGGATTTCTGATTTTCTTACATTTAGATTCTGCAAGCATTATTTATTCTTATAGAAGAATGTATTAAAATATTAAAAGCCGCCACGATTTCTTGTGGTAGTCATTTACCCTACTTAATGTTACCAAATTGAAGCTTACCACTCATAGATGTGTTAAGAAAGAAGAAAAATTATTTGAAAAAAGTATTTGCAAAATATGTAAAATAATATTTTTAAATTACCTACATTGATTACAAAAACAATACTGTGCACATACAAAGATATTTTTTTTTTCCTTCGCTCAGTCGAAGTTCTGTCTCTGTGTGAAGCAGAAATTAAGAAAAAAAATTAAGTCATAAGTTTGCCTTCACCTGGATACCACAGCACAGCATATATTTAGTATAGATATACCTTGATACAAATGGATGTTTATACTTTCTGCGATCGTGCGACAGGACAAATAAAAACAAAACCACACGATCAGATGTGTAACTCATTTGAAAATGGTTGATTTGTTTTCGAAGTGATTGCTATATATATAATGATCGTATGCCTGATGCCGAATGGGGTGCGTGCTGGCATGGGGTATATTAATAATCTTCATAAGAGAAGAGACGTTCAAAACAGGTAACAGGGTAGGGTTGGGTTGGGGTAGTTGTTTGGATTTCATTGGAAGAGGGAAACAAAGGAAAGGAGATGCACTTCAGTAGAGTGCTTATGGATGTAGGTGAGGCATATACAGTGGAAGCTCGGAAAAGTTGATCGAAATGTCCCAAAGCTTGTCAACTTTTCCGAAAAGTCCACTTTTCTGGACACTTCAATATCTGTAGAAAATTAGTAGATATTTTGTCCCATTGTCCACCGGACAGCAAATAAAATAATTAAATGTGCGAATGGACAGTACACGTAAGAAAAAGTCAGTAATAATCTAAATCTACTGTAACTGGCACGCAGCTGCCATGGGAACATACATTTCTTTGGAATGCGTAGCTGCTGTGTTATGTATTTTACATCGTTTATTTAAATTTGATATATAAAAAAACCGAATGCAAGTAAAAAAAAATTTTACGCTCTAAAAAGTTGACAAAAAATCATACAAGTTGACCAAAAGTAAATTTTTTAAGGTAACGTATGGTAGCTAAAATTTGGTCAACTTTTCTGTATAGTAAACTTTTCTGAGAGTCAACTTTTCCGAACTTCTACTGTACTAATTTTTTTTTGTCCTGCATGCATGTTGCGATTCTTTGTTATTAAATGTATGGTGGGCGAATTTCAACTACTGGGCAGCGTTCCTTTTCCTTTTGGTTGGGCAGAGTTCTCATCTCAGTAGAAAATAGTACTCAAACGGCTCCGAAGAAAGTACGTCTCATAATGAATCTAAAACGACTTTATAATTTTTTCCAAGTAGCTAGATTGAACATAAATTCTCTTATTCAATAAATTATTATCACAAAGGTAAAAAAAAATTATTTTAATTTTACATAAATTTGTTCAGTTTTCACAGATAAATAATAAAATATGTAGGTGTAGGTACTAGGTATCACAATTCAATGGGGTTCAATGGGGTTCCTAATGGGGTTCTAAAAATCTTTTGAAGAAAGTAGTTATCGAGCATGATTTAAAAAATAGTACAAAACTAGGACAAACATTCGCGTACTATTTGTTACAAAAATATTTAAACTTTCTCGTTTTCATTGCGGTGGGTACATGTTTTAAGGCCGTGTGTCAATCGGGCTGAATATAATTATTCTCGGCTGATTTTCTGACACATATGAAAGTTTTTAAAAAAGAAGTTCACTAACTCAAATCTTAAAATATCTGTAGACATGTCCTTAGTTTCCGGGGAAGAGGTAAAGAAATCAATTTCAATTTCTGGGATTTTGGAAATTTTGCTTGGGACCCGAGTTATTGGCGACAAAATTTATTTCGTATTTTACAAACCAAAAGATTGTGCTTTAAATTACGTGAATTTTGGCTGGCATCCACGTATTTTCAAAATATTGTAAAAAGTTTTTCTCAGTGAAAGAAAGCCATTTCAGCAATTCAGCAAAATATTTTTAAACTGATTGCATCCAGGGTTACCTCCGAAAAATTTTGTAAAGTGTCCAAAAAGGTGTCCGCGAGGTAAAAAAGTGTCCCATACAAACTAATATTCAAACAAAACGACATTAGAAAGAAAATTATGTCTGATTATCTGATTCTAGTTTGACTATGTTGGCCATTTTGAAGACTTAAAATGCTTTAGTAAGATTTAGATGATTTAGTTCCTCGAACACGAACGGGCTAATATGTATTAAATCAGTACGTATATCCATGGAGAAAAACTTGCAGACCTTCGCTATGTGTGCTAACAAAGAACATTTAGGAATTCAAATACAAAGATACAAATCATGTCAAAGATGAGATAATTTGTTGAAAAAATTATATGGTTATTACTTATTACAAAAGTTCTTACATTTCAAAAAGGTGTCCAAAATCGACTATTTTTAAAAAGAGGTGTCCTGGTGTCCGAGTGTTCGAAAAGGTGTCTAATTGACACTAAGGTGTCCCAAAGGTAACCCTGATTGCATCCACTTCAATAGGTAAGATCACATTAGAATTTTTTATTCAGTGTTTTTGAATCTTTCTTTTGTCGATTACCAAAGTTGGTATTACAATAATATGTTGCAGAATTCAGAAGCAATAAGTTACGATTCAAAATCACTACCAAAAAGCACGAACAAAGTTTGCACTTTCAAGCTCTTTAATTTCTAATCATTTTCTCTCGACGATGAAAAAATTAAAAACCCGGACAATCTAGAAAAACTATCCCGGGCGTTCCCAAGGCCTAGCTTCTTGCAACCATTCGTTTTGTGTGAGTTTCTATATTTTTGGGATGAATGGAAGGGACCTACAATTTTATGCCGAGTCCGAACGGCTGAATTGAGAAGCATTTTCATGACAGTCATACTATCGGATGTTTGTCAGACGTTCGCGAGAGGTGGCGCAGCGCAGTAGGAAAAAACTTTAAGATGTAATTTGTGTTTTTCCGGGGATCGAACCTGGGATCCCTCGCACAGTAGTCCAGCACACTAACCACTGCGCTACTGTTCCTGTTCCCTGCATAGGCGAAAACGAGTACACGTCCGGGAAAATGTTGCAATAGCACCACTAAAATATTATACAATCGGCTTACACTTTACGTTTAACAAATTTATCTATTTTATAAGTTTTTTTTTACCCAAAATAAACGTTATTTGTTGACAAACAATAACCCAACGCCAAACAGAATCAGAATAACAATAAAAGCGAAGTTGGTTGTCGTTGTCTGTTGCTTAATTAATGATAAAAGTATGTTCACACTATTGTGGGCGCAGTAGCGCAGTGGTTAGTGTGTTGGACTACTGTGCGAGGGATCCCAGGTTCGATCCCCGGAAAAACCCAAATTACATCTTAAAGTTTTTTTCTACTGCGCCACCTCTCGCGAACGTCTGACAAACATCCGAGAGTATGCCTGTCATGAAAAAGCTTCTCAATTGAGCCGTTCGGACTCGGCATAAAATTGTAGGTCCCTTCCATTCGTCCCAAAAATAGAAACTCACACAAAACGAATGGTTGCGAGAAGCTAGGCCTTGGGTGTCACCCGCCTGTTGCGCCACCTATTTATTTATTTTTTTTTTTTTTTTATGTTCACACTATTGCTATAATTGAGGAGGAATAATGAATTATGGGAACTCTGGGAATTACGGGAACTCATCGGATACAGTTTATTCAAGAATTCAATTTGAAAGTAAATATTGAAATATCTTGTGTTTTGTATTTGTTGCAATTGTATTTTCTATTGTCTTTTAGTGCAGCTATTATTTGTTTTTAGAACTCGAGTGGTCTCTAAGGAATTGAAAATCAAATTTCCTATTAAAAGGCGCAACCAATTCCTTACAAACAGATAGCTATATCCTATCCATATAAAATTTGAAAATTTTTGGGGTTTCCAAAGTATTTGTATCTATAATTTTCAAAAAGATTTAGCTATAAGCTATTTATATCGAATTGGGTACAAAATTGCTACCAAACCAAATTATAAACAGCGATGCCTGCTGAGTTTGCAGCCAGGGAAGTAAGAAAGTAACTCAATAATTTATACTCCCTTGCCATACGAAGCCTCTTCCATACGGCAACGTATAGTTAATTGGTATTACTTCCACCATGAACGCACCTATAAAATCACTAAAAGTTATTTGACATAATTGGGACGAATATATCAACCCGAACCCACTACCCAATACTCACCACAACCACGATATTTACCCATTCAAAATTATGCATATAAGGTATCCATCCCACCAAGCTAATGTCTCAAAATTACATTAATTTTTGAACACCAAAGTCCCTCGATACTCTATGAGTCCATGATTATGATGCCCCTACCGTAGCTCGCCCTCTATACCACCGTATACACGTTGCTTGACGAGGTAACCAAAGGCAATAACTGCATGAAATAATTGACGCATAATAAGGGATAATCAAGTTGTCGCTGTTATTATTGCCATCAGTTGGGTGGATGATTCTAGGAAGAGTAATTACGCAAGGATTATGCTCAAGAACTTGCTTGTTATCGGAAGTTTTCCTACCTCCATTTGGGACGCACTTAAACAGTCGCAGTCAGCTCCTACCATAGCAGCCCATCATGAGTTCAAAATGAGGTCGTCATTATGTGGCCCGGCAAGCACAACAAAAAGTTATGACTTCAGTGTGTAGATTGTAGATACTTTATGTGCAGATTGCCTGCTGTACAATAGCAAACTCATTCTCAAGTGCTCTGGCAAGTGTGTGTGTACTCTGGGTACTGTTTGCCTCAAAACAATTCCGTTTTCGAGAAGTTTTTTTTTTTTTTTGTTTTTTTTGTTTTTTGCTGTTTTGTTTTGAAGTGGGAATGAGTCCATACAGATATTGATGTTAGGAGGAAGTGCGGGTGCTACACTGGCGTAGTTATTGCTATTTGTAGTACCTACATGCAACGAAATCAATAAAGGACTTCTGGAAAATGGCAGGCCATTTTGGGTTATGCATAATTGACTTTCCAACAACGGGTGGAGTAGCTAAAGCTATGCGAATAAACCGGAGAATTCAGTGAAGCAATACTCTGTGGGAAAAAGGATATCATATAAAGGAAGGACTGTTCAATTGTATTTATGTTAAACTGAAGAAAACCGGATGAATATTAATCACGATGTGGAGTTGTGGACCTACACTCCATTTGAATATCATTTATTTTTTTTGGGATCGATTGTTCCTTCATTGATTGCTTTTTTAAAGTGAAGTCACTGAGTTAAGTCATCAAGACACAGATAATAAAACTATAGGATATTTTATGTGGTACCTAATTAGTGGATGAATTTCCATGAAACTTGTTTTTAAAATGGATCTTAAGACTACAAGACCACGCCTACTTTTTGGGACCGTTTTTGACTAACATTGTTTTTTTCTTTACTGACTTAGTGCCTACAGATTCTTTCACCTGTACCATGTTGCTTGCAATGGCACATGATGTTTTCAAGTTTTCTGTTTATCCAGGAACTGATGTATAGGGTGGCCAATCTTTTGTTTTTTTAAAGGCCATAAAAATCACAGTCGAACTTTTTTTAGCTATTGTTTCTTTATTGCAAAGGGTTAACCTTTCAAATAATCAAATGGCTTCCCCGGCTTACTTGGCAATCTATACCATCTTTTCAATCCGTTTTATCAATATACAGTGGAAGCTCGGAAAATTTGATCGAAATGACCCAGAGCTTGTCAACCCTTCTGAACATTATAAGATCTGTAGAAAAATATGTAGTATTTTGTTCCATTGTGTTGTTCCATTTTTTTGTATGGTGCTAAAATTTCGTCAACTTTTCTGCATAGTAAACTTTTCTGAGAGTCAACTTTTCCGAACTTCTACTGTATTTTCGACGAATTCGACCCCTGAATATCTTGACCAATATTATTTTTGAGTGCTTGGGTCGTTTCTAATTTGTTCTGGATCTTTTTTAAATGACAGCCCACAAAAAAAAAAGCCCGACGCGTCGTCAAATACCAGCTCCGTGTTGAATAAGCGATACGACCAAAATGTTTGATTAAACGTTTCTTAAAGGCTTCGCCAAACAGAGCGCGTTTTAACGCCGCGTTTCACCGTCGCGTTCCACCGCCGCGTTGTAATATACTGCAATACACATCCCCTGTCACACAGAGCACGTTGTCAACGCCACGTTGAGCGCACCGCGGTGGTCAAACGCAGCGGTGAAACGCTTTCTCTTGTGAAAAATTACAGATTATTTCTCGGACGCGGAGTGGTGAGAGTAATTTTTGTAGTGTTAAATGGAAATATTAACAGAATTTGAAAGAAATTAGCCATGTCTTTACGATATGGTTGATGAAATGTAAAAACAACATTGTTTTAAAGGGTAAAAATAATTAAAACAAATCCTCTTGGCGATAGTCTTTGAAACAAAGATTCGTCGTGAAGGTATGATTCACAGTCACTTGTTGATTGAAAAATCATTAGTCTCGGTGAAAATCGAGCAAACAGTGCGTCTAGATCAGATGTGGTGGTCGTCTACTGATGAGCCCACCCACCACATCGGGGCGAAACGCATCACTGGAGTCGCGGCCAAATCAAATTTAACAATTTGTGAAAAATAATTATTTTTCTTTTCGAAAATTACGTAGCTGGGCAAATAAAATCAATAATTGGTCATCCGAACCAAACTGCTTGACATTTTGAGAGAATTTGATTATAGCCATCTGTTTGAAGTCGTCTAACGCGGCGTTGAGAACGTGGCGTCAAAATAGTCTTAATGCCGCGTAAAACAATCTCACCGCGGCGTTAATAACGCGTTCTGTTTGACGAAACCTTAATTGTGCAATAAATCGATTGTATGACGTCTTTCTGGAACCATAGCTTCTCTCTGACCAGGTACCTATACATTTTTCTAGCCCCAAATATGACAATTTTGCTTGTTTACGCAGCCGCTGAAATGGAAATGCGGCTCATTTAAGATGATTGTTCCGGAAGATACGTTTGAACTTAAAACTTTAGTCCGTAGGCCCAGCATTTCGAAGTTGACCGTAAAATAAAAGCCTGTAGATAATACAGATTAATTAACATTTTCAAAAAGCTCGTGTTTTTTAGGGGCTTTTTTATTTTTCAGGGGAAATACGGTCTTTTGTTTTACGGTCATTTGATTTACCGGCTTTGGAAATACGGTTTTTATTTTTAAACGGGCTTTTGGATTGCAGGCCAAACCCGATTTTTTCAGCAAAATTAAGTTGATGAGATTTTTCGCTCGTTGAGGTTATAGGGTTTAGGCAAGAGCAGCAGTGAATATTTTCTGGTATCAATTAGGAAGCCAATCTTACAATTTGGACTTTGCAATATTGCCTTTGTTCAAGCTTAAACGATTTGGTTCGTATTGCAAAAATGTAATAGGTAAGTAGGTACTGAGTTTCTGTAAACAATTTTTTAACACATAAGAACTACCAGTGTCAAAACAGCACACTATTTAATAAGAAACGAAGGGATGGGCCACCCTATATATTTTGGCTTACTATCCTATTTTAGATAATGATTCTTGTCTGAAACTCTTGACTAATCAAATGATGCAAATATATTGATATGGGTTTAGCTATTTTTAAAGCAAAAGCAACATAAAAAAAAAACGTTCTACGGGACACAAAGTTTTAAATGTATTCAGAAAAACAATACATTATCTTTTTCGGGTAGGAACTTCTTCTCATCGAAACAAAACTAATGTTTCGCAGATTTCTGGTAGAGATCACGTACCTATTTCTTTCCTCTCTTTTTATATTACATACAAGAAAATATTTTTTTTGGATATGCACATGACTGTAAAGATATCATATAGCCGCCCTCATGCATGCAAGAAGCATCAAGCTTGCTTTCTTTGTATTGCATTCAAGGAGCTTTTCCGAATGTCAAAACACACTCTCGAAACTTTATTTCCTTATTTGTATGCAACATGTTTGTAGCACAGTTCAACTAATGTGCACCCATCAACAATTTGAAACAAGCGTTACTTTCTCACAAGTATGTATCTAAATACTCATATGTTACTGGATGATTGTGAATGTTAAAATAGAAATGAAGGTCAAGCGAGGATACACCTTCTTCCTTGAAAGTCACATAACGATTCCATTCATTGCAGCACTTACTTGAAAAAAAAAAAAACTATTTTAAGAAAGGTGATGTCAGTGCAAGGTTAAGATAAAGTGAAGAATTTTAGTGTCTACATAGATCTGGTGATATAAAAAAATTTCAAGTTTACTTAAGTATAAACATAAACAATTGGTACTACAGTAGTGAAGGTTATGATGGCTCGTGTTTCTTCAATTTGAATGAATTGCGACAACACGATGGCGGATTAACAAATTAGATAGACAAGCCACCTTTATGACATCAATCCTGTTGCTTTCAACCTGCTAGTTAAAAATACTACGTCAGCGCGTTTATATTAACATAAACACAAAACCTCCCCTACGACAACAGTTAAGAAGGCTTAAATAAAATCATTTTCTTTCCGCTTTGCGTGTGTTGAGAATTCGCGTTGATAATAACAATTTGCATTCAATCATTGTCTTTCGGTTGAACATCAATTGCATGCGACAATTAGCCATTCATATCTGAGCAACCCACAATAAATACCCTCTAGGAAAATAGCATTAATAAGCAATCGACACAACTAACAGTGCCAGTAGATAGCTTCGTATTCCTTCTCCGTAATAGCCAAGACAATTAACAAATCTACTCTACTCTAATCTAATGATAAACCAGTGAGGTAATTATAGGTAAAGCAACCCCCTCGGGGAGGGGCATTGACATTTGAATAATAGATACTCTTAGGTAGCATTAAATTGATATCAGTGTCCTTGGTAGTTTTTATTCTCAATTCCTTATTGCGGGGCCATTAACAGTATATATCGTTATCTACACAAATACATAAATTAATTTTGATATATGTATGACTTGAAGGGTGGTTTGATCGATTCATCAATTAAATCAATAAATCTTTTTTTTTTGTACACTTCGGAGTAGATGTACGATATATTTGGAGCTTTGTATTTCAATTAGAATCAACAAAATAAATCAAGCGCAGTGACTCAGCGGTTGATGTGAGGGACTACCATGCGAATGTCATTGACTATATTTCATAAAACGCTAATTTCTGTCGCGATTTTCCTCGAAACTTTTAAAATAAAATGGTTTTTTTTTTTGTCCACTTGTGTCTCTGAATAGGCATGAAAATGCAATTCTGGAACTATGTATTTATTCGATTTTCATGATTTTTTCTTTTGATTTACACATAGATTTGTTATCCATTTAGAGTTTAGAGGGAAGAGGGGAGGAAGGAAGGGAGGTATATGTGCAACAACCCGGCCGATTTAAAAAAAAAATCTTTCATCGTTGTCATGTTGAGAATGAGACCCTCCGTGTTGGTGCAGATTATGTAGGGAGGAGCGAAGGGGTTAGTAGGGGCTTCCATATACAAACAAAGAGACTTCGGAAATTACTATTCAATATCGTTGAATACTGCCATTTTTACCATTTCCCCTCTCACCATTGCCAAAGAGAATCAAGTCGAAAACGACTGGCGACATTTGTCGTGTCGAGACGTTTGGAATTTTGTATTGCTTAGCTGACACGACTCGACTGTCGACTCTCTGAACTCTCCCATTCCACCTACATTCCACAAACTATGATATTTCGACATTTCAGTCGACGAATTTAATTTGGTCTGTTGTTTTGTTTGTGACTTGGTGAATTATTTAATAAAACAATTTCTCAGTTAACAACAGCAACAAATGAAAAACTACCCTCTCAGATGAAGAGAGAGTGGTCAGCGATCGTGTGGCTGAGAGGGGAAGAGCAATTGAGTCAGTCTACTTCCAACTACCAGCCATAAACAGGTGCGGTCGCTGGTTTGCTCGTGGTAGTCCTTCGAAAATTATTTTCAGCGTTTTAAAGGTATGGTACCACCACGGGCTTCTTTAGCGAAATCGGAAATCAATTAATTGTTTTAACATTCCACATTATGAAACTCGATTCTATGTAGGATTTTGAAACCATTCCCTATCCCTGTGTTACCGAAACGCGAATTGTCGTTTTCTGTTGAGCTTTTGTCAACCTTTCATTTGAGTTTTCAGTGGAAGGACTTACTTTTGTTCATACCAAATTGTGCGTTCCATTTAACACTTTACTCATGCACTTGGAGTGTTAACTTAGTTTTAAGTTACACCACCCAATAACTGTCCTGAGAAAGCTGCTCGATTTAGGTGTTTAGATACAACACTAAGGGGTAGTTTCAAAGGTGCCGGATAATGTTTCAGATATTTAGCCGACACATAACACTATCCATTAGTAAAAGTTGCTGACAATTTTTTTCTGTTTCATCGTCAAAGACTCTGATAAACTGACTGATAGAAAAACGTATCAGGCATTAATTGTTTGACGGAATGGCCATCGATTCTAAATCATACAAGGGCAATCCCCATACGAGTAGTGGATAGATTATGAACTTGATCTTATCATCTCAACAACAACTTAGCTTTGAGATCAAGATCAGTCCTAATAACAGAATGATAATACACTTCTGAGTGTTGCCCACGCCCGTCAACGAAAGAACACTCGCAAAATATAGCTTTTCAGCCACTTCAAATAAATATTCTTCATCTTCCAGATAAAGGCTTTAACAGCCACTTGAACCGGCTGATAGGCTATCCGAGACTTTATCTGCCAGATATCGGTTAGGTAAGGTTAGGGTAGCAGGCCGCAACAGGTATGCAGCCTCACTTAGGCTAGAGGAGGCCCATTGTGATACCACAGGATCTAATGATCTCACATCTAACAGCTGGAGCGAAAACTGAAGCGTTGGAGGCAACTTATGCTTGTATTAGCGAGTTCGCTGAGATTGTCGAAGAAGTTTTCTCCGAGATATAGTTTTCTACGAGCTGAAATCTAAAAGGGCTGAGTACGTTCAAAAGAGGTGAAGAATAGTCTCTTCCCCCTCCTCGTCCATCCAGCTTCTCGAACTAGAATAATATCTATCTTAGTAACATTATAAGTTTTTTTTTTTCATTCATTCATGCATTTTCAATGTGTCCCGCTTAACCATTAAGTCGATCTTGGGTGTATGTTGCTCAAGTGGACCCTCTATAGCTCTCGATCCCCCGCCATTAGTTGCGTTTTTATGAAACCTCCCCAGCCAGTGGTTGCCAGTAGTTGCCAGTTGGAGCACATTTCACATGCCAATTAAAACAACAACCTGCTGGCAACTGCTGGCAAAAACTCTTGATTTTCTCCCCAGCCGGAGAGCTGCTGGCTAAATTCAATTCACAATGAACAAACAGGTGGCGCTGAAAGCAACAAGTGGCTTAGAATTTCCGTACAATTTCCTTAAATCATTAATGGCGTTCTTATCTAATGCACACAACATTCCAGAGAAAAATGTCAGATTTTATCAAATATTTCTACCAAATGCATAATTTTATACGAAATGCTGGTATACTTTTAGGCTTATTGCCTAAACTCATTTGGCTGGCTTCATCTTGCTGGCAATTGTGCTGGCAACTGTCCAAATGAACGGCTGGCTAGCGAGGTTTCAAAAAAACCTGCCTATTGACTCCAAATCATCAAGGGCAAACCCCATACGGGTAGAGGAGAGAATATGGATTTGATATAACCATCTCATCCTGGGCTGGGGCTACGTAGACCACGACGTCCGCCCGATATAGTACGGATTCCATAGCGCGTCGCCGTGTCGTGGGATCAGGATCAGTGTTTTTTTTAAAGATTAAGCTTTAGTAAACTGCATATCTAAGAAGCATTGTTGATAGGAAAATAAATTAGCATGAAATTGGTTTTCGGGGAATAATATCATAAATACACAACAGTATTCCTCTTCATTTGTCATGGTACTAAAGATAATTCTTCTTTACCCCCTACCCTAGACTTGTTGACAAAATTATTTTACTGAGAAAAAAATATAGATTTTTGTTTTTTTTTTCCATTTTTCCTTCAGTAGGTTTGTATCTATATGCTTATTTATACCCACATAATGCAAATTCTCCTCCTAAAGAAATTATCCTCCTTTACAGAAAATCGTTCTCTTTTATCTACAGATGCTTGTGTAACTAAGAAAACATTTTGTAAGGTTAAAAAAAAAATAAGTGACGTAAATATGTTATGTAAATTGAACAGAATATAGCTGTTCAAATAAAGTTATAAAGTAGTGTATGTGTATAAATTAAGTACTCATGTATTATGCATATGTGTACATGTACATACTTTCACTTATTTTGCCATCAAAGTTACAAGAATGTTGACTAATGAACATCCTCGTGGGGCACGTGTTACAATAAACTTATACATGATTGCGTTGTTCTATTTTCTAGCACAGCAATTAAAACTAAAATATGCAAAAAAAAAAACTTAAATGCGAAAGGATATAATAACAATATTTCATCTCATAAAATATCAGCAATATGTGAGTGTCACATAAAAAAAAACACTTACCTGTGTATAGTGTGCCACATCCTGTCATCAGAATAGACAAATTGTATATAACTCCTTGGAGGTGTAATATAACATAGCTCTTTCGTATAAAAAGAAAATAAATTTGATTGTATCTCATTCTGGATGCCATTTATTTGACGTTTATTATCATTGAAGGTGATGTTAGATTTATCTTTAATTCATGTTATTGTGGAGAAACGAGCTAAACAAATCTGGAAAAATGTATAGGTACATATTGATTTACGTTTAAATAAATTATATTCCATCATAGAGGTAGGTAATTTATCTCCATTCTAACAAAAAGATGTCGCTACAGTCCGGGGTGGATCTGAGCCTTAACCAACATGTCTCTCCAGTTACCCTGATCCAAGGAGGTCCCCTTCCACTCGTGCGCGCCACCTATGAATGAATAAATATATCGAAAGAGCTATACGTATACGTATACCGGATAAGGTCAGTAGTTGAAGATGATCCATATTGATGAGGAAGACATCGATTTGTTCGACTATTTAATCTGAAGGAACAAGATCACCGAAGATCTTTCGAATTTCGAAGATCACCGAAAAATTAGACGAAGTCATCAAAAATTCCAAAAAGTAACCAGGCTTTTGGAATAGAATTTAGTCCATTTGCCAAATAATAAATTATTTCTGAATATGTACATTATATCCTATTTTTGTGATTTAAATTTCAAAAAAACGGTATTGTTTAGACGATCGTCCTCCTACGCAAATTATCCCCGCATTTCTGCAGTTAGTCAAAACTAAGACGTGGGACTGGTCACATATATTTGCTGTCGATCACAGGCTTGGACTACCTTCATACACATATCTCTCTTCTCTATAAAAATATGGAATAGGGGGCGGTAGGGGGATGACTTTCATTGAAATGGCGACTTATTGTGGGAACTTGCCGACTGTATAGAAATCATAAAAATCAGCCCAGCGGCAAAGTAATGGCTAAGTGAATACACCTTCCTGTGGAAGATGTGGAAAATGTAAACAATCTCATCTCAATTCAAATTTTAATTAGCTTTTTTTTTTTGATGGCGCTACAGTCCGGGGCGGACCTGGGCCTCAACCAACATGCCTCTCCAGCCAGCTCGATCCAACGTTAGCTGCCTCCAGTTGCGCACGCCATGTTGGTTGAGGTCCCCTTCCAACTGCGCGCGCCACCTTAGGTAGGGTCGTCCTCTACCTCGTTGTCCCTCTGGAGTAGAGTTGAAGATTCTCCGGCCGGAGCATTGATGTCCATATACGCTCTATATGTCCCAGCCATCTTATTCGATTAATTCTAATCCGCTTGACTAGGTCTATATCGCTGTACAGCCCGTACAGTTCTTCATTGTACCTTCTCCTCCAGACTCCTGAGTTACAAACAGGACCAAAGATCACACGGAGAACTTTTCGCTTGAAGCAGCTAAGTGTGTTTTCATCCGCCCTTGATAGAGTCCATGCTTCTGCGCCATATAGCAGGACGGGGATGATAAGGGTCTTATACAACGTCAGCTTAGTTGCTCGGGAGAGGGCTTTGCTACTCAATTGCCTTCTAAGCCCGTAGAAACAGCGATTGGCAAGAGTAATTCTCCGCTTGATCTCAGCGCTGATGTCATTGCTGGAGTTGACCGCAGAGCCTAGGTAGACAAAGTCTTTCACTACCTCAAAATTATAGCTGTCCATTGTCACGTTCTGTCCAAGGCGCCGATGTTGAATGTCCTTTCTTGTGGACAGCATATATTTCGTTTTGCTTTCATTCACCGCTAGTCCCATTTTTGCCGCTTCTGACTCAATACTCACAAATGCACCACTGACAGCTCGCCGAGTCTACCGATTATGTCAATGTCATTGGCGTATGCGAGTAATTGAACAGACTTTTGAAAGATTTTACTTTCGGGGTTGGCTTGTGAGTTTCGTAAAATTCGTTCAAGTATGATGTTAAAGAAATCACATGACAGCGCGTCACCTTGTCTAAGACCTTTTCTGACATCAAACAGTTCGGTCGTGTTTTTACCGACCTTAACAGCGCACCGAGAATTCTCCAGCGTCATCCTGCACAAACGGATGAGTTTAGCGTGGATGCCAGAACTAGACATGGCTCTGTATAATTCTTCTCTATACACGCTGTCAAAGGAAACCTTAAAATCGATGAATAGGTGGTGGGTGTCGATTTGAAATTCCTGGGTCTTTTCCAAGATCTGCCGTAGTGTGAAAATCTGGTCTGTGGTGGACTTTCCAGGCCTGAAACCACACTGATAAGGGCCTATCAGGTTGTCGATCATTGGCTTAAGGCGTTCACAAATTATTGCAAACAGGATCTTGTATGCAATGTTGACGAAACTTATACCTCTATAGTTAGCGCAGATCAGAGGATCTCCTTTCTTCATCAGGACCGAACAAACGATGCTGAGATTCCATTCATCGGGCATTCTTTCATCCGACCAAATTTTACATATGAGTTGGTGTATGCTCCTTACCAAGTCATCTCCTCCAGCCTTGAAAAGCTCAGCGGGTAAGCCGTCCGCACCCGCAGCTTTATTGGATTTGAGTTTAGATATGGCTATCCTCACTTAATTTTTGTCAGGTTGATGGATTCTTGTCTATCATCATCAATGTTGAATGGCTCAGACTACCTGACAGCGGGATCTTGGTCATCTTCGGCATTTAGCTGTCTGCAGAAGTGGTCCTTCCAAATTCTCAGCACCGACTGTGATTCTACCACGATGTTCCTTTGTTCATCTTTACAGGCTTCGGTTCGGGATTTAGAGCCTTGACATGTCCTTTTTACTTTTGGTGGCATCTCTCTATCGACTCAACCGCGCGCTTCTGGTATTCCCTCTTCTTCGGAGAAGTTTGTGCTCTTCTTTTCTCCTCTGCCCAAAGGTGTTATAAGCAGCCTTTCTCTCTGCCCTGGTCCTTGTCTGCAGCGTTGCTAAACATACGCCTTGCTTAGCCGCATGCGCTTCATCATCGAACCATATCGAACCATAGCTACCTTCAAAATTAAAAATTTAAATCCAAAACCTTATATATGGACAACCACAGACTCGATTGAGCTCACCCGGCATAGTTCCTGTGAAAATTGGTCAAAATTGGACAAAGGAGCGAGGCGACCGGTTTTGCAGTGCGAAGTCAGCACGCACGCAGTCAGCTAAAAAAGGTGTATCTTAAAGAAAGCGAACGAAATAATTGATGAAATGCGAACAAAACACTTTTTATGCATTTATAAATAGAAAATTTCACATTTCACTATTTTAAGGGTAACATTAATTTATCAATTATCATCAAAATTAAAAATGTATTAAGAAAACAAGTTTATAAACAGTTTGAATAACGAAATTTCCCTTTCTGCGAATTGTCAAAATTTATTTGCGAATGAAACATTCATTCGAATTTAACCTCAAATTAGAAATGCCGACCGTTATTTTTAAGGTGTTCAGTTAGCAAACTCACCGATACAATACCGATGAAAATCGAAAGTCACTTCTTATTTTTTAACATTTTGTTCCAAGCAAATTTTTGAAAATTGCTTGTTTTTGCCAATTTTTTTTTTAGTTGCTCAAGTTGATAAATGTAGCTTCCTTGATTTGCCGACTCTTGAAAAGCGTAGGGGACCCACAGCTTCCCCGTCGCTCCGCCCCTGTTTGTACGTTTTATTGATTGCCAGGAACTGGAAACTCCATTAACACAAGCTCACGCTAAAGTTAGATGAACAAGTTTTCAAAGAATGTGTACATTTAAGTACTTGTAACCCTTTTCAAATGAATAACATTAACGACAAAATTTACAGTCAATGTCCTTATAAATCGAACACAATTGCATATAGATACTTTCAAGTATCTTAAAGGCCACCTATCCGAAAACGATTGATGTTATCTCAAAGGAATATATTCCCTAGCTGTTCAAATTATAAAGACAAACTTTCATTAAACTTTAACTACCGAAGTTTACATATAACAATAATTGCAAGTGCTTTACTTTTGAAATTTGCCAGAAAGGATTATTACTTCCCAGGACAGGATGATAGCTCGTGGAATATGTATATTTATATACGTTTTACTATGGTTCTACACAAAACTTAAGTACAACTAGCGTAATGGAAAAATTGTATTCATTTGTCAAGGAGTCCATTTTAAAGCTACTATTACATCAATATTATGACAGATTTAGTCTACATAGAATTTTAGAACAGAATCTAACGACATATTGACGTCAGCATGTCGAAAATTGACATGATTTTTGACATGTGTAATAAATAGAAGCTTGAGCTACGAAGAAATAGGTCAAATTATACAGTGGCAGAGAAAAGTTGTCAAGGTTTTTCCTACTAAAAACTTTCCTTTTGACATACGATATGAGAGGGTCCTTTTGTTTATATTTTCTGGTCAATATTATTCTTGCTTCTGCGTAATAATTGATTTTTATTATGAATCATTCAATTGCAAGTTGCAGAAAGAAATGGTCCATGACCATTTCAAGAAAGGATAAACATTCTTGCGGGCTCTGGACTATTCGTGGCACTTTTATCATAGAAATATGCAAACAGTATTGGTCAAATATAAATGTGTCGTAAGTTACATAAAATATTGCACGTTGTATAACAGATGGACAAAGGACGGTATTATAATCACAAACACGTTGTTCGTACATAATAACATTTAAGGGAATTGAATTTGGGGGATTTATTTTCTTTATTATATAAAAATAAAAATAAGGAGACAAAATCATCTACCAGGAAATCCCTCAAACAGACAGACGTCCATCACGTGTCATCGAAGTTCTGAGAATTGTGGTCCTCGGAAAAATATAATTCACAATTACGATTGTTTTCTGATTCGATAACGAAGGCAGGATTTTTTTTTAATTAATTAGGGGATACAAATTTTAATGCTGTGTATGGCGTTGAGTTTTCCATCAGAAGTCGTTTCTATCTGTAGTATTTGTATACCTTAAATGCGAAACACACCTTAATCCTCAATGTATTCGTCCGAATTAATTTCGGGAAATTTCCGATTTATGCCAATCATGCCAACAAAGTAGGTAGCTACGCAACTTGTTTGTGGTAGCAATGTTTGGAATTTGTGAAAAGAGGTAATGCTTTGAGCTGCTTTTTGGGTATGTACGACTTTGACTGAAAAATGCCATTGGCAGTTCTGTGAATGAAACTTAGGATTGAAAACTGTTGGAGCTCTGGATATGTGCCTTACCTAATCTAAACTCAATTTAAACAAAATTACTTGAAAACAAATACAATATACTTCCGAAAATTCTTCGAATTTTGTTGCAAATAAATTTTTACATTTTTATATTAAATGTCTATGTATGTATCGCCTTTAGGTCTAGGCAAGGCATAGCTTCTCGCAACCATTCGTTTGTGTGAGTTTTTTTTTTTTGGGTCGAGTCAATTTTATATCGAGTCAGAACGGCTGAATAAAGAAGCTTTTTCAGGACAGTCATACTCTCGGTTATTTGTCAGACGTTCGCGAGAGGTAGCGCTGGGTGTCTACCGCCTGTTGCGCCACCGATATTGCTTCACAGTCGGTTAGTTCCCTCTTTTATATTTATATATCGCGCAGGAAACTTACCTAAGGAGAAGTTAGTATCTCTGAAAAATTATGTTTAATGCCCTATTGGGGAAAACAGTTCAAAAGATTATAAATATCGATATTTTTATTAGTGAAGCGCTGACATCTCAACACAGATTATACTGTAGCAGATTGAGTCACAATCTATGGGACAATACATATTTCTTTGTTGGCAAATAGAGCGATATAATAAGCACCATCTTTAGAATAGGGGAAACTTTTACCCCTTCATTATATTCCACACCTCCCAGATCTTATTACACTCCTGCAACCAGAAAGCTCATAAGGATGTGCACCACTTTCTAGCAGTATGACCTAATTCTTACAGAATTCCGCTTTAATATCTTTGGAGTACGTACGCTGGAGTTAGATGAAGCGATAAGCATATTCAACGGCGAAAGACTTTGGATTACAAAGTTTAAAATTGATACGGCTAACGGTTCGTGAGTTAAGAAAAGGTCCCCCTTAAAAGTGGTCATCGCCAATAACTTGGGCCCCAAGCAAAATTTTCAATATCGGAAAAATCAATTATCTCTTTTTCTTCTAATAGAGTACACAAACTACGTTTGAAGTCGATCGGATGAAAAATAAACTTTGACCCCCCTTTTACCACTTTAAGAGTAGAAATTCCGAAATCGAAGAAAAACTATTCTTTATTTCTCATAGAGAGTACACAAACCAAGTTTGAAGTCAATCGGATGAAAAATAAAAATTTTCCCATACAACCTTTGACCCTTTTACTCCTTTAGGGGTTCAATTTCCAAAATCGGAGAAATCAGTTTTCTTTATTTCTCATAGAGAGTACACAATCGAGTTTGAAGTCAGTCGAATGAAAAATAAAAATTTCCCCATACAAACTCTGATCCCCTTCTTTAGTGGTTGTATACCTACATCATAAAGGGAACCTATGTGCAAAATTTAAGCTTTCTAGAGCAAAGGGTTTAGGCTGGGCGTTGATGATGGTACGAAGATTCAATAACTCCACTTACGGCTATTGAAATTGCAATAGTAACGTGAGACCATATTAGGAATCGGTGCTCCTGGCGAATAGGGTTCATAGTTATAAGAAAGCGACTCAGCGGCAAGCGCGATTCCTTGAGTCATGTATGGTTTCTGGAAGTCTGACAACGGCCCAGCGGCAATCGTGGTTTTTAAGTGTCAGTTAGTACTCCAATGACTACATGGTTTCGTGGACCACCGTCCAATCTGATTCCATTTGGATTTACTCAGGGCTATGCATATTGATTATAGAACTACTTCTCAAATTTTAAAGTTGTAATCACATAGTCTGCTAGTCAGAATTAAAGTGTGAGTTAAATTCTTAATAATTTTTCTTTTATTTAATTTTAAAGTCCTAAGGCATAAAATACAAAACCCTATGGATTACATCTAGTCATGACTGTTTCTAATTAATTATCAAGTTTTAAATTTACCAGTCAGTTGTTGACTCTATAAATGCTTATGGAATAATCTCACAAAGGTATAATCAAAGTAAACACATACGAATACGGTAACTATGCGTGTTTAAGAGTGACTACAAGGACTTCTGTCCTTTAATTATCTAAGAAGAAATTACCATGAGAATCCAATTCCATAGTGACATGTTTGTCCACTTCAGAAGGTAGTTAGAGTTGTTAGAGTAATCCGATTAGGATGACAATAGAAAATTATCTCTCACTCAGTTTCCCTCGACAAGTGGTCTCAGAGGGAAATAAATTTCTGTACTGAGAAATTACTTAGCGTACGTGGTTTTAATTTATTCCTCTATATGAGTTATTTTTAAATATGTATGAAATTGGAAAGTCTTATTATTTAAATGTAAGTTTTTGATTCACTGTGCGACTTATTACCTTATTGGTAGTCATGAACCAAATTGTTCGAATTTACTTATATCAAAGAATTACATTGAAATAACAAAATCTACCCCTAAAATATATTTTGCCTAAATTTGCAAAAAAACTGCCTTTTTTAACTTCTGATCTGCCATAGCGATGTTTAAGAAAACTTCAGATCTTTTGTGCTTGAAGCGTTAGAATTCAGTTTAGGTAAGTAGCGTCTCTACATTTCTTATGTTGCATGCTTCGTTAATACTTCGGTATTTAAGGTGCTAGTACACGGCCGGACATTCACTCATGATATGCTCAGCTGTTTCGTCTTCCTCAAGACCTAGTCGGCACTCCGGTGATTCGACTAATTGCATTTTCTTTAGGTAATAACCTGCTACATTTTTGATATCAAGCCTGCATAGATTAAGGATCTTTTTGGCGTCATTTTTAAAATTTTGTATCGATTTCCCAATGTGAGATGCATTTATTGCGTTCCTAGCTTTTTATAGCCGAGTTTACAACTGATTTTGGGATTGAACAGAAAGGCTAATTTTAGTTAGTTAGTTTTTTTCTGGCTAGATCATGGACGGGATGATTGCCACCCTAAACTGGATTTTTTTCTGGTACTGCCATAATAAAGTATCCAAGTTTTTGCAAGTTTCTTGGAAATTAAAAAAACAAAGCAAACAATAGAAAATAGATAGATTTAAGGCCGAAAGGCGATAGTAATAAGAATATAGTTAAGTTTAGAGTGCTCGTTAAGAGCCAGCAAGCAAGATTAAGATAAATGTTAGTTTTAATTTAGATTTAATCATTTTTGTCTAGTATGTAAGTTAAAGAAAGAATGAATAAAAATTAATTTAAAAGTCAAAAGTCAAAGTTGTTTCTGGTACAAGTGTTTGGAGGGTATTGAAGCAGTGTAGGTCTGATTTTGAGTCTATAATTGATGACCTAAGGCTTTTATAGCTGATTGACTGTTTGTGAATATATGGATATTAGCGCCTTTAATACCTAAATTGTAGATAATATTTGCCAGTTCTTTGATGGCAGGGAGCTCTGACTGAAAAACAGGTTTTTCTCATAGGTATTAAAACAGATTAATTAATTGTTTAAGGTTCTTAATTTTTAAGCAATCCCAAATTAAAACACTTCGTATCCTCCTGCAAAACTTTAACCCAAGCTAGCCTGTGTAAAATATTATTATCCCAGTTTATCGTACCAACAACCACAGACCGCAAACCGCAATATGACGTGCTTTACTTTCGAATCCGCAACTCTACCAATTTTAAATAATTTATTTCCCCGTTACCACAAAATTTCCAATTTGTTTCAAAACTAGAACAAAACTCTAGTCAATCGAATATCTAAACATTCTGCTGTGTGTGATGCCACACGCAATCACCAAGTAAACACACCTCGTATAGCAGATATATCTGCGAGTGAATATTTTGAAATGTTTAACTTTGCCAGTGGCTGGCGGTAGCGCTACGAGTATTTGGGTTTATTTTCCTATCCGCTCAATATTTATTGGCAAAACTCCAATTAATCCGGTTCGATTTATATTTGACATGACACTTTGTAAATCAACACATACAAGCCAAATAGAAAATATTTATACAATTACACGAAAAGATAATATTACCCTGTCGCTGGTGAGTTGTAGATACATATCTTTAAGATAATTCCTTAGATATTTATTTGCAAAAGAGAAATTTGAGATATAGCTATGGTACTTGGTTTTTTCTACCTGGTTTTGTCGGGGAGGAATAACGAAAAATAATTAATTTTGGAAAATATTTGCGTCCTTTGGGACTGCTCTTGAGTTAGGGCCATATTGGTTATATTACAGAAAACTAATTAACACTTGCGCTAGGTGGTGGTAGGAAATGATTTGAAGGTATGGGGATCAATACTTCCACGCGTGGCATAGCAAATTTGATCTGAATAAGGATACTTTTATCGAGAATCCCAATTAAAAGGGATCTCGACCACTCTATCGAATTAAGTAGATACTTTGATGATGCCATTAATTTAGTCTGTCTGCCGTGAATAAATTTCCGAAATGTGGGGGTTTATGTGGGTTGGTAAAGAACTCTACAGGTTGTAGGGGTAGAAAATATATCAGCTATGATTTACATTCCTAAAAGATTAAATATTTTATTTTGTGGGTCACGTTGTAAAATCAAAAACATTGACAATTAAATATTCATGTAGACCACCCGATATCTGAAGCCCTTGCTATAATTATGCGCTGTTTGTAGGCAGCATCATGACTCAACATCTTTCTCATCTCCGCAGTTTCAGTTTCAGCATAGATCGTTAATCTATTTTGACCATTTATGGAGCAATGGTATAGTAGAAGGATTTCTGTTTTGTTTTTGTTTAGTAAGAGAGGTGGCACCATGCTTAACTTACTTCAACTAGCTATCGTCAGTAAAGAATACGCCATAAAAGAGTCAATTAGATTAAGGGGAGGGAAACACTGGAGAGGGCAATAGACTGGATACGCCAGCGTCCTTCTACAGACGATCCCATTTCCCATTGCTACCGATTACATGCCTACGAAAATCAACATCGAAAAAGGCTTCATCCATGAAATACCGGACAGGAACCAATGCGATTTGCAAAATGTCCTGCACGAAAAATCACTGCCAATATTCACATACGGTGCGGTGGAGGGAGTTGGAGTCGGTGTTTTTTCAGAAAAACTGAATCTGGGTCTGTCCTTATGTCTTCCTAAACTTTGCAGTGTCTTCCAAGCCGAAACTATCAAGCTGCAGCTTGGCTGTCGATTAATTCGGTATTACAAGGGGATATCGTTATATAGCCAACCTGCAATCAAATCACTAATATCTAGCGAAATAAAATCTAAAGCTGTGGAAGAGGTTCCTACGAATATCTTAACGAGATAGCTAGAATGTTGTACAACCTCACCTTCTGCTAGGATCCTGACCACTGGTCGACACAAAGAATTGTCGGGTTGATACCAGGTACAAACAGCGAATTGGTACCAGGTTACATGATCTATTAGAGCGCGGCATACAAATCTTATTATAAAGGTTCACAGGTTGATGTGCTTGCATAACATTATGAAGCAAGGCCAATGTCTTAAATTTAAAAAGGTTATCAAGCGTAATACCATTAATTAGCTTAGAAAAGTGAGATATGTGATCATGTTTTCTCAATCCATAGATATAACGCGCAAAACTATTATATGCCACATTCAGTTTTCTTTTATGTTCGTTATCGCAATTGCTAAAAATTTCACAACCGAATAGCATTATTGGTATGACTTGTGTTTTCGCTAAAATAATTCTAGTTTTCAGAGGTGTTATTTTTTAACTTGCCCATAGCATACGTAGGCTTCCATAAACCTTTCCAACTGTTAGTCTTATATGGTCATTCCAAGAGAGAGTATTATTGAAAGTTATACCCAGATATTTCGCTGAAACAACAAATTCAATCGGCGAGTCGTTCAGGTATAAATTAGGAAAACAGGAGGTATCAATGGACCTTCTTGAAATAACCAAACATTTTGACTTGGTGGGATTTAGGCAGAGCCCATTAGATCGGGACCAGCACATAATTCTGTTTAGATCTTCGTTCACTTCATAAGCTGCATTTTCCACTAGGCCCAAAGGAAAACTTTTTCGCACCTGAACGTCATCAGCATACATGTCGACCAAAGAGCTAACTGCACACAAGGGGAGATCGTTTATGTACATTGTGAAGAACAATGGGCCCAATATGGAGCCTTGTGGAACGCCTTTACACAGTGGCAAAAATCGTGGAATACTGTTGTTTGACACAACCGCCTGATATCTGTTGTTCAGGTAAGAGGATACCAGATTCAGGGAAAAAGACGAAAAGTTGAATTCATTCCTTAGCTTGTTACATAAAACAGTGTGGTCCACGTGTCGAATGCCTTAGAGAAATCTCATAAAACGAGAAAAGTTACATTATCATTGTCAACAGCCTGCCTTATGTCTTCAACAACATTAATTAGTGCAGTTGTACAGATATGCTTAGGACGAAAACCAGATTGATTTTCACAGAGCAGGTTGTTGTATTTTAGATGTCTTTGTATTTGGGATTTTAAATTTTTTTCTAAAACTTTGGAAAAAAATGGTAAAATAGCGATTGGCCGAAACTCATTTTGGTTTTTGGGAACAGGTATAATTTTTACATTCTTCCAGGTTGTAGGAAAAACTCCCGTCATGATGATGGTATTAAACAGATGCGTTATTGATTTTAAAATGTAAGGAAGGATGGCTTTGGCATAAACCGAATTAATTTCATCAAATTCGGTTGGAGAATTTGATTTAATTGAAATACAGCTTTCTAAGACATCGGATTCATCAACAGGTGTAAAGTTAAAGCTAGGAGGTGAAGCAATATTATTTAATCTAATAGGACTTGGTAAGGGATCGTTAAGGGTAGGGGTAGGAAGAGAAATTTGATAACGATCGTTGAATTATCATCAGCTTTCGCGCGAGTGCGGAAAATGTCTTTGATAAGCGGTGGTTTAATGTTTACAACGTGACAAAGGTGACTAAAATAGGATTTAAGATTTTCGTCCGCAGTGCGGGGGATACCAAATAAGAACGCGTCACGTGCTACACTTTTATTGTCTTGTTCGTCTTGATTTATTTTGATATTAGCAAGTTCGGTTTTGAAATCTGATAGATCACTTGTGCATATTTTAAGTGAGTTTTGTGTGTCCAACAATTCTTTGTTTGCATTTGACAGAGAAATTTTTAAAAGTGAAATATCTGATTGAAGTGAGGCAATATCATTGTTTGTTGTTGTTTGCGTAATCTCGAGTTGTGTTACTCTATTATTGACATCAGCGATTGTTTTCTGAAGTTCGGTGAACTGGTTTTCCATCTTACCCGCAAGTTCGTCGCTATTTAATTGCATTTTGGATGAGAGAAGGGAAATTATTTGTTCGCTTTGCTTTTTTAGCATTTCATCCATTTTCTTTAATAACTTATTGTCATCTAAGGCCATTTTTTTTTATTTTTGATGTGGCGATGGCGAGCCAAGTGAAGTTCGAGGTGAGTTTGATTGTAGAGAGTCAAGATTAGAATTTGCTCTGCCGCGTTTGTTACCGGACATTAATGTATTAGTGTATTTTCAAATGCGTTTGATACTGTTTATTTAATGTTTGGAACTGTATATGGGGTTCGACACTGATTTAAGGGGTTTGACGCTGATTGATACCAAACACAAATCAAAAAAGAACAAAGAAATTATAAATCAAAAACCATATAAATCGGTTTCAGTCACACAAATGCTAAGTTTTTTCACACGATTAGTATCCAAAAAAAAAAATCGATATAATTTCACGCAGTGATAATCGATTTGATTACAGTTTAATTGATCTTAACTTGATACAAATTGCCTACCGAGAAAAACACGTCTATTCTGTTGCACGTTTCATACCATAAGAGAATTATATTTTCTACCTTCTGCTTATACGGAAGGCGTTGTAAATTCTTGGTAAGCTTGAAAATGGTTCAAGAAAGAGTCCTCTGAAGGCTATGGCCGTCCCTCAATAAAGCCAGAATTCAAGAGACTTATACGGAAGGATACAAAATTCCATTTTACTCTCGTAAGAATCACAATATGGCCCGGTCTCCAACAAATCAGGTATAAATTCTTTGAAAATTACTTCTTTTAAGACCTAAACGAGCTCATCAAATCCCCAAAACGGCTTGTATGTATAGCAGCATTGAAATTGATTACGGCTTTTTTATGCAATGTTATTATATCTAAGGGACAACCTCTTTCCCCCAGAGTTCTTGTTAATTTATCAGTATTGACCTGAGTACTCGTCAACCTTATCTAATTATTCTATAAGGTTTCCTTAGTCGTCCCTTCAGGTTTTCTTAATAAATGTGTTGCCTTAGCATATTTAATTTACTTTTATAACAAAACTTTCGGGCATTCCTGCTCGCAGTGTCCTTCCATCGATTTTCCTTTTAGAGCTCATTAGCAGTCGAAGTCCTTTTTCACACCGGGCGGTTTATCCTCCTCCTGTTTTGCTACGATTGTGAGTGGACATTATTCATCTAACCAGAAGATTTGATGTGGTGGTCGTGTGGAATCCAGCACATCAGCGCGGTATTAATGATTAATTTCATCAAGTATTGTACCTGCTGTAGCATTTATTTTAGAACACCAGATCGCCTAAAGATCATTCTTTTGCGATTGCAGATTTCATAGTTGATGTGTGTTGGATATTCTCACTTGTATCCAGATAGTGGTCCGAGTTGATGTTGGATTGCCCCTCGTATAAGGTTCGGACATTTAGATTTCTGCAGTTTTGCCGTATCGATCAATGGTCAATATGATTTATAGATTTTTGATCGGGAGACTGGCATGTCTCATCGACCATCGTGAGTACTAAGATGTAGAAACTGTTGGTTTTACATTCCCCACTGTCACAAAGTCATTACGTCCATTACCAGATGCGCCGTTGTGTATATATGCATAAGGAATCCAGTTTGAGAAAAAAACCCTTGCCAAAAACATAAAAAAAACGAATTTGCTAGCTTTCAGGAGAGGAGAATGCATGCCACGGAGCCTGATGATGCAATACAATAGAAATTCCACCTATCATCTGGAATGTGAGCAAATTTTTACTCAGAATGTATTTTTTGAATTCTATAAAATCAGTCGATGGAGAATCAAAAGGAAAATGTTTTGCTTACATTCTGCAAACACCTACTCAATATTATTTTTCTCTGAAATATGCATAGCCTGAGGAAATATTTTTTCCAACCTTTATGTTTCCCTTCATCATTGGTAAACAACTAAAATTTAATTCAATCGAAAATGGTATTAAGCGTAGGTAACTTATTTACAAAGCAGTTGGTGAAATTAAATTTTTCTCATAAATTGCGGACAAATATAGCTACCTATGTTTTTAAAATATCCCCACGCAGTTGGGAAAATTATTTAAAAATGTACCTAATATTTTAGGCTAGCTATTATTTCTTTATTTACGTGGAAAACCAAATTTCAAAACTTTTTCGTATAGCTTAAATTTATATGCGTTGAGCTGTGGAATTTCCAAAGCAATTAAAGCTCAGACCGTGAAGTCGGGGTAGGTAGGTAGCTACCTTTGCCTACTTTTCGTGCTTCATTTAACTAAGGGAGGTATGTGATTATTTTACGAATATTTTATACTGGCAAATATTCCACTTCGATCGAATTGAATATATTCAGAGCATACCTACCACACACATTTAAACCAAAAAACGCTAATAGCCATTTGCGTGATTTAATAATAAATGTGAAATTTCACAGAGGTACGAATACAAGATAGGAATCTTTTGGCCTTGCCTTTGTAAACATTTCATTTCGTTTCAAGTTTTGTTAATTATAGTGCAACATGGCATTCCATAATGTTAATCAACATCGCAACTGCTGTATACTAGCTACATTGCAGATACATTTTGTCCGCATTAATAATGCCTGTTAAATCCTTTCGGCGAATGCAGAAAGCGAAAATCCTTAAATACTTTGCTGAAGTGAATAAAACCCACACAAAACCAACTTTCACATTACGGTAGCTGAATTATGGAAACCATAAATAATATTTGATGTACCTGCTTCCCTGCATTAAGCTTGAATAACTTTTCCGCTGGCCATTAACAAATTAACTCACAGGACCGTAAAGTTTCTTTCCCTTTGGCAAGAGTTCCATTCAAACGATTCGAAAAAAAGGGCTCGCAATTCAGATGTACATAACCAAGGCCTATTTATATATACGAAATTGCAAACTGAACGTTTCGGATTTCGGTGTCAGTTGGACAACCACCACTTTGCGGCACTATTGAGCTGTTAACCGAATGACGAATACCATTGTCAGTTTATCCGTTTATCTATGGGAATTATCCTTTTATAGCCTCGTCGCCCATCGGCCGTCACATTGCCCAACTATGCTGAAATACGCTTTCGGGGCCATGTAGATTGTAGATTCTTCCTCTATTTGATTACAAGACTGTGCAACACAAGCGTTGACAGATAGCCTTCATGATGGGGTAAAATGTGTCACGTTCAAGTGTTTGCAAATGCAGTGCTCGTTTTTAATTGAACCTAATAGCATGGTACGTGCCATTCGGCCTTCTTCATCGCGCCGTTGTGTACATACGTGGATATATGTTTGGCAACATTTCTATATTCGGGTATGCTCTTTGTGCCCAGTCAAGTTCAGACTGTTCAGAGTAAGTGAAAGAGCCTGCCAAGCAGATGGAAGTACTATTCAATGGGTTGCCATTGCCACCCACCCTTTTGACTTTGTGTCTCTCATAATCTGCTTACCGATGTAATATTTCATCGCTTGGGTGGGACCTGGGCACTTGGATGTTCTAATGGATTCAATGTTATGACTAGTGAATGAGTGAGTATGCACTTTGCAATTCCTTCTATAATAATAATGGAGAACTTGGTCTGCAAGTCAAGTGCATATTTATTTTGTTTTATTTTATCCGGCACCACATGTGCTGGTGGTTTCTAATTTGGATACATACTCGACTGGTGGAAGATACTTGTATTTTAATTAAAGTTTCTGCCACCACTAAGAGGTGATAACTTCAACAAAAATGGAGGATGTATGTGGGGGCATGGCATGAATAAGTTCACTTTAGGTTCCTGTGAAAAGTGGGTAACGTTTCATAAGGCAACTACTCTGCATTAGATTAGGAGTTCATGATGAAATTCGAAATACAAAATCGATATTCATCCCTTTACCTCGAGGGTGGTTGGGAGTGGTGAATGCTTTGGATTATGATATCAACATTATTGGAAGCATCTTATTTCAAATATTGTGATATAAGACAGCTAATCTGTATAGGATCCCAGCCCCCAGGTTCGAGAAGACAAGGAAGACCGAACCTCCGTTTCAAAGACCAAGCCATTGCGGATGCTAGAGCGCTTGGTCTGGACAATTGGAAGCAGCTTGCCCCGGATCGTAGAGGATGGAAGGCTGCAGTATCTCAGGCAGAGACTCTTCACGGGTCGGGAGCCCTTTAAGTAAGTAAGTAAGTATCTGTTTAGAATATACTTGTTAGAGACCGTAGGTAAATAAAAAAATTTAATACTTGAAAGAGGGGTTCTACCGACTGCTCGACGATTTGTATCTGACCTAATACAAAGTATCTTCCAAGTGTAAAAATATATTGGTAAGAGTTGGAAGGACAAACGTTTTAATGGTGACTTTCTCAAAGATATTCCGAATCAGGTAACAACAATATTTAGCCCTATATAAAAATTTTATTTGTCGTTACTTAACAATACTTTCTGAGAACAATTTGGCGATGACTAAAAATATCCTTTTTTAGAACTGATTTGGATTATGTCAAAGTATGGTGGGTTGCAAAACGTCCACTTAGCAGAAGTAGTCTAAAGAATCGAACCATGTGAAAGTGTGAAAGTGGGGACCGCTTACTATGTCGGAGAGTAGTTGCTGGAAAACCCTTGCAGCACTTCAAATCGCATTCGGCATTAAATGTCGATTTACAGCAACCGAAAAACTGGACGCATCAAAAAGAAATAGCTGGAAAATGTAGGACCCCTTCAAAATGTTGAATCGAGAGAAATATTTTAAAATTAAGTCAGTCATTGCTTATAGACCAAACCGCAATAATCTCCAGAATTTGGAATCATCCTGAAAGATAAATAAAAATAACTCCAGCTAGAAGCAAGCTTAACTAGTTTTATATAACATAATCGAAAATTTGGGCGCAGTAGCGCAGTGGTTAGTGTGCTGGACTACTGTGCGAGGGATCCCAGGTTCGATCCCCGGAAAAACACAAATTACATCTTAAAGTTTTTTCTACTGCGCCACCTCTCGCGATCGTCTGACAAACATCCGAGAGTATGACTGTCATGAAAAAGCTTCTCAATTCAGCCGTTCGGACTCGGCATAAAATTGTAGGTCCCTTCCATTCGTCCCAAAAATAGAAACTCACACAAAACGAATGGTTGCGAGAAGCTAGGCCTTGGGTGTCACCCGCCTGTTGCGCCACCTATTTATTTATTTTATTTTTTTTTTTAATCGAAAATTTATTATAAAAAACGATTTTTATGCGTGAGTTTATTGAAACTGTACAAGGTCTCGCAAAAGTTCTTTGGCTGTATTTTTTTATATATGAAAAACTTGGGTTGGGTTCGATATCCCGCTTTTTATAATCCCGATTCTTAAAATCCCGCTATTAAAATCTCGCTTTTTATAATCCCGCTTTTTTAAAATCCGGCTTTTTAAAATCCCGCCTCTTATAATCCCGTTTTTTATAATCCCGTTTCTTATTATCCCGCTTTTACAATCAAAAGTAGTTGCTTTATTTTAAAAAATCGCGGCGATAATAAGAAAATTAAAATAAATTAAGCAATGAGTGTTTTTTTGAAATGTAGTTTATTTTAACATTTATCATTTTTAGAGGAAGTAACAAAATAAGAAATAACTATTAATTTTTTGCCACCTTTGTTTGATTTTACTTCACTTATAATATTAATCATCGCGGTCAATAGTTCTGCGTGCGCACTCAATCCAATACCACACAATATAAATTGGCGCAAACTCCAATTATTGTTACAGCAGTAAATAATAAGGGTAAAACCGTTAGCAAGAGGTAGGTTTTTATGTGCATTATATACTATTTTCGCAATGCGTAAAAACAATGTAGAATATGTAAGCAAAAACAAATGTGTGCTTACAGTAAAAACTAAAAACATTCGGATGCATTTTCTTTTTGGTCGAGTATTTTTAATATTTTTAAATACATATATAATAATATAATAAAAAAGCGCATATAACCAACATCTATTTTTTTGATAACAATGTTTTGTAAAAAAACGGGATTGGCGGGATTTTAAAAAGCGGGAATATAATAGATCGGGATTTTGAACAAGCGGGATTCTAGAAGACGGGATTTTAAAAAAGCAGTATTTTAGCAGACGAGATTTTAAAACTTTTTTTTCGGGATTTTTGAAAAGCGGGATTCCGATACGATCCCGAAAAACTTTGGTTCTGCTTTTGGACATTGTTAATCGGATGTCTTAAATTTGTCTCTTTTATCATTAAGTCGAGAAAATGATATTGGCTAAGTGGCTGCCGCCAGAATTCATGACTATTCTGGTCCCATTTATTTAGAACATCCGACGATAGGTCCACCCAGTCTTGACAGATATTCTCTTTGAGGGCTTCAAGAGGGTTTGTGCATAGAAAAATACTGTATGTCCTTTTCTGTCTTGAACCGAAACTGGAAAAAAATATTTGATGTCTGATGTGTGTGTACAAAATGCTGAAAAGTAAGGAGATTATGTGATTGGTTCACCATTTTGTGGGCATATTCGTAAATGATGAAGAAATTTGTTTGAAATTTGGTTTCTTTTGGAAATCCAGACTATCGGACATTCACTGTCAATATTTTTCCATGTCACAATCGAGGTGTCCAATTTCTTTACCTCTACTAACTTTCGAGGTTTAGTCGTATGGGAAAAACGACCTTTTTGAAACGCTACGAAATATTTTTTGTCGATATATTTGTGGCCACAAAACCTTAACCGCCTAATGCTGCTCGTCCACTTAGTGCCCAACGCATCAACCAATTTTATTCAACAATTTATTCATCAACGATGATGATCAACGATGTCTAACCAGATTAAACATTAAACAAGAGAATGTTGAATGTGCTCAATTCGAAACTGATGCGTGGACGAGCAACATAACTCGAATTAGAACGATATTGAGTTATTGACATCATTGTGCTAAGCATGCTGTTCTCTATTACCACTATTTTTTTACACATATTTCAAACGTGCATATTAAACAAGTTATTAACTAAAAGCCTAACAGTCTAAGTCACTTTTCCATAAAAGCCAAGCTCAGTTAAATTTGTATATAACGTTTATTTCCTAAATGAAAATGTTTGCAAAATGTTTGCAAGTGAGTTAATATTTATGGTTTTGTATGGGAAGTACATACCAGAACTAATTTACCGACATGGATCATTTTTCATACCAACCTGACGACGATAAAAATAAGTTCTCTCATACAATTGCATTCGCCTAAGTCGATTATTTTAGACGCTTTCGTGTTTTCTACAGACAGAGAGACGTGTGGGTCCAATATTAGTTTTGTATGGGAGGTACCGGAACTACTTGACCGACATAGCCCATTTTTAATACCAACCTGGCGACGGTAAAAGAAGTTCCCACACAAAATTTCATTCGCCTATGTCGATTCGTTTGGACGCTATCGTGTTTTCAGCAGACAGGCAGACAGACGGTCATGGCTAAATCGATTCAGATAAAGCGTGTCAAGTTCTCACATGACCAAAGGGTGAGGCAAAAAATACTACAATGTCCCAAGGGTAGTAAAAACTTTTGGTCATTTGTAAAAAAAATATTAAGAATTCGGCCTCATCAGCGATCCCAACGGTCATTTACAATGACACTCCAGCTGTCAGCTCTTTGGACAAAGCTAATCTGCTCGCTGCACCTTTTTCAGCCAGCTCTATGCTCCCAGATTGCGCTTTTCCATTTTCGCACTCGTACAGTTGCAAGAGTGATCTGAACATAAATAAATCCGCTGGTCCAGACTGTATCTCCCCCATCGTTCTGAAGAGGTGTTCTTCGATTCTGGCATAACCTCTGCGTAAGCTTTTTCATCTGTCCTATTCTTCTGGACTCTTTCCGAGCAGGTGGAAAACATCATTTGTCCAGCCCGTCCCCAAAAAAGGCGAATCTTCTTCTTCCACCAATTACAGACCCATAGCACTTACGTCCATTCTTTCTAAGGTCATGGAAACGCTGATAAATCGTCAGCTTATTAAATATCTTGAATATCGGAAACTCTTAACAACATTTTAAAATGGAGTTCAGCCAATAGAGTGGAATTTAATGCTTCAAAAACACAATGCTGTCTGCTGTCTCTAAAGCGAAACTCGAACCGACAGCCATTATCTATGAATAGCACTTGCATCACTGAAACCGAAAGGCTTTCCATTCTCGGTATGTGCGTTCATGACAACCTTCGTTGGAATGACCACATACACGAAGTCGCCAAGAATGCTGCGATATGTCTAGGGTTCCTCAAACGGTGCAAGAAATACTTTACCCCTTCAGATCTGACTACAAAGGCGTTCATTCGCCGAAAACTTGAGTACAATTCTCATGTCTGGTCTGGTGCGCCCAAAACCATACTGCGCCTACTGGAGAGGATCCAAAATCGTGCGTTAAAGCTTATCGGAGACATAAATATCGCGAATTCTATAAATTCGCTTGAACATAGCAGAAATGTTACGTGTCTCTCGCTGTTTTATCGCTTTTTTAACAAACAGTGCTCAAACGAAATTGCCAGCTGCATTCCACCCCTTAAGCAATTCAACCGCAATACTAGCCTTGCTAGGAATGCTCATCAGTTTACCATTCAGTCTATCTTCGGTCGTTCATTCATAAGCCGTACAGCACGAATGCGGACTGCTTTACCAAACTCTGTTTTTCCTGCTTGTTACAATTTACAGACATTTAAAACCAATGTGCATCGGTATCTCCTACCATATTTATCCTCATTTCCTTAACGCCCGCGCTGTGTAGTTCACCCTACATTAAAACAGTAGTCATAATCTCTTTAGCGCGTGTCCATTATACAAAAAATGTGATCTTGATTTAGAATATACATAATTATACATACTTAATAGAGTCTCCGGTGACTCCTTCTTGGCGTTACAAATGTGATGATGATGACAAATTGAAAATACCTCCCTGTGGAGGGTAGAAAAAAAACAAACTTATGTTTGGTTGTTATTCCATAATTACATTCAGTTATTTAAATTGCCTTTACTCGACTTAGGCTTTTTTATTCCAAAATAAAATTTGCTTCTATAACCAGCTCAATTCGGGTTAGGTCGTTTTTCCAAATTTATTAAAATGTAATCCAAAAAAAAACTTATATGTAGATAAGCTTTTATTCCGAAACAGAATTTTAAAACAAGACATATTACGTTAAGATAATAATTAGGGCCCTTTTCGATACCTAGGTTTCGAGAAATATCGACAAATAAATTATTCCAATTTCGCAGCTCTAATAACTGCATCACCTCTAGAAATTTGTATTAATTATTCTGTGTGTACTATTTTAAAATTCAGAATACTCCAATGCAAATCGAGACCTACAACTCAAAAAAAATGTACTATGTCACCCCTTAGATACCTACGATATATCAATTCAGTCAAAAGTATGCTATTTGCATAATTTAGTTGTCACATATCCGACATTCTTGGACAACCACAACCTTTACCCAAATCAGCCAACATGAACTTCAACAAGAGGACAACAATTCAAAGTGTATTTTATTTACCATTCCCCAGGAGGCAATGCATCTGGTTCTTAACATTAAATTGTCTCATAGTCACGCAAAGAAGTTTATTGCGAAAATTGAAATTCAATGAAGCCAAATCGAATTCCAAATAAAACCACAGAACATTCTATATCTCTATCTACAACTGGGATAAAGACAAAATGAAATAGAAAATTTCATAACAAGTCCTTCGACTCATACCAGGGCTACACTCCTTCTATACAGACTCAAGTTCTTCGAAATAAATCTGATTAAAGATTATACATGGAAATATAACTTATTTGACAGTTTGTGTAGACTGTATTCAACGAACATATCACAAATCCTTCCAAGAAACCCTCTTACCTTTGATGATGGTTAGCTTCTTATTTTCACTGATGAGAAGGAGAACCAAAACAGAGGAAATGAGCTAATAACATACACGTACCTTTGTAGGAAAATTGTTGCAGTCTGGCAACTGCTTAATATGATGACAGCCACTCACGTACTAATACCTTCGATAACCTTGCCATAATATTTGTACTTATACCGCATAGGGAATCGAATAACGAAAATTTGCGTATTCATGGAAGCAAATCCCTTCTTGTTGTACCACATGAATTTCGGAATGGGGAGGCGATTAGGTTGGATTGAGTTGGATCTGTATCATACCCCCGTTGGCAGGGTTGGCAGGAACGTTATACAGGCACATTAATTCGAGTGTACGAATTTCGACTGGAATAAATCAAATTATATTATGTGTTGTATCTTCTCAGTCCCTGAAGTGATAAGTTTCAATAAATGAATCGACACGTTACGCGAACGTGTAAAAGTCAATCATCCTTAAGGTTTCAATTAGTAATTTATACAAGAGGTGGGATTTGCAGACACTTTATATTATACAAACGAAGGGATTTGTATGATTATTGTAAAAGAATACAACTGCGGGATGTATACGTTAATTTGAAGCTTTAATGCATATAGGCGAAGAGTACCAACAAAAATCATTGGAACTCCAATTGCTAGTTAGTTCACTTTGTGTTACATACTCAAAGGATTAAACTGTAGTACGACTTTCCAGAGACTTTCATAGTAAAAGTAAAATAAAATAATCGATGCAAGAGATCCATAGGCACCTCAGGCCTAGCTTCTCATAAATATTACTTTCTGTTTATTTTCGGACCTACAATTTAAGGTAACGATTTCCTCTCCAAGGATACCTAAGAAGTCCGGAACGACACTCATGTTCATGTAACGGGTTTTTCAATAGGGACGCTACAAAAGTAGAGCGACAGGGACAGCAAACGACGCCGAATTTCTTGCCGCTCTTTTCACATTTCTCTTCAGTAAGGTTTGCCATTTCATGATGGAAAGATATACGAGCTAAAAACGAGTCGAAATTATTAAAATTTACTACCGAAATTCGGAGTCAGTGGCCTCAACGTTAAGAGCGCTACGTCCAATTTATGGTCGTCATAATCGTCCTAGCAGATCAACAATTGAGCGTCTAGTGGAAAAATTTGAATCCACAGGCACAGTACAAAATCGGCCCTATCATGGTATCCGTTCCGAAAGAAAAATTCTCCGATTTTGTACGAATCGGAGAATTTTGCTTCATGGTAATCGTTCCGATAAGCTGTTCGGAACATTTCTCCGACAATACGTAACGCACACCGGCAGTCTACGTTTCAGTGCGATAGGTTGCGTTTTTTGCACCTGGTTTTGACAGCCACACGTCAATTTTTCTCCGATTGTATCCGACATCTGTTCATCGCGGAAAGATTTTAGTGAACAAAATGCGTTGATGCATGATCGGAAAACGGATACTTTGAACGCAAATTTAGTATCCGACTGGATTTGCGTTGCGGAGAAAAGTATTCTCCGAACGGATACCATGATAGGGCCGAATGTTCCCGTGCCAGTGAGGCAAAGAAGTGCCCGTAGTGTCGATAATATTGCTGCTGCTGAGGCTTCAGTTGAAGAAAGCCCAAATGTGTCTCTCACACGTCGTTCTCAAGCGCTGGGCATCTCTGGACGTCGTTGTGGCGAATTTGCGAAAAGATCTTGGCCTACATCCATACAAGATTAAATTGACGCAAGAACTGAAGCCGCTTGACCACCAGAAGCGTCGTATGTTTGTGAATTGGGCTGAGCAACAACTTGAAAATGATTCGGATTTTCATCGAAAAATCATCTTCAGCGATGAGGCTCATTTCTGGCCGAATGGCTTCGTCAATAAACAAAATATGCGGTATTGGTCAGGCAGCAATCCACACGTACTCCATGAGTCATCATTGCATCCCGAAAAATGTACGGTTTGGTGTGGTTTATGCGCCGGCGGCGTCATTGGGACGTACTTCTTCCGTGATGTTCAAGACCGGCACGTTACTGTGAATGGGAATCGCTACCGTTCAATGATAACCGAATATTTTTGGCCCCAATTGGATGATATGGACTTGGAGGACATGTGGTTCCAACAGGACGTCGCCACTAGCCACACAGCGAATGCCACAATCAATTTATTGGGAACCAAGTTTGAGAAACGTGTTATCTCACGAAATGGTCCAGTCGCTTGGCCGCCTCGGTCGTGCGATTTGACGCCGTTAGACTATTTCCTGTGGGGCTACGTCAAGTCTATGGTCTATGCCAACAAGCCAGCGACGATTGATGAACTTCGTACGAAGATCGAACGTAAAATTGCAGCAGTATCGGCCGATTTATGCTTGAAAACCGTAGAAAATTGGGTTCAGCGTCTGGAAATCTGCAAGCGTGCCCGTGGTGGCCATCCAAAAGAAATCGAGTTCCATAATGGGATCGGACGTACTTTCACAGGAATAAAGAATTTCATTGATATCCAAAACCGTTTTTGTTTTATTTAAAAAACTTTTGTGGCGCTCTTATTGAAAAACCATGTATAATGCCGAATACGAATGACTATTTTTTAGAAGCATTCTTGTTTGTGTTTGTCAGATGTTTTCGAGGGGTTGGGCAAGGGAAAAACCCTAAGATATAATTTTAACTTTCCGGGTATTGAATCTCGCCTAGTAGTCCAACACACTTACCACTGAGCCACTGCGCTGGGCACGCGTTGAAGCCTTGCATAGATACTACTTTTATATATTTTAGTAGTCGGGTAGGCCGTTTTAATGCCGCACTTGTTAGCTGTTTGTTGTGTTTATTTAACCAGAATGATATTATATGGGCTGATTTTCGTGCAAAATATAGGAACAGTCAATACAAGCTATCGGCTCTCGATCTGTATTAAAGAATTCTTGAAAAGCCACTTTATCTACATATCTTTCATGCAATAGACCGATAAAAATATTCGCGTTATAAAGCAAGACGCACACTTAAGTGGTGTGACATTGGCGTGTTGACCAAGCGGCGGGTGGAACCGGTAAAGCCTATGTACACAAATGTAGACACGCACATCAAAACGGAGTGGGGGCAACGTGGCATTTTGACTTTTGAGTGATGCCAGTCTGTTGGCAATTATCTCAATCAAGTTTAATTTTCGAGTGTTAAGCGGGTGGTGACGACGTGAATTTGTAGACGTGGATATTGACATTGCAACTGCGTATATTTGTTTACCCGGAAACTAAAAACATGCCAGACGACCTAGAATTCAACATAGGACAACATTTTAAAAACTCATAAATCAGGGAAACCATACGTTTCTTGCCAGCGCGCGTTAAATCACTTTCATACCAATTCGCTGCCATTCCATTCCAACCAATATTCCCCACTCCTACGCCACCTGCGACCTGCCACTTGGTCACTTCGCCACTTGCTCACACTTTAAGTACGCGCCTTGCTTTATGTGAAATAACTCTACTTACGGATTTGATTGGTTTTAGGCAGTTAGCTGCGTAGAAACGAAGCAACGAACGAGCTATGAAAGGTCCACTTGAGCAATCGACAGCACTTAATGGGCATGCGGGTTATTAAAAATGAATGAATGTGCTGCTGTCTGTTACCAAATCTTGAAATAGATACCCCTGTACTGTGGGATCTTTTGATACGTTATCCCACGGTTTTTGTGGTGTTCTCGTTGGATCATCGATAGCAATACACAATTCAGAACGTACAACAACTTTTGGATGGTACCTTTTGCTTTATTACCACCTAATTCGCTTCATCGGCGTCTTTCACATACGTTACTTACATTTTACAAAACAAAACATACAAAGCGGGTTCACCTTTGGACTTCTCTGCTCGTTTTTATGCAGAACCCTCTTACAGGAATATTTTCACAAAACGATGCCATCAGGCTATTATCACACTTCCCATTTCAAATACCATTTTTCGCGCTCCATAGCAGAATTCTAAAACGCTAACAGAACTCCTTTTGTTACAACCACCTTAAAACAATAAAAAACTGGATTAACCTTATCGCTGACTAAATTTACAGAGCAAAACTAGCACTAATCGGAAGCATTAAAACGATTAAACTACACTGTGGCGTATACGTGACATTTTTTCATTTGGACCATTTGTTGCCTTACCCATTGAATGAGCGCACTAGAACCTTATGTCAACTATGTGCCATTCAGTGGCTTAACTGCTCCTGATGTCGATGTTAGCAGAACCGATATGGATGGTATGGTAACTGCAGCGTTAACAACTTTAGGCTGCTATTACGTGCAAAGACATTTAACTGCATGCTGTTTTCTTTTGTATTAGTTTCTATAGCTATTGTAGCTACCAAATTGCCCCACAAATTGTACTCTAGAGGAGGTAATTTATTGAATTTTTATGAGATTCCGAGGCAGACTGTATTTTAAAATTCCATTACCGGCTAGGTCGCCAGTCCTTAAGTTTTACAGCTCAATTAAAGGGGCAAAAGGAAAGGGACACACAGGAAATTTCATCCAGACTGGGTCATTGCTTTTCATTGGTCGACTTGACTAAAACCTTGAACAATATACAAGTGCCTACTGAAACGTGGAATTGACTATTCGGTTGAAGGTTATACCCTAAGGGGGGGTTCATAATTTTCCACAACTCAGAGTAATAGTATTCGTCTCAAGCATCCATAGCCAGTGATCGAAAAAGGGATGGTCGTTTTGAATTTCTAGCTATGTATTAGTGCTGAAGTTAACTGTACAAAAGGTTGCTTCAATTATTCAAATTACATTATGCTTGTATTTATGCCAAAGTCAGTGTACAGTTAAAGATAATTAGAAACCGATTCCCTCATTTGCATCTGCTGACAACTAGTATGAAGGATTTGATTTCCCTTTTATCGTTTAACTTATTCATGATGATGATACATCTGCAGTTTCTAGCTGTGGTCTCGCTCATGGTCAATTATCAGATTTTAGATTAATATTTCATAACAACTTATCTCTGTGTGGGTTGGTAATCCATTTGGGGCTAATCTTGCACAACATTCATCAGGACTTGGGTTACACGATGAATGGATTTTACTCAGTTGGCATTGTCAAATGCATAGCATTAATCGAAGACCGTAATCACTTTGTCTTGTCGTCATTTGGTCATTATCCGATAGAAATGACCTGGACGGAAGTGGTAGTTTTGTATGTGTGTGCCAAATGGTTGCACATCAATTAGCACACCATTTATGTAAGTGGGCTGCCACAATCGATGCGATGGAAGGATGTTTCTTGTAAATGTCGTATCTAATGGATTTGGGTTACAAATACTGTTCTGGAGTGGTATTCGTTTTCATGTGGGTAGATATTTTCGAATTAATTCTGAGTTAGCAGTCACAGTTTTGGCTTAGCCTAATTTATAATTATGGAATATTCCAATACGATAACTTAGTACAAATTGCATTAAGAAAAAGGTCACGAGCCAGTGTTGCCATGATAAGGGTGCTTTTTTCTTACTTGTGTAACGCAAACAACATCTTGGTGTGAAGGCGCGCATCCCAGGTGCCATCTGTCTGTGACTGCGAGAGTGGTCTGCGTAGCGTAGTATACGAGCCAGGACATGTTTATGTCGGTGTATGTATTTTGTTTTGATATTGGCAGTGAGTCGCACCTTAGTCGTAGACGAAAGACGTGGTTATTTGGAAGACGTGGTTATAATTAAATAAATGTATTAACGAAGTCGTGGTGTTTTATTTGGTCGGTAACACTTGGATGATTTTGTCAAATAAGAATAGTGGAGAAAGAACTACATACAGTAAAAATGGAGAAACTTAAGATGCTGGTCTTTAATTGAAAACAAGTGCGACGGAATCACAGAATATTGTTAGGCCTGTTGTAATGAAAACTTCAAAGTAGAATCAAAGAATCAATTAAAACAAACCCACTCTTCTTGATAGTTTTGAGATTATTTCTCCACATACCAGATACAATAAATTTACCAGTTTATATCAGTTGTTACAATTTACAGACGCTTAAATACTACATTAATAACGTATTCAAAATCTCTTTGGGGTATATTACAAAAAAAAAATGATCACATTAAGCAAGGCGCTCACTAAAGGTCTGTGGCAGTGGCGTGACAGGTGGCATGACTTAAGCCTATGTAAACAATTCTGGACGCATGCATCAAATCGAAGTGAATATAACATGGCATTTTCCAGGTGACGTGATGTCGGTCTGGTGACACTTATCTCAATCAAGTTTAATTTTCGAGTGCCAAGCGGATGGCGACAACGTGGATTTGTAGAAGCATATCCCTTGTAGAGGCATAATTATTATATTGGCTGGTGACGACGTGGGTTTTAGTATTACAAGTGAAAATTTTTGTATACCCGGAAACTAGAAACTTTCATACCACTTTGCCGCCATTCGGAAAACTACTCCTATGTCACCTGCCAATTGGTCACCACGCCTCTGTCACGGCACTTGGTGACAACTTAGGTGCGCGCCTACTTTAAGCTTTCGTACCTTCAGGCTGATTCGTAGTAAAATATTTTGCAAGTTTTGTTCTTTTTTTTTGTAGGAAGGATAATATCATGAAGCTCACCAACCAAAGGTTGTTAATCTTTGGCCTTTCGTAGCGTGACGATACCAGCCGGAAGGCTTTAGTTTGGCATATAAGTTCTGTATTTCACGATAGGTATATTTTGACAGAAAATTTTTAAACTAATAGGGCCCATACACGACACAGACACGTCGCTGCAGACCAATATATTTTGTTGTTGTGCACATGTCCGCGCAGGCCGTCTGTGTCGTGTGTATCCTATCCATGTCGACTGTTTGCAGCGACCGTCTGCGTGAATTCAAAAATTTTTGAATTTTTCTTGGTCTGCAACAACATGTTTGTGTCGTGTATGGTGAATTTTGCACAGACGAGCGAGAAAATTCACGGTGTAAACATAATTGAAAGCCTCTCGCTTGGAGAAATCGGTTCCCTCATTCAAGTTTTTTGTTTAGTTATTAACGGAATCATTTTTTTGTAGCAGTTTCACTAAATTTCCCTCATCCATTCGGCATTAAAGAAGTCGGATCAGCTAGCAGTATCCGCCATTTTTCTGACCCGACGACCACGACGTAATGATACAAACTAATGTCTGTGCAGATTATCTGCACCGTGTGTGGCGAAGGCATGTTTGCACAGACTTAGGTCTGCAGCGACGTGTCTGTGTCGTGTATGGGCCCTATAAGGAGAAATCAACTCAGGACATTCAGTGCCATTTTATCGGCACTGAAAGCTAAGAAAGTATCGCGAAACCATAGATAATTCATTGAAAAGTTCTTCTTTGATCATGCTACTTGAATTGCAGACACGGCTACTTAGATTCAGCAGTGAAAGTTGTTTAGGTTCTTGTTTTTTTTTATTTTTAAATTAATATTTATAATTAAAATCATTAATCCTATACAAGAATACTTTCCTTATTTTTGTTTTTTGTAATTGTTGTATAATCATAATCAACCAATTGAGGTTTCACAAGAAACTCTTAGTAAATTATAATAATAATAATAATAAATTAAAACTAGTCGAATTTAAGCAATCAGCAATTTAAACACTCTAAGTGAAATTATGGACAGTGCCTTAAGAAAAGTCAATTTATGGGCAAAGGGCTGTGGACTTAACCTCAACCCCTCCAAAACGGAACTGGTACTCTTCACCAGAAAGCACAAGATACCATACTTCAACCGCCCTAAACTGGAAGGAGTGGAATTGCCTCTGTCTGACAAGGCAAAGTATCTTGGGATTATTCTGGACAGGAAACTGAACTGGAATGCAAATGTAGGGGAAAGAATTAAAAAGGCGTATACCGCTCTTTTCATTTGTAAAAAATAGTAGGCAGGACTTGGGGCATAAAACCTGCTATGGTGCACTGGCTATATACAGTGGTGGTTAGACCCATACTCACATATGGCGCACTAGTATGGTGGACGGCGACGAAGAAGAAAACAATAGACGGCAAACTAGCGTCGGTGCAGAGAGCGTCCAACGTTGCCATAACGGGTGCACTTCGCAGCACCCCTACGGCAGCGCTGGACACCTTTCTACACCTTACGCCACTTGACTTGCACATAAAGCAACTTGCGGGGAGTAGTGCGCTACGGCTCACAACCTTGGGCTACTTTAGAGAGGGTAGTTTTGGACACTGTACAATACTAGCGGAGTTACTCCCGGGTGGATAGGTGCAGTCTGATGAAATTCACCCTTTGGTCGACTTCGACACTACGTACGAAGTATCATACCCGGAAAGATATGAATGGCAAAGGGATGAAGTAATTAAACATTGCGAAACAGCAGTCTACACAGACGGCTCAAAAACAGCGGAAGGTACGGTTGCTGGAATCTACTCCGTAGATCCAGATCTAAAAGTGTCTATACGACTATGGGATACAAGCAGTGTCTTCCAATCAAAATTTCTGGCTGTTCTGAAAGCGGCAGAGCTAATGCGAATGAGATCTATATCTGGAAAGGATATAGCCAGCTACATCGATAGCTAGGCTGCACTCAAGGCACTGGAATTACAAGACGGAGGAGATGTGGATATTAAACCACCTCCTTGCATCAGAAAAAGCGATATTAGGAATAAAATAAATAAGGAAGCCCACCAGAGGTGGGAGCGACTCACCGGTCAGGCAGTATCTAAGGCACTTTGGCCGCAATACGACCGTAAAAGATCTAGGGAAATCCGCAAACTAGGCAAGGAACAGCTCAGGACACTGATCGGCATATTATCAGGGCACTGTCTTCTTAGAAAACATGCCAAAAGACTAGGGCTAGCAGACTCGGACACTTGCAGATAACACATATACTGTGCGAATGTGAGGCAATATGTCGCAGTAGAAGAAAATTTCTGGGTAGGTACTTCTTCCAACATTTAGGGGAGATAGACAATACCAACTTCAAGGGGCTACTTGGTTTTTGCAGGGAAATTGGGGCTTTCTCAAGGGCAAGTGTTTAGGTGTTTTTCCATTGTAGGTCACTGCAATTGGTTCCCCCTAGGGATCGCGATGGTCCCTTATGGTGCCTAGTGCCGTATGAGACATCGCCAACCCTTTGTAACCTAACCTAACCTAAGCAATCAGGAAAAAATGGAAATTGACAGATCAACATCAACTGTATAAATGAGTTTAGATAGCTACGTATAAATTGAATACAATATTTTAATATATGTACTTACAACCAGAAAAGTAATATTTGGTAAAATTCAAATTTAGATGATGTCAGAAAAAATTGTTTCTTAAATTGTGAAAATTAAAAAAATTCGAAATAAGTTGACCTTATTTGTCTCTTAAAAGGTGTCACTCTGCGTGCATGGCACAATAAGACTTTTTGTGACAGGCAAATGACTGATTGTGATTTGAATCACTGTGTGATCATTGTTGGTACTCAACGGCCAACAGCAGATAATCAAACCTGGCTTCTTGCAATGCATCAACCACTTGTTTTTTCCACTCCACAGAGAACCGGCGTTTTTGTCGTCAGGTTTACCGTCATCGTCGGTGCTGCTGTCTAACAAATTCGTTTATAAAATTGCAATCCCAAAATATCTTTTTGATATTTTATAACAAATAAAAAATAAAAAAATGCTCAAAAATTTGATAATGAAGCCAAACGGATAAAACTCTTATCTAGTCGACATCAAATCGAAATCCCCCTGTCATTACATTCTCGTCAATCACGTCATGCCGCGTATTTGTGTAATAACCTGTCATATGCCAGTCACTCATCTTTGATGCCATTCAGCTATGTCATAATATGATTAAGCGATACATGATCGCATAGATTTTGATCATTCGAAAGTTCGTTTTGACACAATGTGATCGAGTGTTACGAAAGATAAGTATATAACGACCTGATGAGTAGATTTTTGTAATGTCAATATCATGTCATGAGATGACACATTTCGTGACATGTGTAATCGCAGCTAAAGAGCTCTGACATTTATGATAGGTGAAAGCTTGATCTTTGAAACAGTTTTGCAGTACTCCCTATCATCTTTAACCTATATATTGAAGCATCACAGCAATTTTAAACTTTTTGGGCTAAGTCCACATCTGTTTACATAGAGTTCGCTATTGGATCTTCTCCTTCATTTGTGTAGGGATAGATATGTTTACAATTAGGTAACTATAGGTTTAGTTTCATTATAATATATGTTACTAATTTTAGTACATATATTTCGTAAAGTAATATTTGTTTATATTTAATTAATATGCAAAACAAAATGCATATTATATCCTTAGTTTTTATTCACATCTAAAAGGCACACAAGCTACTTAAAGCTACCTCTGAAAAAAAAAAAAACATATAACAGAAAAAAACCCCAAAAGAGGATTCCTTTTCGCGTTCCCCTTTGCGACATTTGGATGGTACAAATGCAATAATATTTTTGCTTCTATAATGAAATTTGCACAGGGTAAGAAGTTGGACTGTTTTATGGACAGTGACTTCAGCACTTTGTCAGCAAATTCATTCATTTGTTTACTTTTCGCTCTCCGGTGTGTGGTGAAAATTTGCAGATAAGGACATGAAATGCGTACATATACTCGCAGTTCAGGCCATCACGGATATGGACATAATAAAATAAGGACCTAACCAAATATACCGCGAAGCCAAGTGAAAATAACACCGTAGATTAATGGTGAGTGTGTATCAGAGAAATGACCAATTACTGCCAACGAATAGACACTCAAAGTGAGCGCACAATGCAGTTGGGAAATAGTAATGCTTAAATTAAATTTCATCTAAAAGGATATTAAGAGAAGGACAGAAAAAAAAAAAACAAAATCCATTTGTGATGGGATTCCATTGAAGTCTCTTGGTCGTAGTAAAAATGTTGTTCTCCTTTACCCGTGTCGTATGTCCTTGTCAGAGAAAGTTTATCATTTTTTTTTTGTTTTAGTGTTAGAGAAAATTCCTCTTTAAGCCTGCAGCGAACAATAGACTACATTTATAGGGGGATTATAGTGGTGTGCTTTAGTGTATGAACAACTACAATGGTTAGTGGGACATAGAAATTTTGCAAATTTCGGTCTTTTCTGGTGCATGCGGCATGTGGTTACAAAGTGAATGTAAATGGAGTTTTTGCTAATGTTTTGTGCTGAGCTGACCATTTAGTGCTTTTCGTCGTTGATATTATTGTTTCAACTCAATAAGGATCGTGTATTTTTAATGGATTATAAATTCGATGGAACAATTACTTCGAAAATTTAAAAATAAAAAGCGAGTTAGTATCAGATTACAACTTTACAGCCGTTATCTGAAGGCATCCCTAGTCACCATTCGATCGTCTTATATTCACTCTCTTGACAGAAGAGATAAACAGAAAAAGAAAGCAATGCATCAACTATTTTGAAGCTATACTATTTTGTGAAGGCACAAAATCGTACCTATACAAAAAATAAACTCTTGGGAGCTGAACTGATTTTGTTCGCAAAAGTTATGCATACAATAGGTAATATTGGTTTCCAGATTTCACCCTCACAAGTCCAGAACCCCAACCGAATCCACGACTTTATGATGCAACCACGAATTCAAAAGCTAACTTTATTTACATTCTGAAAATACTTTTCCAACTTTAAACCCCATCTGGATATCCTCGACTTTATATCAAGGTAACAGCCAACACCAAGCAGTGTGGTTTCATTGCAATTATAGCTGGTTTCCACCAGGAAGTGTATATTTTTCAAGGTGAAAGTACCAAAACCCAACTATTATGCGATGCTGGTGCCAGACGAGAACAAGACGCCCCTTTGAAGGTATACCTCCTACCTCCTTCGAGTAAATTTTAATTAGTGCACCCGTGCATATACTAGAACGAAATTTACCATCTGTACCTTTTTTGGTTTAACCACAAAACTATGACTAAATGGCGAGAAAAAGTTGTGCTCTCTCGGAAGGTGAAACTTGGCCATGATGGCGGGATTTCTTTTTAATGAGAAAAGAAGGGTGCGAAGAGATTTTTATTCTTACCATTTATACTTCGGTGGGAATTTCTCGTTTTTAGATTATTACTTAAGCAGCAGTGAATTTAATTTGAATGCAATTATTCAGGAAATAATTGAAAATTTATTAAAAGAAAAAGCCAATTAGTTAGGAAGATGCGTAGGTATAGTTTTGTTGAATATAGTGTTAGTAGTTATGGGGATTCCGTTGAAATATTCTGAGAGTTACCAAGAAAAAGGATTAGGTACTGAAAAAAAAACCGTTAAATTTGCAGCTTTTTTGTCAAAAATGTGATCTCATCCCACGAAGATATTCTGCTAATTTACAAAGTCTGGAATTATTTTCCTCCAAATACTGGGAATCACAAAGAGAGTCCCTCTAATTTATGTACCATTAGAAGACAGCGGATACAAAGGCAATGAAAAAGCAAATTAGGTATTTAAACACAATTTGGTGAATTTTCAATAAATATCTATCATAAAAGGTTGTGGCAAAACCCAGTTTCATTTATTAAGAGAAACCGAAACAGGAAAGCAAACGACTTTTTACCAAGCAGTTCCCAAAAAAATATATTCCCCGAATAAACAGAAATCAGATTCGACTGGTCAGGATCACACGCTTCATTCTCAGACATTGTCTTGTCAAAGAAACTCCTCGTATTTATTTGTATAAAATAGGACAACATTTGCAAAATCCGCAACAAAGGCTTAAAAAAGAATAGCAGAATCATAGCTTATGCATTTATTTTTGTCGTATCAATTATGAGGTTATTTCAAAATCGAATTTTATCAAATATGCACCAAATGAAAGATGAATTTCCGTAGATAATTTTCCACATGTAGCTATTTTTTTTGCCACAAACAATAAAATTATTAAAACCCAGCATTGTTGACTTACATACCCTTTATCTGAACAATAGAGTGACAGAAAAGAATGAAAGCATAACACATGTAAAATGTACAATCTCTCGAATCTCTTGCAGGAACCAAATCGGTCTACCAATTGTCATTATGCCATAGAAAATGCGCAATTGTCGGTATTGTTGGTATATAAAATTTATATTCAATCAACAAATTCCGACCCCATGAATGTTTTCATATCTTAAATACTTGCAGTGTATTGTTTTCCTTTTCTATTAGGCTAGAAATAACTCCAAGAGAATTAAAAAAAAAAACAAGTAAAAGTTTTATCATCGGCCTGGCCGATGCTTTGTTACCCTCCACTGCATAAAAGTCATGCAAAATGTTTGCCATGCGAGTTAGTATGTGTCTAATATTAGTTTTGTATGGGAGGTAGCAGAACTACTTTACCGACACAGACAATTTTCCATACCAACCTGACGACTGTTAAAAAAGTCCTCTCACAAAATTTCATTCACCGAAGTCGATTCGTTTTGACGCTATCGTGCTTTCAACAGACAGAGAGACAGACAGACGGACGGACAGACAGACAGACAGACAGACAGACAGACAGACAGACAGACAGACAGACAGACAGACGGACATGGCTTAATCGATTCAGAATGTGATCCTGATTCAGAATATATATACTTTAGGGTCTCCGGTGAATCCTTCTAGGCGTTACAAACGTAATGGCAAAGTGAATATACCTTCCTGTGGAGGGTATAAAAACGGAATTACTGTTGATAATCATGTAGCCTGTACGTGTACATGTTCCTGGAAGTGAATAGGCCGTGATGCAAAACGGCTTTGCTTAGTCTATAGCTTTCGGTAGGTGAATGTAGGAAAAATGAGAATGGCCATATAGAATACGCTTGTCAACATTTGGCTGATATGAGGAGTGTGTTTTTGAAACCTCGGCAGCTAGTAGTAGGCAGTAAAGGCACATTTTAAACGTAAAACAATACAACAAACTGTTGGCTTCCACTCTTTATTTTCTACCCAACAGGAGTGCTGCGCTGGTTTAGAAGTTACAAACAGGTGGCGCAGAAAGCAATGCTTCTTATAAACATACGTTCATGTCACTGAGAATTTTTTTTCACATTTCACTGACACCTGCACAATTTCGTGGGCATGACTTTGATTTCCATAAACGACTTGGCTACACACAAAAACATGGCGTCGCGTCGGTCGCGTCATTGCGAACGCAACTTTTTACCGGCAAAAGAAATCTCGAATCAAAAAAATGTTGAAAATGTAAAATATCGAGATTTTTAAAATATCACCAAAAAAAGTTAATCGAAAACCAAAATCCAAAAAAGAAAATTTTGAAAAATGACAAAAATTTCATTTTGGTAAAATCGTTTTCCAATACCCCAAAATATTATTTTGTCCCCTTAAAAGGGCGTTAATTCACTTAGTTTAACTTAACATTGAAATTAAGTACTGTTTATGATTGGTTCCATTGAACCTATGAACAGTTAAGTGGAACTCAGGAGGATCAATGAAATTTTATTAAGTGCACTTCCCCTACAGCAATCTCTCCTATATGTTCGCTCCTTTCTTAGGGAATCGCCTTAAGCCCGAACCACACTTCTAACTCATGGGGTGTTGCGGAGTGATGTGTCCCTATCACTGCTAAGTATTTCATATTGTGTAGAAACATTTTTGTCTCGTGTAGTGTGTAGCAGTGGAGTGTATTGTGTCCAAAGCCCTTCTCGCCCGATTGCGCCATACTACTATATGGCAAAACACCACATGTTACAAGTCTGGTTCTGGCTTTAGGTACTTAAATCTGTGAGAATTAAGAAAATGTTCCTTCTCCGTGATTCTCATGAATTCGCAAACCTTATATATGAAAGAAATATTTTTTTAATATTGAACAAAATTCATGAAAGTATCTACCGAAAGCCAAAATATGGAAAATACCTGAAAATGATCGGTGTTCAAAATCGTGGTGATTTTATAATTTTAGAATTATTTCTGAAAGTGAATTTTCGGTGCATTTTCTGCGCCATCTACTTTTCTCCTTTCTACTCACTCAAAATCTATACCTATCTCGATAGAAACAATATTCATGGGAAGGGGTGTATGGCCATACACAAAAGGTACAGTCCTAAGTTCACCATTACCTGTCAGATAGCATATCATTGCAACTTTTTGTCCTTCATGACCTCTCATGAAAGTCCTGCCGGAGCAGATAGGTCAGTTTTAAGTGAGAAGAAAACGGAAGGAATTTTCGGTGTAATCTACCAAATTCTTCCAAATATTATTTTCTTTCATAATCATTCTTAGGTATTTAAATTTTTTTATTTTTACTTCTGCCATCCACCCAACCTCCACCTCCTTCTTAATATAATTATTTTTGACCTCTTGAGATATTGCACTATTCTTCTTGCTATCTTTTTTTGGAGCACACCTCCTGCCAATACAATAATGCCGTCAGCATCAATTCGAACCCTGCCTAAAGTGTCACCCATGATCAAACTATCACTCAGCAGCTGTGAAATTCACAAAAAGATACTCCCCGATAATTTTTTACCTCATTTGCAATATTTTTTTTTGTAAATAAAAATGATAATAATAACGAACAGTCACTTGTTGATTGAAAAATCATATAGTCTCGGTGAAAATCGAGCAAACAGTGCGTCTAGATCAGATGTGGTGGTCGTCCCACCACATCGGGGGCGAAACGCATTACTGGAGTCGAGGCCAACACAAATTGGGATGACAATCGTACACTCCAACCCAGAGTATATCCATTAATGAGTAGGGACACTCTCTCTACATATGCATTTCATACTACCACAAAGCAAAACGCAGAAAAAATCGTGCAATAAGTGGAAGCAGGTCGAAAGAATACTTTTTACCTGAATACGACGAATGCCTGAGAAGAAAAGGGTAAACAACACATTTTACCTGTACCACTACATACGGTTTGCTGTGTATGACGAACGATTGTGGGTTTTTTCATAATGCATTTTTAAAGGCGGTAAACTTGGATTTCGATGTGTGTACCTATTCACTTTATGCAGTGTGACCTGCTTTGCTTTTTTGGAAAATGGTTTCACGCTTCGTTTTTATGATTATTTTTTCCAGGAATTACAACTAATTCTGAACTCTTACCATTAATATTTCAATCTAAAATATGAAAATAAATGTTTCTTCTCTGTTCTGACTTCGCTTAAAATAATGCAATTCGATATTGGGCGCAGTAGCAATACAAATGATTTCATTCCATAATTGCTAGTTTTTATAATAACTGGTCACACTGGTTCTGCTGAGACAATGGGGTAGGTTTTTTCATAATGCGTTTTTAAAGGCGGTAAACTCGAGTGCTTATCAGTTGTGCGAAAGAAGTGAAATAAACACAATACAGGGTGACCCGTGATAGTTTTCGGTGCGAACAAACTACAGTGCAATTGTTTTTGGATTAAATAAAAAATGGGAAAACATATTTTCAAGTGTTTAGCCTGCGCGGTCGGGAACAAAAAGAAAATGCAACTGTAAAATATTTTTATGTGGATAATGGAGGGCATTAAGTTTAACTTTATTGGTTTTTTAGTGATAACTCCTGAAACTATCCCTTTTCTGACTCCTTTTTTGGAGGTGTAATTTTTCATTAAAATCTTTTTACGCGCTGTTTATTTTGCTTTTGTTTTGCTTGTACACATGTAAAATACATATATACGCCTTTTGGTTTTAAAATGAATGGTATTGCTTGTGGTCGAAATTGTGTCCTAAGTTATATTAATCTTTAATTCATATAAATTTAAAGACCCAAACAAATTCAGAAGACAATTTTTGGAAAATGAAGAGCAAATCAATTTCTTATGAAATGCATTTTTTAAGTATTGCCTTTTTCGATAAGTCTTCCAATAGGCGTATTTTTTTGGGAAGTGAGTATAACAAAACCAAAAGTGAGTTTTGCATGTAAAAGTAAAAGTGAGCTAGCTATAGATTTTCAAAAAAATACGCCTGATATAACTAAAAGGATGGCAACAGAATATAAATAGTCTTATTGGTATTTCAATTGACTTAATTGCCATTTTAAAGCAACCGAGGAAGAAATAATAAGTTGCTGACTTCATTTCAATTCATTTGTGAATTTAAAAGATCTTTTTCAGCAAAGTAGCTACATGGAGAAAATAGCCAACTGAAAATTTAGAGCTTTCCGGCGTTGAAATAAACGCTTTCAAAACTGAATCTGACTATAAAACTGCTGATTTCGGTAGTGAAAATGCGTTTTATTATAGGCGTATTTTTTTGAGAATCTATAGCTAGCTCACTTTTACTTTTACATACAAAAGTTTTATACTCACTTTTGTTTTTGTTATACTCACTTCCCAAAAAAATACGCCATTTTTTGTATGCTATATTAAAAAAAACGTCAAAAACGCAATTGTGAGTTGCAACTAAGTCAGCAACATAGTGTTTCCTCCATATTTACAGATTTTTAAGGAAGATGAAAGTGCGCATTTAACACGTTCGCCTAAAGAATTTTTAGATGCATTAGAAAGTTTATAGCAAAATAAAAAAAAATAATCTTGAAATGAAAATGTATTACCTACATATTAAAAAATAAATGTGATTGATTACTGGCTGTAAAAATCAAAACAAATAATTTCTTATAAAATGATATGTAGGCACGTGTTTGAGAGCATGACTTTATCAAAAAATGTAATAGAATAATCAAAAAAAAAACCAACAACAAGTATAAATATCTTAGCGTAACACACATGTAATTATAATTTTGTATTTAATAAAAATGTATGACAAGTTAAAAATTTCCCTTTTTTTAACGGAGCACCCTGTGCCATTTTCCGAAAAAATATTCCTCCTCTTTTCTCTCCCTCTCACTACCCACTTTATATATCCGTCTATTTCTCATGTCTGTGTGACACAGTAATACTTGCTGATAAGGAAATTGTCGAGAGTGTCCCTACTCATTATAATGGATATACTCTGCTCCAACCATAGACTAAATAACTTATACAGATGTCTCACCGCCATACAAATCGATGCTTGCACCAGAGTATATCCATTATAATGAGTAGGGACACTCTCGACAATTTCCTTATCAGCAAGTATTACTGTGTCACACAGACATGAGAAATAGACGGATATATAAAGTGGGTAGTGAGAGAGAGAAAAAAGAGGAGCAGTATTTTTTCGGAAAATGGCACAGGGTGCTCCGTTAAAAAAGGAACATTTTTAACTTGTCATACATTTTTATTAAATACAAAATTATAATTACATGTGTGTTACGCTAAGATATTTATGCTTGTTGTTGTTTTTTTTGATTATTCTATTAAATTTTTTGATAAAGTCATGCTCTCAAACACGTGCCTACATAATAATTTTACAGTAATCAATCACATTTATTTTTTAATATGTGGGTAATACATTTTCATTTCAAAATTATATTTTTTTTATTTTGCTATAAACTTTCTAATGCATCTAAAAATTCTTTAGGCGAACGTGTGAAATGCGCACTTTCATCTTCCTTAAAAATCTGTAAATATGGAGGAAACACTATGTTGCTGACTTAGTTCCAACTCACACTTGCGTTTTTGACGTTTTTTTTTTAATATAGCATGCAAAATAATAAAACGCATTTTCACTACCAAAATCAGCAGTTTTATAGTCAGATTCAGTTTTGAAAGCGTTTATTTCAACGCCGGAAAGCTCTGTATTTGCTGTTGGCTCGCAACTATTTTCTCCATGTAACTTTGCTGAAAAAGATCTTTTAAATTCACAAATGAATTGAAATGGAGTGAGCAACTCATTATTTCTTCCTCGGTTGCGTTAAAATGGTAATTAAGTCAATTGAAATACCAATAAGACTACATATTTATATTCTGCTGCCATCCTTTTAGTTATATTGGCAGACTTATCGAAAAAAGCAATACTTAAAAAATGCATTTCATATGAAATTGATTTGCTCTTCATTTTCCAAAAATGGTCTTCTGAATTTGTTGGGGTCTTTAAATTTATATGAATTAAAGTTTAATATAACTTAGGACACATTTCGACCACAAGCAATACTATTAATTTAAAAACCAAAAGGCGTAGATATGTATTTTAAATGTGTTCAAGGTGTTGAAACTTGAACTTGAACGTTAATTCAACCAGCGCTTTGGCAATACCTTGCCAAGACAACTTATATCTTAGTTATGTTTCTTTATGTGTGGCAATACTGTTTACTTTTTGAATTCCAACGCACTCTTTTAATTTTGCCTTTTTCCACTTCACGTGTTCATTTCTTTCTTGCACAATAAATTATATTTCAATCGTTTGCTTTTACCAATTATCTTTTAATAAAGCGCAATACAAGCAAAACAATAGCAAAATAAACAGCGCGTAAAAAAATTGTAATTCAAAATTACACCTCCAAAAAAGGAGTCAGGAAAGGAATAGTTTCAGGAGTTATCACTAAAAAACCAATAAAGTTAAACTTTTAATGCCCTCCATTATCGGCACATAAAAATATTTTACACCTTCATTTTCTTTTTGTTCTCGACCGCGCAGGCTAAACACTTCAAAATATGTTTTCCCATTTCCTATTTAAATTTCTATTTAATCCAAAAACAATTGCATTGCAGTTTGTTCGCACCGAAAACTATCACGGGTCACCCTGTATTGTGTTTATTTCCCTTCTTTCGCACAACTGATAAGCATTCGAGTTTACCGCCTTTAAAAATGCTTTATGAAAAAACCAACCCCATCGTCACTGCAGAACCAGTGTGACCAGTTATTATAACAATTAGCAATTATGGAATGAAATCATTTCTATTGCTACTAGGCCCAATATCGGATTGCATTATTTGAAGCGAAGTCAGAACAAAGAAGAAACATATATTTTCATATTTTAGATTGAAATATTAATGGTAGGAGTTCAGAATTAGTTGTAATTCCTGGAAAAAATAATCAGAAAAACGAAGCATGAAACCATTTTCCAAAAAGCAAAGCAGGTCACACTGCATAAAGTGAATAGGTACACACATCGAAATCCGAGTTTACCGCCTTTAAAAATGCTTTATGAAAAAACCCACAATCGATCGTCGTACACAGCAAGCTCCATGTAGTGGTACAGGTAAAATGTGTTGTGTACCCTTTTCTTCTCAAGCATTCGTTGTATTCAGGAAAAAAGTATTCTTTCGACCTGCTTCCACTTATTGCACGATTTTTTCTGCGTTTTGCTTTGTGGTAGAATGAAATGCATATGTAGAGAGAGTGTCCCTACTCATTAATGGATATACTCTGGCTTGCACTTCTTTGCGATCGTCAAACACGATTGTCTAACAAATATATGGTGGAAAACAAAACCCACCATACCTCATTCAAAAAGAAGGGTGGATTTGCTTTGCTATTGCCTTGCCGTTGCCAGTTGTATTATGATCGTATGCAGGAGTGGGTGCGTGCTGGAGTATGACATGGGGTAGGTATATTATTAGCTTTCGTCTTCGTAGGAGACCGGAGACGTATAGAAGAGGAAGAGGTTTGGTATTGGTTTCGGCTGGATACGTGTTGTTGCATTTTTCTAGATAGGCGAATGAGTATTTTGAGGAAGAAATTTACATGTTCTTGTGCATGGAAGTTGTTTCGTGTTGTTGTTTTCTATATTCCTATTTGCTTTATAGTGTCTCATGATTGTTGGGAAGAGGGGTGTGTGCCGTTTGGAGGTGTTCAGTTGTGTAATGCATGGTGTATGGGATTTTATTGTTGGGAAAAGGCACACAAAACGATTTGGGTTTGTGTGCCTTTTTCTTGACCTAAGCGAATGGGGATTTCGGTGATGAAACATTTTCTTCTGCACGGTCGATGATTTTTTGGTTGGCATCATTTGACCGTGTGTCAAAAAGTAAAATCGGATAAAGAACCAAGATTTAAACGTTTTTTAGTTTTATGTTGTAGGTAATATTGAATTACTGTGTAACCCTGGGTCGATAGAAGACTAGCGAAAGTTAAACATTCTTTAGTAAGTTGATGTCATGTATTTAAATAAAAACTAAACAAAATAGGCATTTATGTATGATTTGACCAAAATGAAGTAATAATGTACCGCAGTACACATATACGAATACAAACATGCAAATATCTACAATATGTAAACCTACATACATGCAAATACCTACACTGCTCTTAGCCTACTTTTGTTAAGGCAAACAATAACTACTATCAAATAACTGTTAACAAGCTCTAATTATGTTCATTTCCGATAAGCGAAAAGCTTAACGACACAATTGTTAGAGTCAAATATAAATAACTGATTAATTACGTAGTGTATAAACACCAGCATAGCCTTAACCAAAGTAGTTTCCAGGGGACACGAACGTGGACGTGGCAGTATATCGACCCCCACCCCCTCCCAAGTATTTGTATTTACAAAAAAAACAAAAAAGTAAAAATATTAACTAAAAGCAAACAATTAATTTATTCAATGAATGAACCAAGACCATAATCAAAAAAATAAAAAAAAAAGGTACATATTTACAGCAATCTAATTAGTAAAAATTAGAATATAAGTATGTTTGAATACAGAAAAAAAAAACTATAGCTTAGTCAAATTGGTTTATTCATAAATATTAATTTACTAAACAACAAACAAAAATTAGCATCTTCTAGCGTATTACAAAATAAAATTAATGAAATAATAATATGTATGTACATTATCACAAAAAAAGAAATAATTATGCTTATAAATTCATTAGATTTTTAAAATAGGTAACACAGGATCACAAAAAGTAAAATTATAGCTCAGTCAAATTATTAATAATTTACTAAACAACAAACAAAAATTAGCATCTTCTAGCGTATTACAAAATAAAATTAATGAAATAATAATATGTATGTACATTATCACAAAAAAAGAAATAATTATGCTTATAAATTCATTAGATTTTTAAGTTTTTGTGGTTTATGTTTCGTATTTTTAATTTTTTTGATGTTTTTGTCCATAAACCACTTGCAATGTTTCCATAACAATACTTTTAACAGAAAATTAACAGTGTCAATTTTATGTTGATAGCATTCACTTGATTTTTCAAACCAATCCGGATAATGCAAATCAGTTACTACGATACATCGATTTACAATATTTTCTCTAAGCTTTCTTGCAAACGGAAACTTCTCAAAGAAAGTTGAAAATATATTTATATGTAGCCTACATATTGCGAAATATTTTTCAGATGGCCAGATAAGTATTGTTGTGTCATTATGACTTTCATATTCTTTTAGTTTTATAAGAATTTCTGACATGTTGAAATTCTGATTGTCCTTAGTCATTTCTTCAGTACAATTTTCGCAAATAGTATTAACTTTTTTTATTGTTTTAAAAAAGCAGTATCCTGCAAAATACCTCACTGCTATATCATTAATTTCTGGTATTTTAACGCAAATTATATCATCATCAAGTGTTGTACTTTCCGCGTGGTTTTGAAAATCCTCAGCTACGTCGAATTTATACTCAGACTCAGTTTGTGCTTCCTCTTGAGTAATGACTATATAGTTTTCGTTTTCATTTTCCAAAACTGCTTTCCAATCTAGTTCAAGATATTCGGAATCATCTTCCTCACAGTTTGAAAATTTTGACTTAAATAAAAATTTTAAAGCCATTATTTTAGCTAGCAAGTTACCAAATTCAGAAGTACTCGGGTTGCTTTTATTTATATTTCGAGCCCTTATTTTTCAAAAAAGATTTTCCAGAGGGTCTTGATTAAATTTGTTGGCATATATATATTTCAATGATTCGTGATCAGCAAATAATTCCTTCCTTATACCAAGTATGCTTTTAATAGTCATTATCAAACCTTTGAAACAGAAAGGTTTTTTTTTTGCATTAATTGGTTCCAATGATTTGATGTAGTCTTGCATATTTTCTAAATACTTTATATTTGTATCATTTCTAATTAGAGCTGGTTTTCCATTTAAAATATCAAACATTTTATTAATTTTTTTTAAAAATTCTGCAGTCGGTTTCGCAAACTCTTTTATATTTTCAGGAAATTTGTTTAGTTTAATCAGCGCTTCGATTCCACAAGCAACAGATCTGCTCAACACTTGTGCCGCCAATTTAACATTCATTTTTTGAAAATTGGTAGGATCAATATGTGCGGAAGTTAATTGCGGGCATATTTTTGTCGAATTATTTTTTTCAATGTTGTAAATAAACGCAATTATCTTCCAACTTATAACTCCGTCCAAAGTTTGTATATTAAATTTTAAAAAGTTATTTCTTATACTTTTAATTAAATGGGGTACATCGTACATTCCATAAATAGTTTTATCTTTATATATAAAGGAAAATGTTTCCTCATTTAGGCTTAACTTATTAAATAAACTTCTATTTGTAGGCCCTTGGTCGCAACAAATGGCTTTTACATTTAGTCCTAGATAATGACATATGTTTATGCAATTTCGCAATTCAATTTCAAGCTTTTCTGTTGGTATATTGCTTGGACAAACAATATGATACAGAACTTGTTTATACCTTCCACATATACTGCGAAACATAAAAACGCAAACAGATTTAGCACAAGTATTGTATCTTTCATCTCTGCCGTAATCAACAAATCCATCAATTTGATCTTTATATTTGTTATAAGTTAAATTTGCCTGTATACTCATTTCATCAAATATTAACACAACTTCTTTGTCTTTTGGCGAAAATGTTAAGATACTTTTTTTTATTTCCTCTAAAACACCATTATTCATTCCAGGAGATAAACTCTTAAGTTTTATCCATCTGTGAAGTGAGGAAGGGTGTGGCAAGTGCAAATTCAGTTGATCTCGAAGAAAATTGTATCCAGATGATGAACGAAAAAATATGCACTGCGATATCCATTTTTCATCCTCGGTAAATTGCCGATTACTTTGGGAAAGAATAAGCTTGGCAAACGTTTTTGTATTATTATTTACACTTGTCAACAAGTCGATTCTTTCTTCTATTGATTGTTTTTCAATCTCTCGTAACCTTTTATTATTTTGTTTCAATCTGCGTGTTTGATTTACAAAATTGTTTCTTACTTTGTTATTTTTTCGAGCCCTTAGTTGCAATAAATTATTCATTTTCGTAAGTTTATTAATTTTCTTTATATACAAATGCTGTTTTTTTATATTAGATATACAATTCGTGCATACAAAATCGTGACACTCATTTTCAGTATGCTCCATAATCGCTGAAGCTTTATTAAGTTCTTCAATGCTAAAATCCATCATATTGTTTTTTTCTGTTCGATTATGTTTCGAGTAAGATATTATTACTTTATTAGTGTCAAAGACAAGATCACTATTTGCATCATCGTCGATTTCATCTGTCATAGACATATCGGATTTTTCTAAAAATAAAGTAGGAATCGCTTTTCCTTTTAATTTCTTTTTACCAAAATACTTTGCTTCAAAATGTTGACTACAGATGAAAGGGCGTTTATGATTTTCTATATTTACACGCGATTCTCCTACCAGTTCCAACCATTCTCTATACCTTTTAGTACCTCGGTTTGGAACTTTAAATAATTTTATATCTGCAAATTTTGCTGCAGTTGCATTGCAGGAAATAATAACGCACTTAGCTCTCCAAGCCATTTTTCTAAAAAGAAAAAAGTTTCTTCTTAGGTATACCACTCCTAATGCTGTATTTACCTAAAATCTTTACAATTAAAGAAAACGTATTTGCTCACCCTTTAAAATAATCGAACTGTTTTGACTAGCACTGCACTACCTTGTCACATTCACAATATAAATTCATATGTATTTTTAAATCAATTACACAGTCACTTTGCTAGTTTCCGTACCAGCCTCTGATCAACTTGTGGTCGTTTATGACTACTGTATGGGGTGTGTGCATAAAATCGATGGTTATACCAAAACCACACGGTCGAATGATGCCAACCAAAAAATCATCGACCGTGCAGAAGAAAATGTTTCATCACCGAAATCCCCATTCGCTTAGGTCAAGAAAAAGGCACACAAACCCAAATCGTTTTGTGTGCCTTTTCCCAACAATAAAATCCCATACACCATGCATTACACAACTGAACACCTCCAAACGGCACACACCCCTCTTCCCAACAATCATGAGACACTATAAAGCAAATAGGAATATAGAAAACAACAACACGAAACAACTTCCATGCACAAGAACATGTAAATTTCTTCCTCAAAATACTCATTCGCCTATCTAGAAAAATGCAACAACACGTATCCAGCCGAAACCAATACCAAACCTCTTCCTCTTCTATACGTCTCCGGTCTCCTACGAAGACGAAAGCTAATAATATACCTACCCCATGTCATACTCCAGCACGCACCCACTCCTGCATACGATCATAATACAACTGGCAACGGCAAGGCAATAGCAAAGCAAATCCACCCTTCTTTTTGAATGAGGTATGGTGGGTTTTGTTTTCCACCATATATTTGTTAGACAATCGTGTTTGACGATCGCAAAGAAGTGCAAGCATCGATTTGTATGGCGGTGAGACATCTGTATAAGTTATTTAGTCTATGCTCCAACGTTATTCATTCATAAATATGTTTATGATTGAAAGTAGTTTGGTTAAAAATGATAATAGTTTAAAAAAAAACATTCTTCAACTATTCCCACAAGCAATTTGATGAAGTTATTAGGGTCACCTCATTCGTACGTTAACCTATCCTCCCCATGCTCCCCGTGGCATTATTTACTTTGATATCTGTAAGTAGTTTAATTTTCTCGGAGGCTACTATCTCACGATAAAAATCCTCACATGCCCACTGCATTTGTTCTACAATTGAATGATTGAAAAGTCTTTTAAATTATCTTGAAATCTTTTACAGATTGGTATCTCTAAATTTATTTTCCAACAGAAAATGGAAAACATTCAATGAATATATTTCTCCCAAAAGATTACTAGTTAAGATTCAAAAATTCACTGATGCAATCTCTTCCGTTGTTTTATTTTATTTCCCAGAATATAATGGTTGCGTAGCTTTGCAAATATTTAAATAGAACCATTAGGCGTAAACAAATTCTCCATCTGATTGTCAGTAAATTCAGCTTAACTGTCGTCTATTGTTTAAGGCTTCCTTTAGAACATTTCCTGGAACATTTTCTAAAACAGATGGCCAGTCATGGAGAACGATTATAGGAGCGGATATAAATTTCAATATGCCATTCCATGCAGAAAGCCATAAGGGTGATCAACACTCAATGGAAAATTCTCCCATTGCTTAGGTATATAAAATATACGATTACTGAAGTCGAATTTTCAACTTGGAAATTATCTCTTCATTCAATGGTCGCCAAATTGGAGCACTGGTAGGGAGGATACGTTATTTATGAAATATCTGCACATGATATTTTTGCCTCGAATGTCTCATGGCACACAGCAATCTATTAGATTCTCTGATGTATGCAATAAGGGGTAGGTATTCAATTCATACCTTTACGTACATAAGCTTGTGCGTTATGCGGAAATGTGATTAAAATTTACGATCGTCCTTGGCCAGATTGTACCTTTGATTTGGCAATTTCCATACAACCTTTGATAGACTCATATTTTATTCATTGATTTGTGAATGAAAAGGTTGTAATTTAATATTTACTCCGTGTACAGTGTACACACAATGATTAAACAAATTCCAAAAAAAAAACGGTGGTACAGAAAGCAAGAGTCCTTGCAAAATGTTTCTTTAATCATCCACGGAACAAAGGCATTCGCAAATTGCACACAAATGGGATGTGGAAAACAAAAGAACACAATAACCAACTTATTTGTGTTCTCATCTTTGAGTCGTTTACCTTTCCTTTCGCCTGTTCCCATCGTCGACCCATAAAAAGTGGGTCGAAGTGAACGCGTATTCTTTGGATATGTGTGCTCATTTTCTTTATAAAAAAGCCACTCTAATGCGTATTATACTCCTGCCGTATACCTTGGTGAGATATTGCTTCTGTGTCTACTTTTTGTATCGTTATAATCCCATGCGCATTGCTATTGCTTTACGTTTTTTAATGGTGTTATTAATGCCTCAACAAACTGAGTGTGATGTGTCACATTGAAACAGTTTGCTGACAAAAAATATATGTGGGTGGCAAAGGGAAAGAAAGCAAAAAAAAAAAAGGTTAAATCGTAATTTTGTCGTCGTTTTCGGGACCCTTGGGTATGCGAAAATGAAGAGAAAGCAATGAGAAGTATGTTTACTGGCCTTGGAGTCCTTGTTAGGCTGTCGAGAAATTGCAATTTGTTCGTCTTTGTTTTTCTGCACACAAATTTCGAAAAAATACCTTCGAGAAGAATTATGAGTTCCTTGATCCATTCAAGAGGACTTTGACAATAAATTTACAACAGATATTACCAAACCACTCGAAGAGAAAATCTGGTTACAGTGGGACGTCAAAGGCATGCCTGCCTAATCCTTTTAAAAGATAAAGTACGATAGATACTCTGTTGGTGCATCCAATTTATTTCGAGTGCCAGAAAGATATGGGTTTGATAAATTGATTGGGTAGGTACTTTGTTATTGATTTCTTTGGTCTTTGGAATTGTCGAATGACAATATTATAATATTTCTTCAAAATTCCGTCCCACGTTTGTAAGGGAATTCTATACCTCTATTCTTTGTTTGACAAGATACAATCACAACACAAAGAATCCAGTTTTAGTTTCATGTCCACATATTTCCAGTTTAATAAATCAAATTACTGTTTTTATGCATATCGAGCAAAATCGATTCCAGCTCCGTTTGTGTGCGATGATATGCACGAGTGGAAATTGGTTGCATTCGTAGGATTTACAATTTTTCCTGTAATCAATTTCTTTCACTAGAAAGGAGCTAAAAGTGTTAGCCAGAGGAACTTGTTCGTGTGGAAAATATGGACTAAGAGTCAAGTATAATGGTCAAAACTGCAAAGTAATTTCAGTTTTACATAAAACTTTGACCTTTCAAGGGCAGAGTAAACCGATTTTCATCAACTTGCAACAACAATTTCATTATAAAACCTACTCAAATTATCTAGTATCGATTTATTAATTTTTAGCGATTATAGATACCATGTTCTTGGAACTCCTGCCTCTCTCTCTATCTGAACATTTAAACGGAATATATTTTCGCGAATGAATGGATGTATCTTAAGCCTTCATTGACATAAGTCAATATACACTACCGCTCATTTTGCATCAACAAAAATCGAACTTTTAAAAAAATAAAGAAAAATACCTACATACCTTACCTATCCGTATAGTAGTTTACCGTATACGTAACGTATTGGTATTTTATATTTTTATGTGAGAATGAGGGTAAATTCAATACGGATTTACGCTAAAGCTATTGGACACGATATAATATACTCTCTTAGTCAGCTTATGAAGTTTTTCATACTCACCAGTGACGATATGAAGAAAGGGAAATATTAATTGAAATTGGGATTTCATTGTACGAGTATATGGATTTAAAAAATCCTGTCGAATTTTCGCCAATACATCATAATGAAGTAAGAGTGATTGTAGGTATTAAAAATGCTTCCGCTTTTCACAAATAATGAATAAAGATGTCTTTAATCTGAGCTACCATTTCAATGAAATAAATTTGTGTGTTTTGTGTGTCTTGCCCAAATCCGTAAAGTAATAGGAAATTTAGCTTCAACAAACTTTATAGATTATGGGAAACGATATTATTTTGTAGTAGACCATCGTAATCACCAAGTTTTTTAATAGATTTTCGATAGTTTCGGCCTCTATTTCACGAATACCTTGACCAATTTTATTGATTACGTAAGTCATTTTTGAGGGCCCTACGAACTAAATCCCAACTGGAACTAACTCCCACTAGCCAAAACGAACTAAGTCCCAGAAAATTTGGGACTTAGTTCATATGAACTAACTCCCACGATTTTTAGGAACTAAGACCCAACTAAGAATGAACAAAGTCCCAATATGAGAATGAATTAAAGCCCAATACTCCCAAATTATTTAAAATAAAACGAAAATTCACGATTTGAAATGAACTAAGTCCCAAAAATGTTTAATCCAGCATAGGTAGGTGTATACTTTTGTTACAAGATACAAAATAAGGGTAAATTAAATACATATGTATAATACAATATTATTATTATAAGTAAACGTGAATTATATCAATGATCTTTGTGCGGCACAAAGGACATGTATATCCATCGTTCGAACCTTTGGCGATGCTGTCTGCTTGCAACTTCAAATGACATTCGCTGCAAATCATCATATGCTTGCATGGAAGAAGGACGATGTTTGGCTTCATATCAATGCAAACAATGCACAAAGAGTTGTCGTTATTCATACGGTGAACCTCTGTAGATACAGTTTCAACTTCATCTTTATCTTGATTATCATATCAAAAATAAAAGTTTTTTCAAAAACTGAGCTGGCTTTGAGCTTTAGAAAATTTGAGAAAATAAAAGTTAAAAATTCGCGCGAATTTTTAACTTTTATTTTCTCAAATTTTCTAAAGCTAAAAAAAAAGTTTTTTCAAAAATTGAGCTGGCTTTGAGCTTTTGAAAATTTGAGAAAATAAAAGTTAAAAATTCGCGCGAATTTTGAACTTTTATTTTCTCAAATTTTCTAAAGCTAAAAATAAAAGTTGTTTCAAAAATTGAGTTGGCTTTGAGCTTTAGAAAATTTGAGAAAATAAAAGTTAAAAATTCGCACGAATTTTTCTAAAGATAAAAATAAAAGTTGTTTCCAAAATTGAGCTGGCTTTTAGCCAGCCGATCAGCCCGACAATTACAACGCAACTACTCATTAATAACTGCTGGTACATAATGCAAACCTATGTATGTACTGTACAAAATCTACAAACCGTATTTGTATGTCTGATTTACATTTGAACCCGTTACCATTCCTAATTTGTTAAGAACATTCTTTTCACAAAATGAACTAACTCCCACTTTCAACAGAACTATTTTACTCGAAACAAGTTAAATGAACTAACTCCCACTTTCTCAAATTGGGACTTAATTCATTGGGAATTTGTTCATAATGAACTACGAACTATCCCCCAAACATATGAACTAAATCCCACTGAATATTTGGTGGGACTTAGTTCATTTGGCTAGTGGGAGTTAGTTCCAGTTGGGACTTAGTTCGTAGGGCCATTTTTGGATTATTAGCATGATCTCGGTTTTTAACCCTAGAAGGGTAATCTTCGTCGATTCGACGAACATCAATTTTATTTTTTCGATTTTCTCTTCGATCTTTATTCCGATCGCATCTTCTCTCAGTGTCATACCAGCCATCTCTAAACTCTAAGGTCTTCTAGTAAGGCCTAAAACACACATGCGATTTCAATTTGCGCGACTGCTTAGTCGCAAAAATTTAAACACACACATTTCAATTTCAATGTGAATGCGCACACATAATTTTGGACATAAACAGACGCGCGATTGAAATCGCATGTGTCTTGGTAGTCTTGTTTTTATCGAAAAATGGCGCCAATGTTCGTCGAAAGGACGAAGATTACCTTCTAGGTACGTAACTTTTAGTGTTCGATTCGACCTAATATAAAAAAAAAATCCACCAAAATTAACGAACAAATAAGAGAGGACAACGTAGATGCAATAAATGTACCTAAAGAAAAGGGAACATTTTTACATATTGTCCTTAAAACAATGGCGCTTGGCCAAGTAATCATACGATACGTACAAGGAAAGCATAGGCTAGTAGCATAAAGTTGAGCTTTGTAACAAATGCTCAAAATGAATTATTTTTTTTCCGATATATTTTATTTATTTTTTCTTAAATCAGTTAACTTTTAAGTGCTTATGATTTTATATTATATTATCTTTTTTTTCTATTTTTTATAAGAAATAGTTTGAACTGATCTAAAAAAAAAAGAGGTTCTATAGCATTCTTCAATATAAAGGCAAAAGTTATAAAAAAATGTTTTTTTTTTTTAATTGTTTGCTTAAAAAAAGAAAAGGTCTGTTAATATTAACTATTAAAATTAACAAGCATTTTGTGCACACTTTTCGTAAAAATTGGAGTCCGAATGATTACCTTTAATGTACTAAAAAATATGATCCTTTCTAGGGTTAATGAGACCCAAAAAAAAAGGTATAACTAGTCTCATAAACTTTCTTCACAAAATTTGGGTAGACCACCCGCAGTTGGTGCATTGTTTTAATCGAAATGTCTGCTTAAAATTATCATTTTTTCGGCAACACAGCACCGATTTTTGAAGCCAATTTGCAATACATATTAGCAAATTTGTTCAAGAGTAAATCGATTCATTTCGAAAATATAATACTGTGACTACAATAGGTACTGAGTTTCTGTAATTTTTTTTAACGCATAGGAGCTGTCGGTGTCAAAATAAAATATGTGAATAAAAAAGACTTCAACGGATAGCTTACCCTATATAAATATAGCCAATGCAATGGTAAAATGGCAAAATATATACGAAGCATAAAATTCTCTCAGATGCCAATTTGACCTAAATAGAAAAACATTTTTTCGGTTTGCATATCTTCTCTTTTTGCGTTAAAAAATACACAATGTAGTTGGGAATTCATTTGTTTGTTTATATATTTAAAGTTAACTATTTTTATTAAATTTTAATGTTGGGTTTTCTCGTTGTTTCCCTTCAAAAAAATCTGAATTTATAAAATAGAATTTAAAATATTTAAGATTATTTCAGTTGAAAGATACATACCCTATATAATACGGTGACCATATTTGTCGCCATGTTTGTGTAGTTTATACTCAAATAATATAATATTACATAGCTAATGGTTCATGTGCCCCCCTTTAAGGGGCAGGGGAAGTAAAAATCTAAAAATTCCTTCTAAATTTTGCATTGTCTTCACAATCCAATCATACTATGGAAAATTTTAAAGTTTTGCAAGATTTGAGCATAACAAATTTTTCACGAAGTGAAGTTAAAAGCCTTTAAAAACGCGATAGATGTCGCTTTTTTATTTACATGTTACTATGCAAACGAACTTTTTTCAACAAAATGTTTCTGTTTTGATTACGTTACTATAGAAATTTGTATCTGACTGCGGCATGTGTTTCTTTACCTGTCCGTAAAAAAATTAAAAATTTATCTGCTATTAATTTATCATTTTACAGAAAACTAACATTATCCGTGACTTCGTCCCCATCTCTGTTACAAAAGTGTGTGTTTTGCTACGCGCTTGATAGGAGATAGGACGAACAAAAATGTTCCTTATGAAAACTGAATCCTTCTTTTCCCGTCGCTAATAACTCGGGCTTCAGGCAAAATTTCCAAAATGAGGAAAACTGTTTTAATTATTTCTTATATAGAGTACTCAAATGGGGTTTGAAGTCAATAAGTCAATCGGATGTAAAATACGAAATTTTCCATACAAACTTTGACCCCCCTTTTCCCCCGTTTGTGGTTGGAATTTCTCCAAATCCCTTCTAAGGGCTTAGGTACTTTGACCATACTTACAATCAAATTTGTTTCAAAATATGTGTTTCCTAACTCTTACCGTTTGGACTGGGCGCCCGTTGATCTGCAATAAGTCAGGACAAATACATTTTACGATATTTCATCGAAAAGACCATCTCAAGGATTTCTACTTCTGACAATGTAGAATTCTATTGGCAAATGTATTGTTGACATGAGTTTCGTCAAATTTTAGTTTATGTTCCGATACTTCGTAGAGTTCAGTTGCCCAAATATTAATACTATACATTTTTTTGTCAGTGTTTTAAAGGACATTTTCAAAAATAAAGGACAAAATCCGTCCTTTATTAAAAAGAAAAAAATAAAGGACAGGGGTAAAACAGAAAGGACTGTCCTTTTAAATAAAGGACGGATGGTCAGCGTACCTATATATCATACCTTATTGTGTGATTGTGATGGCTTTCCATTGTAATTTTATGACGAAATAAAAATCTATCCCCCGTATTAATAAATACCGAATAGCGGCGAATTGGCTTTATCACATCTGATAACTCGTAATTCTTATTCATAAACATATCTTAGTTTTCACTGACATACTTAACGAGCGGATAACTTAACTCACCAAATTCGGCGTATAGAGAGTGGTTAGCTTACTCAGACTCACACACAGAGCTAACCTTGTCCAACTGCTACCCACATAATTTCAAATACACGTATACCAACAAAAAGTTCGATTGGACGCGAGAAATTTAAAAGCTGAAAGAGAATTTCAGAGAGAATCTAAAAATCGCAAGCGGAAGCACATAACATGCTCTGAGCATGATAGTGTCAGCTGATGGAATATGACAGATTTACAACCATGTTTAGTACAGTTTGGACGCAGTGCTGTCGTGCGTTTAATGATAAAGAGTGGATAGCTAATATGGATATAAGATGTATTTATAAATAATAAAAGTTATCAAACGAACAAGTCCACTATTCGTCTGCTAGCTATCAGATGGATTAAAGAGCGAATAGGGCTTTCTTATTAATACCGCTGTATCTATTTATCTATTCTTATTAAATTGGATCTAAACTAATTATTATTTTTTTGTTTCTTTTTTTAGGTAAGTGGCATCACCTATCGGCAAGTATGAGAAGTCTTATTACATTTTTCTTATTTAACTTCGTGTTTAGTAAGCTCAATGAAATACTCCAAGTATTTTCTTTGAATAAAAAATATAGTTGGCACACACAAGGGGTCCATAATCCATATAGAACCCTATTCGTAGATTTCCTCAACCGCTCCTAAGTATGAGTTTGATGTTTTTGAACTAATTAAAATGTAATGGTAACAAATCTTACATTTTACTCCGCAGCTTTGCAATGTCGTTTGGCACTTTGTCAAATAAAAAAAAAAACGAAAACTACCTATTAGACCTTATTTCTCTCCATGATCTGTGTTTCGGGCAAGATTTTGAATGTGTTTTCATATGTTTTCTTCGAGGTTTAGCCGAGTAAATTAAATTCTCCAAACATTCGTGCTATTCCTCCATTAGTGCTATTAAATTTAATTGGCTTCTCAATTTTGAACGAAATCCACCCTTTAATTTAAGTAGAACGCCATCGAAATTAAAATCGATTACAATCACAAAAAGTCGATAGGTTAGGTTAGGTACATGTTATTATCAAATATGGCAGAAAGAGAAATTAGCAAAGTAACGAGTAACAAGTTCCTCTCTTCTCTCGAAACAGCTTATAGAATTTCCTCTTGTACATGGTGATAAGTTAAATTTTTTTGTTAAATCATTTTCTTTTAATTATTATCGAAAGATACTGCAAGTACGCGAGGGATGCTTCTGCAGTAGTGGTGACTTTAACCTGATCTAAAAAACATCCGTGGAGGTCTGACTTTTGTCATCCCGAATGTGATAGCACCTATAGTCGTTCGCCTAATTTAATAATTTAATTTTGATTTGTTTGAACAAATTTAAGAAAAAAATTCGACAAATTGTCGGATTTGTATAACTATACTTATTTTGTTTAAGAAAAATGACTTACTTTCTTGTACTTAGCTAACTCTTATACATAGCCAACTCTAATAGTCCTTGGTCGACCACGGCCTCGACCCAATAAGATCAAGAGGTTTTACCCGCCTTAATCTCGTGATTACATTGATAGTATTTAAAAGTTATATTATTTTTTAAGCTATTGTGGTTAAAAAGTCTACTTTTGTGTCTTTGAGCAACTTTTTTAACTCCATCTTCAACCATTTCAATATTTAGATCTCAATGTAGATCAGCGTTGCGTATGTATCAAGGTGGATTAACTATGTTCTTTAGTACTTTATTTTGAAAGACTTAGATTGCCCACATCTAGAGTCCGAAAGTTTGTACTGGTTTCAAAGCTTGCTTGTATATTACAATGTCTTATTGAAGTTGGACAGAGATGAGTATCTCATTATAAGCCAATACATTTCACTGTATCGCATGTTCAACTCAACCCCCTTTTTTCTTTACATGCGCTTTCCGACTCAGTTTAGCGTCTCTACAGTCATATTTAGCTGTATTTGAGTATTCCACTACATTGTTGCTTATGTATACTGGAATATTATATATAGTACGTTCTTAAACGTAAAATTAATATGGCCAGACTTAGGGTCATCCAATCTAATCTGACATTTGTTTTGTCCATTCAGAGGTACTGTTTATTGCCATTCGGAGCCTTTTTGTTTCTTTATCAACAGTTGGATAGCATAGCCGTCTGCAAAAGTGGCTATAATGGTTCATGTTCAGGCAGACTGCTATAGTGAATAAAAGGTTTAGCATTGGACATAGGACACTGCCTTGTGGTACACCAGCCTTAATTTGTCTTAATGTTGAGTACTCTGTCTTCGGTTTAATTCTGAAAAATCTATCTGATATACATATACTCCATAATTGTCGAATACTGTTCGGCAGTTGCTTTTTGTAATTTGGGGATCAATCCTTTCTGCCAGACTTTATAAAAAGATTGTGATATATGTATTAAGAAATCTTGTAGAGCACACATTTTTCTCTTCAAATGCTTTTTCGGTTTTATCTGTGATTCTATATGCAGTATACACCTGATCAATTGTACAGTGGGGTCAAATGCAAAAAGTAGATAGAAAAAATACACATATTTTCCAAAGGTTGTTCAATAGAAATACGTACGGATATAAAAGCTGTGATAAATAATGCATACATATTAAGGCACTTCAATTTCGGTAACTTCCTTGAACGTTTCAGCGCAATTCGCAAATCAGCTGTAAATTCGGGCATACAAAATTGGGAACATAACAAGTATAACTCATTCTACGGCTTAGACAGGCCAAAAAGGCTATTCAGCCGTTTAGGAACGCTGCCCCAAAGATACTTAATCTACGCAGGTGCGATATCAAAAGTTGCATACGTTACCATGATATTACCTTAATAAAATGAATTTAATCGAATGCCGACTTTGTCTTGAGGAAGACGAAACAGCTGAGTATATCATGTGTTGATGGAAATAATTTTTAATCGAAATAATAACTAGCGAAAAATTAAGGAAATCCTCTGCTGAATTTATCATGAACTACATTAGGAAAGTAGAGACGCCTCTGAACTGAACTAAATTTAATTCTGACACTCCAAGTCCAAGCGTAATTATAAATCTTTTAGGTTGACGTTCATTATATCGCTCTGCCGAGTCAAAAGTTAAAAAAAAAAAAACTATTATATAATGACACGCAGAGAAAATAATTAATTGCTCTAGGACTTACCCTATATTAACTTTAAGATAAATTAACTGTCACTTGTCCTTTACTTGACGTCGCTTAAAAAAAAAAACTAAACTCTGACCTTATCTAACACTACAATTAATAGTTTCTTTAAAATTAGTGCAAATCACCCACAGACTATTACTTAAACGTCTTAGTCTCTAAACAGTTTGCAGAAAAACATCCCAAACATTAATCACTTCCTTCGACAAGGATTCCATCTAACCCACCCCCGGGAACGTTTAAAATAATTTAATTCATTTTCTTATGGTTGCCATTCTATGCAATCAATCTAAAACCTATCAACCAGTTCTTTGATTACTAACAGCTGTATAATATACTGCTCTTTGTGTTTGGTTAATTAATTTCGAATGATTTTATTTCTCACTCATACAAATCAATAGTTCAATCAAATTTAATTGGCTTCTTAGCGTAATGGCTCGGAGAGCATTAATCATGCCTTTGATTATTATCGCTCAGTCGAGTTCACATGATTACATGAATCAGACGCTGTTTGCCTCTTTCGACTTAAAAGGATAATTTAATTTGGATAATTGCTTCGAATTGGATTATAATGCAATTAAGTACCGACATGAATTCAAATTTAAATTTCAGCCCTATATATATTTCTGATTCTGATGTTTATCAGAAGTGTAGAAGCAAGAGATTCCAGACGAACTAAATTTACCAAAAGGATAATACTATACATTAAATAGAAGGCAGAAGACCTGATCCCAAGGATGTCATTCACTGTAACGCACAGCCTTAAAGAATTGTGTCTTGTTGTAAATTTACGGATTTCAAGGAAACATTATATGTATAATCACATAATTACACAATTAAGAAGACGCTGTCTGGAATAAATGACAGTGTTGTTTTTTTGTTATGTACGCACCAGGAGAATCCTTAATGAATCAAGGATTACACAGAAAATTGGGTAGTTCATTGTCGCTGTAAATGAGCAAACAATTTAAGGAAATTAAAAAGAATAAAATGGATTTTAGTGCTGAGAATAATATCTATAAAAAAAAAAAACATTATAAAAAGGGTGATTTGATTACATTTGAAAAATATCTTCAAGGGATTACCCATGGATTGCAATGGATCCGTCAGCCATATCCAACAAGGAAAAACATAATTTTAAAAATTGGGTTCAGAATAAAATAAATGGCACGGTCTCTAGTCTCTACCAACATCAAGATTATTTCGGTCTGTAGAATCCTTTATTTGATAGTAAGAGGCTGTGATGCTATTTTATGAATACGGGTCGATGCGATTTTTTTTTTCGTTTTCCTAATAGAGACATTTAAATAGATGTAAATATTTTTTTTTGGAAAGATTTTGTTGAAATATTGTACCAACATTTATTTAGATTGCCAATAAATGGCCGCGTTCTATATGACTAGCGGCATATCAAACTCCTTATAAAACAACTGCAACTGCTACCCTGCTACAAATTTCCTTTTCAAAAACTTGTATATCTTAGAATAAACCATTTGAATTAAAACAAGTAAAAGTGTTATCATCAGAACTACTTAACGTTAATCGACATAGACAATTTTCAATACAAACCTGTGGTCGAGGCAAGATTAGAAGATGAGTAGAGCGGCTTTCGTGCCGGCAGAAGCACAACCAACCAAGTTATTCACTCTCAGAATGGTACTTGAGAAGGCTTGGGAGTATGCTACACCTGTTTACGCATGTTTCGTAGATTTGGAGAAAGCATACGATCGAGTCCCTCGAGGGAAATTCTGGAGTGTATTACAGCAGTATGGAATTGATGGTTCTCTCCTGAGAGCCATTCAATATCTTTACACAAACTGTAAAAGCTGTGTTCGGGTAAACGGCGTTAAATCAATACCTTTCACCGTGGGCGTTGGACTTCGCCAGGGGTGCGTCTTGTCGCCTCTCCTTTTCATTACCAATATGGACTGGATGTTACAGCGCAGTCTTGGCGAGGAACGTTCCGAATTGGGAGATCTGAGGATAAGTCATTTGCTCTTCCCTGATGACTTGGTCACCCTTGGATTCTCAGACTGAACTTCAGCGCGCACTCGATCGGTTTGTAGCCGTTTGTGATGTTGAAGCTCAGATGAAGGTAAACGTGAATAAATCTGAAGTGATGGTCTTCTCGCCTGTTCAATGCACTCTGCATGTTAGTGGAGTCCCATTGAAACAGGTGAAGAAGTTCAAGTATCTCGGGGTCTAATTCACGAGTGATGGAAGGAGCAATGCCGAGTTTTCCTGTAGGATTAGTCAGGCTGGATCGATTTTGAGACAGCTTGGTCATTCTGTTCATCAGGAGGACTGAACTTGGTGTCAAAGCTAAGTTGTCAGTCTTTAATTCGGTGTTTGTTCCAACTCTTACCTATGGTCATAAGGTTTGGGTAATGACCGAAAGAATAAGATCGCGAATACAAGCTGTCGAAATAAGATTTCTCCGTTGTATTGCTGGTGTGACCCGTAGAGATCGCATCAGAAATACCAGAATATGTGAGGAACTCAATGTCGAGCAGCTACTTCTCCGAACGGAGCGATCCATGCTTCGGTGGTTTGGTCATGTTAAACGCATGTATCCGACTAGAATTTCACGACGTGCTATGGAATCCGTACCATCTGGTAGGCGTCCTCTAGGTAGACCAAGGAGTAGATGGTTAGATCAAATCCATAATATCTCCTATACCCGTATGGGGATTGCCCTAGATGATTTAGAGTCGATGGCGGAGAATCGAGAGCTATGGAGGGTCCACTTGAGCAACCTTGATGGACAAGCGGACCATTGAAAGTGATGATGATGACCTGATGACGGTAAAAAGAAGTTCTCTCACAAAATTTCATTCGCCTAGGTCGATTTGTTTGGACGCTATCGTGTTTTCAACAGACAGACAGACAGACGGACATGGCTAAATCGATTTAGAATGTGATCCTGATTCAGAATATATATACTTTGTAGGGTCTCCGTGACTCCTTGTTGGCGTTACAAATGTAATGACAAAGTGAATATACCTTCCTGTGGGGGGTATAAAAATAATAATTTAAAGTGGAAAGTAGATTTCCTATATTCGAAGCCTCATCCTGTTTTATGAATACCCATACCTTGTACGCATTATTTTCATTTCCTGTCTATAAATAAATTTAAAAGCATTTTCTTACTAATAATCCCTAAAATTAACTCAAGCTCCCTTAGACCGATATCGAAAAGAAAATAATTGCCCATCACATTACGACCTATATACCTGCTGTTTAAGATTACTTATTAATTAATTACTTTTTCTTTTTTACAATATTTTGCAACGTATTTTATATAGTTGGAAAACATAATGAATTTACCCTATTGTAGTTTCATTCTCCATTCATTCCGCTAAACTAAATTACTAAACTACAATCTGTCACTTTGACAGACGTTTTCCATTTTTCATCTTTCTCTTTTTTTCTAACCTCGCTCGGAGTAACAACGTTGGCTGTAACAACGAAAATTGGAAACCAAAATTAAATACTTGAATTTTATAATAAATAAAATAAAAAACCAAGAAAATAAACTTACGACCTTATAATTTTAAACATAATTTTTGGTGCCTCCTGTGAGGAAAGCCCTTTTGCTCGAGGATCTCGCATTTGCGGCAAGATTACATTTGGATGTAATTTGGTAGTTTCTGCTACACAATTGTTGGCCTTTGGTGGCAGTCGATTTGCGGCACATTTGACAGTCATTCGGTTTGGATTTTATATTTTGTAAACCCATTAAATAACTTCGTCTTTATTTCTTTCTATAACCATGGCTGAGTTAAAGCTGAGGATGTCGGCAGTGACAGCAATTAAGAGGATAAATGAACGCGTGCGTGGGGCTAACTTTGCCACATGTGATATTCCCCAGATAGAACAAGAGCTGAAATCTGTTGCAATGCATTTTAGCCGCTTTGTGCACAACCATGAGGCGCTAGTTGGTACGGCTACGGACGAAGAACTATCTGCTCACGATCAATTGTGGGAGCAGGTAGAAACGAGCTATAATGATACATGCATAGTCTTAAATCGCAAAATGTTGGAATGCAGGGCCTCATCAAGCACACCAGTAGCTGCTGAGCTATCACAATCATCCGATGCGCATAAGCTGGCTCATGCGTCAACACATATTGCTTCTGAATTCGACATCAAACTAGACCCAGTAACGATCCCGAATTTTGATGGATCCTACGCCAATTGGCTCGCTTTCAAGGACGTGTTCGAGGTGCTGGTACATGAGGCCAAGTTCCCAGAAGCATACAAGCTGAGCAAACTTCGACAGGCAGTCAGTGCAAGTACTGTGCCGCTGATGGGTGGACTGTATTCTGGTGGATACGACGAAGTGTGGGCAGCGTTAAAAAATCGATTTGACAACCCAAAGCTATTGGCCGAAATCCACGTGTCGAGGTTCATCAACATAAAGGCGGCAGTAGACGAGACTGCAAAAACTTTGCTAACAGTGGTTGATACCGTCCAGGAGTCTCTTCGTGCATTACGGGTAATGAAGCTCCCTGTGGACCAATGGGATGCATTAGCGGTACCAATAGTTGTGTCAAAGCTACCTGCCAGTACGCGACGGGAGTGGTGCATGAGTTGCGACTCTAGTGAGATTCCAACACTTAAGGAACTTCTTGAGTTTCTTGAAAAGAGGGCCCATAGTCTCTCTACAGAAATTGTTCGCATTCCAAACCGAACTGAACCCTCGTCGAACAGACAACAGCATCGTGCTCAACATGTTGCCAAATCGTGTTTGGTTGCAACGGAAGGTACAAAGTGCGTCTACTGTCAAGGACCGCACCGAATCACAAGGTGCCAATCCCTATTGGCTATGAATCCAGATCAGCGCTTTGAGGCATTGAAGAATTTTGGTTTGTGCTTCAACTGTCTCAAAAATGGACATACTTCAAGACAGTGCTCTTCAAGTGGGTGTCGTCAATGCAATCGTAAACACCACACGTTGTTCTGCAGAGACGGTAGTGCTCAGCCTGCAGCTTCGTCAACGTCAGATTCCCAGTCGAGAGTCGCTACAACCACTTCGGCGACAGTGGCCGTACAACCACCTTTGTGACTAGCCGACCCTGTGGTGACTTTCATCAATGGAGGACATCGTACTGTACTTCTTGCCACAGCACGCGCTTATGCGTTTGGTGATATACATGAGCAGCGCTTAGCTCGTATTCTCTGCGATCCAGGATCGCAGGTAAGTCTCATATCCAATCGTTTAGCTAATCTTTTGAATCTTCGCAGACGCAGTTGTGAGGTAGCTGTTGAAGGAATAGGCGCTCTAACTCATACTCGTAGTAAAGGCAGCGTTTTGCTCAAACTCAAGTCAACATACTCCGAATTTACATTGGACATCAATGCGTTAGTAATTCCAATAATCACATCGACAACTCCAGCGGTGCAGGTTGACGTGAGCCAGTGGAAACATTTAGCGGGTCTTCAATTAGCTGATCCGAATTTTGGTACACCTGGTGGTATAGACGTACTCATAGGGTCCGATGTCTGGGGACTAGTCATCCGAAATGAAGTGATTCGAGGTAGAGATGAAGAGCCACATGCTCAATTAACTGAATTGGGATGGGTTGTGTTCGGCCCAGCTACGAAAGTATCCTCATCGGCGCTTCCAATACATACATTCAGTACTCAGGTGTCCGATGATGAGCACGATTTGGACGAGCTCATTCGGAAGTTTTGGAATCTCGAAGAAGTGCCCGAGGATGATACTAGGGATGACGAGTGTGAACAAATCTTCGTAGCGACTCATTCTCGAACCATTGATGGCCGATACATGGTCCGTATCCCATTTCGCAGTAACGCACCGAAACTAGGCGATTCTTTTCGAGGTGCATTACGGCAATTTTATTGCCTGGAACGTCGATTGGCTGGTGATGACGATTTGCGAGGAAAGTACGTAGCGTTCATGAGGGAGTATTCAGCGCTCGGCCATATGGAATACGTCGGTCAACCTGGCGACCATTCCAACGCCTACTACATTCCACATCACGCAGTGACAGCAAAGTTCCGAGTCGTGTTTAATGCGTCAGCCCGAACGAGTACCGGTGTCTCTCTGAATGACACGCAGTTAGTGGGTCCCACTATACAGGAGTCTCTACTCAACATAATATTTCGTTTTCGTCGCTACCTGATCGCACTCACTGCCGATGTCGAGAAAATGTTCCGGCAAATACTGGTGGCACCGGAGCATCGGCAGTTCCAACGCATTCTGTGGCGGGAGTCACCTGACGAGGATCTTGGCGTATATCACTTGACCACGGTAACTTATGGCATGGCTTGTAGCCCATTCAATGCAGTGCGTACGTTAACTCAATGTGCATTTGACAATAGTGGTGAAGTGGTGGATTGCAATCAGGCTTTGGCGGCACGGAATGCTATCTTGCGATCGTTTTATGTGGATGACTTCTTGACCAGCTGCAATTCTATCGACGATGCGGTCTTGTTGGCTACCAATGTGGACAAAATACTTTCGGCTGGACATTTCAAGCTTCGAAAATGGAATTCGAATAGCCTGCAGGTAGTTCAACATATGACGGGGGAGAAGTTTCCGGCGGATGGGGAGCACATTATTGAATCGGCGACATCTTCCGTGCTTGGATTGAAGTGGGATCCATCGAGCGACGAACTGTTCTACCGTGTGAACCTCGTTCAACCTGCAAAGTCCCCTACTAAGAGGCGTGTACTCAGTGAAGTATCCCAGCTGTTCGATCCTACAGGTTTGCTCGCACCGGTCGTCATCACAGGCAAGATATTTATACAAGCGCTTTGGTCAGCGGGTGTTTCTTGGGATGCTCCTCTACCAACAGATCTTTCTAATAGATGGCTTACGTTCCGCAATGGACTCAATATTCTCAACCATTTCCGTGTGCCCAGGTGGCTGGGTATGATGGATGGGTCAACAACTACACTCCACGGCTTCTGCGATGCCAGTTCACGAGCGTATGCTGCTGTTATTTATGCGGTAACTACTCATCCGGATAATACCGTTCATGTGACGCTACTCACTGCTCGTACCAAGGTTGCTCCACTGAATGGTGCTACGATACCCCGCCTCGAGCTATGCGCAGCACACCTTTTGGCAGTAACGCTTCAAACCATTCGTAACGCTTTAGGTCTGCAGAACGCGCCTTATTATTTATGGTCGGACTCGAATATTGTGCTATGCTGGTTACGGAAACATCCCACAACGCTAAAGCCGTATGTTTCCAATCGGGTTCGACAGATACAGGAACTTACATCAATCGACCGATGGCACCATGTTCGGTCGGCCCAAAATCCTGCTGATTGCGCGAGTCGGGGCATCGGAGCAGATGAACTTTTGAAGCATCATCTATGGCTACATGGACCGTCGTGGCTGTCAGAGAAATCATTCACTGCAGAAGATAGCAACAAGCTTACCAACGAAGAACTAGTCACTGTACAGGAGGAAGAGAAGATATCGGTGCGTGCCGTGGTAGTCACAGTTGCGCTAGAACTTACAACACGAAGGCGAGATGGTAAGATCATTCCCCTTAATGAGCGTTTCAGTTCACTTCAGCCCCTTCTTCGCACAATCGTGGTCATTTTACGTTGGCTGCCAGGACGCCGACATCTGCGTAAACAAATTATTACTTCTGATGAATTAGACGACGCGTTGCGAATACTTTTGCGCATAGAGCAGCGTAATACATTTTCTGCTGACATCAATCACCTACGAAATAAATCCACTTTGTCCACCTCCAGCCGATTGCTCGCATTAAACCCCTACCTCGATGAAGATGACATGTTACGAGTTCGTGGTCGCATTGCCAACGCATCGGTATCACATGACCACCGTTTTCCCATCATCCTCCCGAAGACTAGTGCGCTGACTTGGATCCTCATCAAAGACGCTCATGATAGGACCCTCCATGGCGGTACTCAGCTCATGCTCCACACACTTAGAAGTCGCTTTTGGATTCTCCACGCGAGACAAGCAGTTAGGAGTTATCTCCACAAATGTGTTGTCTGCCGGCGTCACCGAGGTGCCACCCTCACGCAACAAATGGCGTCGCTACCAAGGCACAGGGTAAATGCCGCTCGACCGTTTTTGGCATCAGGGGTTGACTACTGCGGTCCATTCATACTTCGAGTCGGAACGAAAAGATCCCGTTCTACCATTAAAACCTATCTGGCTATTTTTATATGCATGGTCACGAAGGCCGTACACATTGAGGTGGTAGACGATCTCTCATCACAGGCGTTTTTGGATGCTTTCACGAGGTTTGTTAGCAGACGTGGACCATGCCAAAACCTCTACAGTGATAACGGCACGGCATTTGTTGGTGCCAACCGCATACTCCGGGAAGACTTGGCGGCTTGGAGCAGCGAGCAGAATCAACAATCGCTGGCGAATAAAGGAACTAGGTGGCATTTCATCACTCCCAGCGCTCCGCATCAGGGTGGACTATGGGAGGCGGCGGTGAAGTCCGCGAAGCGACACTTAGTTCGTCTAGTTGGCGGACAGAGTCTGTGGTATAGCCAACTTCAAACATTGGCCGTGCGTATAGAGGCCTGTCTCAATTCTCGGCCGCTAACGCCATTGCATGACGATCCAGACGACAAATTTGCATTGACCCCGGGAGACTTTCTAATCGGAGCCCCACTCCTCGCAGTTCCAGAGCCCAATCTTACGGATTTGCCTCCTAATCGTCTCAAGCATTGGCAATGGCTTCGACAGATACACCAACAGTTTTGGAAACGTTGGAGTGATGAGTACTTGTCTACGATGCAAACGAGAGGCAAATGGCAGCGACGGATGGAGGATGTCAGAGTTGGTGACATCGTCTTAATACGCCACGACAATTTACCACCGACTTACTGGCGATTAGGCCGAATTACGGAAGTTCATCCGGGCAGTGATGGATTAATACGCAATGCGACGTTAAGGACAGCACATGGGATATGCACTCGAGCGGTGCAAAAATTATGTCGACTGGTGGAGTCTTTTGAACCTGACGGTTCAACCGGGCAGGATGTTTAAGATTACTTATTAATTAATTACTTTTTCTTTTTTACAATATTTTGCAACGTATTTTATATAGTTGGAAAACATAATGAATTTACCCTATTGTAGTTTCATTCTCCATTCATTCCGCTAAACTAAATTACTAAACTACAATCTGTCACTTTGACAGACGTTTTCCATTTTTCATCTTTCTCTTTTTTTCTAACCTCGCTCGGAGTAACAACGTTGGCTGTAACAACGAAAATTGGAAACCAAAATTAAATACTTGAATTTTATAATAAATAAAATAAAAAACCAAGAAAATAAACTTACGACCTTATAATTTTAAACACCTGCCATTCCCCATAATACTTTACTAAGAAACAAAACATGTTTTAATAACTACCTTCCATTACCATGGTAAAGGCGAATCACTTAATGCATAAAGCCAGGCTGTCCATTAAATTGGATTACAAAACTCAAATATGTAAATGGCACATGGCGCCCATTTTAGCCAAACTGTTTTGTTTTGTTTGAAAAACAATTTAAACGTTCAAATTCTAAACTGACACCACCTGTATTATGGCATTTCGTTAAATAATTCATATAAAAAAAAGTCTGAAATTATTATACACATCAATGGTTGCGACAAAAAAAAAACAAAATGTAATAAAAGCCACGAAGCGAACCTTTCAGAACAATAATTCAACTGTAAAATATTCCCTTTACAATTTGGCCCGCCTACTTGTAAAAGTTCAAGTTAGATATAAAATCATTTTTTATTTCGACGCCTCTGCAGAGAAACAGAACGTTTAAACTTGTCAATATTTTGGGTTGGCTGGTATTTTCGTTTGAATTTTATGATCGGAATTGAATTCTTTGAATTTGCTTCTTCAAAGCGAACACGAATCTCTTATTGATTTAGACTTTTATTTTTGTTATATTGCCATTTCAACGGCTTTACAATTGCCTTTTATCTTGTTATGTAAGGAAGCTGTTAATAAATTTATATTTTTCCAACCTGCTAGTCAATATTTATGAGTTAACTGCTTTACACCGATTATTAATTTTCACAAAGAAATAATTAATTTCACGATAATATCAATCTGTTGAATTCGTAGAATTTGAACGAATATTAGCTGCTGACATTGGGGCAATCTTACTGTGGCAATCTTCATCAGACGAGAAAGTATGTACATAATTTGCGTTCTTCAAGAAGTTGTGGTTGTGGAGGCTTTGTATACCTACATAAATTGTGCCTTTCTAGAACTCGATGTGGAGGCAACTTTAAGAGTTAAATGTATGGCTTAAGGGTTTCAATAATTCTCTTGGTATAATTGGAAAGATTAATAGATTTATTAATAATAAATGAGCAGAATTATTTTTAAGACGATGCGAAAGGAGAGCCAATTTTATAAAATCAAAGGGCGCGGTAGTGCCCCGGCCAAGTTCTCTAGTAAAGGCACTAACCCTTTTTACAGGAACAAACTCAGGCTGTTTTCGACCTCCCTCTGACTTTGGAACCAATTGAGCCAAAACTTGTAACAATTACCAAGCCCATCAAAACAGTCCACCTCACCAAATTTAATCCCTATAGCCTTAGTGGTTCTCAACATACAAGACTTAAAAAATCGCAAAAACCGTAACTGACTCACTCACTCACTTAGATGATCATCAAAATAATGAAGCACTTCCGGTCATCCTAAAATCGTGAAATTTGACAGAATGCTAGATCCTATGGTGCATATACTGGGAAAAGTCCAAAACTTGGGATTTTCTATCCAGGAGGCGTGGTATCTATCCGCCACTTTTGAAAATGGGTAATTATTTATTTGGGCCACTTCCCATTGCCGTAGAAATTTGGTAGATAGAGCGATAGAACTTGCAGTTTACGAAAGGAGAAATAATATCAAAAATTCAAAACTTTGCAAAAAGTAGTGAAATTACACCAAAAACATAAACGTAAATATAAGAGTCAAGTTGGTAGGTTTATTTGGCAAGTTTTTCGTTTATAACTTCATTATATTGTACAATATATTAGAATTTGAAAACTTGCCAATTTTTTTTAACATTCAACTTTCTTAAACTAAGAACTTGCCGTTCATTTAGATCTCATTACTTTTAGTGGCTGACTAATTACGAACCTAATTTTTACTGTTCTATATAAGAGAACTTGGCTCTTGTGTTTACATTTATGTTTTTTGTGTGATTTGTTCTTCGTAATATACAGGGTCCGCCAAATAACTTTTTTTTTTTTGAAAATGCTATAAAATAACTGAATATTTTCTCAAATTTCTTTTTTTATTTGAAAGTACAATCCTTCCGGTTAATAATGGAAAATAATTTCATTCAAATGGCTGCCTCGGCTGGCCATGCAGTAGCCTACACGATCGGACCAATTTTTAAGCACATTATCGATTGTGTGCAGCTGTATTTCACCAATGGCTTCACGAATATTGTCCTTTAAAGAGTCAATTGTGTCTGGCATGTCGGCGTAACACTTATCTTTTACGGCACCCCACAAATAATAGTCCAACGGTGTCAAAATCAGCTCTGCGGCTGATAATGCGATCTTCAAAAACAGGGCGCAAAACATCGAGTGTAGCTTCGGCTGTGTGGCACGTAGCGCCGTCCTGTTTACACCAAATGTTGCCAATATCCTCCTCTTCAATTTTTGTGAACTAAAATTCGTTCAACATGGCCCGATAACGATCGCCATTGACTGTAACGGCCACGCCTTGCTCATTTTCGAAGAAAAATGGCCCAATTATGCCTCTGGACCAAAATCCGCACCAAACAGTGACTCGTTTTGGGTATATCGGCTTTTCAATGTATGCGTGCGGGTTTTCTGTGCCCCAAATGCGACAATTTTGCTTGTTTACATACCAGCCAAGATCAAAATGAGCTTCATCGGAAAATATGATTTTTTTTGGCAAAATCGGCATCTTCTCTAAGTCGATCGCAGGCCCACTTAGCGAAGCATTGGATCTGGATGGTCAGTTGGCTTCAACTCCTGAACCTATTTGACTTTTTATGGCGTCATACCAAGGTCTTTATGCAAAATTCGTCTCAATGATGTCTCCGAAATGTTCAATTGTTGAGAACGACGGTGAATAGATGTTGACGGCGCTTTACGCACACTTTCTGCCACAGCAGCAATTTTCTCGGGTGTACGCACTGTTTTTGGCTTTTCACGCTTTGGTTTATCGATGAGGATGCCAGTTTCTTTCACTTTTTTCACAAGATAACGAACATACGAAGTTGATGGTGCTTCTCTTCTTCCAAAATTCGTACGAAATTTTCGCACACATTCTGCAACATTACCATGATTTTCAAAGTAATGTCGCAATATTTCCCAGCGTTGTTCAAGCGTATTCACAACCATATTCGTTCAGCGGAAGGATAAAACTAATTATCTGTCAAATCAGGACTAATAAGCGGCTGTACCGATTTGAAAAATTCAAAATTTTAGTTAAAATGACCATAACCAACTTGACTGCCCACACATACTAACTTAGGTGTCACTACATTCCGTAGCCGACCTGGGCCGCAACCAGTACTCTTCATCAGATAGGTCGATCTGTTCATCTGTTGGACATTTCCAGTGGAGTATGCTGCTATCGCGTTGTCTCTATGGCTTAAAGTCAAAGACTCTTTCGTCCAGGACTCCAGGGTGCTAGGCAAGTGCCCATTCGCTGTGCATGTTCTAGCCATCTTAGAAAACTGATTCGCATTTGTTTTAATAGGTTGGTGCTGGTGTATAGCTCGTCGTTAAACCAAAGCAAACTAGATTACAAATTTAATGAAGACCTTTTCTCTTAAACAAGCAACTGAAAATATCTTCATCCACTTTAGATATAGTCCAAGTTTTAGAGCCATAAAGCAGTTGTATTGGGATGATAAAAATCTTAGAAAGAATTCTCTTTAGTTATTCGCAAGAGGGCTCTAATACTCAATTGTGAAAGATCGTATTTTGTATGTTGACCTGTGAATTTCGCACTTTTTCCTTAAGTATGATGTTTGCAGAGTTAGGTCCACAGAATAAAAACAACGAGACAATTTATATTTATTTTCAAATTTACTTTATTTTATTTATTGAGGCACAACTTGTCATTTATAATTCGCGATGCAATTACCTATTCAAGGGCTAACAACAGAATGACTAAGAAAAAGATAATGCGAGAAATAGATTGGCACAGCAACAGCAACAGCAACTTTGACAGCCACAGCGCACTTTTTAGAGCCCCTGCTTTTAAATGGCTGAAGTTACATTACCACAGCAACATCGACATCGACATCGACGTTAGAGCTAAGTCCTAAATTCAATGTTGCTGTGCAACGGCTACCAACACCACGGTGACTTTTTCAGTTCTCTCAACTTTCGAATGCTGACATACTGAAGGTGCAGCATCATTACCAGATATAGACAAAAAAAGTTTCAGCAGTTTACAAATAATTATTCTTATAATAAATTATTTATAAAATACTATTTTAATTAATTTTTGTTTTTATTTAGATTGCCTTTCATTTTCGATTAGCAAAAGAAATCAATTCTTTTTTGTGATCTGCAGGCGTCAAATTATTTACTGTCGGTGGGACGTGATTTTGAATTCTAGTTTTACTATATTGCAATGTGGAAACGAGTTATCTACTAATTCAATCGTCGTGAGTTGTATTAAAATTAATGTTTGACAAGCTATTAAAAGAAAAGTCATGTACCTAATATCATTTTTTTTGTCGATTTTACCATTTATTTTGGAAGATATAAAAGGTAATCTGGCAATGCTGCGTTGCAATCAACTCTCAACAAATTTTGTTTTCCTCCCTTGACAAAGTTGCTGTCGATGTTTCCAATGTGTTTCATGCGACTTCTGCTGTTGAAGTTGCTGTTGCTGTCAAAGTTGCTGTTGCTGGTGCTGTGGTAATCTGTTTCTCGCATAAATCAAATATTTATTTCAACGTGAACATGTTTTCTTGTATTTGTGTGTGTGTGTAAAACAAGTTACACGCAATATCCTTTTTGTACCTCGCAGGAATTTCATCCCCCATCTGACGCCGCTCATCTGCACAACTGTGCATGTCAGCCAGACAAACTAACTGTGCAGCAAAACAGTGGTGAGATGGCAAACTAGCGTTCATGTGCACTGGGTTGACTGCAGTCCAAAAGCCCGTATTACAAAAGCCAATAAAATAAAAAACACCGTAATAATCTACTGTAGATTTTGGAATGATAGCAAACCCGTAAAAAATACAGGCTTTTTGAACATTTTCATTTACGGGCTTCTGCATTATACAGGCTTTTATTTTATGTTCAGCATTTACGGGCTTCTGTAAATAGGTACGGGCTAATGTTTTACGGTCGAACGTATTGTTCCGTGTGCTGCAAGTAAAAAAAAAATCATCCTTAATTTACTGTTGTTGGCAGATGATGAAAGGTCACAAACAGCGTTCCCACTTCAAATTTACGAAAGCGTAGTGCCGAGATGAAGAAAACGTAGCTAAATCGTAATGAAATATGAAAACTAATTGCAATCTCCATAAGTTTTAAGCCCAATACGATTATACGACGCGCAATACACTGAACTAGGGGGGGGGGGGGCTTATTATGGTTCTATGATACGATTCTCGATCTATGCAAAAATGGCCTCGTTCAATGTGCTTAGGCACCTAAATATCATAGAATTAGGCAGTAAATCTTGCCTAACACACGAAACTTCCCTAGATTTGCAGTCAAATCGACCAATCAGAGGCTGTTGACCAGCTAGGCAACAGCGTATATTGAACGCGGCCAATTAAAACATATATCAGAATTTGTTCATACCTATGACTATTTTTTTATCACATTTGTAAAGAAATGTGAAAAACATAGATAGGTAAGGCTCTATATGACTAGGCTGACCAGACGTCCTCTTTTAAGAGGACATGTCCTCTTTTTATCTAAAAAATAATGTCCGGTATCTATTTGAAGAAATGTGCAATTTGTCCTCTTTTTGGGATCTCGCAGTTTACGGGACCTTTCGACACTACAAAACTATAACAAAACTTTTTTTCAACACTAATTCAGAAATTTTCTGCATCTTTCTGGTTTGAACACGACCTAAAATTTGTAGTTAAAGCTTAGTACGCTGCTCGAGCTAAATTTTAGCTCCCATATAAAATTCTCTCTAAAATTTAGCTGAGCTAAATTTAAGTGAATCCATTTAGCCGAGCGGTACGTTGCGCACACAGACAAGGAAAAAAGAAAGTGAATCGAAAATTATAACACTTTTTCAGCTAAAATTTAGTTTGGCTCAAGCAGCGTACTATGCTTAAAGGTGAAAATGAATATGAGATGCATTAAACGTGAAAAAAATGTGGTATTAGAAGTTTTTTCAAGGTGTTTAAAATATCTCTTCAGAGGTGGGGCGAATCTCTGGACGAGTTTCATTGTTTTATGTACATGGATGGATTTAAACAAAATTCCGAACAAATTAAACGAAAATAAATTGTCTGACCAATTTTGTAACCTAAAAATATTTATAAGGCAAGAACAAAACAATAATAACTTTTTAAATTCACCTATGCACGAAAAATGGGTAGAATACTTAAAAAAAATTAATACAATATTCAATTACACAGTCAATTTTTCATACCTACATTGCGCAGTTGTTTTTTTTTTTCAATTCCTGCAGATAGGTAATGTTGAACGGAATAGAAAGTCGAAATTGTAAAAGCATTTTTTTTTTGTAAAAATAATTTTAGAAATATGCCCTGCTCAGAATTTTACGGCTATAATTATTCTAAAACCAGTAAGACAATTATCTTCGACTATGCCGAAGCTCAAATACCCGGTACTGTATTATTGTAAAAATAAAAAAATATTTTAGTACTAAAAAAATATATATTTGTATGGGAGGTATGGGTAGTTTTTATTCGATCAAGCTCATTTTTTGTCAAAAAATTTTAAATATTTTTAAAACAATATGTGCAAAGTTTAAACTTGCTATCTTTATTGTAGCTATTTAAATTTAATTTTTCACATCAAAAAGCTATATAAATCCGATATTTTTGTATGGGAGGTAGTAGTAGTTTTCATCCGATCTTGCTCATCTTCGAACTCAGCCGCAGTTTGGTGGATAAAAGCTTACGTACCAAATTTCAAGTCGATAGCTCTTAAATTACGGCCGTAATCGTGCGGACGGACAGACGAACAGACAGACGGACATCGCTAGATCGACTAAGAAAGTGATGCTGATCAATAATATATATAGTTTGTCATACCTACAACGCCTCCTTATGTGCGTTACAAATGGAATGCCAAAGTGAATATACCCTCACCACAGTGTGGTACCGGGTATAAAAACCCGACAGTATTTGAATTTTTCATTTAAAATATTTGAATGTGTCCTCTTTCCTGGTGGGCATGGATCTGGTCACCCTATGACTCACAATGGAAACCAAAAATAAGCGCGGGCAAAGTATTCTACCTTCAAAATAAATAAACCTCGAAAATTGCAAATTAAATTAAATTATTTATCACTTCACAGTATCACAGAACGGGAACCACCTTGTTACCACCATTATAGCGCTGAAAAGTGAATGTGTTCAATTAATCGCCCTGTTGTCAATGCATTCAGACAACTTTTTAAGGGGATAATATTTTAGAAATCAGTATTATTACGTCCTGAAGGAATTTTATACAAGAAATATATGGATACGAAGTCGAACGAAAAATCGTAGTGTTTCAAAATTTTTCGTAGTGACGTAATGATTTTGCCGAACTAAAGCAAAATCGTAGTGAAACATTACGATCGTAGTGAAAGTGGGAACGCTGGTCACAAATAACTTTTGCAATAAAATCAGGCAGCGCTTCGCAATTAAAACTTGAATTTACAAAGTGCTATATCTCATAGAGGTCTAAAATTACCATCTTTGCCTCCTTGTTGAGTGAAGTCAACAGTGAACCAAATTTTACTTTTCAACTTCAAATGACCGTTATCAGCTCGAAAAGTTGTCCCTTGTTAACAAACAAATCAACTACAGAAAATCGCTCTAGATGTTTACTAATTTTTACTAATTAACTCCGGCATTATTCCACCCTCTCACTGCAGCACTGTGTCGAATTATGTCAGTTTGCCATCGCCATCAACATTTATTTGTCATCTTTGTGCGTAAATCTTGTAAATCGCTGACAATCTGTTTGCACCAAAGTTTCAAGTAAAACTAAGTCTATCCAATTTCAACGGAAGACCGACAAAATTGTCTTTCACACAACACCACAAGGAATTTATTTTCACCCAACAGCAGAAATTAATTTCATTACTGAATGCTCGTATTTTATGGAGCTGATGCCCATCCCCAAAGGTATTCTGTGTCCACCCACCTGAGATACAAAAGCCCTTATTCGGTTCGTGCTGAAAACGTCCTCCCGAACAATATGAACGCAAAATCATTCCCAAGGACGTTCTACACGTAAAAGAAAAGAAGCGTAAATCCTTCCCCGTAAGGCAATATTATGTACTAGTGACTATAATGGGGACGATAATCAAACCAAAAATGTAAAAGAAAATCGAATTAAGCAAAGAAGGAAGAAAGCAAAAAACTAAATTGAATTTAATTTAATTCGAAAATTCTGTATCTTAAAATGAAAATAAACCTGCCACTGCCAAGTCCGAGGGAGATATCCCACAATCATTTGCGCGCTGTTTTGATTCTGTTATCTGTTTGCCTCCCACAAATCGAGCGGTGGTGCGGTGAAATCAAATTTAATTTTCTGTTGACAGTTTTTCATTTATTTCGAGACTTCACGCTGAGTGCATCTTCTCACCCAAGTGAAAACTGTCTTAAGATTTGGTGTGAATAAGAAAAAAATACGATCGTCCATTGAAAGAGTGTACTGAAAGGAATGCACACAATATTTGAATCCCTTTTTTCAGTCTGTACGTGGCTAGATTTTTCTTGCTTTGTGCGGCTCCATTTAACATAGCAAATGGGTTAAGGTACAAAAATAAGTTCACAAGGCATCCATTAGAAAATTGAAACATTTTTCATTTCGCTTAGTGTTGCCGAGGTGGTGTCGGCTCTTGGCTCTGCCACAGTCTGAAGGACTAATTCATAGAAATTTATTGCCTTTAAACCCAGATCTCGGACGTAGTTTGGAAACAAAAAGTAAGTGCCTGGCGACGGCCAGTAATGTAATTAAGTTAAAAATATATATATTTCCTAGAAGTGGGGATGGGGACACACACCCTGGTGCTAAATTTGTCCATTATTATTGCGGGCGGTATTCAACGTCTCGAAAAGTTATCACTCTTATTGCCCCAAGGGGTCTGTTAGAAGCGCATTAGGTTTCGCTTTTATTGGCCATTAATGCGAAAATCTATTACACCTTGTTATTGAGCTAAAAGAGTTGGGTTCGTTATATGGTCGTTAATATTCAATCCGGGTTTGGGAGGCTTTTTATTTAACTCGCGTCAATGGTAGTTAGAAAAGGTTGAGTTGGGTTGTTTTTGTTTTTTTTTCTCTTTTTGTCAAGACTCATAATGAAAGTTTTCGTTATGCGGCAGAATAGCCCCAAAGGGATATTTGTTTTGGATTAATCGGATAAATCCACACACACACACTACAGGGTGATATGAGGAATTGTATAATTATTTTAAATTGAGAACACATACCTACATATTTGGCGACATTTTGAAAGAAGATTTGAGCTAGGAATTTGAGAAGGGTATACCTACCTATCAAAAAATAAATGTTAAAAAAAAAATACCCAACCTATAGTTTAAAAAGGTTCTACATATGTTAAACAATTATTTAGCTTACTTGTCAGGAAGAATTTGAAAACCTACCAATTTTAAGAAGAACTAAGAACTTGTCGTACTTTTATAGATCACATTACTTTTCGTGGGTGACTAGCTAAACTTGGCTTTTTTCACATTTATAATTTTGGTGTGATTTCACTACTTTTTGGGATTTTTTTTTCACAAAAACAGCGTTGAAACGTCTTCGCTTTTTAATATGTCAAAAGACGTATTATGGCTTTCTTTCTTGTACACTATACGCTAAAATTGTATTATAGCAGGTAAATAATATTCATTTTTATTCATATATTAAGTGGCTGATTCCACACCCTCTAAATGGAAATTTTTTATATTTCGATTTTTCCCTTTTTGTAAAGGGTGTCCTATAATTCACGCAAAATGTAATTTTGATAGAAAATACAGATTTTTTATTATAGAAAGCTTAAATTTGTTATAAATTCATGGAGTATGCAGATTGGGGCCATGTCAATATATGTTAAAGATGAACTCCAAAGTAAAATACAAGAACAATCCAATTAAATTCAATATTAGGTACACAAAAATATTTAAATTGAAGAAAAATACATAGCTTCCGATAACAATCGTCTACGTCACTCATGCTCTGTCTGCCAAACGTCAAATACCACCACATATATTTAATTGAACATCGGATAAATTGGCGCCACGGATTCGCTGGCAAGTACGTACTATTTTATTGAAATTTTCTTTGACCGTTTCGCATAAATGTGGCTGAATTTCATTAATAATACACAGGAAATCCCAATTTCCTTTTTCACGGCGTTGGTGGTCGTGGGCTTGTTTGCAAAACCCGAAAGAAAAAAGTCCAATGACGTTAAATCGCAAGATCTAGATGGCCAATTCTGATTGCAAATACCGCCGACTACACGATTATGAAATGACTCATGCAGTAATTGAACTGTACAGCCAGTATGGCATGTGACACCGTTTTGTTGAAACCACATATTGGTCACGTACATATCCTGTAAAAACTGGGTTATCATGTCACGATAACGAACAGCATTAATTGTTACTGGCTGGCAAGCCGCATTTTGGAAGAAGAATGGTCCGATAATGCTTCCAACCGAAAATCCGCACCAAACAGTCACGCGTTGTGGATGCATTTGTTTCTCAACAATTACTCGTGGGTTTTCTGAACTCCAAATGAGCTTCATACTCATCATCATCACTGTCATTGAGAATGCAACGAGCTACCAAGTAGACGTGTTTTTCTGGTCGGCAACTTTCCTAAAATAATTTCAACTTATTGCGAACCAAATCGATCTTTCTCTATTAGTTATTGATTTAAATCATAAAGCTCATTCAGCAAAATCTGAAGACTTTCCGTATTGGTGACATTTATATTATAAAATTGAAATCTAATTTTCCATTTCATTGTGTTTTTGTGTCAAACCCCTGAACCAGTGTCGAACCCTCTCCAACAGTGTCAAACCACTTAGTGCGAACCAAAACTACAACTACTTACAACTAGTTACCTAAATGTGTCAAACTCCTTAGTGCGAAGTAAATCTACAACTACTTACATAAATGTCTGGTAACAAACGGTTTACCACCAAGTTCGATATTCAGCACCGTAACTCTCCTCGAACTTCCATTGGATCGCCGCAACAAATTGCGTTAAGGTGGGTTTCCACATGTCGGTTGATTGACAAAGTTTGACAGCCCTCGCGTTTATGTCATTGGACGACATGAACGTCAGTTCATTTCCACTTATGCCAATTATTGGCAAAAAATCGTTTGTCAGTTGATTGACCAACTTATGAACTCGATGCCAATTAAATTTTCTCTGTCAATTATAGACAAAGTGACATTTTGTTTGACAATTCAGCTATTTCCACTTGTCCAGTGGTTTCTTTGTCAGTTATTGGCAAACGCTGTTAGTCAATTCATTGACAAGCAATTTTTCGCTATTTCTACTTGCCAATTGTTTAATTGGCATAAAAATACGTCAATTGTCAGTTTCAAATCGACAAGTGGAAACCCAGCATTACACCTTTATTATTTTTAAAATATTGCTGAACAATGGAAATGGGTTGTTTTTCCGTATAGCGTTCCATTTTTACTCACCCCGAAGTGTCAGGCAGCTGTCATATTGTTATATGTTTTTCGTTGGCACCACTGTACTATTAAATGGCGCAAAATGTTTGTGTGCAAGTAGCGATTGGTTTGCCTAGCGTGCCTTTGTCCAGCAGGATGGGTGTAGTTGTTCCAATTCTGACGAGTTCATCGGCCTTACAATTCCCTGGAATGCCTCTATGCCCCGGCACCCAAAAGAGGCGAATATTGAACTGTTCGTCCATTTCTGTAAAATATGATCAGCAGTCAAGGGATACTTGAGAAGGATTTGAAATATGCAGATATCTTTAACGGATGTCACGTTTTTCTTGAGATAATACATGCTTCTTTTACTGCCATAATTTCCGCCTGGAATACCATACAGTAGTTTGGTAGACAGAAGGTTTTCACGTCAGTAGATTCATCTTCAATAATGTATTCTCATTATAAATCATTCTGGGTGGTGACGAGAGAGTTCTTCTCAAAATTTAGGGATGCACTCTGTGTTTTTGGTTGAAATTTTCAAATTCTTCAGAATGGAAGCGTGGCCAAAGTTTTCCTTTGAACACTGTGGGGTAGGTTTAAGGCGAGTGCAATCGCTGCCATTTGATCACAGGGTAAGTCATTTTCTAAAGAAGGAGCACTGTATGAGAACTATTACTGTTGAAATCAAAAATTCATTTGAATATAGAATGCTATCTACAATTTCTCAAGAACTCCCAAATACAAGCACAAGTCTTCAATAGATGCGGGTATCCATTTTTCCATATTGAGCGTTTTCTTATTTTTTCCCTATGAGCCATGAATCATGATCTATGTAGATTATAGATCATTGAATTCCATGGTCTCGTACGACTTGATGCATTGATTTTGCTGGCGCAAATATCCATAACCTCCCGAAGGCTGCATTGAAATTGATTCAATTTAATTCTCATAAAAGTAATCCAATTTAATTGCGCCAGTGTGTACACAATACGTGACATGAAAATGTATATTTGTCTTCCGCAATCCATGAGTCCTTTGCATAATTTCAATATCAAATCACGTAACATTTTTATGTGCATTGTAATTCAATTTCCACCTAATTCGACATAAAACATAAAATTCCCAATTTATAGGTAGGTACATTATTATAGGATTCAGCTTGGTATCTGGCCAACGTAAATAAAAGGAGCAAATTTAATCCGAACACGATTTTCATTTCAAATGCAACCTAATATCAGACAACAAGAAATTGAATGTTGTGCGTTAAGACAATTTACGAAATTGCTGTCCCTTGTAATGGATCCGACAGTGTAGGAGCTAAAGGTAAGCCCAATGCACTTAGCAGAGGTAATAAGGATTTTTCTGTGTTAATATTAAAACACTCGGTGGTTTCTTTGACAACGAAAGGGTATATACGCAAATCATGGAATTTAATTAAAACAATTGCGAGAAAAGTCTATTTGATAGAAATACAAAATGACTACATCCGTAAGGATATACCCTACCTATACCGAGTACACACAGATTTTCCCTTTTCAAATGACGCAAGTAATACCAACTTAATAGCATACGAAAAAGGAATATGAAATGCAGTGTGATCAAGAAAGGATCAAGGAGATTGCATATACACCCACACATACGAGGACGATGCCGGGGAACAGAAAAGAACTCATCGTCATCGTTTGTGTGTCATGTAGAAATATAGGGTAGAACTTTTCTCCTCTCTATCTGTGTCATTTCAATAAGGACTCGTTGGAGCTAATGAATATGTAATCAGGTTAGCTTTCCCATTATGCACATTACACGATAAAGACGGGGGAAGATAATTTTACAGCCGTAATTGATTTCGGGGAACATTATAATTGTTCTGCGGATGGGTACAATTTAATTAATTAATAATACTCGTTTGCCAATGAGTTAAGGGCAACCGACACGCGACGCCACTCTGTGATGTCTTTTTTAATTGGCAATTATTTTTTCTAATTCATAATTCTGTGTGTTTATAAACAAATAAATATGTAATGAGTTGGTAATGACGCAACTACTTTAGAAGATTTTCAGTTTAAAGTGCTCGGAAAATAGTTCGTAAAGTGAGTTAAGTGTCATTTTTGTTCTGAAAATGTTGTCGCTCAACCAAGACATATTTTATGCAGCAAAGTGGGTGTGGGACTCTAATAGTATGGAGTCAATATCCGTTCAGAGTGTCAGGTTACGTTTTGCTTTTGACGTCAATTTGTGCTTCTTAACTGAGAAAGTTAGCCCTTGGGTGTCACCCGCCTGTTGCGCCACCTATGTATTTATTTATTTTTTCTTAACTGAGAAAATATTTATAAAATGTTTCGCTTTACTAATATGGCTTATCTATCAGAGAAACAGAATGTCAGAATGTGGGTAGCCATTAAATGTGACGCAAATCAGATAATATAAGAACTTGGGTTGGGTTGGGTATATCGATCAACCTATCTCTTTGATGCTGGCAGACACTGTAATCGAGAAAAAGAACGACGCCTGATACCCTATACTCGTAATGGATCTTTACAGAGGTAATCCAATGTCCAATCAAATGCCTATATAAACGGGGGGTAAGTCTGCCCAAATCACCCTCTGTCTTACAGTAAATCCAGTTTTGACTGAAATATTAGTCCAATCTATGATTCTGCGAAAAATCAAAAACAATCGCCTGTCAATGCAATGCAAAAGCACGTGTGATATAGTTGAGTGTGTATATGTATCTTTGTACTCCTTCTTTCTTTTTGAATACCCCGAACAAAATATAAATACATCTCATGGTGACTACCCTACTAACCCCTTGGGCGACAGAAAATATAAAAATAATATTAAAAGACCCAGCAAGGTGGGTATTATCTATCTACATACGGCGACCGTATTTTTAGGAGCCAAAAGCGAGACAAAAAAATTATGAAAATTATAACAACAAACGAAAAAAAAATTTAATAAAATTGTTGTATTGGGTTATTACCTCAATTATTATTTATTGAAGGGAGGACAAAAAATACAAAAAGATTTTCCGACATGACGTAAAAAATAAAAACCATATAATTCCATATCAATATCTCATTCTTAGGCCCAAATCCCCTTTCAATACTTTTTCTGATAATGTGAATACAGAAAGTATCCGATCCGCTACCCCAATACCAACCCTGTATCTATAAAGAGCCAAAATCGATAAGCCCCTATACAAAGATAAAAATAATTGCAAAATACATTTTCCTTAGTTTAATTTTAACATCTCAAGGGAAATTATTATGTATTCAAGTCGTAAACTTAAATCAAAACAGGGCACAAGCTTCATAATTATTTTAAGCTGATGTGTTGTGTTGCCTGCAGACCGTTTTTGAAAACTTTGACGATGAGGACATAGAAAAGTGTGCGATAGGCCTTATTTACAGTGACCGAAATAAATATAAGGACACGAAATGAGGAACTTTTAAGAGTATATCCTAAAGGAAAACAAATATTTAACTTATTCAATTTTATAATCAAGGATCCTCCAAGATTCTCAATAACTTCAAAAATTCTATTTGGCATAGAATTTATTAAGTTATGCAGAGCTTCATCGTTGAGCTCGTTCCATGCCTGGATTATTTGCGTTTTAATCTCTTCCACATTCCTGTACTGCCTACCATTCGAATACATTTTTCTAACCATGATCCCCCACATATTTTCGAGTGGGCTAATGTCGGGACTACATGATGGCCACGGTGAACACCTTGTCCCGCTAACTTCAAACCATTCGCGGACTGTTCTTGCCGTGTGAATGGGAGCATTGTCTTGCTGAAAGATAAAGTTTTCCTCCGACAGAATTTCTCCAAATTCGTCTAGGGCATATTCCAGCATCTCCCTGTATGTTATACTATTCTATTCATTCTGGGTGGTACCCACATCAAAGGGATTTTTTCATGGAATCCAAACGCACCCCAAACCATCACGCTTCCATCTCCGGAGTGCCGGCCGCCTCATTTTCACTGCTTTTTCGTCTCGAAACGAAACACTTGCTGCACTCTTCTTACACCTACTGTAAGACCCAAATTGCGCCTCATCTGACAAGCATTCAGCTTGTTTCGCCTGTCTTCAGAAATAACATTCTTTTTACGGGCGCTAAGAAGGCTTGGTCGACCGGGTCTTGTAGCAGAGCCATAATTTTCACCCGAATTCAAAATATTACTCACAACAACGGTATGGGATCGTGCTGTCTTGGTAGGAATTGACCGATTTGATAGGCCGTGCTGGGTGCTCTTTCTGAGTTCGGATAATTGCCTTTTCTTTCATGGTCAAATGGGTTCCGCGGGGTATGGCTAAATTAAGATTCAATAACCCTTATCGCGAATAATATTTCCCCCGGAATGTTTCCAATTCAGCAATTTGATTTACATTGCTGACAAGGGAAAAAATTCCATTGGAGTTTGTTTGCGATACCCCTAAATAATTTTCATTTCTATTCTCGATAAGTGCAATTTACCTGTGAAATTGTCGCTTAAATATTTTTACACACTTCAAATATGAAAAAACCTTAATACTCTAAGATAAACATTACTTATTTCGCTTTTTTTGCTCCACTTCTTTAAATATTAATGACGATTTAATCTGTTTCTAAACTGCTCTTCTAGGTAACGGAGCATTTTTTTCTATTGAAGAGAGAATTATCGTAATGTGAGCAGTTCAGTCATTTCATTTATTTTGAAATACCTATACACATTAAGATATAAAATCTTATAAGCTAGTGATAGGTTATACATTTCAAAAAGAGAGCTTAATACTAAAACAAAGAGAGAATATAGAGGAAAAGATAATAAAAGGAAAAGAAGGAAGGAAGGAGAGAAATAGACAGGAAAGGTGAATATTGTAGATCTAAGAAAGAAGATTAAAGTAAGTTAAAGAAAAGAGAAGTGTACTAATTCATAAAGTAATGCCTTAAGTGAGACTTAAATCTTGTTGGATTTGTTATCTTTTTAATATGGCGCGGCAAAGAATTCCAGAGACGAGTAGCGTTAATAAAAAACTGGCGCTCGGATGTCAGGGAGGCGTAACGAGGCTGAATTAATTGATCAGACCTAACCGAAGAAGCCCTCGTCAGTCTTTCGTAAAGATATTGCGGTTGGTGGGTAAGCAGTACATCATATAGCAAAGATATCGTACGAAGCTCGAAGTAGCTCTCGAGCGGCATATTGAGGAGTCGAGAAGAAAGATAAGAGACTCTATCATATCGTCGAAGCCCAAAAATATACCGATTGGTACTATTGAAAACAACATTAAACTTTCTCTTGCACACATAGTTACAAATACAGAAAATTTCACATCCATAGGCCAAGATCGGTAAAATTAAAGACTTCACGAGCATAGCACGCGTTTTTAAGGGAGTATACCGCTGGGAGACCCAAAGAGTGCGTAGCACTCCATATGCCTTCCCAACAGTAATCGTAATGTGCTGGTCCCAGGTGAGGTTGCGGTTGAAAATAACTCCTAAGTTCTGACATCTTCCTCAAGTAACGTATAGTCAATGTGTTTGAAATCACGATAGCTGAAAGTGGTTACTTCATGCGTTACCTCGAAATTAAAAATAAGAAAAATTAGGTCATGTTTTGAGAAACCAGGGGCAGAAAGCTGATCATAGAGTAATACTTTATTAGTATCACTTACTAAAAACAAATCGAGGAGCGTGGGGTCACCGTCAAAGTGGGTAGGAGTTATTATCACAAACCAGTAAGAAATAGACCGTCGACTCCTCCCACATAACGGACTTTGCCTACGAGCTGTTGGCACCATAGGATTTATTTATGTGTTGGGCCTGTATAAATCAAAGGGAAGAAATTACGGCACACGCATACTTAGTAAAATCCTATGGCAGTTGCACCTGGCAGTGGTTTATGGCAGTGGGGCTGTGTTCTGAAGTTTCTTCTTTTTTTTCAGTTACACTTCGTTCACATCACAGTTTAGTTTTAGGAAATATTAAATTGTTCAAACTGCTGATATCAATTAAAATTGGCGATGTAAAGGAATATTCACATGAGAATGAACAAACGAATTGATAATAATATGCAAACAAACCACTTTTGATGCATTTATATAACAAAAAATTGCTCATTTTATTATTGCAAGAGTAAATTAATGCATCAAAATATGGGAAAAACAAGTTTGAAAAGAGTTTAAACAACGAAATTTCGAACTAAAAATGTTTGCCTCAAAGGAAAACACCCTTGGTCCGAATTTTCACAAGTTTATTCAAAATTCACGACATTAAAACCCGATCCACAAACTATCAAATACAATAGAAAATGATGTTTGAACTTGGCGAACTGTTGCTACAAATAAAAGTGGACTGTTAAAACATGTGATAGTATTCTTTTCACTTATACCATGTTCCCACCAACGTGATTTAGCTAAATTCACTTGATTTAGCTAAAATCATGTCATTAATTTCGTGGTCTATTATATATTTTCATGATTGCAAAAAAAAATTGGTCCGGAAAAGACTTGCTCCTGGAACTTTGGAATGAAGAGCTTCAGGAATTGACAGTCAAAACAAAGTGTCAAAATGAAAATCGTGATTTATTTTTCACTTTGGTTTATTCACGTGATTATCCTTTATTTGTTATTTTGATTTTGTTATTAGACCTGATGATGAATAAATGCTGAAAAAGTTAAAGTTTTTCGGAGACGAGAATAAAACCAACCAATTCGCTGAAAAGAAAAAAGACGCGAGCGTTTATTCGAAATGAGCTGTAAGACAGAGAAAGCAGTATACCTAATAATTTATGGTGATGCCACAAGGTAATTGTAAGATAATGTTCTCGTGTTAAACTAAACCACAATTCCAAAAGTTACCCCTTAGCAATTTTAACAAATTTGGTGGAACGTAAAATAAATCACCAGCGATTTTTTTTTCATTCACTAATCCTTACCTCTTTTTTATTCGCGGGTGATTTGTTGTTGCGATGAATTTCTTGTGAATTGAAAAAAGTATTAGTTTTCGAATGGGCGAACAAAATATTATCAACGATAAAGATTATATTTTCACTCAAAATTAAGTTTAAATCATTCCAACCGGCCGTCTAGCTACTTGCAATATGATTTTGTCTAAAATGTAAACAGTACCTAAACTTAGTTCCCAACGTTTCTTAACACATCCCAATAAATGGCCGCTCTTATGTTTTATTTACATTCCCGCCATTAATTTTGACATTTACACGTATTCACAGACAGGGTAATTTTTTCCGGGGAGAATCGGGTAGGTGTAGGGAAAGTCGGCGGTCTAGTTCTCTGTGGTTTGTGGTTATTATATTAACTGCAGATATATTAAGGGTGCTCATGTAATCAGTAAGAACATTTTCGCATAGCAAATTGCTATTAAAATCACCACACAATATAATATTGGAAGAGTTCAAAGTTATTTCCTCCAATAGTTCAAAAAGTGGAGATAAATTTATATTTCTATTAGGCCGATAAATTGCGCCAATAAGGATTTTATCATTGTCACCAATTAAATCGATAAACACATACTGAATCCCATTACTGAACCCAGAAGAGCACCGCGGCCTGCGCTTAAGTGTTTCTTTTATATACAAAGCCACCCCACCACCATGTCGATTTCTATCAGAACGATACACACGATAGCCTCTCAGGGAACAGGTCTCATCTCTTAAATCCTCCACGAGCCAAGTTTCAGAAACACAAACAACGTCCACACAAGATCCTTCAAACAGATCACGGAATTCGTCTAATTTCGGTAAGAGACTTTGGGCATTAATATGGCAAATCCTAATACCTGTGTGTTGATTGCTTAAAACTCGAATCATAGACCGCAAGGATTCATTAGCATTCGTAACTGAACGATTATTATGAGTCATCATAAGAAAAGAAACAAAAAAAAAAATGTAGATGAAGCAAAAGATAAAAAAGAATAAGTACGTAATACAACAAGATTGATTTAATAGGGCAAAAAAGAAAGAAAGGGAATACATAGACAAATAGAAAGAAAAATAAAATGAAGTAAAGAACAGAGAGAGAAAAGGAAATATAAATTTAAGTTAAATTATTATATATATAAATAAGATAGAGAAAAAAGGAACTTAAAAAAAAAAAAAAAAAAACAATGTTTAAATGAAAAATGAAAATTCAATAATTAAAGCAAACAATAATAATAAAAAGAAAAAAAAAAGAAAATAAGAACTTTAGGAAGCACTGGTGCACTACTTGTCTCCTCCATTTACTGAACTGGCAATTCCTTCTAAGTCTCCAATGCATTTAACTAACACAGCAGTAGTATTGTTTTGACATTTCACATACACTCCTCCACGTGCGGTGTACACAGACGAAAGTTGTTTATTTTTCTTTAATTGCATTGCACGTTGAAAAATACACCTGTTGTGTTGTGATAAGCTTTCCCGTAAAAAAACTGGTGCCTGCGTAGAATTTGTGTTGAATCCGATGTGATGCAAACAGAGCTGTTGGTTGTTCGATTTCCGAAATAGCGCGATAGATTTCAGAATACAATTCTTATCATACGGAGAGTTGAATTTGATCATAATTGCGGTGTTATGCGACTCATTCTTAGGACGAGTGCGATAAATTGCGTTTATGATGGGCGGTTTAACACCAATAGCGTGACATACCTAGTTGTTTAAAGACAGTTTTTAGATTTTCGTCCGGCAAGGTCGGGATACCAAACAAAAATGCATCGCACGCCACCATTCGGTTGTCGTTCAAATTGACAGAAAACTTCAACTGTTCTAGCTCAAACCGCGGTGTTATTATATTTATCGTGCAGATCCGCTAGCTCGGTTGTTTTTTCTTTAAGCATTGTGTTGGCGTTTAAACATTCGGTTGTGGCTTTAGAAAGTGATGCTTTTAAAGTATTAAAATCCGCTTTCAATAAATTGATTTCAGTGTTTGTGGTTTGTTGTTGTGACTCCAGTTGGACGACACGGTGATTTATGTCACAAATACTAGATTTTATTTCGTTTATATCATGATCGATTTTGTTTGTTATCGCAGTTTCGGACTCGGACAACTTTTTTGACAATAAAGAAATTATTAATTCACTGTGTTTTGTTAAACGTTGATCCATCATATCCCACACATTGTCCTCCACAACGTTGGATGCGGCTTTGTTTTTGTCCTCCATAATGTTACGTGCAGCCTTGCGGAGTGGGGAAGGGGAGAACAGAAAGCTTTTAGGCGAATCCGTGGTGCTGTTTTTCTTCGAGCGTGAAGTGGTCCGTTTCGGTGGATTTGACATGTGGTGGTGATAGAGGTATTTTATAAGATATGTGGCGATTACTTTGTTGTGTAGGTGAGTATGCAATTATGTATATGTACGTATATGTCGCGGCCGATGAAATTTCCACAAAAAATTTAAGATGAATTTGATTATTAAAACAGAATAACACCAGGAATTATCACTATTTTTATATTAGCACAGTGTATGTGTAACGCACTATAACAGTTTATGAATAGATTGTTAAGTTAAAAAGCGTATTAATGATCGAATATAATGATCGATTTGCCAGTACAATAAAAACACGTCTATCTAGTAGCTCTCATACTTCTATCCAGTCGCTACATTAAATTGAACAGTTTGAGAATGATTATCTTTGTACTTATTTCGGTCACTGTATATGGAAATTCAAGTTTTTTAAAATAATAAAATGATTGGATAATAATTAAAAAATATTCATATGTAAATACGGGACTAAAAACTAAACGACGGGACATTTAAACGACGTAAAAGAAATTAGGACAGTCGATTGAAATAAGAGACACATGGTCACCGTATACTGTTAAATTTCCCTGTAGCCAATCCGCACGGGATACTAGAAAATCACTTCGTTTTATAAAAACTTCGTTAGGTATGCACAAATTAAAATTTTTTTGTTTCAACTTTTATTTAAAATAAATAATAATTAAAGTTCGGATTTAATTTTTACTGATGGGACTTAATTTTTTATTTTCTGTTGATTTTTTTTTTAATTTTTGGGTAATCCCCTAATTTAATTTGTTTTTGGAACAAAGTTTTAATAAAATGTATAAATAATATGAAGACAAAAACGAATGAGAATTATTTTTCCAGCATCATCCGTATGGACCATAAAGACGAATGTTAGCTCAAAATACTCGGTGAAGTATTGCCTAAGAATTAAAAGCATTTCTTGAGTTCATTTACGTAACATTTAGTAAAAGTAGTAAGGTCGAAATAGAAAAGTGTCCACCCTCTTTTTTTGAACTCTTTTATGAAGAATTATGAAAAACGATGAATGAGGATATTCACACTTTGGTCGTCTCTTTCCAGATAATCGTATTTTCCCATATTTGACGAAAAACGTCAAAATAATCCGTGACAAAATGTTAGAATTAATCCTACTCTCCTTGTCATAATATTCTGTAACTTTTATAAATTTGCATCTCTCCTATTGGGAAACATCATTTGAGGGTTTCCGCAGAACCATTACATGGAAATGGTGATAAAACACCAACGCAAGCTAGTGGTCTTTCGCTGTTGACCATGCCATTAACTGTCAAAAGCTCAGTCGGAGTATTTATCGTTCTATCGTCCTACCATTAGTGGTCCTGCAAAGTGACTTTGGTTATGTGCAAAATTATATTCTGCCTAAGGCAGCGCCAAACATTTATTACCGACATAATGGATTTAAAAAATGATTTTCAAAGACTGTGATCCATCAGCAAAGTATGGTCAAGCAATTAATGTTAATGATTTAAATAAAAGAGGTTTTGTAGCTTAAATCCATTTGTATCCCTCTTTTTTATATTTCTGCCTTCTGTGTGCATTTGAGGTGTACTGATAGAATATTTACCTTTTCAATGCGGTATATCGTTATGGCGATGGCGAGTTACCACTTATTTTGTTTTTGGAGTTCAGTAAAACCTACCAAAGTTAACTTGCTCCAGTTGTGGTGGTCCACTTGAACGTGTACAAGACTAAATAAGTGAAACCCTTTTTAAAATTGCAATCACCACCATCACTCTGCAGTTCGTACTCGCGCTGCAAGCTAAGTATCAAATTTAACAAGAACTGCCTCAGCTGTAAAAGTCAAATGAAAATAATACCGTGAAGAATTTTCTCCGTGAACCGGTCGATGGTGGTATCTTTCTTTGACGACCAATTTGAATTTAGCAGTGAATAACAAATTTCCTTAACTCCACAGGATGGATTTGAGAAGCACCGAGGTCAATGGAATTATGGCCTCGAAACGACGCTTATTATGTCCGGTGTCGACTTAACCAGAAAGCCACCTTTAATAACCCACTTACGCAGTTTAATGGACCGCTGGCATATTAGCTCTTCCTTCACATAAGACTAAGTATAGCTCTTAAGTAGTAACTATTATACATAAGTAGTAAAGTGTTTGGCATCTTGGTAGAATTTAAGGTCACTGCAACGTTTGCCAATGCACGTTTAAGGTTAAATTGAGTTCTCAATGTTTTATGCGACAGAGGATAATGGCCATGACCATCCTGACCTGATGTATATCTTCGGAGAGTATAATTATTATTTGAATTCATTAATAGCATCACGTAGTTGGTACCCTTTATGTCAAGGGCAAAAGTCTTTGGGACCATGTGCGTGACTGATTTTATTGCGTTTAATGGTGAACTCATTTAGCTAAAAGTCGTATTATTGTACGTTTTCCATGAGTGGCTGTACAATTTGTCTGTGATTATACGCTGTATCTATTCTCTATTGGGCGCAGTTGTGGTTCAGTGATGCTACCTCTCCCAAACGGTCGAAAAATATTCAATAGTATAATAAATTATTGTAATGAGAAAGCTCCTCATTTTGTTTGTTTCAAAATACATTTTCAGATCTTTTATATTCGTCACAAAGATTAAAAAAAAAAAAAAACGTAAAGAATAAACAATGTTTTTTAAACAATAAACAATGTTATTTTTATAGGACACTAACTGCCCGGCTTTGCCCGTGACCTTGTATTGCATTGCTTCTTGTGTGCCGCAATTCATTTCAATTGGAATAACGAAACGAAAAGGACACCTGTCACATTGCGAATCATCAACAAATGTCAAAATCGATGTGCAGCGCCATCTGTTTTCGAATAAAAGTACTAAAAATGGGATCTCTCGGATTTCCAATTTTCTTGAAAATTTTCCGGGAATTTCCTCCATATTGCCCTTCCTTGTGCCAATACGAATTCATCAAGCTTAAAATCGAAGGATACGTTCTCGAGTTATGAGGGCATACTAAAGGATTATTTGGACTCATTTCTTTAATTAAACCTTAGAAAATTAATTGTAAAATTAAATAAATCCTGAATGATTTTTGTTGGCAAGTTTGCGGCTATCTGTTCATCATAAAGGACCATTCACATGAGAGCGAACTGCCTACGAACGAACGAATATTCGCAAGTTTTGACAGTCTGTTCTCTGTTCACATGAACACTTTTCTAGGTCGCGGCAGTTCGCGAATTTCAGCCATCAGTCTCTAAACCCACAATGTCTAGTTTGAGGTTAAGTTCGATTGAATAAAACATTCGCTTGTTTGTGGAATTCGAAATTTCGTTATTTAAACTGTTTATAAACTTGTTTTCTTAATAAATTTTGATAGGATATGTAATTAGCTATCCTCCTCTTGGAATAATAAAATGTAAAATTTTCTATTTATAAATGCATACAAAGTGGTTTGTTCGTATTTCATCAATTCGTTCATTCGCTCCCATTTGAATGGTCCCTAAAGAAAGAAGCCAATTGCTGGATAAACTTTATTGAAAAGAAAAATCTATAATATTGTTAGCCGATAACTTTGGTAGGTAGTGCTATAGTTTTTTTTATATTATTATTGTAATTAACTTACATAATAATAAAGAAATAATAATAATATTATATTGCCTAAAAGTAGACAACGATATCATTTCTTTACTGATCATCACTCGATTGCAATGAAGTTTTTGGTGCACCTGACCAGATATGAGCGTTGTACTCAAGCTTAGGCCGAATAAAGACCTTGTATATTGAAGCTAAGTCGGAGGGTGTAAAGTTACTTCTTACATCGATTTAAGAAACCTATAGATTTCGCAGCGTTTTTGGCGACTTCGTATATGTGGTCATTCCAACGGAGTTTGTCGTTGACACACATACCAAGTATGGAAAGTCGTTCAGTTTCGTCGATGCAAGTCCCATTCATGGATAATGGGTGAGGGTTCAGGTTTCGCTTTAATGATAAAAGGCAGCATTGTGTTTTGGAGGCATTAAATTCCACTCTATTGATTGTACCCCATTTTATAATGCTGTCGGAATTTAATGTGTTTAGCATACGTGGCCGTTCCAGTGCCACGGCCGAAGAGCAGGGACGTGAGTCAGGGAACGAATATGAAAAACTGAGGGTGCTACCATCAGCGAAAGAATGTATTGGATTAGAAGTAACAGACAAGAGATCATTGATGAATATTAGAAAGAGTGTCGGAGACAAAACAGAGCCATGGGGAACATCAGCATTTATATGGTGAATTGCAGACTTGAAACCGTCTAAAATAACTTGAATTGAACGGCCAGAAAGGTAGTTTCTAATCCATTGAAGAAGAGACGCGTCGATCCCATATGCACGCATTTTCGACAAAAGAGCTTGGTGCCAAACTCTGTCAAATGCTTTCGAAATATCAAGCGCAACAATCTTCGTTTCAGCAGAGTGGTGGAGAGATTGGTTCCACTTTTCGGTGAGATAAGTCATCAAATCACCAGTGGACCTGCTGCCACGAAAACCGTATTGCCGGTCATTGAGAAGTTTTCGTGATTCAAAATATTTCATAAGCTGACGGTTTATCAGCGTTTCCATGACCTTGGAAAGAATGGTCGTAAGTGCAATGGGTCGGTAGTTGGTGGGTGAAGAAGAATCGCCTTTTTTAGGAACGGGCTGGACAAATGCAATTTTCCATCTACTCGGAAAGAGTCCAGAAGTGTTGGACAAGTGGAAAAGCTTACGCAGTGGTTTTGCCAGCGTTGAAGAACACCTCTTCAGAATTATGGGGGATATATACAATATACCAGCAGATTTGTGAATGTTAAGATCTTTTAATACTCTTGCTACTGTGCGAGTGCGAAAATGTATTTGTCCCATAAAGTAATCTCGAGCACAGGTGGAGACATTATAACCAGTGTTTCCAGCCGGTGTAGGTCGGCGGGAATGTCCGGGTCCTAGAAACTAAGAGCGAGGGGGAAATCAAACCAACCGTTGTGGAGCGGAAGAATTGGAAACGCACAATTTAACTTTCAACTTAAATTCAAAACTTTATTCACGTTCTTAAAAATATAGCTTAATGTCTAATGCTGCGTGGCGGAGCTCTGGCGACTGACTGCCCTGGCTCTTAGGCGGTCCTGCCTTTTGTAGTTGGCCCTGCTGTCGTTGTTGTTCCTGTTGTTGTTGTTGTTGCTGTTTCTGCTGCCGTTGATGTTGTTGCTGTTTCTGCTGCTGTTGATGTTGCGTGTTGACTCATGTAGCTGTGGAGCATGCTAATCTCGTTATTAGTCTATCGCTACGACTACTGCTACGACTACCACTACTACTACTACGACTCCAAGGAGGGACGGGTACCTGGGCCGCAATGAACTGCGCACCCTGTGTCCCCACTGACCACTCTTGCTACCCGAGTCCCGTAGTTACCACCAGAGCGCTTCTGCTCCACACACGTAACTGGATCCAGCCTCCGTGCGTATGGTCCGGTGGCCACCACTCGACTGATCTGCTGGCTGTCGTGGTTTAGATCGGGCAGTGCTAGTGTGTGGTAGCGTTGCCGTTTTAAAATCCGCCTTCCAGTCAGATTTGACTGGAAAAAAACAGTCAAAAATCTAAAATCCAGTCAAAAAAACAGCCAAAGAAATTCTAACAAAAATCCAGCTAAAAATCCAGCCATGAAAGTATAAACAAAATAAAAATACAAGTAAAAGTTTTATTAATAGTCTGGCCGTTGCTTTTGATATCCTCCACTGCATACATCTACAAGTCATGCAACAAGTTAGCCATATGAGTTAGTAGGTGCAGGCATGGGCATGAGTCTAATATTGGTTTGGTGTGAGAGGTACCAGAACCAGAACAACCTGACGACGGTAAAAAGAAGTCATCTCACAGAATTTCATTCGCCTAGATTGATTTTCTAGGCTTTTTCGATGACTTCTTATGACTTTTGACGCTATTGTGTTTTCAACAGAGAGACAGACAGACAGACGGACATGGCTGAATCGATTCAGAACTTGAACCTGGTCAAAACCGGTGACTCTTTCTTGACGTTACAAACGTAATGACAAAGCGAATATTCCTTTAAATGGAGGATATAAAAAATGTATTAACTTATAAATGATCTTTATATAGCAATCTCTCTGTACCAACCAATATGTTAGGTACTTCGGCCGGTATAGGAAAGTTGACCTCACACAACAACTGATAAATTTTCAGTTTCAAATATTTGTTTGCAATTTGGCAAAGGCAAGTAATTGTGCAAATGCAAACGCATAAATTGGTTCATTGTATGAGTGGGATATGCTTCCAAGCTCAGAGCATCAAAAAAAGTGAAATTCAAGCAATATTTGTTCGTTTTTTTATTTTTTTCTATTTCCACTTTGAATTTAAAAATTTATATTGATAGAAAAGATATTACACGAAACATTTAAAAACAGTCAAACAAAATTCGTATCCAGCTAAAAAACCAGCCAGCTGGATTTTAAAAAATCTTCCAGCTAAATGCATATCAATCCAGTCAGATTTGACTGGAAAGCAGTCAAAATGGCAACGCTGGTGTGTGGTAGGTTGGCAGCGCGTTGGTGTGGTAGGTTGGTGCTGCGGTGGCGTGGTACGGTGACTTGCGGTGGTATGGGAGGGTGGTGAGTTGCGTCGCTGGTGTGGGTGGTGATAGCTCTGTTGGTGTGGTAGTTTGGCGCTGTGCTGCGGTGGGGCGGTAGGGTGAGTTGCTGCGTATTGTGAGTTTCGTCGCTGAGGTGTGGGTATCGATAGCTCTGTGTGTGTGTGTCTCGGCAATGATGGGTTGATCGGCAGTGGTGATGCCGCGTGGTGAATTGGGTTGGTAGTGTGGGTTTCCTCTATTATTTATACTTGCACAGTATGTGGCGAAAACCGTTTCGTTACAACATGGTGCAATCTGGAATGTTGGAGCTAGCGGCGAATTGCGCAGCCAGCAGATTTGTTCTGTCCAAAGAGCTGACAGCTCAACATTGTAAACGAGTGTAGGAATTGACAACGCGCTGGAGTTCTTAATATTTTTAACGAAAGACCAAAACTGTTTACTATACCACTGGGACAGTGAAGTATTTTTTGTCGTAAGTTTTGGTCATGAGACAATTTTGCACGTCGTATCACGGAGTTGCAATCATTTCGGACTCGTCGAAACTTTTTTCGGTTTTCCTCGGTTGGGTTTGCTTTATAAGCCCGAAACCTCAACTCTCTCAACCTGATAGCCTCTTTGCAGCTCGAGTCGCACCAAGCAATCTCCTTAGGCATTATACTCTTTCTTCTGTTGGGAATAAAGGATCTCATGCCCAGGAGAATGGTGTTTGTTATCATTTCAGCGGCGGCATCTACGTCACTATCGAGGAAGCATAGTGACCAGTTGTGATGCCCGTGATGGTTAAGGGTGACCCTTACCCATTTTAACTTTTATAACCCTGTTTGTACATACAAACCATCCCAAATATTTGATGAAGTTCATTATTTCCTCTTTTTATAAGCTCAACAGCTCAGATGTCACCTGATGTGTGACATGGACCTGAGCAGTGACATAGGAGTTGGATTGTGTCCACAAGAGTTCCCTAATTACCGCAGCAACTTTGTAGATCTTCCTCTGTTAAGTGCATTTTCTTCATGTGGTGAAAACGAATTTTCTATCCCTCCGAATAAGTCTCTCGGTTCTGGCTTCATTAAAGGATAGCCTGGCCATAGCGTTCTTGAATTTCTAGAATTGTCCATCTAGCGTTCGCATCCTGTTTGTCTGTGGTTTCTCTCCCTGCTTCAAACTTGAGTGTGCATTTGTACAAGCCTTGTAAAGCTTGTACCGATTTTAATATTCCCAGCGATTTGGAGAAGACGTCTGACCTTACGTCAGTGTACATTTTTGATACATCTATGAATATGCTACGACCTACATTTAGGTGTTTAATTTAGCGTGAATTAAACATTTCTAACAATATTTTCAATGTCCATAGACATCGATTTACGAATTCACAACTCCCTTGTATACCATTGATATAACCTACCGAACCTCCTATTTTTTTATTCAATAGCAACATTGCTTAGATTTTTTTTAGAAAAGTAGCATCAATTTAGATTTCGGGCTTAATTCATCTCCTCACGTCTTCAAAGTCTATATAAATGAATGCTTTTTATTGCAGAGCTGCTACGATTTTCTTAAGCCCATAAAATTTATTTCAGTAAGTAAGAACAATTTGGAAGTTAGATTCCGTTTTTTAAGAAGCACTCAACTTATGTAACAGCCTGACAGAAATGGAATTTTGCTTGCTCATTTTAGCTTTTCTAAATCCCTGAAGCCAATAGTATATGTAATGTATACAGTAAATCGTTTTAAATTTCTTCAACTAATTACCAGAACCAAGCCATCATTTGCCGTGGGAAAAATAATTCATTTACAGTAAATTGCGTTTTTATCGAATCCCCTTCGCGTCCTCCCTAAAAGTAGGACTGGAAGAAAATTACATCCAAGGCCATCGACAAAATCAACAATAAAAATTGTTGAATAAAAGAAAATACATTATTCACACTTGCTGAACCCGACTGTGCATCTCTCCCTTCCAAGTGATAGTAATGAGTTTCCTCAACCACCATATAAGACTATAAGCATTTAACACTATGTTGGCTGCCTAGCTGGGAGCAGGACAATTTTTCCAATAGTATCTTCGATAAATTACATCAATATATTAGAGGCCTTCCGGAGAATGGAAATTGAGTTTATTTATTCCACCCATACCCTGACATAAACCCCCCCTCAGCCCTAATACACGTTTGCACATTTTGTCATCAAATATTTACTTTGAGTCGTAGTCCTCGTCAAAGTCCTGTGACCGCCCGATCTGGGAATTACCCACTTTCGGTTGGAGTTATTTTTTTGGTTGTTGCTAAAAATCCTACAACATGATAACTGCGAAAGGACTCTCAACCACAATGACAAGGGGTGGGTATAGCTGTATCTTGTGTTAACGCTAAATTAGGCCAAACTTATCAACGGTCACGAACATCAAAGCCAAGAGAACCTTTCGTAAATTATTCCATCAAAACTTTTGCGAAAACCCTTTGGTTGGGAACGGCTACACAAAATCACACGAGAAAATGACATTAAAACGAAGGGCGGGCGAATCGACAACGACAACAAGAAAAAACAAATAAATTGTGAATTCTATGCTGCATTTAGACAGCCCACCATTACAAGAGGAATGTGTCAAGGAAACGGAAAAAGAAAATCGTGTTCCTAGAAATTGTTTGAATCCAAATAAAATGGAAACCCACAATCAACCGCGACAATCATACTCGTAGGTAGAGATAAATTTGGTAAAATATTTCCGACTTAAGCTCATGGGATTTGTCACAATTTTGACAGAGGATCCTTTTATCGTAAATGGGTTTTCTTAAGCTCATCTGCTTTCGTATATTTATTTTAATGTGTTGACATCTAGTTGGGACATTTTAAATGTCAACAGGAAACATTACTTCGACTAAATGCAAAAAATTGCTCCATTTGCGAATTATAATTGTACAGTGATATTTGAACTTTTCCAAGTCCCTTCCTTCTTCTTCCATTACTGTTTCAGGAATCGGCGAAGCACACAGTGCCCACTTGATGTTGACATGGATTTGACGTGTGATCCTCGCTTTTCTATTTTTGTATACCTATCCACTTGAAGATTTCAAAAAAGTTGCAATAAGAATACTTCACTGTTGACCCTTGATACCCAAGATTTCTTGATTTCGAAGACAACAGGACGATATTCATCCTTCTACATGGACAGACTAATCCTTCTTTCCGGAATCCGGAGCCATTGGCAAGTGATGTTTATTTTGAATGGATTCGCACACTTATGTCGACAGGAAAACTTTGTTAATGCCGTCGTATCTCGAATAAAGTCGTTCCTTCTTCAACTTATCTCCATCATAACGTATATAAATATATTGCCATCGGATGTACTTAAAAATAAGGTCATGTCCAGGGCAACAAAAACTATCTCCAAAATTGACTGTGGACAGATGCTAGATACTTTATATCCCTCCAGTTAGTTTATGGTATCATCTGCTCTCCAAGAGTGACAAGAGCTACCATCATTATGAGGGTTCGTATATACTGCAGTCGCCATAGAATCTATTGTTTATGGTTGTTCATTTGGGAATTCCTCAAACCACACTACAGCAAGGGAGATAAACTAATTTATTTTATTCAAAAAAATTGCAAATTGTGGCAAGAAGTAGAAAAGTTTTGTTTATAAAGCTGTTTGGGCATTGGTTTATTATTTATATTTAATATTGCGAACGATTCTCGAGAATTCTTATGCAAATTGCCTCTGAGGATTCAAATTGGAATGAAGTAAAATTTAATTTGCGAAGTAAATCGAAAGGAATATAAATGTGTGGAGAATTCTAGGAAATTTTATATACCATTGGACATTTAATTTGAGAAATTTGCAGACCTTTATTCACGTGTATTTAAATCTATTTAATTGTGTTGAAATTAAGAGGTAAGATCAACAACTGCCTGGATGTAGAGGAGATTTTATATCTCGACGGGAAAAATAAAACACGCTAAGAATGGTGGAATATTTTAATATTAACAACAACAGAATTTGTAATTTCGTTAATTTGATGTATCCCTACATTGCTCTCTTGAAAAGAAGCTAGTTTCTTTGGACTTTATGGTATATAATAAAAATAGATATAACCCTTAAAAAATTATGTATTTAGAGGAATACATCATCCTCGGGCGATGTTGGTCTTTATTTCTATGCTCTATCTCAGGATCTCTAATGGAGGATAATCAGAAATAAGTTAGGGTTGAAGTAGACTTAATAACAGCAAGTTTATTTTTACTCTGAATATTATTATCCCCCACGGAACTCTTGTGAAATTTATGAGTAGGTACGTGACTGCTGCCATAAATTATGTATCCGATAAGTACAAGCCTTTTGACGGCATTTTGCAGATGTGAAATTTTAATCCAAACAAGTTGGACTTGATACTTCGAAGGAACATTAAAACAACTTTATAGCATTGCTTTTTCTTTTTGTTAATTGTTAAATGTTTGAGTATTTAGGAATAATTTTTGATGTTAAATTGTTTTACATAGAGCGTGAGGTGTTCACTTATAAATCTGTTCGTAGCTTCTATTCGAAAGCTACCTGATACCACCCGTGAACCACCCGCCCCTCTCACTCTGCAGGGTAAATACTGTTGTCAATAGTAAAGCCTAATGGGACACTTAGCTTTTTGATTCAATCTTAAAGGGGCAAATTTTGTTTTCTCAAAAAATTCCAGAACTTAAGCCAAATATGACAACGAAAATAAGGGAATCCAAAAAAGAGGGTCTGGCCTTTAAACTTTAAACCTAGGTTACACGGTTAAAAATCCTGGCGTTAAATTTAATATTTTCGTGGTTGTATATATGACAACACCGAAAAAATATTAAAATTTAATAGTTCGGATATATTGAATTTAAAAAATCAATAATAGATTTATTGAAATTAAATAATGTCGGCTAATGAAAAATATGTCCAAAATATTTAGTTTTAATATAGACTAAGATTGATTTTTATTCCAAAAGTATTTAAATCAAACCCTTATATATTAAAATGTTTTTTTTATTTTAATATATTTTTATTAGAAATAAATAAAGTTCGTATTGAAATTCAATATTTTTTTGGTTTTTTATAAACCCATAGAATATTAAAATTGAATATAATTTTATTATAATTTAATACTAAATAATATTTTATTTAAATACAAATGGAATATAATTTAACACCAGAAGTATTTTATTTTAATATAATTTTGTACTACTTTTTAGTAAAGGTAGGTTATTTTGTAATGAAAAGATATTACATTTTAACACAAAATTATATTAATATTAAGTATTAAAATATTATTTAGTAATACAAAGTGTATTATATTATAATACAAGGTTAAATTAGTTGTTAGTATATAAATATTATTATATAATACAAAACGTATTACATTTCAACATAAAATTGAATTAAATTTAAATATGATATATATTACTCAATAAAGTACAAAATGTATTACAATTTAATACAATATTGTATTCAATTTGAGTATATAAATTATACTACCTATTTAAAAAGTTTTTAGTATATCTTTCTGAAGGCATAATAACTTACCAAAACATTACCGATCTTGCCTATATGCGTCCACCTATATAAAAATTCAAGCTTCCGAAATAAAAAGTCGTGCGTTTTCTTGTTAAATATATTTACACATTTTATTTATTTTAAAGGCTTAAGCTAAAAACAAAACAATTCTTTAGTTAATTGACAAAAAAGTTTATAATTCATTAATATAAGGCTGCAATATGTATATTTTGGTTTTTATCTCATAGTGCTCAAATGGTTTTTTGAAAATAAAGTTATCATATTTTAAGAAAACTTTGAAGCCATTTGTAATAACATTAAACATTTGAATTTGGTTGTCAAAGCCTTCTTGTTTATATTTAATGCATAAAAAATATATATTATTTTCAATTTTCAAAATTTTTTCAATTTTTATAAAATGACCTGGCTCAAAATAAAGAAAGCAATTAATCTTGTAGTGAAATCCATTGGCAAATTCAACATACTCTGTGACGAAAAATTCTTTAGTTTTAAGACTATCCAGCGTAACTTTGGAAGTAATTTCCAAGTTGACTGCTTCAAAGAAGTCTAATAAACGAAAAAAAAAACGAAATCTCGAATAAGTTCGAACAAACACAACTAAAATATGTTGTGGTGGTACGGATATGTAATCATAATGAGAGAAAATAACATTTGTTCAACCAAAATTATCCTTTTTTATACTTTAAGTTAGATAAAATAAAGAACACATTAGATACTGAAATAAAGGTGTACTTACATATCCTCCAATTTTGCTATCTTGGATTTTATAGCATGGGGAAATTGAAATAATAGCTTTCGCGCAAGCTATATTTGCTTCTTTTGAAGGATAATTTCCAAACACTGATCTTAAGTAGTCGGTTGCCGTTGTCACTAGTGCCCTTCGAGATGAATCCTTTAGCGTATTGGTGCGGGAGTACTCCTCCAAAATATACACGGCTGCGCTCCCTTTTATATATGCTTCCAAACCCTTATAACGAAAAAAAACATGGTATACCTACATTATTATTATTTAACCAGTTACTTACTTCTTTGTATACAAGGAGACTACTTCCAATCGCTGCGTCTTGCTTCTGTAAATTGCCACTTGCAGGATCAACCGGCTCTTGCACAATGGAGGCAATATTGATTGTAAAACAAGCACAGTTTGAGTTTTGCCTCACTATGTCACAGAGACTATAAACTGGAATCTCAACTCTGTCCCGGTCTTTTAAAATGAATCCAGTTTCAGAAATTTCTTCGTCTTCCAAAACTTCAAATAAAAATCACCAAATATCTAATTAGCATCGGCTTGTAAAAGTTATCTACAATTTGAGCTTTAATCACTATTCCTCAAAAATTTATAATAATTATTACTCACTTGTTAGGAGAATATCCTCATTTGATATTAAAATTTCGTTGTTTTCGTTATATTTTTTTATTTTTTTTTAAATTTAATAGATTTTGTTTGCACATTTTTCACTTTCAAATACACTCCGACTAGACTATCCATCACAAGCTCCATTGAAAATTTGACAATGACGCGCTCAAACTAACTGGAGATGGAAAACCAAGCTACGAAATAATATCTTTGGGTTAAAAATTAATACCGAAATATTCCGATTTAATACTGGAGGGTTTAAAAGTAATTCTGGAGTATTAAAAAGCAATACTGAAGGATTAATATTTAGTATTAAAGGGTTTGAAAATTTTTTTTGTATTAGAATGTAATACTGTCGTGTGTTAAAATATATAGGGTAACGCGCAGTAAATTAAAGTAATACCGAAATGTTAAAATGTAATACTCAAGGGCTAAAAAGTAATTTTAAAATATTTGAAAGTAATATTGAAGTTTAGAAAAGTAGTACTAAAACTTTGAAAGTCAGTTTTTGCATATTATAATTTAATGTGCATGTATTAAAAATAAGTCCGAGTGTATATTAGAATGTTGGTATAGGGTGTCCCGTGGGGAATTTAGTGAGTAAAAGAAAAATGTCAAACCCGCCATTATCTTATTTCATTCGATTGTGATGTAGTACCTAACTTTCGTGAGTTGTTCTAAACACCACCGTGAAGGTTTCTGATTGAGTAAAATGATAAAATGTCCATTTCAAGGATTTTAATGACTTCGGTAAAAATCCAGTTTTAGTAGTTTTCGGTAATAAATTATTTAAAACAGCAAAAGGCTTTTGTTTGTTTTGAAAGACATTTCGGGTGGATTTTTTTTGGGACCTTTTGGTAGAAATTTTTTAATTCTTTAAAAAAAGGGTGGGGTACTTTTTTTGGAGGTGGGGGCCTACGGACCACAGGGTAAAATACGGATGAACATCAAGGTCTACCGTTAATTTAAGAATATTTTTAAGGGCCTTTTGGTAAAAATTAAAAATATTCCTTACATAATTTTCGCTGTAAACATTTATCTATTTTCTCTGCATTTTCTGAAAAAGTTGGACTTGATGATTCCGTTTGTCGTAAAAAGGTGTACCGCATACTTACTTTCGGGCTATTTAAGGTCGGTTGGTTTCTTAGACGTAGATTATGTGTTTCTGGAGCATTATGGCAGTTGTTTTTTGTTAACATTCCCATTTATGTAGGTGGAAATGGGCTTCGTAGCTTCAGAAGATACAATTTATTGTGCCAAATCTCCCCAACATTGTTTCACAAAAGTTTTTTTGGAAAATAAAGTAGGTATTTTTTATTTTGTTCCTGCACCGCAAATGAATTTTAAGATAGTGAAGTATCAGGTACTTAAAAATCTCATCAACCATATTAGGGAGGGCCAAAGCGGGCGCTTTGACTGAAACTCTTACAGGTTTTCGCACAAGCTTTGTTCAATAATCCTAATGTTTTTGGTGGCACTTGATGGTCTGCTGGCCCCTATTGTCATAGGCACCCACAATTCAATTAAATTTTATTTCGACCCATCGCTCAATCGTCTGCACGACCACTGGGACATTGTACCTAAAAAATTCGAATTCAAGGTGATTCAGTTACCACCAAACTCTGTTTATTGAGATTTTATTTATTGATAATATGTTCCCATTTTAAAGCATAAATCTACCACCCTGTATAGTATACTTAAATGTTCCAAGATAATATTTATTCAAATATTTATTATTATGAAGAATTAAATTGTAACACTGAAATATTGAAAAATAATACTTGCATCCTGCTTGTGAAATTTTAAATTATAATATTTCGGTCTTATTAAAAACTAATACAGCCGAAGGTTATGCGTTTAATGCACACTATATTGAATAATAGTTTACCAAATATTAAATTTTAATATCAATGTGTTATAATTTAAGTCAACCATAAGTTGGTATTAAAATGTAATCAGTATGTGTGTTATAATTAAAGTCAACCATAATTTAATTGTAATAAGTACTTGGTTAAAATATAATTTTAGTATAGACTGGGTTAAATTGTATAACAAAATTATTAAACTTTAATTTTTATAGATTAAAATTTAGAAAAACCGTATTAAAAATGGCATTTTAATAAAAGAAATATTAAACTTCAACACAAAATTATTACAGAAAAAATGTAATAAACTGGAAATATTAAAAACTAATTTTTCTTGTATTGCATATACCTGTAATACTGCGGTTGTATTAAAAAACATCCCCAGATTTTTAACCGTGTAGGTAGGTAATAGTGGCGGTTTATATAAAAACCCAAGTAGCACTAAGTGCCGTTTTGTTACCACTTTGGTGTGGGGGGTGCGACACCCCACCACCGTTTTTAAGAGTCGGCAAATCAAGGAAGTAACATTTTAACTTGAGCAGCTAAAAAAAAAATTCTAAAAATTAAAAAAAAAAAAAAATCAAAAAAAAATTAAAAATTTTTAAAATTTGACTCGGAACAAAATGTTAAAAAATAAAAATTGAGTTTGGATTTTCATTAGGTATATGTTTTCAAACTCGTAAATGTATACAAGACGGCATTTTCAAAGGTTCCACCTTTCGGAAATGCGAATTTATATTTTTTTGACTGTATGTACCTTTTCCGAGTTTCGATTTTAAAAATGACGGTCGGCATCGCTGAATTTGCCGACTGAAATCCTTAAAATTTAGCGAGTTCCGATTCGATTTTAAAAAAGATTGTCGGCATCGCTGAATTTGCCGACTGAAAACATTAAAATTAAGCGAGTTTACTGAGTTGGTGCGGTCAAAATTGGACAAAGGGGCGTGGCGCCTCCCATACAAAAAAAAAAAACATTCAAAATCCTATATCTCGAAAACCACTGAACTGATTGGTCTCAAATTTTGAAGCAATTTTAGGTATTGGCCAGGGATTGTGAAAATTGGTCAAAATTGGACAAAGGGGCGTGGCACCTCCCATACAAAAAACATCTTCTATGGGGTGAAACTCGATGACGTTATAACTCGATAACCGCTGGCCCAATACAGTCGGCAAGTTCCTGAAATAAGTCGGCATTTCAATGAAAGTCACCCCCCCCACGGCTCGAACCCTCGCTACGCCCCTGCGTATTTTACTCAGGAGGTGGGTTGTTTTTTCCCTGCTATAATTTGGCCACAACCTTCTGGTTATGACACAATTAGTTAGCCTCCTCCATCTGAGATTGGCTTTCGATAGGGATTCTGCGGAGATTTTTGCTTTAACTGCTCCTATTGGAATTTGGACCGATTCCTCAAGTGAGCAGTGGAGGCCTGAACCTCGCCTGGCCAGCTCGTCAGCCTGTTCGTTTCCATAAACGTTGCTGTGGCCTGGAACCCAGATAAGGGTGATCCTGAACTGATCAAGCGAGGCCAATTCCTCTCGACACTCTAAAACTAATTTTGAGTTTATATTTGCTGAGGCGATAGCCTTGATCGCAGCTTGAATGTCAATGAATATGTTTAAACGTAAGTTTTTATTTTTTTTTTGGTTCAAAACTTGGCCTTAAATCTGACTTTTCATATTAGCTCCTAAATCAGCCGCACTTCCCGCATCCCGAGACGAAATCGACATTTTTAATTTAGCTTTGAAATTAACCCTACTTCCCATGTAACGATTGTTGGGTAAACGTGCAAGTAACGCGCGACCCAGTCGTCCAAATTTGATAATAACGAAGCAATTTCGAAGTTTTCGCAAAAAAATAAAATGAAAAATAAAAAATAATAAATAGTTGGCGCAACAAGGCTGTGCATAGCATAGGCCCTAGGCTTAGCTTCTCACAACCATTCTTTTGTGTTTCATTCATTCATCGTTTCGTTCTATTTCTTATTTTTGGGACGAACGAAATGGACCTTAAATTTTATGCCGAGTCCGAACAGCTGAATTGAGAAGCCTTTTCAGGACAGTTATACTTTTCGATTTTTTTCAGACGTTCGCGAGAGGTGGCGCAGTGGAAATAACCTTAAGATGCAATTTGTATTTTCCGCGGATCTAACTTCAAACTACCAGTGGACCTGTTGCCATAAAAACCATCCAGTCGGTCAACAAAACGTTTTTGGGATCATAAACTAACAACATGTCAATATAAGCGCTATGGTTCGGCAATTGTCGTAAGAGGAATATACAGTGTTTTGGATTTTATTGCAATTTCAAAAGTGCAATTCCAAAAAAAAAAAAGTCCAAAATTACGTTTTGAACCTTTTTGGATAAGACTTTATTTCATGGCACCGACAATTTGTACAGAGGTTCCCTTTATGATCTATACGAGGAGGGATCTTTTTAAGTTAAATCATTAAAGAGGTAAAATCAACATTTGTGAGCGAACGATTTTATTTTTCGTTGAAATAATGAAAATTGGTTTGTACGATTTTAAAAATGTTGTTGCTGAGTTATTGGCAATGTCCCTTTTAAGGGGACCTGTTCCATGCCTTACTTTTTTCAAGTTGCCAATTTGTTTCTCTGGCTGCATGGCACTCTCTATGATCATTTCGCATAAATGTGGCTGAATTTCATTAATATGTAACACCTCCCAATTTCTTTGACTTCAAAAAACCCAAAAGAAAAAAGTCCAATAGCGTTAAGTCCCCAGATCTGGATGGGCAATTTAGATCGCAAAAAGCGCCGATTACACGATTAGGAAATGACTCATGCAGTAATTGAATTGTTTATCTGACTGTATGCCATGTCAGACCGTCTTGTTGAGACCACATGTTGGTCACATCCATTACTTGTAATTTAGGCTCTAAGAACTGTGTTTTCATGTCACGATAATAAACACCATTAATTGTTACTGCCCGACCAGCCGCATTTTCGAAGAAAAATGATCCGATAATGCCTCCAGCTCAAAATCCGCACCAAACAGTCACGCGTTGTGGATTTGTCTCTTAACAATTAGCTAGAGTTTTCTGAACCCCAAATTGGAGAATTTTGACGATTAACGAAGCCATCAAGATGAAAAAGAGCTTCATCACTGAATATGATTTTGTTCGAAAATCGCGGAAGCTGACAAACCTTTAACACTGCTCAACAATGGCGCTCCATTTTTACAAACCCCGAACTGTCAGCTATCACATTTTAAATGGCGCAAAATTCAAATTTCACTGACTGTGAAGAAATCTCTATGTACAAAATAATCATAAAGGTAGCTGTTAATAAATGTGAAACCGATATCTATTTATGCTGCATTTAGATTTTAATAATCTGCATGAAATCGAGTAATTAGTTTTTGGTTAGATGTTTGGAATGCATGTGGTATTCACTTAAATAAAACAAGTGATTTTCATATTTTAGAGGCCTGCAATTAAAACTGAAAACTCTATCAAAATGTGTAGATAATATTTTAGACGTACAAAATAAATATAGATAGGTATATTATTTTAATTAATTAGGGGAGATATGAGTTTTAATATTGAATAATTTTAGCCAACATAATTAGTCTGCCCCATCCATCGCACTGCAGTAATTAAGTAACCACATCAATTCTCTCGTATATGCTTTTAAAACCACAACCACAAACAAATTACGTATTTGGGGATTATTGCACGCAAAATCCAAAAATCGGCTTTTAAATAAAATGACTACATTGATCCATAATTATACGATAAAATAATTAACAATGGCGACGAAATTAAAGCCAAGGATTTAAAGCAATTTACCACACCTTCATCACTTCGTCGCCTTGCAGTTATTTTTATATTCTACCCTCAATCGGACTCAAGTAATCCATCCAAACCCGCAATTATGTCGTATTCGCAGCTAAACAATTTGTCTTTCTGCTGCAGTATACCTCGTCTAATCTCTCCAACTTTAGAAATTTTACCACTTTAAGTTAAAATTTGTAATCGTTTTAAAATTTCTGGAAAACGAATTGTATGATGTTGGCTTCGGATTAATATTAAAATATTTTCCAAAAACACATTTAAACAATTAGAGTTGAAAGCCAATTTTAATTTGCAACTGCAAAAGTTTCTCTCGTATGTATTTACTTTGAAATTCAAATTAATTTTAACCATCCAGACCTACTTAGGAAAGGGAAATTTGTTTAAGCATTTGGCAAAAAATGCTCCACATGGTTGCACTTTAAAAACACTTTGAATTCATGGATTATTAACTTGAATGCTATATACCTTACGGGAAATATACGAATGTAAATATTGGCCTGCCACATGTGTTCCAGAGTAAATGCATTTATTCTAATTCCAGTTTTGCTCAAGCTATACGAGTACGGGGAAATAAGTTGCAGAAACGATTTAGTTTTGACTATGAATTTTCCAATCGATAACATTTTTGCAACTTTATTATGGTAAGCCAAAAGGAGCATTCTGCTTACAAGATAATTCAATGAATTTGCACAACTTTAAAGGATGTGCAGCATTTTGAGATTACTCATATTTCATTATTCTTCGTGGAAAACAGTTGGTAATCATAAAAAGTACCTTCTTGGAAGTTAAAGACTAAAGTTGGTGAATTGAAGTTGCATCTATTTTTTAGAAATGTTTCCGAAATTGTTAACTGAAGTAACGAAGGTAGCTTTTTAATTATTTTCGGAAACTACTTCACTCATATAAAATCAAATATTAACAGAATTTTTATGAATTTATTTTATTTATCCATACTACTTTATAAAATGCATCGTCCGTCTGTTTGTCCCTTCATAACTCGAGAACCATTCCTCCGATTTTCATGATATTTTTTTCTGATTTATAGAGATGTGGACAAATTAGACCGTAGGGTAGATGAGAATTGTAGAGGATTAAAGGGGTCGCGGGGAGTAAGGGGGGTCTCACGAACCGTTAGCCGTATGAACTTGAAAGTTTTGTATGTTTACAGATAACTCAAAATTATTACAAGGCTGATTCATCGTTTTTGAAAATTAGTCCTATAAGTTATAAGAGTTGAAAAAGGAAATGCAAAACTATTCTATTTCGACCTCACTGCGTTCAACTTGCCATTATACACATAAATCTATGTAGGTCAATTCAAGAAATGCTTCTATTTATTAGGCAATACTTCAATACTTCTTTTTGGTCCATCCAGATAGATGCTCATGTATGGAATAGTTAAATTTAATGTAGGGAATTCATATGCATAAAGCAGACTATGTAAATATGTACGCACATATAAGGAGTTTATGATGCGTAAGTAGATATACACAAAAGTACATACATACCGTATATATTTGAGATCTGCAGCTATGGAAAGTATAACGATTATGATCGCTTAGTATAAATAATCAAATCATACCTGAAATACTTTCGGATCAGTACAGGCTACGTAGGGACTTAGTTGAAGACGAGGGAGGGGTAAAGGGGTGGTAGGGACTACCTCTGGAACTATTTGGCCGATTTCAAAAATTTCGGCCATTGCCGGAGTTGATCTCCGACAGCCACGTTTTTCAAATGAACAGATATATATCGACTAATTTCTTTATATAGCTATTTGCGCCCACTAAATAAAGAACATGTGGGTATACTTAGTTTATAAAAAGACATTGCTATAAAATATTGTGCAAGCTTAAAAAAAAACTACTGTTTTTGTTGTGGCTCAGTGGTTAGTGTGCTTGACTATTGTGCGAGGGTTTCCAGTAGGTTCGATCCCTGGAAAAACAAAAATTACATCTTAAGGCTTTTTCCACTGCGCCACCTTTCGCGAACGTCTGACAACTCAAAAAGTTCTGCACCGATTGTGCTAAAATTTTCAGACAAAATTAACAAAATACATATTTTCTTTAGTATCACCTACAGAATTTAGTTCAGTCAACGACTTCAGTTTGTGTGAGGAAATTTCATTCGTTTGAATAAAATACTAAATCGAACAACAGTTGAAGAAATTTTATTGATTTTGAATATTTCATTTTCAATACCTAACACAAAGGGGCATGGCACCTCCCACATAAAAAGAAAAAAGTTCAAAATCGTATATCTCGAAAACCAACGAAGCCATTTAACCCAAATTTTCATCCAATCTTTGCTATCGACCAGAGATGGTTTTTGTGAAGTTTGGTAGAAATTGGAAAAATGGGTGTGGCACTTCCCATACAAAAACCAAATTCGCAAACTCTATTAACATATTCTCAACACCTGGAGGCTAATGTTGGAATATAGATGTTCTTGTGCACGGCTAAAGCCGTCCAGCTATTTAAATATAAAAGAAAAAAATACTTGACTGTGAGGTATAATTCGTACCCCATTAATTCGTAAACTCCGCTTATTCGAAATCAACTGCTGGTCCTTTGAAAAAAACGCGGTTATTCGTAAAAAACCAGTGCATGTCGGTCCCCTCGGTAATTCCCAATAATTTCCGTATGACTTTGCCATTAAACTCTTATAATTCGTAAGTCTGTATTGACAACCCCGTTTATTCGATAAAAAAACCTTCTCTCTTTAATACTTCGATACTGGTCGGCATAAGTATTTTTAGTATTTTGACAAAACTAAAGTTAATTCTACTCATAATTTGAACTACTTCATGTAAATTTTGGCATCAATGAAAAGGTCATCTAAATTCCGTTTGAATGATACAAAATGATGCTGAAAATTGTGTTCCAATCACAACATATCGTGTAAAAAAAATTTCTGTCATCAAGTATGCACGATATGTTGTGATTGGAACACAATTTTTAGCATACGTATGCTGATTCAACATTATCGTCTAATACTAGCTTAAGTACCCATTAAAAATTTAGAATTTTTGTGCAAGTCTTCTTTTTTTACTTTTTTTCCTCGGTCTCAAAATAAATGTTTTTATGGAAAAAGTTTCTCCAAACAATTCTAATAGTGACAGCAAACAAAAATTATCAAAAATATCTTCGCTAATAGGGCTATGTCGGTCCAGTAGTTCTGGTACCTCCCATACAAAAACTAATATTAGATCTTTTGCATGACATGTATGCAGTGTAGGGTATTAAAGCATCGGACATTCCGATCATAATAATTTTACTTGTTTTTATTTCTTTCTATTCCCTCTTTGAATTTTAAAATGTATACTGATTGAAAAGAAATGACAAGAATCACTTAAAAACAGTCAAACAAAAATCCAACTAAAAAAAAGCGACTGGATTTTAAGAAGAAATCTTCCAGCTCTTGCATATAATTGAGTCAGATCTGACTGGACAGCAGTCAAAATGGCAACGCTGATTGAGTCCCTATTGTTTTATCTTTTAGTACCTAGCTATATTAAAGAGAAGAAGTATGCGTCATATAAATTCCATCCATTTAATCCCACACACTGTTAGAGTCGGACCATCGTGTAAAATTAAAGAGATTTCTTTCTTTTTCTCATTGAATATGAGGAAAATTAAACACCGAATAATGTAAAAAATGCTGGAAATGCATAATATGCACTTTCTCGGCTACTGTATCATTGTAATGTAACCGACAAATCCACAAGCAATCAACTTACTTACTTTACTTACTTATCGGGCTCCCGACCCGTGAAGAGTCTCTGCCTGAGACACTGCAGCCTTCCATCCTCTACGATCCCGGGCACGCTGCTTCCAATTGTCCAGACCAAGCGCTCTGGCATCCGCGATGGCTTGGTCTTTGAAACGGAGGTTCGGTCTTCCTTGTCTTCTCGAACCTGGGGGCTGGGATTCGAAGATCCTCTTGGCTGGAGCATTATTGTCCATTCGCTCGATGTGGCCGAGCCAATGTAGTCGACGTGTTTTGGCTTTTTGGACTACATCCACATCTTGGTACAGCTCATAGAGTTCGCGGTTGTATCTTCTCCTCCATTCGCCCTCCTCGCACACAGGACCAAAAATCCGCCGAAGTATTTTTCTTTCGAAGGAGCCCAGTATCAGCTCTCCCTTCTTGCTTATCGTCCAGCACTCGGCGCTATAAAGCAGAACTGGCAGGATAAGGGTTTTGTAGAGCACACATTTCGTCCTTCGAGTTAGGAGTTTTGAACCCAGTTGTTTTGCCAAACCGAAGCAGCAACGGTTTCCTAGGGTAATTCTTCGTCGGATCTCCACTAGGGTGTCATTCGTGGAGTTTACGTTTACTCCGAGGTAGGTGAACTCCTTAACTACCTCGAAATTATTGCTATCAATAGTGACGTTTTGTCCTAGGCGGTGGACAGATGCTTGTTTGTTTGTTGATAGCATGTACTTAGTCTTGTCCTCATTTACTACAAGTCCAACGGATTTCGCCTGTTCTTCAATCGCCGTGAACGCTTCTATCACGGCACGCTGGGAGCGACCGATGATGTCCATATCGTCCGCATAGCCAAGCAGCTGGATGGACCTGTTGAAGATAGTGCCTTCCGTGTTGACACCTGCCCTGCGCACTATCTGCTCCAGTACGAGATTGAAGAAGTCGCATGATAGGGCGTCTCCTTGCCGAAATCCGGTGCATGTTTGAAATAGTTCGGAAGAGCTGCTTCCAAACTGCACGTTGCAGCGTGTGTTTTCCAGCGTCGCGCGACACAGCTGAATCAGTTTTGCCGGGATTCCGAATTCGGCCATCGCCATATAGAGCTCCTGACGATGTATGCTATCATACGCGGCTTTTCAAGTCGAAAAAATTCGTTGGTCTTTTCCAAGATTTGCCTCAGTGTGAAAATTTGGTCTATAGTCGATCTGCCGGGCCGGAAGCCACACTGGTACGTGCCGATTAGTGTGTTGCAGAATGGTTTTAGACGTTCACACAGTACGTTGGATAGGATCTTGTATGCGACATTTAGCAGGGATATGCCTCGATAGTTCTTGCAAGACATAGGATCGCCTTTTTTGAAGATGGGGCATATGGAGCTGATAGTCCAGTCATCGGGCATGTTTTCTTCCACCCATACTTGGTTGATGATTTGGTGCATGCTCCCTACCAAAACATCACCACCGTATTTAAAGAGCTCCGCTGGTAGACCATCAGAGCCTGCGGCCTTGTTGTTCTTAAGCTTTTTTATAGCTAAGCCAACTTCTTCTATACTTGGTGGTGGGACTAGTTCCTCATTGACTGGACGTGGGCTCTCTTCTTGCCCTATCACTCTCTCTACATGATGCCCATTAAGCAGCTGCTGGAAATGCTGCTTAAACACATCTACTATTCCCTGCGCTTCGGTGACTAGGTTTCCTTCGGTATCTCGAAGAGCCTGCGTTCCGGTTTTGTAGCCAGCAGCCAGTTGCTTAGCTTTTTTATAAAACCTCCGGATGTTATTACGATCGCGCGACTCTTCGATCTCCTTGAGCTGGGAAGCTGCGTAAGCCCTCTTCTTTCTACGCAGGATCTTCTTTTCCTCCCTTCTCCTGGCTCGATACTCTTCTCTCGCTGCCCTTGTTTTGCGCTGCAGCGCTTTCTTGTGTGCATCTTCTGTCACCTTTTTCCTGTACACGCATTCATCATCATACCACGGGCTCTTTCTCTGGGGTGGCTGGTACCCTACGGTGGTTTCGGCTACCTCTTTGATGATGTCGCGATACTGGCACCACTGATTGTTGGCGTTTGTGGTAGGTGAGTGCACAGAGGAGAGTTTCATACTCAGGCGCTCGCTGTAGGCTCTGGCTACTCCAGGTGTGCTAAGGCGTCCAACGTCGAATTTCTTCTTCTGGGCGGTTCGCAGCTTCTTCTCGTTGGACAGTCCCACAAGCAATCAAACTGATTAAAAATCAAATGACACCAACCACGTCTCATTGGACACCCTGTACTATTCACTAGCTTGGACCAAAATTGTTCGCAACAATATAGTGTGATCCAAACAAGATTAAGGGCGGATTTGAGGAAAAATAAAATGTTCTAACTTTAACCAAAGCTTAGTCCATTTTTTGTTTGCTCAACTCGGTATAGGTATACGAAATTCTGATACAAATTGGTTAATTTAATAGATCGTCTATACCAATTCTAAAAATATTCTAGAAAACCCCAACATTTTCGCTTTGATTTGCTGATATCATTCATAAGCACAGAGGATTTAGGCTACGCATATCTATAATTTTTGAGATTCACTTTGATTTGGTTATTCACATCATCTACCAGCACACATAGTCAGTTCCGAAAGTCCTTTCGATATATTACGTGACATTATCCCGTCTCTCTGTGCATGTACAATTTCGGCCTATATCGTTATTATGTTTTTTTGGGTTTTTGCGAAATATATCATTTAGCTCCCACAAACAGAAAACAACACTGAATATATCCGATGGATTGACATAGTTCGTCTGAAAGCGACAAACAGAAAAACACGTCGCGCAGTAGATTGTGTGTGTGACTGATGCGGACGTGTAAATTGATGTTGATCCGATTATCTGAAATCCATCAGCATTTACCAGAGTAGGTACTGCCGACTGCGATGATTTTTCTTTCCTCCTCTGATAATATATATATCTGTAAAAATATTTCAAAAATCCGATCGAATGTTCTATACCTTTTTTTTATTCTTTGGGAGATATAATTTATGGATTCATATAGGAAAAGTGAATTTGGCCATGGGGTGTTTATTTAGAAACAAAAGTATCGATCAAATTGTTATGTATCTAAATATTATTATTTGACGAAATATATGTTGACATCAATGCATTACCCTTTTCAAAATTTATTTCTTATTAAAATTTCAAGCCAACTTTATTATTGATTTAGCTACCCACTGTTAAAATGAAAAATTATTGCTTTTCTATTTGACTTTAATGATTGTGTTTTGTATACAAAGTAATTCATTTGTTAGCCAGGAGGAAGGTTTTGTATTATTAGACTCTATAAACTGTGTGTTGGGATATCTATAGCTATATACCTTACCTACTACTGAAATACAGAAATTTGAGAAACGATTACGTTATTGATATCATACTTATATTACACCAAAAACATAAATGTAAAAGAAGAGCCAAGTTCTCTTATACAGAAAAAAAATTATGTGTGTAATGTTATAAGTTTGAAGTGTTTGGGTATTTGGTTCCGAAGTTAGAGGGGGATCAAACACAGAAATTTGCTGTCTCATTAGGTCAAATAGGTGCGTATTTGGACATTCTCGGTGCCACTGCACAAAATCGGGACTTGAAAAGTATTTACAGATTTAATCCGGTACAAATGAATTGAATAACATGATCACTTTTTGTCAAATAGAGAGGAATTCCATGGACGGAAAATGAGTAATTCTGTATTCCACAATTCTGTATTACCAAAATTCTGTAAGTTTATCAAAATTTCTGTAGATATGATTAGAATTTGTTTTGCTTTTTTTTTAAATTCTGTTTTTTCAAAATTCTGGAAAATGCAAAATTCTCTATTTAATTCATTGCAACTTCTGTAATTAGGAAAGTATAAAACAGTTTCCAAAAAGAATTGTGATTATTTTTTTATTTTAACTGAATAAAAAATTTATTTAAATCTATTCTATGTTGGTATATTTATCAAAAATAGCAGAAACTAAACAGGAACCCATACCGGAAAACTAAAACGTGTTTATTAATTAATACAAAACTAAGTTCTTTGACATTCGTCTCAGATAACCAGTGTGACTTAAACACGTTCTTTTTCTTATAATTCGCTTCTTCCCTAATTTTTTCCCATTTCGAAGCCTTTCCGAAAACTGATATTAACGTTCCGGCTGATTACATAAATATCTGCAAGAAATCAAGAAAGGTTAACCCGTATAAGGTCAACTACTTGGACCAGGCCTCAACTGACACGCCTCTTCAGTTAACCCGATCTTTGGCTAACCGCCTTCAGTTGCGCACTCCAAGTTGGTTGAGGCGAGGTCTTCCTCTACCGCGTTCTCCCTCGGGGTTGCAATCGAAGACTCTTCGGGCCGGAGCGTTGGTGTCCATTCGCTCTACATGTCCTAGCCATCTTAGTCGACTGATACGTACTTTCCTGACCAGGTACAGCTCGTAGAGTTCGTTGTTAAATCTCCTTCTCCAAAGCTCGTCAATGCAAACAGGACCGAAAATTAATCGAAGAAGATCTGTTTCCGCCCTTGATAACGTCCATGATTCTGCGCCATAAAGCATGACTGGGATGATGTGGGTATTATATTTCTCAACAAGGCCTTACTAATCAATTGCCTTCTTAGGCCGAATGATGTCATGTCATTTTCAGAGCTAATAGCGGAGCCGATGTAGACAAAGTCCCGAACTACCTCAAAGTTATAGCTGTCTATCGTGACATTCTGTCCGATTCGTCGAAAAATATTATGCTGTCAACAAGAAGGGACAAACAACAGTCCCTTCTCGTTGACAGCGTAATATTTTGTTTTGCCCTCACCTCATTCACCACTAAACTCAATTTTGCTCCCTCTGTACTGATACTTGCAAACGCACCAGTGACAGCTTGCTGTGTTCTGCCAATGATATCGATGTCACCAGCGTATGCAAGTAGTCGCACAGACTTTTGGAAAATAATTGTGCACCTGGTTTTGCGGCTTTTCTCAAATATGCTGTTGAAAAAGTCACAGCGAATCACCTTGTCTAAATCCTTTTTTGGCAACAAGTGTCTCGGCGAGAATGTTTCCGACCTTTATGGAGCAGCGACCGTTCTCCATGCTCCATCGTCCTAAATAAGGCACCAATGATAAGGCAGTCAATTAATTTTTTTGGGCCCCCAAATTTGGGGGCTTATTTCATTTTCTGCAGCCGAAAGTTGTGTGCACACATTCGTGCACTTCTTTCTTTTTAAATATTGATGGTGATTTAAGAATGGTATCTAACACACCCTCTTGTGAGGCTCAATCTGCTTTTGTCTTAAGAAACCAAACAGCATTAGTTTATTATTATTTGCTAGAATTTATATACAGATTCGATTCCGTAGGGAGCATATCAGCACATACCAACCACAGATAACACTTTGTATATTTCTCAAACAAACATTGGAATACGTATTTACTGCGTAAATATTATAAAACCCGAGGGAAAGATGTAGACATGTAACATATACTAACAAAAAGAAGACACTGAATATCCATCTAAAAGTGAGCGTTAATCTATGTGTACATTAACAGGGTAAAGGAATTACTATAGAAAAGGATTCAGACTAAGCCTTTGAAATTCGGAGAACATTGACTTTACCCATTCATCCATCCATACGGACAAGGACGAATGGAATTTATTTAGTAAGATAGAATGTAAAGATAGCCATGACGTCTTTCTGTTAATCTAAAATTGTTTGATAAACTGCATTCGTTTTACTTAAATAAATATGTAGTCGCGCCGTAACAGGTTCATACGGAATTCTATGCCTAGCAGTCTTAGGACCTTTATACTTTCGTACGTATTCCAATTTTTGCTGCACTTTCGCGAAAAGTAAAGCGGTGTAAAAGCCTTAATTCATTATATTAACTTTATGTAAATTTGTATCTACACACTTTTGCAGAGAATTTTTTAAATCCCTTTTATAGTGTAGTTTGCAGAAGTGTTGAAAGGATTCCTTTTGAAACAACTTTTTGGAAAGTTTTAATACCTGTTAAAAATTATTCAACTGTATTTTTTTTTTACATTTATGTAGTTCCTTTATAAATCATCAACAAATAACATTTCGTTGCTGTACAATTTGTTATTCCCGACTCTTTTCCTTTTTACGTTTTGAATAATTTATTTTTCTTTATTTTAATTTAAGCAGTGTTAGCAACAAAGAATATTCTTATACTTGAGGAAATATGGTATAGAATTTATTCGGATACGAAAACTTTTGACAATTCGTGCAACTCTAACATAGTTGATATCATATCATATTAGAATTAATACAACTCTTGGCTCTCTTCATCAAGGCTGTGTCTAAGATCGGGGCGATGTATTGGCATTTTTTCTTGTTCCTGGTGTAGATAAGTCTCCGCTTAATGCAAGCAAATGCATGCTAATGACATCAATCCTCAGGCCTGTACTGGTGGTGTTGTGAGTAGAACAGACTACTCCAGGATATGGAAAAATATTTGACTCAATTTCTCAGCTGATGAAACATAATATGAGGTATATTTTTGAAAACTGAGTGGAAATCTGTAGTAATAGCTAAGCACAACCGTAAATTTGAGTTACGGATTACCATGGCTTTGGAGAGAATGCATTTCCTATTGAAGACAAGGTTCAGAGGAGATTTTTGGAGGTTTTTACCTTTCTCGGCTTGCCAAATTTTAATGGCAAGTGCGGTTTTCGTGAACGCAGTCGTGCAATGGTTTTATGAATTTGCTTCAAACTTTGTAAACACCTCGAACCAAAATCAGAATTTGTATGTAAGCTAGAAAATATATATTTTTTAAAATAGTTCTCCCGGGAAAGGCCAACCTTTAACGCCCCGAGATGCTTGCAGATGTGTGTTAGTACTGCACTTAAATTATATATCCACAGGAAGCGAGTTCCAAAGTTTGCTTGTCTTGTAACAGAAGGAGTTTTGGAAAATTGATGTCCTCGCGGTCGTCAAGTGTACTGTACCTATAATGGTCATGAGCATTAGCTGATTATCTTGTAGGGCGCCCAAAAGTTGCATTTCGAGGGATAATGTCTTTGAGTTCCTCGAAACATTTACTATGGAAGTATGTACCTACCTATAGCACAAGTAAAGGTCAGAGACTTGTCTTCTGTGCACCAACGTTGTTGTTTCAAAGTACACAGATTGAAAATACGCTGATCATGCAGAGAACCCTTTTAAAGAATACATATTTAAAATTGATTTAATTCATATTTTCATAATATGAGCAATACCTGCCAACGAGCGATGATAAGTTCGTTTGACATAAAACCCCAAGTTTGCTTTATAACTTCTACTTTTCGGGGAGCGAATCCAAAGTTAATAAACTCTTGGTTTTCTTAACTTCGGAATATCCAAAGTTGTATGGGTTTTGTATGGGAAATACCAGAACTATACTTGACCGACATAGCCCTTACCAACCTGACGACGGTAAAAAGAAGTCATCTCACAAAATTTCATTCGCCTTTCGTGCTTTCAACAGAAAGCCAGTCTCAGGGACATGGCTAAATCGATTCAGAATATGATCCTGATTCAGAATTTATAAACTTTATAAGGTGACTCCTTCTTGGCGTTACAAATGTAATGACAAAGTGAGGGTGTAAAAATGACCCTTAAGACTTTATACACGCAGCTGCAGACTATCTCAGGTTTACACTCTGAGACAAAATCCGATTTTTTTTTCTTTAGGTAGGTACCTTTTAATTTAGAAGTTTTTGCACATTTTTTTAAAAAAACATTTCTGTTTTTATCTGGTTTTTGAATTTGAGTGCGCAAGGAAAGAACGCATTATAGAGGAAGATAAAACATCTCTCTGCATATTATATAGACTAGAAGAGTATGCATTTGTTCGCGTTAAAATAAATCCGCAGATAAACACAAGAATTATTCGATGATATCTATCACCTATATCCTTTTGCCTGACAAGTTCTCCTTCATGTTTAGCATAATGAACCACCGACATCATTAAACGATTTTATTGCCACGCCATCCACGCTGATGCGGGACTCTATTGGATTTAGATAAGATTGATAATGGCATACTTTTTCATTTGAGCTTTAGATAATTCTGTTCCACATAAATCGAGCCGTAACGTTACTTAATAATTATAACAAAGAGATTCCTTTCCCTATCTCCGATTGCAATTTATAACGTAAATTCCACCACCACCAATGGAAGATTTAATACCCAGAAGGAAAAGATGAAAAGTAAAATATGTTTGAATCTACAAGATGACTGGGCGTACATGACTTGAATGGGCATACAGTATATTGTATATGGTAATGCCTGCAAATTAAATTTTAATATTTAAATATTCACGAGTTCTGGAATTACATTTCACTTAAAGGTCCACCTTGGGGGCAATTCTTGGCTTTCGGACGAACAACGCGTACCTACTGTATAAATGTAATCAGATGATGAGTTAAGCTTTTATTTATTTATTATTATTTTTTCTGAGTGAATAGTGTGAGTGATATTCAGAGGTAATGAAAAAATTAATTCATCCGTGTAACTGCTTACTCGAACTGCTTACAGATGCTGCGTGATGGTGAATGGAATTTTGATTAAAATGAATATTTATAAGTAGGCATACTGATTCACATCAGCAATTTACAAACTCCTGGATTTAAATTCTATCTATCTGCAATTTTATGGTTGTTTTAAATACAATGGTAGTTTGTAATAAATTCACAATAAATCAAAACAATGCGCTGCCAGTTAATAGGCACATTTAAAACTGTAATGGGCAAAGTTCCTAAGATGCAAAATTTATGTGGTATCGTGTAAAATAATACGATTGAAATTTATTACAGTAAAACAAAGAACACAAGCTCCGCAGTGTAAATTGTGAAAGATTGAACCAAACTTGTGCCATTATATACGATACGAGTCTAATTTATGGATATTTCTGCAGACAAATTATTTATTGCCAAAGACAAATTGTTGTGAATGGTATTTTCCTAAATCTCAGGAATCTTTCTATGAAGTGTACCTTATCTGCTTTCCTAGCTAACGATTTACCCTACCCTATGGCTAAATACGAAACTAAATCCAAACTTTTAGTTTAGTATATAGCAATGCTTACTAAAAACCAATATAAGGAGTATTTAAATTTAAGGTAGCAAAAAATTTCAATCATGAATCATTGCGACAACATACCTAATCGCTTTCATTTTTTGCGCAAGACATATTTTTTTTTTCTACCATCTGCAATTGACAATCAAGAAGAAATATTATCCAACAGACAGAAACAGGACAACAGGTTTTCATTACCAGACTGGAAGGGAAATTATCTGAAAATATCATTTCAAATGAATACCTCTAATGAGAGTCATTTCATCATGTGGAATCGAATTGATTTCGCACTGGATCGGTTCATGTGTCACTTTGCCTGAATGCTGTGCTGAATACGTTAAGCTTAGTCCCTTTGAGGACTTGTGGCATTTTGGTTTAGGATGTGGGTTGTGTTTGTGTTGTGTGTATTTCTACCCTTGTGACAGGGTACATAAGTAAAACTAATCCATAATGATAGGTGAATTGTCCATCAACATGCCAAAATATATTTTTTTTGTGAGCAGAATAGTGTTGGTTTGTAACGTAGGTAGGAATAATATAAGGATACATTCAAAATATGTTTTTTTTTTATCATTGTTGTTAAATCCCTTTGAAGCAAATCCCTTTTAGTTGGACCGCTAAGGGTCTAATTCACTTTTGGAGGCATTTCATAATAAAAAAGATTTATTCGTGGATAGTCCTATATGAGAGGCATTTAGACCAAAATAGGTCCACTGTACTGCCACTAGAAAGGACAGTTGGTTTGGGTTACACTGTTCACTTGTGGAATCCCAGAAATTGTTCTCTGCTCTTCCTCATCGTTGTAATGGATACCCCAACCTTTGGGCATATCTACCGATTGAACAGTCTGGATATGTTATTTGTTAGTATGGTAATGTTTACTTTCTTGTGTCTTAAAGTTAGGATGGACTTTGTATAGTCTAGATTAGGCAATTAGTTCATTTAAGGTGTTGCATTGGTTTGCTTTTCGAAGTATATCGGAATGGGTACGATATTTGGCAAATGACGCGACGAACCTTCGATGTTGGATACGTATACTACTTATACCAATTGCACCTCTCCTAGCGAATTCGTCAGCTTCACAATTGCCTGCGACAGCGTATAGATCTGCAAAGTGTGATCTTGAACTGAATGTCCATCTCGTTAAGAAATGTGCGGCAATCTTTCACTTTATTGTGATAGGTATATCATGACATATAAGAGATTTGATAGCTGCCTAACTGTCGATAATATATTTTTGGAATACAGTATATTTGCCTTAAAACAGTCAGCTTCTTGTCAAATATTAGTGACTTCAACCTTAAAATCGCTCCAATAACTTAGGAGGTCGATGGACAGGTGCATCTTCAGGTCTTTCGAGAAGACAATAACGCCGACACCAACACCCTATCTTGTATGCGTCACCCGTTGTCCGTCGGTGAATATTAACAGTGGCCTATTATATAGGACATCGCGTTGCGTCTACAATGATGTGACCACAATAGAGGATTGAAATCAATTTCGGTAGGCAACTGATCTGCGATATTGGGAAGATGTCATTGCATAGTGAATATTTTAATATGATAAATATTTCATTCTCTCATATATATACATACATATAATAAAATTGTAGGAATTTTGTTTGGCCGTTAAAAACTCGAAAACTACAGGACAGATTTCGATGAAACTTTTTTTAAAATGTTCCTTAGGACTGTGAGATTGCTATAGGCTATGCCGTTTATAGCCACGTCCAATGGAAAGGTAATTTAAATTCCATTTGCATGATACAAAACTTTCCTTAACCCATTAAGAACCCATTTCAAAATTTTAGAATTTAGAATTTTTGTCAAGGTCTATTTTTTTGACTTTTTTTCCTCGGTCCAAAAAAAAATTTTTTGATGCAAAAAGTTTCTTCAAATAATTCTAATTCTAAATTTTTTACGATTTTTTGAAAATTGCTAAAAATTACAATTTTAGCCACTTTTTACTCCTTTTCATACAAAATTTTTCTGAGATCATCCCATTCAAAAAATCATAAAAAATATTAGCGAAGAGATTTTTGAAAAATTTTTGTCACTATTAGAATTGTTTGAGGAAACTTTTTGCATCAAAACATTTTTTTTTTGACCGAGGAAAAAAGTAAAAAAAAGTAACTTTTACTAAAGTTCCAAATTTTCAATCGGTACTTAATGGGTTAAGGAAAGTTTTATATCATTCAAACGGAATTTAAATGACCTTTCCATTGATACCAAAATTTACATGAAGGAAGTTCAAATTATGAGTAGAATTAACTTTAGTTTTGTCAAAATACTTATGCCGACCAGTGTACCTGCACAATTTTCAATCGGGTGCATTATTCATGTGTCAAGGCCTTTTTTGTTACATTCTACATTGCCAAACCACCGTTCAGTTAATTGTGCAAGATTTAACCAATTTTTCAGCTTTTCTATTGCCAGGGTTACAGCATGGAAACACTACAGCTTTCGGTAACCTAAAAGGTCAATACCATGATACTGCTAAATCACTATAACCATCAAATTCTATTAATATTGGTCGTCAATAAAATCATTCCCAAAACATTGAAGAATTAACTTGTCTCTTTTGTCTTCTTTTCTGTGAAACTACAAAATCTTTTCAGTTAAGCTCCGAGCCCAACGCGCAAGCAAGAACCATAAACAATATAAGTAACTCCTTACAAAATGTTAAGCTGTTTAATATTTCTTGACAGCAATTTCTCTTCTTCATCTTAAGTTTAATTAATAAGTTTAAAATTATAATAGGCTATAACAACTCGATATTCTACTCTTTGCATACTATAGGTAGGTATGCAAAGTAGGAGATATCACTTTGACAATTATGCCCTATTTGGGAACAGATGAGATACTCCACGAATGACACCCTAGTGGAGATCCGGCGAAGAATTACCCTAGGAAACCGTTGCTACTTCGGTTTGGCAAAACAACTGGGTTCAAAACTCCTAACTCGAAAGACGAAATGTGTGCTCTACAAAACCCTTATCCTGCCAGTTCTGTTTTATGGCGCCGAGTGCTGGACGATAAGCAAGAAGGGAGAGCTGATACTGGGCTCCTTCGAAAGAAAAATACTTCGGCGGATTTTTGGTCCTGTGTGCGAGGAGGGCGAATGGAGGAGAAGATACAACCGCGAACTCTATGAGCTGTACCAAGATGTGGATGTAGTCCAAAAAGCCAAAACACGTCGACTACATTGGCTCGGCCACATCGAGCGAATGGACAATAATGCTCCAGCTAAGAGGATCTTCGAATCCCAGCCCCCAGGTTCGAGAAGACAAGGAAGACCGAACCTCCATTTCAAAGACCAAACCATCGCGGATGCCAGAGCGCTTGGTCTGGATAAATGGAAGCAGCGTGATCGGGATCGTAGAGGATGGAAGGCTGCAGTGTCTCAGGCAGAGACTCCTCACGTTTCGGGAGCCCGATAAGTAAGTAAGTAAGTAATTACGGGCGACAATGTTTTATTTTTTTGTATTGGAGGTGCCACGCTCCTTTGTCCAACTTTGACCAATCTTCACACGAGCACTCCACGACCAATACCTAAGATTATCTGTAAAACTATCTTCACAGTCTTAAGAAACATTTAAAAAAAAATTTTTTTCATTGAAATTTGTTCTGTAGTTTTCGCGCTTTGAGGTATTAGGAAAAATTCATACAGTTTTCTATATAAAACAAGTTAAAGATGAGAGCCTCCCAGTTACAATTACTAAAATGCTTTGCAAATTATCTCATATGGTTATTAACTTTTATTTTTTACCTATAATGGTCCTCTAGTCACTCACATGATATAGTTAGCAATGATGATAGGCATTACGGCTTTTCATCTAAATAGGGTATTGCACTTCAAACGACATCATCATTGCCTGCTGAGTATATCAACATGAAGTTGGCACATGCCAGTATAACAAAGTTATGTGGAAGAGGAAAGTGTTGAGGTTTTGTTGTTGAATAGATTTCATTACTTTCCATGGAAACAAAAATGAAGAATGTTTGAATGTGTATTATTTTAATTACTACTTCTACAAGAAGAAAGCGAATCTTCAAGGATTCTCCAAGCTTCTTGTCATGTTTTCTGTGGATATTTCTATTGGATAAAATGTTCGCTTATATTTTCCCAGAGACTTCTCAAATGTAAAGTGACAACAATTTTTGCAACGTCAAAAGGGTATAAATTAGTTTGATGCGAATTTTAGTGAGGAATTCACAAGTATGCCGTCGAAATCTCAAGTGAAGTGACACATTCCTGTTAAATTCTCACACATGTACTTGTTTCAAAGCTCCTTTTCATTGTTAAGAAGATAGACAGGATCTCTAATTATATTGTTTCTTTAACCCTGAAAGTCAAATAAATCCTGTCTGAGTATTTGATTTAAAACTTTTTGTCTCAGGGTGTATATGTGGCAGAATATTGGTTAGATTTTGCATACTTACTTGTGTTATTAGTCACCACAAGCCCTTTGCAATAAGAACATTGCGGGCATTATAACTATGTAGTTCCATTTCGTTATGGGTGGGTTGCCTATTCCGAGAATCGTGTTTGCATTTTTGCATGCATAATATCATCACGAATTCGTTTGTGAAAATGTGTTCCACACATTATTCTATTCAAAGAGAGTGATGCTAAAGATACATATATTGAACATCTGTAGCCAAATTATACCAAATTGAGTGAGTTATCTTTTCGTTGCCACAATGTCTTCTTATTTTGGTTTTAAATCAGATTACCAGCTACCCGAGTCATTTTTCACTCAGACATCAGACATAATATGATTTTGGCTTGTCGTCGTTTCAAGTAATGAATAAAGTGAGTTGTGGAAATGTTTGACACTCTAGGATTTGTCTTTCTTCTAAGTTTAATTTTTATAGGTGGTCAGCATTTTCAAATTAAATATTTTCATTATGGCATAATTATCATGAATTATAATGTCAACGTTGTTGGTCACACTGACTCTTACCAGTAGCCCGCCGTGTGATCGAATTTTTCCCGAGTTCAGAATTATGCGCTGCATTTGCGAAACCTAATACTCAGGAACTGCATAAATCGCCTTGGGTCTTCTTTGAGTTTCTAATGTTACTTTGTTGATGTATATAATTTCCATTGTGATTCTACCTTTCTGTTATCTTATCGGACCTCGCTCGAAGTAAGCACAGAAGTTTTAAGACCTATGGCATTATTTTGTCGATGTTTTTCACATGACTTATTCAGACAATTGTTACTGATTCACCCGGAATGTAATCGGTAGGTATTTTTAAAATTTGTTTTTTTCTTGAAAACTTTAGAATGATTTTTACAAATTTTTATCATCGGCCTGGCCGATGCTTTGATACTCTCCACTGCATAAAATGCATGCAAAATGTTTGCCATGCGAATAAGTACAGTGGCCGGCATAAGTATTTTGACAAAACTAAAGTTAATTCTGCTCATAATTTGAACTTACTTCATGTAAATTTTGGCATCAATGGAAAGGTCATTTCAATTCCGTTTGAATGATACAAAACTTTCCTTAACCGATTAAGTACCCATTGAAATTATTTGACGTAGAAATACTGGACCGCGCGAAATGGGACAATGGTGTTCCGACACTAAACCCCAAAAGTTTGGTCTGGTACACGGACGGATCGAAAATGGAATCTGGAGTTGGTGCTGGTGTCTCTGGACCCAATACCAAAGTCTCAATACCTATGGGAATGTGTCCCACGGTTTTTCAGGCTGATGTCCATGCCATTGAGATCTGCGCTGATTTAATTTCCAGTAAGGGAATTAAAGGCGCCACAATACAAATCTTCTCAGATAGTCAAGCGGCTTTACAAGCTCTTTCGTCCAACACGATGGACTCAAAAACAGTAAAGTGCTGCTACGATGCCTTGTAAGTCCTATCCAAACACAGCAAGGTTAAACTTGGTTGGGTACCTGGTCATCAAGGTATTGAGGGCAACGAATCGGCGGACCAATTAGCTAGGGCTGGTTCGGAATCCGCGTTCTGTGGACCAGAACCTTATTGCAGAGTCAATTGGGCTACTGCCTTAGGTCTAATTAACAATTGGGAATATCAACTTCGTCTAAACCACTGGGAAAATTTTCCGGGCTTAAAACAATCCAAAAGTTTAATTAAACCTTACTCCTACAAGGAAATCCTCAACCTAAATAAGGATAACATCAGAAGGCTGGTGGGCTTTCTCACAGGCCATTGGGGCTTGAGATATCATCTTAACAAAATGAACTTGTGCCCGGAGATAGAATGTAGGTTATGTCTTGAGGATGTAGAATCCTCCGAACACATTCTCTGTAATTGCCCGGCACTTCATTGGTTAAGAAAACTTATCTTCAACAAGGAGATACTTTTACCAGCAGAGCTCAGGAACTCCGCTACTAAGGACATAGTGGCCTTCACTAGGGAAGTCACACGTCTCTTAGAATGACCTTATCCCTTCCGATCCAATAGATCTTTTAGGTCGCTGTGTCAGCCAAATGGGCAGGGAATTTAATAAAAAAAAAAAAGTACCCATTGAAAATTTGGAACTATTGTAAAAGTCTACTTTTTTTCCAAAAAAAAAAAAAATGTTTTGATGCAAAAAGTTTCTAACAGTGACTGCAAACATTTTTTTTTTTCAAAAATCTCTTCGCTTATATTTTTTATGATTTTTTGAATGGGATGATTCTAGAAAAATTTTGTATGGAAAGGAGGAAAAAGTGACTAAAATAGTCATTTTTAGCAATTTTCAAAAAATCATAAAAAAATATGACAAAATTTGTTGGAAACACTTCCAAACAAGCTTAGTCGATTCGTGACTTACCCAAATTTGTTGTAAATATTGGTCCACTTTGCCTTATAATCCTCCAACGTGTATTGACCAAAACTCTCCGATACTTCCTTTGTACTCCTGCGAATCATGATGATGCCTTGGATCACTATTATTCTTATAGTCGTCCTCGATAATAAGCCGCAAACCGAACAACTAAGCCATTTTTCTTTTAACACCAAAAACCAAGACAATATAAACATTTGTCCGAATTTTAGGTCCCAAAAAGGGTATTACACGATATGTTTAGGCCGCCAACATACATATGCTGACTAGCCCACAAATCTGCCAACAAACAGCTTTCAGCATAATGCATACTGCATACAGCATACATGCTTATAGCAATTTGGCTATTACACGATATGTTGCGATTGGGACACAATTTTCAGCACACGTAGGGGAACGTCGCCAACAGTGAGACACGTCCAACAGTGAGACATTCCGAATAACTCCGAAGAAACATGTCCGAACACGTCGCGCTTGTTGTCGTAGGTTATGCAACAGATGTTCGTCCGATTGGTTCAGTTTGTGTTTAGCTGCAGTGAAGAGTTTTCGCGCCGTGATAGGGCAGTGCAAGAAAACGGTCGAAAGTAAATTTTCAGTGTCGCAGTAAAAAAGTAATAACATTTTATCAAGGTGAGTTTTTCAATCAATGTTTTATATATTGTGTAGATTATATTATAGAGAAAAAAGATAACTACATTTTAAGGCATTTCGATGCATAGTTTTTTGTTTTAATTTTTTTTACATATTTTCGACGATTTACCAACAGTGAGACAAAATCCCGTTGTGACAGTGTCTCACTGTTGGTTATATATTTTCAAATAAGCAACAACCCAGAGCCACAAAGCATCGATGGTAAGTTAAAGCTCTTAGTATAAAAATTATTGTTTTTATTCCTAACAGAGAACATGACATCGAATCGAGATTTCAATAACCCAAAAGAATCCGCTATTGTCAGTCCTGAAGATTTTAGAGGTTATCTGAAAGCTGATCCTCGATCAAACCAAAGAAAAGGACGAAGAAAGGGGAAAAGTATCATAACAACGGACACACCTGAAAAAAATTAAATACAAGAACGCAAAAACGAGAAAAACGAGAAAAACGCAAAAGCCAAAAAAAATAAAACTTGCACCACAAGCCAAGCGAAAAGACGCAGTAAAAAAATAATTTACGAGTCTTCCAGTTCGTCCGTTGTGGACTATGAGCTTAAAGATTCTTCGAACGAAGGATCTTTTAATGTCCCTGAAGAAACATTCGCCTTTGATCAGCTTTTAAGAGATCCAATTAGAGGAGACCATGTTCTTGTCGAGTTCCTTAAGTCGGGAAAAAAAAAATTACTATGTCGGCAAAATAATATCGGACAAGGATCTCGACGGAGACATTGAAATAAGTTTTCTTAGATGGCAAAATAAAACATTTAAGTTCGCTTATCCAAATATTGAAGATATTTCATTTGTAGCCGAAGAAGACATAAAAATGGTTCTCTCAAAGCCGATTCTTTGCGGCCACACCAGTCGGCAACAAGCCAGTATCCATTTTGGAATTACATTCAACCAATTTGAAGTGCGCTAAATTTTTCATTTTTTTTTATGAATAATGAAATCGATTTTTTTTATTATCTATTTATTTGTCACTGAAGACATTTCTTGTAACTTTTTTTTCGTTTTTTTTTTTTTTATTTTTATTTCGTTATTTTTATTCGTAAGTCTTTATTGAAAAATAAAATATGAATGTTTATTAAACAAAACAGTTTTTATTAAAATATTTGTCGAAGGTGTCTCACTGTTGGGGAAGGGCTGTCTCACTGTTGGAGTAGGTGTACCAACAGTGAGACAAAGGAGGTACTCGGCCATTTTGATTTAAATTATTTTATCGGTAAAGGTTAATTTAATTTTAAGTATGCAATAAACAGCACAAATAATAAAACAACCTAACGCAATTGAAATTAACTAATTACTCGAAATACTTTTTAAGATATAGTCATTTGAAAAAAAAGTGTCTCACTGTTGGCGACGCTCCCCTATATTGATTGATAGCTTAATACTCATTTTAAAAAAAATTGATTTTCTATACTTTACTTGAAAACGGGTGTAACGATTTTGCAAAATGCTTACTAAGAGTAAAATTAATAGCTATTCTCAAATTAACTGCGCCCTTCGCTTTTCACTGGAGTTCCGTACCAACTACATATTAGCGATAACATAATGCACTCTAAGTAATGTCTCATATATTTATTTTTTCACAAATTGCTATATTAAAGCTGTTTTATACATAAAAATATGTAAAATAAATAGGTGGCGCAACGGGCGGCCTAGCTTCTCGCAAGCATTCATTTGTGTGAGTTTCTATTTTTGGGACTAATGGAAGGGACATACATTTTTATGCCAAGTCCGAACGGCTGAATTGAGAAGCTTTTTCATGACAGTCATACTCTCGGATGTTTGTCCGACGTTCGCGAGAGGTGACGTAGTAGAAAAAACCTTAAGATGTTTTATACGTATGTACTTTTGAAAAATGTTTGTTCACATACGATGTATTTTTATAAAATTCATTACTACAGTTCCAATACGAAACTAAAATCGTATTTTAAGACTGTTTTTTTATTAAATATCGCTTCAGAGGTTATCTTATAAAATGTGCACGACTTGGTCGCACGAAAATTTCTCATTTATTGCGAATCTCGCAGAATCTCACAATCTTTTCAGCAAAAAAAATTCAGACTAAAATCATATACCCACCCAAGATGTACTCAGGTTTAGTAACTGAACCCTTGTTAATTAAAAACGTAATACATTTTTTTTTTTTAAGTTCCCTGCCCATTAGGCTGACACTGCGACCTAAAAAGATCTATTATTACGAAGAGGGATTTGATTATTTTAAGAGACGTGCGATGCCATTTTTTGGGATAAATATCACATTCACCTGTCTCCAGGAGAATGGAATGTATCCTCAGTTGTAACTTGCTCCAAATAAGGCAATAACCGCAGGAAGTATAACGTCTATAACCCTTTTAATTAGGGCTGGGAATATGCCGTCACCCCCGGGGGCCTTGATAGATTTGAAAGAGCCAATTGCCCATCTTACATTGTCTGGACTGAAAGTCTTGCCAGATAGACTATTAACACTAATTGTAGTAGAGACCGTAGCGTCAGTATCGTTTGGGTTATCGTGTGTTTCACGGAGAGACGAACCTGGAAAATGAACCTGAAGTAAGGTTTTAATTGTATCCGTACGGTCCGTCGTGTAGATACCATCTGCTTTCTTTAGCAAACCTACACAGTTGGTATGATCTTTACGCAGAGCTTTATGCTGCAACCTGCATGTCTGCTATGTCTTCGCAGCATTTTCTCCATGATGATCTTTTCGATCGTCTCAGTTCTGAGTTATATTCTGTGAGAGCGAACATATATTCGTCCCACATTTTGGTTTGTTTAGCTCGGTTAAAGAGTTTTCTAACCTTCTTCCTGAGCTTAGCAAGTTGGTCATTCCATCAGGGAACCTTACGTTTACACAAGCTGGTTTTACTGACACAACTACTTTGGTAGGAGGTTATCAACACTTTATTTAGCTGGTACGCTGCTTCATCAAGGTCCCAAGTGGACTCAATTGACGAAACAAGCACATCCGTCTTAGAGAGGACAAGTCCTCGATACATTTTCCAGTCCGTTGACTTGGGATCGTACCTGTCTGGGGCCTGTGTTGATTGACCTGGTATGTCAAACCTAATGTCTGACAGCGAGGCTTCATCTGACATATGCCAATTTACAATGAAATTAGAGATAAATGGGCTAGCAAGAGTGAGGTCAATTACCTCTTCGCGTATCGCATTTATAAAGGTTGGCTTAGAGCCTTTGTTAAGAATATCAACATTAGATAGTCTAAAAGACACTCACCTCTTTTGTTGTCGTCGCAGATCATATTATGCGCATTGGCATCACACCCGATGATGTAGTGTAGGTTGTACTTCTGGCAGTAGCGAATAAGGTTTGGACCCTCCGTTGGCGGAATGTTGTCGTCGTCGCCGGGGAAGTACGCCGAGGCACACACGATGTTTTGAGTGCCCCTGTCGTAATACATACCACATAAACAAACGTATTAACTGAAGCACCTTATTACTTTCAAATTTTACCCCGCCCGAACTGACACTTGAAGAAGGCAAGTGGGCGATGAATTTCGAATTATATTGCCACTGAAGTTTTGGGCCTTGCAGAAATTACCGGGTGTGAATTATAGAGATCGGGATTTGGGTAGTAATTTTGAGAAATATTTATAAAACGGCTATATTTGAGTTTTTTGAGAAAAACTAAGTACGTGATCATGATTAGAATGCTTATATTGTCTTAAATATGTATTTCGATCAAAATTGTTAGAGCGGTTATTTCAAAAATTATGCTGACAAATGTTACAATTTTGGATTCAAAAACTACTGTTTCTAAACTTAACTGAAAACTGAGTACAACGTATTGTTCAGGATATAAAAATTACCTAGCAGTTATATTTTCATTCAAATCTAAAATGGCGTTTTCGAGATATGAGCAGTTTTTAAAGTACATACTATCATTACGGTGGAAATCAAAGGACGCAGCAAATTTAGAGAAAGACTGAGTTTAAAAATAAGTTTGTTAAAATCGTTTTTCGAGAAAAAGCCAATTTTCAGTCCGTTGTTGGACTTTTTAGCGAAAAACTGGGTATGCCTATGCAGTCATGTTAAGCATGCGAAAAAGTTAAAACTAAAAAACATCAACAGTACTTACAATGAACGAGAAAGCTTCGAACGATCAAGTCATGCACTTTATTTTTCTGTTCAATTACCTTTATTAAAGAAAGTACATATTCTAATTTGCTGCGATACTTTAATACATCGAAATGTCAGCTGAGTACTGATACTGAGGCACAAATGTTTCGACTAGATTTGCCAGTTACCTTCAATAAATGACAATTGGAAAACTGGTAACGTAGGCCAATAAAGTGAAAGAATCTAATATTTACTTGGATCTCAGTCCCAGCATTATGGAGTGTGCACGCTCCCCCCTATGAACTATGATCCCCTTATGACAAATTTTTCAATATATGGAGTACGCATTACGTATACATCATTATATCGCAGCTTCATATTTTGTCCAACACCACCCCACTAAAAGGGTGGTGAAGCTGCGACTACTAGCTAACCGAATAAGGAATAACTCTTAGAAATACCTATATATTTTAGTTAAAGCGATTTGTTTAAGCACAAATTGTTTCCCAAAATCCAATATTCGTTATTGATAAAAACATTGTTTGCTGAGAATTTATTTCCGATTAACCGGAAAACCAATAAGGAGGTATTATTCTTATTCGTATCCTAATATGAGTACAAAAAAATATAACCTGCCCCTGGCATTGCAATAATAGTAAGTAATGGTATTTAGATTTTTTTTCGGAATTTTTTCCTCGGCTCATAACCCGAAAAATTGGATCTCACCCTCTGACTGTAACAAAAGACGGGAAGAAAAATCAAACGTTTCCAAAAGCGATTGAGCATAATGGGCACACTTGTTCACATAAAGGACGAATTAATCGCAAGCCATTAAGTGAGTACTACTTGTGATTTGTCAACTCATGTGGAACACGTTTTCCCATCAAGAAACCGATTATTTTGCCGTTTTTGTCTGAAAGAAATGTATTTACCACAATCAATTCGATAACAAAATTGGTAGGTTAGGTAGGTGGGTACCGATACAATCAACAATTTTCCAGTCTGATTTGCAATGCAACAGAAAAACTAATTACCAATACCTACACATATTCGCATACAAACCGTCATTCCAACTAATATGGGTTATTAATTAAAATAAATGAAAATGTAAATAATTTACTTGTTTATTTAGATAATTAATAAATTAAAGGTATAAACAGGTGTGGTCGTTGATTTGCAATGAATGGAGAAGGCGCAATTTTGTACATTTAAATAGCAAAATACAAAATACAGATGAATACAAATAATAGGATAAATATTTTGTTTTTCCCTCTCTTAGTTATAACATAAAATAACAAATGCAATGAGATGAAAAATTTTCTGACAGTTTTATTAAGTTTCAATTAATATTCAAGTGATATTATACCCTCCACAGGAAGGTATATTCACTTTGCCATTACGTTTGTAACGCCAAGAAGGATTCACCGGAGACCCTATAAAGTATATATATTCTGAATCAGGATCACATTCTGAATCGATTTAGCCATGTCCGTCTGTCTGTCTGTCTGTCTGTCTGTCTGTCTGTCTGTCTGTCTGTCTGTCTGTCTGTCTGTCCGTCTGTCTGTCTGTCTGTTGAAAGCACGATAGCGTCCAAAGGAATTGACCTAGGCGAATGAAATTTTGTGAGACGACTTCTTTTTACCGTCGTCAGGTTGGTATTGAAAATGAGCTATGTCGGTCAAGTAGTTCTGGTACCTCCCATACAAAACCACTATTGAACACACGTCTCTCTCTGTCTGTTAAAGCACGATAGCGTCCAAACGACTTAACTTAGGTGAATGAAATTTTGTGAGAGGACTTTTTTTAACCGTCGTCAGGTTGGTATTGAAAATTGTCTATGTCGGTAAAGTAGTTTTGCTACCTACCATACAAAACTAATATTAGACACATACTAACACGCATGGCAAGCATTTTGCATGACTTTTATGCAGTGGAGGGTATCAAAGCATCGGCCAGGCCGATGATAACACTTTTACTTGTTTTTATTTTCACACATGGTGGAAATTTTTTAATTTGTTTCGTTGTGTGAAAATATCAAACGGATATGGCAACTAAATAAATATGTATATGAAATTATTATTTATTGTTTTGACGGCGACATTTAAATTCTTTTTGTTAGTTTCACTTGCTTATAATGTAATCGGTGACATTTACCAACTGGTTATATGGGCAGCACAAATGTCAAATAAATAAATAATTTCAATACAATTTTCGGGGAGAGAGGAAACGATTCAAGTTTGCAATTTTATTTTATTTTTTTGATTTTCTTCGAAAGCGTTGTGACTTGTGAATCTGATACACAGTCATCATTACCCAGTATTCATTTTCACATGTTGTCGCTTTCCAGTGACATCAGTCATTATACAGAATACAGAAGTGACCAACATACAAAAAAAAATTCTTTAGTTCTGCCAATCGGCATAGTTCTACTTTTTATATTTTCCAAGTTTTAAAAAAGTGTAATTTTTACGTAAGATGGAAGTAAATTTTTGGGAATATGAAATTTAGATGAAATTCGCTTTTAAAATTTAAATATTTTTTGCAATTCGAGAGATGGGCAATAAAACCTGTTAGTAGTGTTTTCAAAAAAATTTCAGTTATTGTGGCCAAACTCTAAAAAAAATTAGGGTTATGAACTCGGAAGAATCATATCTGCAGATTATTTGAACACGACGACCAAGATTCAATTGCGGTATTCAACATTGTCAAAATATCAGTTAACCCCACACAAATACCTATAGTGAATATCTATACCTATACAAGGTGGGCCAAATGTTGTTTGGCTCTAATTTTTTTTCTAAATGAAAAACTTCGATTCTGTTTTTTGATTATGTTTTTTTGAACCTTTAACAATAAACCAATAACCAATAAATAAACATAATCAAAAAACAGAATCGAAGTTTTTCATTTAGAAAAAAAATGAAAGCCAAACAACATCGGATGAATTCTTTTGGCCCACCCTGTATATAAAAATAAATTGTATTGTGTTTGTCGCCAATGTTCTTTCTAAATGCGTGAACCAATTTTTATTTTAGAAATATTCCATGAAAGGTGAAAGGCTTAACGGTCTTTGTAGGTGTATTCGTTCATGTGTTACATGGGCGTGGCACCTCCCATACAAAAAATGCATTCAAAATATTATATCTCGAAAACCACCAAATTAATTGAGTTTAAATTTACATACAATCTTAGGTATTGTCCCAGGGGTATTACTGTGAAGATTGGTCGAAATTGGACAAAGGGGCGTGGTACCTCCCATACAAAAAATACATTCAAAATCTTATATCCCGAAAACCACCGAATAGATTGAGTTCAAATTTACAGATAATCCTAGGTAGGTTAGGTATTGACCCAGAAGTAATTCCATAAAGTTTTGTCAAAATTGGACCAAGGGCTGTGGCACCTCCCATAAAAAAAAACAGTGCAAACGCTATTTTTCGACAGTCATGGAAGACAACGTTTCTAAAATTTACAACTTTTGTAAAAGTCAACTTTTTCGACTTTTTTCCTCGGCCTAAAAAAATGTTTTGATGCAAAAACTTTCTTCAGACAATTCTAATTCTAATATTTTTTATGATTTTTTGAAAATTGCTAAAAAATGACTATTTTAGCCACTTTTTCCTCCCCTCCTTTTCATATAAAATTTTTCTCAGGTCATCCCATTCAAAAAATTATAAAAAATATTAGCGAAGAGATTTTTGAAAAATCTTTCTTGCAGTTACTATTAGAATAGTTTGAAGAAACTTTTTGCATCGAAAAAATTAAGACCAAAGAAAAAAGACAAAACGTAGACTTTTACAAAAGTTCTAAATTTTCAATGGGTACTTAATGGATTAAGGAAAGTTTTGCATCATTCAAACGGAATTTAGATGACCTTTCCATTGATGCCAAATTTTACATGAAGTAAGTTCAAATTTATGAGTACAATTAACTTTACTTTTGTCAAAAGAATTATTATGCTAACGACTGTATAAATCCATTGAAGCTGAATACATTATTACAGTTGAAACAATGACCAGATTTCGGTAAAATTGATGGCCAAGGAATGTGTATCTAGTCGTTAATTACTGACTGTGACATCAATTACTTCAAAGCAGCGTAGTCTCAAGAGGTATTTACACAATTTAAGTCGGCGTATGTTTCGAATTACACGAGGCTTATTTTTTAACCATGCCAAACTGTGGCTCCCATAAACAGTCGGGAAAAGAATTGAAAATGGTTTGTTAAATTAGATGTGGGGAGAAAAATGTTGTTTGACCTAAACATGAAAAAAAATCGTATATTTGACCTCAACATGAAAGGAATATAAATATCACTCCAACTTGCAAAGCAGATGGGTTAACCTCAGGCGTGAAAGGAATATTGGTTTGACCCGAAGATGAATGTAATTTGGAATCTACGGATACGGACAACGGACGTACAACTATTTTTAGATATGACCCAAACAGGAAATAAATTTTATATTTGAAATGAAAATCCAATGAAGGAGGGTCCGGATAAATTCAAATCGCTATTAACAACTGATAATATTTTTAAAGTGTCATGTGTCACTTAAATAAAGCGAATCCTTCTCCATTGTTTGTTTTATTTATTTGTTTTTGTTTTCTCAGACTTGGCCTATTGTAACTCATGCACAGTGGTGCATGGTCTCAGGTTAAACACTGGGAAAAAAACACATGTTACACACTTTCTCTGTTAAGCTACGATTACACGGCCATTTTTTTGAGTCATTTAAATGGCGCTGTGACGTCAGGAAAAAATGTCGCATTAGAGCGACATTTAAGCTACGATTCGTCATTGAAAAAATGGCGATCACACAAAATGACTATCATCGTCATTTGTGTCCCAAAATCAAATGACGGACACTGCGAGTCATTTAGAATTTTCCGTTGGGATGCCATTGTCCTAGGCGTCATTGAAGAGCGATCACACGTCCATTTTTTTTCCGCCATTTAAATGACACTTAATTCATGTCATTTGGTACGCCATTTTCCTAGTCATTTAAATGATGCTGCCAAAAATGGCGATCACACAGAGCGACATTTAAATGACTGCTTTGTGACGGGATTTTTACGTCAGAGCTCCAAATCGTAGCTTTACCTCAAAACGCAAAAATTACTGGACAAATTTTAATTAAACTTTTTTGAAAATGTTTCTAAATGCTTTCAGATAGTTTTAGGCTATGTCGTTTATAGCCACGTCCTTTAGAACAGGTTTTTAGAAAAAATTTATTTTTCTCTTACTGAAATGTATTTTGACTCAACTTCTTATTCTCAATCACCTGTTACTGCAATATTTAATTATTGATTGCATTTAATACATTTAAATGATGGCTATAACGTTTTATCCTGGCGGGAAAATCGACAACATTCCATCCAAAAGGTATATGAAGTAGAAGGACATATCAACGCAACATGACATTGGGTTTACTGTGCTTGTATTTACCTTGGTCTCATTTTATGGAAAACAATTTTATATGGCAGTGACAGTTTATTGATTCTGCTTTCATGCTCGATGAAGGTAGAGCAGAGGTAGATGATGAGTTTTGTCTCTTGCAATGTTTTTAAAAGATGTCTGCCTACCGCAGTATGTTTTTTTTTTTGTTGACAAGAAAAAGAACGCAACATGTCATCATATCCGCTTTATGGTGTCGACTTTAATGTGACATATTGTTGATGGTTTTAGTTCTAATACACTTTGTGAAAAGTTGTCAATAACTGACACGCTTGCAGGTAGCATCGTTGATGGTATCTAATATCTTACACTTCATTCCAGAGAATCACCACATTAAATCGAAATTCGAACAGCTGTTTGAACATCCTTTGCGGCAGAGGTGTAAAAAGTCCACCACGGTGTCAGCAACCACAAACCATGTAACAGATGGTGGGTGGTTGGTATCCTGCCAAAGGGCGAACGTTTTCACAAAATATGCGATTTGTATCCCATAATCATTTTTGGTTCTGAAACCGCAGCCAATATTTTTTTTTTACAATTTTTATATTGAGCATTCAGGCAATTTTGCCATAATTTAAGAAGTGTGCCTCGGGCTTTAGTTGGCTCAAAGCCAAATCAATTTAGTGATACTTTAAAAAAAAATATTCCCTTGGAAGGACGATCTTTTTCTTATTAATATGCAATGTTTATGAGGTAGATTTTTATTTTAAGACAATTTTCTAAACGAGTAGGTTGATGAGGGTCGCAGAAGGGATTTTTCATTAAAAGAAAATCAAAGTGTAATAAGATGAATATAAATTTAATTTATAAAATTGTTTGTATGCTATGTGGGTTAATAATTTTTTGGGTTATTTAATTATGGTGTGTGGGTGCTCATTTTGTGGAAAGAATTTTTGGTTAATAGCATACAGAGCAGTTCCATCGCCTAATTTGATAAGGAAAAGTACGTTAGTTACTTTTATTATACACGCGGATGGTTATTATGGTTTTAATTATGTAGCGAATCTGTATTCTTGTTAGCAGATAAGATAATGGTATTAGGCGGATTTGTAACTTCTCAGAAGAAAAATTATGAACAGCAAAATGGGCTTTTGGGTATTTAAATATTTGCTGTCTGTAGGCTTCAATGTTTTAAAATTTTTATTATTTTAACCTTTTGTTTTTATAGGACCCCATTTGTGGTTAACCATTTTGTAAAACAAATGTGTTCACATGTAACTATGTTATTTATTTTGACAGAAGTAATCCAAGGTAATAACTGAAGACCAGGCTCCAGAGCAGGCCCATTGTAATCACAGGGAAACCTTCATAACCAAAACCTAAACCGATTCGCCTTAACACTTAATTTTCCTGTTTAACCTTAAAAAGATCTCAATTTGATTTGAGAAACCAAACTCCTCTAAATTATCGAAGAAGTGCCTTTCTAGGTGCTTCCATATACTTCAGGCAAAGGCTAGACATCCGCAGAGAAGACGAATAATATCCTCATGGCAAAGCAATGCCCAGAGAGTTTCCCTATTGCTATTCTTAGCTTGAGGCAGTTGATTTTTTAGCAGTTTTTTTTTAAGATTTACTTCAACTTAACTGACCAATGAAGAGAGGGCGAATGAAGGTCATCGATGCATTATAGCAGTGTGGGCTGTTGCCAAGTGGTAGGGGTGTAAATGCAGCTATAGATCCAAAATACGCCTTACCGAAGGATTTTTTATGCGAAGGTTAGCAGCTTGCTGACTGCAGTCAGCAGTCAACCTAGACTGCGTAGAAAGACATGTCGAACATGTTCACGGAAACGAACCGTTCGTGGTTCTTCGGTGGATGTCTTCTGTTCTTCAAAATACCTTGTATTCCAACGAAGAAGCGGTGACGAAATTCGCGCTGAACTGTCGTGACCGACTTATTATTTTGGATGAAACTGTCCTAATCTAAAACGCGGTGCTCTAGCTTAACTGCTGCAAGTGATAAAACTATGCTTAGATCTAGCAAACCTAACGGAACCTGCCCAGTAGAGGAAAGGGCGGTACTAGCCATTTGAAAATCTTCAGACTTTTCTGCCGGATCCTGTATTATTATTCGTACTAGTTGTTAATCTATCCTTATGTCAAAGACTATTTTGTATTTGCATTCCCTTTAACTCTTCTAATCTCGTTGTTCTGTTTTTCATACTCTCCTTACAGCCATTGATTTCTATATTCATGAGGGATACAATACAACAGCTGAGTTCAATACGAGCAGAATGACGATGGGCTCTAATCAATCGGATCCCATTTACTGTGGGAAGGGATTGGACGATTTTCACACTAGGTAAGTAAACAGTTGCCGCCTATATACGACTACAACCTGACAACCTGTATAAACGGGACGAGGTGAGCTTGCTTTACGGATTGTTTGAGGTGCAAAACGCCCGCCTACGAAATCGTAATCAAATCCTTATGCAAATAGAGTGCTTCGTATGGTAATGTAGTTGCGTGTCATAAGCCATTATTATACCGTATAGCGTTAGTTTAGTTTTTTTTTTTTTTTGGTAAATCGATGCATAATATCCTGTCCTGCATGTTAAAAAGCGTTCGATTCTAAATGACTCTCATTAAGCGTTATTAATTCAGTTGTGTACGGTGCTGTATTGCGTTTTAATTAAAACGCGTACCACGCATGGTTTTGTTGTGGCTATAGTACTGGCAAAATCGCTTAATTACGGTCTTGGAAATTGATTAGAAAAAGCCAGGTTCAGCAAAATGGAGAAATTAGTGAGCGAGTTTATTTTAATTCCCATAGTGAATTGTGTATATTCGTCATAAATTGAAATGAGGTTTGATGGAGGTAGCCAGCAAAATTGAAAAAAAAAATGTTGCAAGAGAATCAAATATAAAACTAATGATATAAAGTCAAAAGAATGTTTTCAGGGTTTGAGTTTTTTAACTGAAAGCCTCAATAATTTTCCTAGACCGCCTGACGGGTGTGAATGAATGTTACTAATTCCAAGTCATTTGAAAGAATGCTCACGGGATAGTTTGTCAAGGACATCCTAAATCTTTCACAGCAGTTTGGCGTTTTGCCTAATAAATGTACAAACATATTGGAGCGAAGCGGCGAAAATCGTTAGAGAAAAAGACGAGATGAGAGCAAGGACGTATAGACAGCAAAGGAGCAAAGAGCAAAGTGGCAAACAAGCAATAGTTCAATCTTTTCCTTTTTTGAATAAGAATGGATCCTAATATTTTGATTTTTGTGTTACTGAAAATCCTTTCTTAAATATATAAAGGGTGGTTAAATCTTAAGGCTGAAAACACACCGGATAAAGCAAAACGTGTTTTTTTGTTTCGTGAAACAAGAGAACATGGTTTCTTATGAGACAAAACACACCAAATCAAACGAAACAAAACACACGTTTTTGTTTTAAAGCGTTTCGGTTGTGGTTGTCGAAAATACATGCCATTGCATACGAGCAACACACACCGAATACAACAAAACTGTTTCGAATCAGCGTCGTTGTTGATAATTGCATACTTTCTTATGGCGCAACACACACCAAATGAAACGAAACATAAAAACCAAAGCAAATCAGAAAAACATGTTTCGTTGCCGATAGCTGACCTGTTGTTTTTGCGAAACAAAATTTAAAATCCGTTGTTTTTATTTTCTTCTTTCGTTGCACTTTTCACCTTTATTTGCTTCTATGTTTACTCCGTGCGCAAATTTTAACAAATATGGACGTAGATGGAGAAAAATTGATTTTTTTAATTGAGGCAAGAAGCCCTATCTATAATTATAAGGATAAGGAACATGCCAATAAACTTACTATTGATAAGCTGTGGAAAGAAATAGCAACTGAAAAAGCACAGCATCGGAAATTCTGTTTTGTTTTATTTCAACGCACACCAAACGAAACAAGAAAACAAAACGTTTTGTTTTGTTACATTCTGTTTCGCTCGGTGTGTGTTCAAATAAAAAACGTTTTCTTGATTTAAGAATCAAAAACGTTTTGCTTTATCCGGTGTGTTTTCAGCCTAAGTGCCGATGTTCGTACAGCTCGTACTGCACCTCTCACGCTCGTCGTTGATGAATTACTTGCATTTACGCACTTACAAGGTGCAATTGACCATTTCAAGCGTCGTCAATGGTCAGAATGGTGGCAAGAAATGACAACAGTGGATGATCAATTTTCGAAGAAAATCATCTTCAGTGATGAGGCACATTTTCGCCTCAGTGGATTCATCAATAATCAGAATTGCCGCATTTGGGCGAATGATAATCCAAGAGTGATTGTCGAAAAAAACGGTTTAACGGCCGGCATAGAACCTCAATTATGCCTCAGCGTCATCGAAAATTTGGACCATCGGATGGAGATGTGCCGCCGAGGTGGCGGCGGTCATTTGGCCGATATTTTGTTTCATACATAAATTGAACCATACCAATATTATCATAAGAAAAAGAAATGACAATAATTTTCTAAATAAATTGTGTTTTATTCAAAATCAACATCGGCCCTTAAAACTTAACCACCCCTTAGTATTTTTTGACACTAGGAGACCGAAGTAATGGAATTCATGCACCTACCATTCAACAATCGCAAAGTGTTCTCATTGAATTTCATATTTTACTCCCAAAGCTGAGGGAAGATTACTTCAAACTTGAAGATTGTTTCCGAATAACCATAAATCGACAAAATTTACAAGAGGGCGATTAAGTGGACCAAATTCATCTTAAACCCTACTAAAAGTTTGGCAAAATCAAAGCGATGAGAGAGGAGAAATCAAACACGTTTGAATTCTCAGCTTTGCTCTCTTGTTGAAGCTTTTCTCGTCCTTCGAATGACTGACTCTACACCAGAGCTGTTGTTTTGTTCATTTTTTGAATGAAGTTATTACTTATTTAGGTATATTCATATTTAAGAAACATTATGCCCTACGTATGGAGAGACGTTAAAGTTTTCGGACATTTCGGACCAATTAGTATAATTTCATCAGTACTCCTAAAAACTTTAGAACGACTGATCAGCTCAGCTCAACACGCTTATTGTTAGGGTAAGGCCCGAAACACACATGCGATTTCAATCGCGCGATTGTTTAGTCGCAAAAAATCAAACATACACATTTCAATGTGAATGCGCGCACATAATTTTGGATTTTATGTGCGCGCATTCATATTGAAATGTGTGTGCTTCATTTTTTGCGACTAAACAATCGCGCGATTGAAATCGCATGTGTGTTTCGGGCCTTAATCAGTGGAAACGGCTTTACATATGTTAACGAGCAGAGGATTCTCTTCGTTATAAAGAGTATAGGTTGCATCTTGCATTTCTAGACATAGAAGGTACTTTTAACAACGCTGACATATCTGCAATCGCTAATATACTTTCAGCTCTGAACGTAGATACCTCGCTTGGAGAGTTGATCGATCTGATGCTCAATAGCCGGACTATCAAGTCTAGTCAGCGTAGGATATCGTGAGAAGATCTATCGCTAGATCTCCTCTTCTCTGAAAATTGGTGCAATAAACTGCTTACGTGCTTGAGGGCTGCAATGTGATTGACTATGCGGGCGATATTGCTATTGCGTGTCAGCAAATTACTTAAAAAAACCTACTCCTAAAATACGCTCTTAATGGCCTAGTAAAATTTGCAAACAGAAGTGGGTTTGGCGATAATCCACACACAACTGAACTTTAGACATTTGACCTGGAAGCCTATCATACAAGCAAGATTTAAAAATAACTTAATGGGGCACTTTTTTCTAGTGGAAAAAAGGCATTAGGAAGTAAGTAGGGTCTACAACCTCATCACTCTGCAGCAGTTCACCTCAAAGCAACTTCACAATGAACCAGCAAAACAACTGGCCATGTCGCAATCTATGAACACTTCCAGGACTCTCTAAAGAAATATCGACTACACTACACCATACCACAGTTTGGTAACAACTTCCAAGTCTCCATTCCTACTAGAACTATATCAATTTGTGAGAAGGGAGCAGTCTTGGAAGTTAAATCTATTCAATTTTTGACATTTGGACAAAAAACGGTGGACGGTGGTTGCGGTGTTTTCTCCGATAGACTAACTCCAAGTGCCGAAATCAAGACGGGCAAACCACAAAAATTAATTCAACAACTGCTGTTTCATAGTAACTAATGGTTCATAGCAAATTAATGCCAGGACACGATGTGTTTTTGTCTGCCCTATTCGATTTTATCACCTCGAACGTCTAAAATATTAAACGAACGCCATCCGTAGATCACAATCTTTTGATCAGGAAAAAGCACAATTTGTTTTTAAATGGCGAAATGGGAAGCACTTACTGCCAAACAAGGATTCCATCTAAAAATCAATAGCTTCAAAGCACACAGGACATAATATGTACCTACATTTGTGTGATATTAGATTACGTGCTTGGGAATCAGTTGCATTCTTGAAACGAAGCTATGTCCCAATTAGAATAATAGTTCAAGCCCAATAGGGAAACACAATTGGTAACAAGAATGACATTTTTTTTCTATCACAGAAACACATACCGACAAAAGATGGAAATACTCACGGTCAGTATAAAGTCTACTTCAGAGCTTACCTACCTTTACTACGACCCTTGTGAATTTGTGATATATGAGTGACTGAAGGCGCACGTAATTTTATGCGATGAAGAACAGCATCTGCAGGAAGAAAAACTTGATGAAGAGGTAACCCTCTGGTAGTCATAGTTATTGATGCAGTAGTCTTCAGAGTTGATAAAATCGATAACAGAAAATAGCACAAAAGTAACAAAATACACCACCTGCCAACTAAGGTAGTTCAGCAAAAAGGCTGCTGTGTTTTTTTTTGTCCCTACGGTAGTCGACTCAGAAATGAGAGTATTTTTAAAAATAGTACCTACTCACATTTCCAAAACTCATATTCAGCCTCACATGCCAATTCTTACGCACATAATGAACACCTGACAACCAGCAAACTCATCCCTCTGGATAAAAAAAAGGTCATAGATGTGAGATTTTGAGTCTCCAGAGTGAAAAATCAAATAGGGTTATCCTTGAAAGGTTTTCATAGAGGAGGGAGAATTATGCCATCCCTTTGGTAGACATTTTTTTTATATTGTTATCGCAACTAGAAATGTAGCTATACTTATGTAGGTACTCACTTCCATAACCGAAAGTAAAAATCGATAACATAAATATTTCCGATAGCCACGTTCACAGATTGTTAATATATTTTGGAGTGGTGGTGGTGAATGGCACATAAGTTTGCTTTTTATTATTAAATAGTAAATGAAAAATAAAGCGCATATGTTATAAAAAAATATTTTTCAATCACATTAGCAATCGCAATGGACGCATCAGTGGATAAGCCCCCATCTCTCTCTCTCAACTAAGTGAAAACCAAAGCAGCAAAATGGTAAAAAAATCACTTCATATGAATTTTAATTTGTTATTCAATAAGCCCGGTTTAAAGCGGTCCAAAATGATGTATGTAAAATGGAACACAGGAATTTTTAAAATACGTTGTAAATATGATTGTAGTCTTTTTTGGTGCTTGGAGAAAGAATAACTCTAACTTAATCTGACAGTTTACACTGACATTTGCAATTTCACACATAATATCGAATGGCCTAATTTTTATTATACATACCTAGTAGCTATAGCAAAATGCAACATTTTTATTAAAATATTGATTGGATCGCAATACCAAGTACAATTCAATATTTCTTAAAGATGGAATTGGTAGTCGAGTTATGATTTAGTTACTTCTGCAAACATACAATGGCCAAGTGCTTAATGAAAATATTACTTCGGTCAAAAGAGATCAAATTCTTATAACATTTAAGATCTAGTTTTGGCCAGATCTGTTTTGTCGCTAGACATGCCGTGCCACTTATCCACTTGTCTAATATTACATAGATACTATACAATTTTGCTTCAAAAATTAACAATAGAGTGACATCATGCCCGAAATCGGCTTAGATATAAAATTAGTTGATAGACAGTGCTGCCACTAAAAAAATTAAAAAAAAAAAACATAGTTTTAGGGCCGGTTTGTTCACAGCTGGTTAAATCTGTGGTTAGGTTATCATATATTTAGTTCAACCCATGATTAAATAACTGTGATAATCAAAAAGCGTTTGTTCACTTATTTTTCACTTTGGTCACCAAACCACAGATTTGCGACAAATCGTTCCAGTTTTCCAGTTTATTTGTCAATTCAGTTGTTAGATTTAATGAATAGTTAAAATTGTCGCAACCGTAGCAATGCATGCAATTTTTTCCACACTGTCTTGCATTGTATTCATTTGCCAGTTGTTAAAAATGCGTCCACATAGCAGACACGAATGCAACACACTATTTTGCTATTGTTATTTATTAAATTAATTTTTATTTTTGAAAGAAAGTTGTTTTGTTTTTGACTGTTACGTCAAAGCTTGAACAAACAAAATTCCAGAATTTCCTTGGTTAATGTCGTTAATCGACCAAAATCTTTTTGTTATCGATTTCTGTATTAACTAACCAAATCATGGATTCTTTGGTTAAAATTTGTCTGAACAAACAGATTCTATGATTATCAGCTGGAATAACCATTGATTAGAGTTAACCAAAGATAAACAAACCGGCCTTTAATCCATCAAATTGTATTAAGAAAACACGTTTTAAAAGAGTTTAAATAACGAAATTTCCAATTCCAATTCCAAAGAAAGGGTGTTTTCTTACGCGACAAAAAGTTTGGAATTGGATGACTTGTACTTTTCAACTGACAATTTTTGCAGTAATCCTGCGTTGTTGGCGATAATGGAGATGTATTCGCTTCTGAGTTTTTTTTTTTTTTTTTTTTTTTGAATTTTTGAATTTTTGAAGTTCTTTTTGCAATTCCTGGATATAAGGATAAGGAGTTGTCAGAATTTGCATGGCAGTTTTACTCTTACCTTAACTTGGGAATGCTTCTTTCTAGTAGCTTCTAGTAGTACTCCTTAAGCGAGTTCACGCCACTCAGAAAATCAGAAAAAAATTATTTTATTTGCACAAAATCTGCGTTTGCCATGCCAAGATTGTTTTTGATTATCCAGGTTAATTCTTTGTTGTATTTAACAAGGGATTTGTTCATTTTACTTATCCTATGCTATAGCCGTGACGGGGACGAAAAAAAACCCAGTTAATATTACAGAAACAGCAAGCTAAAAAAATACAGTGCTCGTCTTCTCTGCTTTTGAGATAAAGCGACACTTTAGTTCTGTTTTAAAATAGTATAGTCGTGTTCGTGTTGGGCACGCTAGACACAGAGCTATTAGAATGAAGAAAAAAACATGATTTTGGACTACAAAACATTAAAACCTATTTTGAGTCCAAAAAGCATGAAAATCATGTTAAATCATGATTTCTGGCAGCCCTGCTATAGACTAATCAAATAATAAGACAAGTCGCCACTTTTGAATTTCCTGCACCGGGTTGCTTCTACTGTCATTCATGTTAACTTAATACATTTCTGCGTTGCAAGTTTTACCGATCTACAAGAACGCAATTCATAATTATATTCAATTTAGTTCAGACTCAATAAAATTGTAGGTCCCTTCCATTCGTCCCAAAAATAAAACAAAAACTCACACAAACGAATGGTTGCGAGAAGTTGGGCCTAGAGTGTCTTCCGCCTGTTGCGCCATCTATTTAATTATTTATTTATTCTACTAGTCAAGTTCTACCTTTTGGATGGTACCAAGATCAGAGCTATAGTAAATGTTTTAGCTAGACCAGGTATATCAGCGCCACAATATGTGTCATTAGAGGACACTGCCTTATAGGCATGTCCAAGGTTTGACGTACTCTGAAACGATTTTTGTAGAAGTTATTTCGATGAAGAGAAGAAGGAGACCATTCATAACTTGTCCGGCGCTCTCCCGAAAAAGGAAACTCCATTTGGGAGCCTTTTATTACAATGATCTTAACGATCTAATAAACTTAGACATTGGTAGTCTTTTATGCTTCATTAGAAGCTCAAACCGTATCAACGAGTAGGACGAACCTTATTCATTCATTTACAAAGCACGGTAAATCCTGTTGTGACACGCTGAGGGCCTTGTGGACCCATTGTTGCCCTTTTAAATGGGGGTTAACCGTTGATGTTGGGATGGTTAGCCTCATTTACCTTTTTCTGGTGATTACTCTCCACCCATCCTGATATCCTCAAAAACATTTAAGGATAAGAAAGAGAGACCTCAGAAAGTTTTTGTCATGGAAGTAATGACTTTCAAGTGTTCTGTTCCTCAAGTGACAGAGACTCGGGTAGTGACAGAGGAAATGAGGTGTGTCCCCATGGATCTCTTCGTCTCCGCAGCCTCTACATATATAATATCGTCATCTTTAAGATTTAGTTTCATTTTATGGTTTCTTAGGAACTTATGACCCATTAGATCCCCTACCCCTAGGGACAGCGATGACCTGTGGAACTGTTAAAGTTTGATGGTCCGGCCAGGCCACTGTCGTATTTTGGCCAAAGCTTCTGTGATACTTCACAGGTAGTTAAGTTAGTCCCTTCCACCTGTTGTATCACAAGGGACCTTATAAGCGTGTCGGCCTTTTGTGGGCGGTCACTTCAATCTAACCAAAACTAACATATGTATAATATTTACTTTATGTTTGGTGCCAAAAACGAAGAAAGAAAAGGAAACTAGAAGACATTTTCTATGATATGACAAAAGCTCGCTGGGCCAATTCAAACCTAAACCTAAGCAAGGCGCGCATTGCAGATGTGAGTAAGTGGCGTAGCAGTGGCATGGTGACTAAGTGGCAGGCGGCATAGCGCATAGGAGTAGTGTGGCGATGGCAATCAATGTATACTGTCATCGATTTATAAGTTCTTAAAATGTCGTCCTATGCTGAACTCTTGGTCATCTGGCATGTTTTTAGTTTCAACGCAATCGACGTCGTCATCAGCCACGTTGACTCCACTCCACGCTTTGATGCGCACAGCACATCTTCAATTGTTTACAAAGGCTTTAGCGATGCCAGCTGCCACTTGGTCACCACGCAGTTGGTACAAAACCGAAGAAACAAATAAAATATTACAAAACGTCCTTAACCAGGTCAATGAATGGACGGAATTGTAGTGGATCGATGTTAACGAAACAAAATCAGTTCACATTCTCGACGCAAATCTTGAAGTCGGATATGTAGAAAAAAAATGTGAAGAAGTTGAAAACAAGTATGGGGAACTTAAATAGTTACTCGAAAAATATTTCAAACTTAACCTCGGCAAACTTTTATTACAGGGTTTTCCAATAAGAGCGCTACAAAAGTTTTTTTTTTAAATAAAACAAAAACGGTTTTGGATATCAATGAAATTCTTTATTCCTGTGAAAGTACGTTCTATGTATGGAACTCGATTTCTTTTGCATGGCCACCACGGGCACGCTTGCAGAAGTCCGGACGCTGAACCCAATTTTCGAAGGTTTTCAAGCACAAATCGCCCGATACTGCTGCAATTTGACGTTCGATATTCGTACGAAGTTCATCAATCGTCGCTGGCTTGTTGGCATAGATCATAGACTTGACGTAGCCCCACAGGAAATAGTTTAACGGCGTCAAATCGCACGACCGAGGCGGCCAAGCGACTGGACCATTTCGTGAGATAACACGTTCTCCAAACTTGGCTTTCAATAAATTGATTGTGACATTCGCTGTGTGGCTTGTGGCGCCGTCCTGTTGGAACCACATGTCCCCCAAGTCCATATCATCCAATTGGGGCCAAAAATATTCGGTTATCATTGAACGGTAGCGATTCCCATTCACAGTAACGTGCCGGTCTTGATCATCACGTAAGAAGTACGGCCCGGCCCACTGATACCGCCGGCGCATAAACCACACCAAACCGTAATTTTTTCGGGATGCAATGATGACCCATGGAGTACGTGTGGATTGCTGCCTGACCAATACCGCATATTTTGTTTATTGACGAAGCCAATCAGCCAGAAATGAGCCTCATCGCTGAAGATGATTTTTCGATGAAAATACGAATCATTTTCAAGTTGTTGCTCAGCCCAATTCACGAACATACGACGCTTCTGGTGGTCAAGCGGCTTCAGTTCTTACGTCAATTTAATCTTGTAAGGATGTAGGCCAAGATCTTTTCGCAAAATTCGCCACAACGACTTCACAGAGATGCCCAACGCTTGAGAATGACGTGTGAGAGACACATTTGGGCTTTGTTCAACTGAAGCCTCAGCGGCAGCAATATTCTCGACACTACGGGCACTTCTTTGTCTCACTGGCACGGGAACATTTTGTACTGTGCCTGTGGATTCAAATTTTTCCACTAGACGCTCAATTGTTGATCTGCTAGGACGATTATGACGACCATAAATTGGACGTAGTGCTCTTAACGTTGAAACCACTGACTCCGAATTTCGGTAGTAAATTTTAATAATTTCGACTCATATATCTTTCGTATATCTTTCCATCATGAAATGGCAAACCTTACTGAAGAGAAATGTGAAAAGAGCGGCAAGAAATTCGGCGTCGTTTGCTGTCCCTGTCGCTCTACTTTTGTAGCGTCCCTGTTGAAAAACCCGTTATAAACAAATTCTAAAGGCTAAAGGCTAGAAGTGAAGATCTCCGTAGAAATCTCTGAGTTCCAACGTTAAAAGTGAAAAAGGAAATTGCACACAGAAAAGAATACTATTCCTGACGAAGTGGCGATTACGACGGACTAAAATTTCCTTAGCCTGATTGTCAACAGCAAAAAATTTAAAAAAATATTCCAATTACCTATACCAACTCAAAAATTCGAATTTCAATGCACGATTTAAGCGACTCAATCTCAATGTAGGGGTGGGTACATATACATAGACGCTGATTGTATTTCCTCCCTGCCTACACCGAATTTACCCACCTCCATTGACCTCTAAGTGAAAAAACGTTCTTATATTGAACCAAGTCCATATCACTATATAACATACAAATAACTCCCTTCGGCCAATGCTCAGTCAGTGGATGTATTGAGATTTCCTGATAATTTTCTAACTTACACCGAACACACCCACTTTTGGGACTTCAACGGACACCACCTAGGCATGACTGGAGCTATAACAAAAACATTTCCTGGTCAGTAAAATTAGTTCGACAACTCGATCCGTAAAATTCAAGTATCCACACCCAACGGTTTTCTTTTATTTTCGTTACCAAAATCGGATTTTCGTGTTTCCGAAATAAGTGTCACTAACCCGTATCCCTTCAGGTAAACTATGTTATGGTATAAGCGGCACAAAAAAATGCGTCTAAGTAGTTTTAGTTTCCTTGTTCTTATCTCTGGTCAACGAGGAGCTGTATGTATAACACATAAATGAGTAGGACCCCACCGACATGACCGTTTGTCATTGTTTAGCGGGCTATATTTTCGGGTCATTTCATGCGGTCTATGATGACCAAAGTTGGTAGGGGAAAAATCGATTAAATATAGAACAAGATGAGGAAGGGTCACTATCCGAAGACAGATTGTCTTCCATTTCACCTGGCAATGAATTATTCACAAGAAAACACTTTGCGGCTGAAAGTTAACCTCGTGAAAGGTTGTAACACTATAGACAATAAACCGATTTTACAAGCTGTCTAAAGCTGTTCAACTGTTACAATATCTGATTTAGACATGAAACTAATAGATGTTTGTTTGATGTCGGTGTCGGTACATGGAAATAAATTATACATTAGTGTTAAGCCGTTAATGCATGGAAGGAGATCAAAGTGGTCCTTTGACTTTCGGAGTGGTCGTATTGTTTGAATTGGACCGACATTCTAACAACCAGCTAATGTGTTATTTTGATCATTTTATCCCATTAGGTTAATTGATTGAGTTCTGCCCTTGAGGCGGGGTAGCAAGGAGTGGATAGAATGTGTGGCTATTCTTTGAATGCGCACGCAACAATGACTTGGAAGAAATAAGCATTTAATACATGGCACTCCATATGGATGATGCTGTTAATTACTTAATAGTATAATAATGAATTCATGATAACTTTGTACTTATATAGAGATTTAGATGAGCTCAACGGAGATAAGAATGGCACAAATATCATAGGATTATACACTGGACTAAGTTTTTTTTGTTGGAATTGTGCGATATTTTGCAAGACCAATAATGTGATTTTTAAGATCTCCGAAATATAAGGAAGCTCTTTTTTCTCGCCAGTAGATCGGTTCCATTTTTTGAAGACATCTATATGAACAGACAAGGTCCATGTAAGCAAACTCTCTTCCAAGAACTACTGAAAGACTCATTGGAGGGATAAATCCTTGGGTCCTCTCAGACTGAACTTCAGCGCGCACTCGATCGTTTGTAGCCGTTTTTGTTGAAGCTGAGATGAAAGTAAATGTGAACAAATCTGAAGTGATGGTCGTCTCCAGAACGCCTGTTCAATGCACTCTGCATGTTAGTGAAGTCCCATTGAAACAGGTGGAGAAGTTTAAGTATCTCGGGGTCTTATTCACGAGTGATGGAAGGAGCAATGCTGAGTTTTCCTGTAGGATTGGTCAGGCTGGATCGATTTTGAGACGGCTTGGTCATTCTGTTCATCAGGAGGACTGAACTTGGTGTCAAAGCTAAGTTGTCAGTCTTTAATTCGGTGTTTGTTCCAACTCTTACCTAAGGTTTGGGTAATGACCGAAAGAATAAGATCGCGAATACAAGCTGCCGAAATGAGATTTCTCCATTGTATTGCTGGTGTGACCCGTAGAGATCGCATTAGAAATACTAGAATACGTGAGGAACTCAATGTCGAGCAGCTACTTCTCCGGACGGAGCGATCCATGCTTCGGGGGTTTGGTCATGTTAAACGCATGTCCCGACCAGGATCCCACGACGTGCTATGGAATCCGTACCATCGGGCAGGCGTCCCCTAGGTAGACACAGGATGAGATGGTTAGTTCAAATTCATAATCTCTCCTCTACCCGTATGGGGATTGCCCTTGATGATTTGGAGTCGATGGCGGAGGATCGAGTGCTATGGTGGGTCCACTTAAGTAACCTACACTCGCGACCCACTTAATGGATAAGCGGGATATTGAAAATGAATGAATGAAGGAATGAATTCTGTCGCCGTGAAATCTAAAAATTATGTTAAAAAGTGAGATACGCAATAAATAAATAAATCTCTGTATTCCGTCATCTTCAAGTCCAAAACCATCCTCAATTGCCGCTTATCTCTTAACGAGATGGCGGAACAATTCAACATTCACCTTGGGTGCCGAGTCACAGGGACATTCCGGGGAATTACAATTCCGACGAACTCGCTGGGCATGGCACAACTTTGTCGATTCTACCGGAAAATGAGAATCTCTATATGCCTTTCGCTATACGTGTAAACTTTTAATTAAACAAAGTGCCATAATCGAAGGTGGTCAAACTGCACCACCACGAAACAGATCTGGCCTCTGATGGATCTTAAGCGCTCCAACAATCTCGTAAAACAAAAAGATCCAATATAAGCACACTAGTATGCATTATTGGGAAACATGCTCTCAGGCTGGGCCTCCGTTCCAATGATTTCTGTAGAAGCTGCATGGACTAGGAGGAAGAAGAGCTAATTTTTCACTTTCTATGCACGCGACCAGCCCTTTCAGCTCTTAGAAAGCTCTATCTCGGAGAATACTTCTTCCACAATCTTGGCGAACTGACTAATACCAGCATAAGTTGCTCCAACGCTTCATTCTCAGCTCCTCTTGGTTCAACGGGTAGTTGTGAGATCATTAGATCCTGTGGTATCACAATGGGCCTTCTCTGGCCTAAGTGAGTCTACACTTAATGCGGCCTGCCACTCTAACCTAATCTAACCTAAGATACGCAACCTCACTGTCACTGTAGGATTTGGAGTAGGTGCAACGTTCATGGTTGGGTATATGCAAAGTTTAGTTTGCTTGTGGGAGATTTTGGAAAAAGAGAAGAAAAAAAAAAGACAGAATATGTCCAATAGAAATCCCCTGTGAAAAATCAAAACACATCTGAATCTCAAGTTTCATAGTCGCTCCAGTTATTGTACAGAAAAGATAAACCTTCGCAACTGGAAAGTAGTTTCTAATCTACTGAATAATAGACGCATCGATCCCATAAGCATGAATTTTCGATATAACACTTGAAAAATATCAAGCATAACAATCTTCGTTTCACCGGAGTAATGGCGAGAGGAGTTATACTTTGACATAAGCCATCAAATCACCACGTGCCGGTCATAGAAAAGCTGACTATTTATCGGGGTTTCTATGAACTTATAGACTTATAAGTGCTGTATGGGTACGGCACTACGTAGTTGGTGGGAGAAGAAGATTCTCCTATTTTAGGGACGAGCTGAACAAATGTTGTTTTGCAACTTCTCGAATCCATAAAAATAGGACCGAAAAAAAATACGCGGTGAAAATTGGTAAATTCGACGCCCTTAAAAACATGTGGGGAAAAAGCGGAATCGAGTTGGCTATTAAATGTGAGTGATGAGTGAGCAGATTAGCTTTGTCTAGAGGGCTTACATCTGGAATGTCATTACTCATTATATTATAAATTTCGAGAGATATTTGAATCAGACCACCATTGTTGGGTCTCTTTTTGTCTCCCTACCACTATAAAGCTTACCCAGAGAGTCTCTCTGGACTTCTCCAGAGTTCTTCCATGAATTCGATTCCTAGTGTTAACGCTAGCATCTGTTTATGTGAGATCTGTTTCTTCCTATGGGTCTCGTCCCAATGTTTTCCCAAGATCCACATTCTTCTGCCAGCCAAAGCTGGACATTGACACAATATATGTGCCGCTGTCTCAGATTCCTCCAGGCATAGATTACAAGTATCATCCCCTCTAAGGCCCATCTTCCTTAAATGATACCCTAAACTACCATGACCTGTAGTTAACCCATTTCAATGTTCCTCGACTCATTCTTAGAACCTTTCTCTGAGTAGAGCAGGTCGGCATGCGTCTAGTAATAATCGTATACATCCAGTATGCTGACCTAGGAGAGAGTCCCCACCTCTGTCCACATACACGTTTACACTGATGTAGCACCCTTTTTGCCTTCCTGACCTTCTCCTCAACATGGTAATTTCACAGTTTTTAAAAATGTTTGAACTTGGTTAGCACCAGCAGCGTTTTTAGCGTCACTTACCATAATAACTATTTTTAACTAAAGTGTATCCTTAGTATTTCATGGCTGAGTCTATTATGGCAAAAAGAACGAAAAAAAGTTAAACCACTGATTACTAGTGATTATAACTGACTTCCTGCTATATCTGAGAGCATTTAATTTCCGCCAGCTCATCCACACATCAAAGTTTCACATAACAGAATATCCTGTGGTCCGAGGAAAGTTTTTAAACAATACCAGAGTTGACATTAAAATACTTTTCCAGCTATGGAAATGATTTATCTACTATTTCTCCCATGACACCGATACATAGAGTACCAGAGTTTCCAGGAGATATACCTACCTACCAGAAGATATATATCAACTGTGGAGATATATTTTTGGTCAATTTAAGGTTGCCTTTGGTTTTGGCATATTCTCATTTACCAAAAAAAAAGTTATTCCTTTCAACGATGATGCTAACTGAATCGTCTGTTCGCTTAGTTGCCTTCCACATAGCATTGAAATATTGAGGACATTGTTGCAGCTGGCTTTTTCATACACCAGTATAGTATGTACTGCTCTGAAATATGGATACATAGTTCATGTTTTCAGGGAATTTCTGGATACACAAGTCGGTTGCAAAATTAATTAATTTTTTTACATGTGTCTACACGTGAATTGGATAGGTCAGAATGATGTCAAGGTTCGCTTCATAAGGTTAATGGGGAATTCAATCGTTCTTGAAAGCCGTTTAAAAATTCCTCTTATACTCTTTTGATTCATGTTTTTACACGAAGTGAGCTAAAAGGACGTTTCTTGATTGAAAGGGTTCGGTGTCTACATTTCATAATTTTTATTTTTTTGGAAAAAAGTAAAAGTAGGTAAAGATGTTGTGTCTTCTGTTTCCGATTTTACATTTGGCAGGACAATTGTTTCGAAATCACTACCTGTATCCACGTAGTCCGTACAGTTGAACATAGGGAAGCATTTTTCAGAATTAAGGCAGGTCCATTACATACGCATACCAAGGACTATCTAAAAACTATCAGTCTGTGAATATTCTATCATAACAGGGCGGAAACCATGTTGAATTTGTATGCAGATGCACTCTTTATTTAATTAATATGCCCTCTCAATTTGCAACAGCTAACTTTTTGAAGCATTTCCTCTTCTTTCCCATTTTAAACGATATCCCTATATCACCTCCAACCGGTGCTTGTAACTGGCTTTCTATTGCCTCAATTGCATCCTATTAAATGTTGAAACGTCTTTACCAAAGCAAACCTTTTAAATTCGTTTTCCGTCCTCTTTGCAGCTACAACGAATTGCACGGCTATGTGTCCCTCCTTGTTTGTATCCTGGGCATCATAGCGAACATCTTGAACATCATCGTGCTGACGCGTCGAGAAATGCGATCACCCACAAATGCCATCCTCACGGGACTCGCAATCGCCGACCTTACCGTAATGATAGACTACATCCCTTTCGCGTGCCATGAGAACATCCTGCCCAACATGAACTATCCACGAGAAAAGCAATTAACCTACAGCTGGGCATGGTTTGTGAAATTCCATTCGATTTTTGCTCAGACCTGTCACACGATATCAATATGGCTGACAGTGACGCTGGCGGTATGGCGCTACATAGCAGTTGTTTATCCCCAAAAGAACCGGCTGTGGTGCGGCATGCGAACCACCATTATTACCATAGCGACAGCGTATATCGTATGTCCATTAATTGCGATACCACCGCCGTACCTTGCGTTCAGCATTACGCCATTCAACGAACTACTAGACAGTCATGGCAACAAGATTGGACCGACGAAATCTGCAACCGATGTCAATAGCACGCTGGTGACGGAGGGTCGTAATGTAACCCTTTATAAATTGGCTCCCAGTCAATTGGTAGTAGACTATCCGGCAATAATGTCCTCGAACTTCCTCATCTATGGTGTTCTTATGAAATTGATTCCCTGCTTCGCCCTAACCATACTCAGTGTACGGCTAATTGCAGCGCTACTTGAGGCCAAGCGTCGACGAAAGCAATTAACTAGCAACTCAAATGGAATGAAGCACATGGTCAACGGTAAAGTGGTGGATAAACCGCGCAAGAATAGCAAAACCATTGAGAAGGAGAAACAAACGGATCGCACTACAAAGATGTTGCTGGCGGTTTTGTTGTTGTTTCTTATCACGGAGTTTCCCCAAGGCATACTGGGTCTGTTAAGTGCCACCCTGGGTGCACCATTCTTCAAGCAGTGCTACCTAAAATTCGGTAAGTCTTGGTTGGGGTTATTTCTTATTTTTTTGTATTCCTATTATTTGATTAAGGGTTGGGAAATTGCTTTATGAGGTGCTACTTAATGGCATAGCTTTCCTTTTTCCGGTGGAGTTGATTTGGCGAATTGTGAGAGTTTTGACCAACTGTGCCTTTTTGTATATGGTAAATAACCGTCAGTTGGGTTTGTTTGGTTTACTGACTGATGAAAGAATACCAATTAGCAGTGAAATCGATTACGGGTCGGGGTTCCTGAAAATGAAAGAGAACAAAAATAGAAGGTTCCGGGAAAAAACAGATGCCAGTAATATCTTTACGCGAGCAATAATTAAGCCGGCACTTTGTTTATTTGCCTAAGGAGCCAATAAATTAATGGTTCTCGTATACAACCGTTGGTATCTAGAATTTATTGCCTTTTTATTCTTCCTTGTGGTTAACACTTTTTAAATATTTTATTGGTACTTATATAATAATGAAGAAAAAAAGATTGATCAAAATGATTTATTGGGTATATTTACGACAGCAGCTGTTGAACTAATTTTGAGGAGCCCATGAAGGCAGATATTTTCCATTTATAGGCCATGGACCTAGGCCTTAGGTGATAATTCGCTGGCATTAAAATGTTAAAAAGAGCAGGGTAATGGTTTGATTTTTAAATAAAATTGTTCAATTGGATACATTATCGATAAATTTCCATCAGATATTTAGATATTTATTTTTGTGGGGTACCTACTCTTACCCTATGCCCTATTTTGATAAGTATATACATAATTTTGATTTATAATATAACATAGTTTATTGAATTGATTTTTTTGTCAATCTGGGTTGAACTTCCATTGGGAAGGAAATTAAAATACTTTGCGCCCGTGACTGCAACCATTTTTTTTGGGTTCAGCAGTTATCTACACATTTTGAAACATTTAGCGAGTTAGGCAAAATTGCTCGCCCGACATGAAAAAAAACTGTCAAAATGACAGTGTTGGGGATGAATTCTCTCTCAGAGAAAGAAACTTACAAAATAATTGGGGAACACTTTGAACTTTGAAATGGAATAGAACAAATATGATTTTTTTTAAATTGACATGAAAATTACTTTATTCGAAACATAATCTTCTGGCATTATAAGTGAAATATGATTTCTGGCATATGACCGCCACTGCTGGCTCGGACGTAGTCTAATCGGGAGGTCCAATTTTTGATGACTTTTTCCAACATTTGCGGCCGTATATCGGCAATAACGCGGCGAATGTTGTCCTCCAAGTGGTCAATCGTTTCGGGCGTAGACTAGCGACTTCACATATCCCACAGAAAATATTCAAAACGGGTTAAATCCCACGATCTTGGTGGCCAATTCACGGGTCCGCAACGTGAAACTATATGCGGTTACCAAACGTTTCCTTCAATAAATCAATTGTGGCACGAGCTGTGTGACATGTTGCGCCGTCCTGTTGTAACCACAGCTCCTGTACATCATGGCTGTTCAATTGATGAACGAAAAAGTCAGTATAATCATGGTAGCTAAGCGACAGGCAATAAGTATTTCGAAACTCTAGTTCAATTTTAAACCGTTTATTGTAAATTCTTTACTCATCTTTGGTTAACTCTAATCAACGGTTATTCCAGCTGATAACCATAGAATCTGTTTGTTTAGTCAACTTTTAATCAGAGATAGAATCCATGGTTTGGGTAGCTAACTCGAGAAATCGATAACCAGCCGATTTTGGTCGGTTAACGTCATTTAACCAAGGAAATTCTGGAATTTTGTTTGTTCAATCTTTAACATAGCAGTCAACAACACAACAATAAACGCAAAATAGATTGAGGCCGTTCAAGAATCAAGTTTAGCAAGTCTGACAGCTCTCTAACTTCATGTTGCTGAATTTTCATTGGGCCCAACTGGTCATGTGAACAGTTTTCTCAGTTGACGTTTATGTCCGCACCACCGACAAATAAAGTCAGGAATTTCTCGACTTAGCTACGATTACACGGCCATTTTTTCGATTCATTTAAATGGCGCTCTGACGTTAAAATCCCGTCACAAAGCAGTCTTTTAAATGTCGCTCTGTGTGATCGTCATTTTTGGCAGCGTCATTTAAATGACTAGGAAAATGGCGCACCATATGACATGAATTAAGTGCCATTTAAATGGCGGAACAAAATGGCCGTGTGATCGGTCTTCAATGACGCTTAGGACAAAGGCATCCCAACGGAAAATTCTAAATGACTCGCAGTGTCCGTCATTTGATTTTGGGACACAAATGACGATGATAGTCATTTTGTGTGATCGCCATTTTTTCAATGACGAATCGTAGCTTAAATGTCGCTGTAATGCGACATTTTTTCCTAAGTCCCCGGAAACTAAGTCCCTCAGTGCAACCCCCCTGCTTGGGTTTACTGTCAGATTTGCAGTATATATGCGAAATTGGGTGTATTGAAAGGGAAATAAAACCACTCAGAGTTTTCGGAATTTATTTCCCACCTTACTTTCATGGGAACTAAGTCCACTTTCCAAAAGTGGTTTTATTTCCCACTAGGGGAAAATGCAGGGACTTATTTCCCTGCACCACATTTTAAATGACTCAAAAAAATGGCCGTGTAATCGTAACTTTACTACTAGTTGACGTGTATCTGTGTCAACATGTGCCTGGATCCGGGCAGTTTTGCTTTTGACTTTCTATATTCTATTGGGTCATCGGAGAGCATCGGAGGGCATCGGAGAGCATGGGAGAGCGTAGTTTGACATTTCGATTGCACTGACGTGTAGAGCACCAATCAGTATAACTCAGAACAACACACGAGAAAAAAAAAGTTGTCAATAAGTGACATACCGTATAATGACAATTCAAGTTAGTTTTCGGCCAGTGTGTTGCTTCATATATTCGCTTTGTCCACGCACTTTCAACTGACAGATGAATACGATGAAAGCATTGTGGAAAAACACCTATATTCAGTTATATTAAAACAAAAAAATTATAAAAATTATAATCTAACCCATGATTGAAGTAGGTCTATGGTTCTCTTCTTTTTCTTTTGTCGGAGGTTGTTAATATCTGATGGAGCACTCAGAGTCTCAGACACAACTACTGGTCCATTGCACTGTCAAACAGACACCTTACATTGCTGTACATAGTTTTCCCGTCTTTCGAAGAAAGATGAGAAGGAGCTTCAGTGATGAAGAGCTTAGATGTTCGGCACTCACCACGTCAGCCCCAAAGATCCGCCACCTGATGCGAGCAAAGGCAGGACAACTACAGAGGTAGTGCTTCGCACTATCGTATCGTCATCCTCTCCACAAGTAGGACAGATGGTGGTGTTGCTCAAGCCCAACACATTTAAGTGTTTGGCAAAAGCTTGGTGGCCCGAAAGGACGCCCACAAGAAGTCTGCAGTCGATTCTCCTGAGAGACAGAAGGAAAGACGCCGACCTCTTGCAGATGTCCGGACGCAGTCGTTTGGTCTGTCTACACCCAGCACAGTCACGCCAATGACACTCGTGTTCACGAGAAACCCAAGTATCAATGGATGAACTTACCACAGATGCAGGCAAACCCAACGCAGGTTCAGGTCCTAAGAAATCTTCTTCTGAACCCAACCTGGCAATGGCAAGCTCATCAGCGATCTCGTTTCCTTGGATACCTATGGTAACCTAACTGCAGATTTAACCAGCTCTGAACAAACCGGTCATTAATGCGCTAGCTTCGTTGTGTGACATTTCATACACATAAGGCCATTATTCCATTTTAAATAAAACTTTAAAAAACAACTAACTTTATTCAATTTAACATCAATTTGTGCCCTTTGGAGCCATTTTACACACAGTCACAATTCAGAGTCACTTAATGTCATTGGATTGGCAGCATGTGCATGACTATAATACGAGACTCTACAGTCTACCTATCCTACATCGAAATCGAATGTGTAATCTGTGTCACTGGGAGGGTGAGTGGTGAGATGGTGCCGATGATTCGATGAACTTAACGAAATAACTTATCGAATGGGTGTACATTTGCCCGACCTACAAGATGGATTTGACAACCAAACCAATTCATATCGCCTATCAGTACACTTGGCAACTGGGAGGATATCTCATTTTTCCTAGACTCATTTGGCTACAACAGAACAAACAAACTTTGAAACCCGTCTAAGGGGACATTGTTTCTTTACAACAATTTAAGCGCAGAAGTAACCCCTATCTAGAAGTAGGTAGGTATATTGTATGCACATTATTTCGGGCACATTTAATCCTCTCCAAGAGAAATTAAAAAAATATATATAATAATTTATTAGTACATACATTATCTACCTGACATATTTGTGGTATTGAAAAAGAATGTCTTTGCAGCATACGTTACTGTATGACTTTGGTAGGTAAATAAAGAAAAAATACGGTACGTAAAAAAATGAATATAAAAATATTTCATATTTAATATTTCATTTTGTAATTTCTTTGTTTTGCTGTTGGCAACTTTTACTTTTTTTTCCATTTGACCCTTAAAAATGATTTTGTTTGTAAAATGAATTCCACGGAATTGTTTCAAGTGGACGAAATGTTGATGTGGGTACCCGTACATACTATTTGATGAAATACTTTGAGGAGTAACAACGTTTCTCGCTTATAGAGAGTATCTACCCCTGACCCTGACAATTCTTTTTGGGAACTTTTTTCCGAGTATTAATTTTCCCTATCGAAAACACAAACATTATATAACCTTTAAGGTTTTGACTTGAAATGTCTAGACACCAAGTATCTTGTTATTAAGTATAGCTTCGGGATATTCGGCCCTGCTGCCGAATGGGATGGTGATACTTTTTGGAATTCGCTATGCCGCCGGACCATTCGGTTTCTAACCCTGAAAAAGAGGACGACTTTCATCTTAAAATGATTGACTGAAAGTGTAACCGTAATTGTATTGTTTGTACATTTGCATACAAACTATCAAAAGGCATATTCTAGATCAGCTAAAATCACAATTACATCTTCTGGCCAGAGTTATGGTGAATAACGCGGGAGACAAATTTACCGTCTTACGGATATCCTCTTATAAGAATTGTAATCGTCATGAGAATATATAACGAATTCCGCCTCACAGGCAGTGTTTTGTTTTCGAATATAGACCTGATACAGATTAAACGGATTCAGAATTAAACTGTGTAGCTCAATGGAGTTGCATTATACTGTCAAAAGTAGCACCTACTAAATAAAAATTTAACAAACGTTAACCTTGAGGCGCAAAATGATAAACTTGTTGTTAGCTTCTAGCTAGTTATTTGGATACGGCATTATGTCCCTTTTCAAAATTCACAAAAAAGATTTGCAAGAAGCTAGACCTAGGGTGTGCGGGTATCACGAGTATCTCGGTAAATTGGTCCCAAAAACGGGTCGCGAAAGATTCCTCAGCCAACCCTTGTAAAGCTAAGTGTTCTAAGTAGGTCGTCTCGGCTCGACTGAAAAAAAGCCCAATCCAATATCACCTAAACTGAACCATATTACCCATTCCATTAATATGCTTATGAACCTATATATAAAATCTTATATGCGGTAGTGCTATTTTCATACGACCTTCCCGATTTTGTAAATCTTTATTTGCCCTTCCATCGGTGTTAGTTTCTTTGCTACACCAGTTTCGAATAATCCAAATTATCCACGGAGCAAGCACACCCCGCAGAGTAACCACAATCTCGTTACATAATACCATAGCGCATTTACCAGGGACAGCTTACAAAGTCATAGACTTAGCATTTATCTCCGTGCGGAAACTACTTCCCTTTGTTTTTATTGGTATAGTGCCAAGAAGATAAATGACAAACAAACGTCCTTTTCTTTCTCCTTTGGTTATTTGGGTACCATGAGTGTGTTTATTAAAAAAAAGGCGAGATTTCCTTTGATGTCAAAGGAGGTAGTTAGGCAGTCTTTGCCTCGCCGTTAAGGTTAAAACATTTCACACTCAGTGTAAGGGCCATTAAATATAATCTCTGGGGAATGAAGGAAATGCCAATGGTATGGCTAATGAAGGAAATGAGAAGAGCATCCTTAAAGATATGCCAATCTGGGAAAGGGGCAGTATTAACAAGGTCAGCAGTAGATTACTACTCTCGCATTTGCATAGACTTAAAATAGTTAATCCAGGAATTCCTATGCAAAGAGTGGGATATATTAAAATCCTTTAGTTCAAATTCAGAGAAAGTGAGCCGAAAAAGAGCAATCAATCCAAATAAAAACAAAAATCCTTGGATAGGTGAGTAAAAGTAGTCTGTCAAACTGAATGGATGGAAAAAGAATGACCAAGGACAAAGGAATACTCTTTTGAATGAGGAATTTAGAATTTTAAATGCAAATGCAAATAAAGTAGAAAGACTAACCCAAGGTCTGTCTAAATTGTTTTGAGATAAATTTGTAAAGCGTGCTGTGACAAAGTACGAGTAATGCAATTGAAACAGTTTGGTGTTTTGTCTCACGGCTGTCTGCAACGAGTTCATAACCTCTTTGACAAAGTCTACGTAGTTCCTTTCTAACCTCTTTGACAAAGTCTACGTAGTTTCTCATCTTTCCTAATTACACTGTCTACTATTCAGATTGAGTCTTTGAAAATACAATTTTGAAATTACCGATTACAAACTTTATGCTCCAAAAAAACAGCAATTATTTAAAAAGGGCGGGGGTCAAAGTTGACTGTTGGGCAGAACATCACCAGATGAATCTTTCTTTTAATTATCATATTGCGAGTTAATAGCCGAGCCCAGTTAAACAAAGTCTTTTAATTATTTAGAGGTTAAATCTGACCACGTGACATTATGTCAGAGTTGCCGATGTTAAAGTTTCAGTAACAAAGACGGCATCAAATTCGCCGCAATCTTACGGTATTGTCAATATTATCAAATTATATGAAATGGACTTTCGAAAATTTGTACCTCTGGCATTGGCTTTTGGATATCAAACAATTTCTTCAAAGGGATTTCTTCTTCATCCAGCACATACAAGATGCGGAAACTTGATATGGGTCTGTAATGCTCGTCCCTACATACCCTACCACAGTCGAATTTGTATCGATCTGTACAATTATAGATCTAGGAATTCGTGGATGTGTTTAAAGATCTGCAGACGCGTACGAGTTTGCTTTAATGGCTTGAACTTGGCTTGAACTTCACTAACGCAAGAGCTGATCAAGGTGCTGGTAAATTGTTTTAATCGTCCGCACTCTGACAAATTTAAAATGCGGCATTCAGGACAGTTATTCCTCTGTAGTTGGCCCAGTTAAGAATATCCCTGGGTTACATCCATCGTAAAGAACTCGCAGCACGTACTCTATCGAAAGCAGATGAGGTTACCTTTGGTTGTTTCTTCGAATAGTTTTCTGCCCAGTCTGATTAGGCGGTAAATGGAGGAAGAGATTCAACAACGAGCTGTACAGCGACATCGACCTACCCAGAAAAGTGAAGGTCCAACGACTGAGCTGGCAGGGCCATGCAGAGAGAATAGACGCGAATGCCCGGTAAATCTTCGAATCCACATACGAGGGACGGCGCAATAGAGGAAGACCGCGACTTGGCGGTTGAGCCCTAGCCCCTAGGTCTACATCGGACTGTATCGCCACCTAAAGTAAGTAAGTGAGTAGTTCATTCTACCATTCGACCAAATTTTAGAATTTTTAAAAAAATGTCAGGTGCGTTAGGGTGTTCCTTCCGAGCGAGTGCTTACCCCTGCTTTGTAATTATTGATCGGTATTCAATCAGATGCAAGATCAATCCATATGTTGACTATCTTCGTCGAATTTGAGCGCGTCCATCAGACAGACAATTGCCTATTAGCCACCATTTCTTATCAAACCAGTCGTTGCTAAGTGGTCGCCAACGACTGGTATTTCTAACAACACTTCATGCAGTGTTGACACTGGTCCTTTGCGATAGTGGTCTTGCGAATTTTCTCAGGGTATCCATTGGGTAGTGCCTTGCCGCATGATGGATATCCTCATTTAACCACTATTCGCAGCCGATGTTGGCCTTTTTGAACCTTCGGATATCCAAAATTCCGAGATGGCGTCAATCGTAACGTGACCTCACTTGAAGACCTTTAAGCTCAGTTGTATTTATTGAGGTCTATGAGAATCGGGTACCTACTTATGTTGTAATACACGTCTTAGTAAATTTCACAGTTTTTAATTTGTTGTTAAAATGTCTTCCTCTCATCTCACCTCATGGATAGTTGTATCGAGGGTATCTACCTATTGGAATCACCCTGTAAGCTTTCTACTTTTGTCTTTACTGTATTGTCTCTGAACACACACTGTATATTAACGTATGAATAAACTCTTTTTTTCTGTTATTTACCTCCTTCGAATAAACACGCGCCTTTTAATTGCTGCTGCTTATACTACCATTTATTCAGAGGGCTGTTTAAAGTTCCGATATTTTAAATACAAACCTGAAGTTCGGTGTTGGTATCTCGATTGCTGTGGTCTTCAATATTTGGATCATTAACATGCGAGGATATACGTTGGTGTCAAAAGTATATCAAATATAAGCAAACTTTATACAAAGGTTAAACTTTCTACTCGCCTTTATATCAGCACGACCGCCCTAAAGCAGTTGTTAGGTACCTTTAAATTGCAAACGATATATATACAGATAAGTAAAGGCAGCTATCTTTGCTTATAATATAAGCTGTATTAACACAAAATCACGAACCCATACCCAAAACATGTCAGCACTAACAAAGGGTAGGTCTAGGTAAGGTATACGAAAACTGAGAAAATCTTTTGCATCCAATTATCACCTATCGTTGTCGCTGTCACAATTGATTTAATATACCTACCTACACTGAGACTTTAGATACTTTGTCAATATATTTTTGTTAAGTATGACACTGACAGGTTTTCCTTAAATTTCACTTTAATTGTGAAATTCGAGTGCTTGTTCCTTTGAGGAATGAACACTTCCACTTTATTCTCCATATGAATGACAATCTATACACATTTCATACGAATACATAATTTCAAACCGGGTCCATAAATGTCCACGTCCCCGGACAACTTTATTGTTTATTAAATGCCTTTGCAGGGATGCAACCTAGGTCATGTCACTGTCACCCCTAATGGGACGTAGTTGACTTATTTTCCTTACTAACTATTTCAGGGAAATTTTTACTTCATTCTCGTCAACTTTATATTATACACGTGTTTCGTTTAAGGTAGAAAAAGTTGCCCCCACAGGAATGCCACTTCTAAGAAGTCTATGTCGCATATCTCTCGGTGTAAAGCACTCCCGCAATTAACATTAAAACGGTCAGTTTAACTTAATATTCGAAAGGAACAGGACCTGGACAGCACATTGCGTTGCTTTCAGTTTTTAATTAAGAAAAACAAAATTTTTAAATGTTACCAGAAATGACTTATATTACAAAAATGTCACCCTCATCAAATTTAAAGGGACAATACTTATGATTGTGACCACAAAATGCCAGGGGATTAAATGATGCTTCATTAATCTTTTAGGTTGGGCGTCCTCTCCCTAAAGGACCGCTAACTGTGGTAGGGTATTTTTCCTTTATATTATCATTATGTGATGTATTATTTTTCTTTGCGATCTTTTTTTAATAATTTTCCATTGAATTAGAATACCCAATTGATAAAATTTGAGTCAACGTTAATGAGTAGATTTCATTTGAGAGAAGGTATTTTGCATCCCCAAAGGCACATATTTATCTAATGACGTGCGTAAGTAAATCCCCATGGACACTCGATACTATTTTTTTTATACATTTCTGCTACTCCCCTTCGGCGAATTAATTCTAGATATTAAGCCAATTTTTTTTATGAGGACGTTCTAGTCAATGGTTATTGACAATAAGTAAGGTTTTGGATAACGTGACGATGTTGTCGTTAAAAAATAAGATTGAATTCCCTGGCAATTTTTCTTTGCATAACTTTATCTTTGAATGGAGTAGGTACTCGTATGTAAAACTTTATCATGTGGAATGAGAAGTTCTGGAAGCAAGTTGTCATATTAAATCATATTTGAGTCAACATTCAAAGAAATTAATGTAGGGGAATGTATTATTCTTATCAACATGATACAGGGCACACGTGTTATAAATTTTCATGGATAAAATATTTAGTTTAGAATTGAAGCTTTTTGTGCTGTACAATCAAACTTCATACAGTTGGGACTTAGAAATTTTATTTTATCCAGGGTAATTCATTGAAGAAGGAAAGAAGTTACACAAATGTGTATATTTGAAGGACGATTTGATTTTATTGACAGATATTTTCCTCGTCGTAACATTGTGTGTGTACACTGTACACGTAATGTATATACCTTTACCTATATTCGCTATAGGTGGCTTTTAAGAGCATTCATATTTCGACATATGGAAAAAGAAGAATATTCTCTGTACTATATTCCATTTTGGATTTATTTTCGTCAAGGTTCATATAGGTAATTCTGAGAGGCTTTCCATATTGAAATTGGTATCGAATCACATGTGTATCGATCTCTAGTCGGAACTACTCTTTTTTGCTTGGTAGAACCCGTAGGTAGTAATTAGTTTTGCTTAAAAACTCACTCAAACCCTTTTATCGTTAGAAAAAAAAAACATTGTCGGACCGTTTCACCTCTGGTTTTCGGGGTATATTTCAAATTTATTCAACTGAATCTTGAATCTATCTCCGACACGCAGCTAGTTTTTTTTTAACTCAGTTTAGGTTAATCGAAAGATACACTTTTTGAGTTAAAAAAAAATACTACTGAGCAAAATATTAATATTTTCCTGGACAATATTCTACTATGTTGTTAAGTTCACTTTCACTTAGTCCAGTTTTAACCAGTCCTCTTCTTACTTATCTTACAGTCATTTTTATTTCGGTTACTCGCTAAAGATTGCTGATGGTCAGTGCTCACGTTAGATAGACTATGGTGCTAAACACTGTGTAACATTAAAAGACTTTCTTTCAGATCGTCCCAGAGTGCTTCCAGCTTCTTCATTTGTTTTCAAGTTGAATTCCACAGTTATTACGTATTGAGGGCACTTAAGTGGCATAGAGTTGAAATGAAATGAACAAACCTCACCAACTTCAAGCTTTTTGAGTTTATTTTCACTTATACGCTCTACCGTATCCCATAGGTTTTTTCTTCAGCATTGGCCTTCTCAGCGGCTTCTGGAATTTGTATCTAACAATGCGAGGTGGGAGCTCTACACATACTTGTCATTAAAAACTTATTTCGCGAAAGTCTAACAAACATCCGAGATAATTATAACTGTCCTGAAAAATCGTTTCAATTGTTCGGATTCGGCATATGAAATTGTAGCGAATCCAATTTCCTAAAAAATAAAAATTCAAGAATTTAGGTCTACGGGCCTGTTTCTAGCTTTTGAAGCAGTCTGCTTTCTTGTAATTCAGGCAAATCACATCTAACTAAATTCTAAAAATGACTTGCAGAATGTTTCCTAACATGTCACCTCGAGGTGTTTCTAAACCGTCGGTGGACATTGAAAGGAGAAGCGATTTGGGTCACCTTTTGAAATAGACGTTTGTCTTTGCCGCCATTATACAGACTGTATAACAGAAACAATTTTTTTTGTCTGTAATTAAACTACATATTTTCAAATTATAAACATCATTATATGAAATGAGTAAACTGGTGGAGTGTGTGATAGATAGTCATCACATTTTTTTTAAATTTGAGTTGGCCTCTACTCCAAAAATGCGTTTCGCCCCGACACGATGCACGTGTGGTGGGTGGGCTCATCAGTAGACGACCACCACATCTGATCTAGATGCACGATTTTCACCGAGACTTATTATTGTCCAATCAGCAAGTGACTGTGAATCAATTTAAATCGTTGGTTTAAAGACTATCGCCGAGAGGATCTGTTTTTTTGCGCAGGGCCTGACTTATTCATGTAATTCTGTTCTTAGCACCGACTGTGACTTCACAACGACGCGACGCGTCGAAATAGGAGTTTCTTATTAGTGTTGTCGGGCGAGGGTACATATCATAACGACCTGGGGCGCTATGACACACATTTTTGTGACATTTCGCCCGCCTGGTTTTAAGTTGCTTTTTTGTGGGCTTTATGACACTATAGGAAGTGCTTTAACACCCCAAAATGAAATAATACCCGAAACGTATGGGAGGGCATGCTGCCTGCAACCCCCTGCTTGGGTTTACTGTCAAATGAAGGTTTGGGGTGTTATTTCCGTTTTTGTGTCATAAGGCCATCGGGCGCAATGACACATTGAGAGTGGGCGATATGACACTTTTAAAAGTGGCATAGCGCCCGAGGGCATTATGACACAAAAATGTGTGTCATAGCCAATCAGGGCGTTATGACATCCGCCCGTCGGTCGGGCCAAACTCAAATTCAACATCTTCAATAGGTATCTAGTCTGATGTAATTTAAAATTTATTTTCGTTGTTGCTGGCGTTCGTGATATTCAAAGACACCTTTAGCCCAGTCTTTAGCTAACTGCTTTCAATTGCGTCTATTGAGGTCGTCTTCTACTTGCGCGTTCCACTTAAAACGAGCTCCTCCTCTACAGCGTTGTGCCTCGGTGTTAGTCTGGAATACTCTACTGGCCGAAGCATTTGTTTCCATCCGCCCTACATGTTCTATCCATCTTAGACAACTAATGAGCAATTTATTGACCAGGCTGATGTCGCTGTACAACGTTTATAGCTCGTCGCTGAATACCCCCCCTCCTCCAACGGAACCGAAATTTGTACGAAGAATCTTTCTCTCGAAGCGACCAAGGATATCTTCATCCACTTCGTCCAAGCTTCAGGGCCATAAAGCAGGACTGGGATGATGAAAGTATTATACAAAATCTCCTTAGTTATTTGGGATAAGGCGTTACTACTCAATTGTCGTCTCAGCCCATAGAAGTAACGGTGAGATGTTATTGCTAGAATTTATAGCAGAACCGAGGTAGACAAAGTTCCTTACCACCTCAAAGTTATAGCTGTCTATTGTGACGCTTTGTCCGATTCTTCGATGTTGGTTGTCTTTTCTTGTTAACAGCATATACTTGGTTTTTCCATCGTTGACCGCTAAACCCTTTTTACCCACTCCTGTTTCTACATTAGCAAACGTGCCAGTGACATGTTGCTGTGTTCTACTAATTTTGTCAACATCATCGACGCAGATATACCCGTAAAAATGTACTGTTCCGAGTTAATAACGGTCGCTCGGTTCATACGTACATAAATAAGACAGAAAGCGGGCCATATAATAATTTTTTCAACGGGTGGTTGATCCGAAGATTCGTATCAAGCTTTTCGCTTGATATTATGGTCTTGATTTAAATAAATACTTACCCACCAACTGTCGCTCAAAAGAAAGCACCTGTCATGTTGGTGTTGCTTTTCGAAATAAGGACCAACTGTATTGGTAACAAAGGACTAAGAAATATCTCTTCCACTCCTACAGACTTAACCTCAAAATGGATAATTACCAACAGTGTCCTTTTTTTTAAGTTTTGAGAACCTTATATTTCGAAAAAATTCCCTATAGCAAAAATAAAAAATAAAAAAATGTCTCTTACCATGGAGCCAGAAGATGTGATAAAAAATAATTTTCACAAGATTAGGTAGGTACCTTCTCCCTCATTAACCGCAACTTTGATTAAGAACCCTTTATTTTCCATATCAAAGTATTTCTAGGAATCCTTTTAATTATCCTCGAAAGCACGCTTCCCTTATTACACATGAATTTTAATTTCAATCCCTGGGCAAAGGATTTTTCCTAAAAGCACTCTAATCAGCTTCACTGCTATAAGAAAATACAAATCAAAGCTTTTGATCCCGTCCACAAGAACCCTTCAAAATCACATCACAATAGGTTGCCTTTTGAAATAGAAAAAAAAAAACAAAATAACAATGAAAATTATATGTAAATTGTTGATCCCGAAAATAAAATGAATTACTTGTCAAACTCGGAATAAAGATATAGAATTGTTAAGGGAACCGAATCTCTTTGCATTCGCTTGTCAATCAAATGCCATTATACTGAAGGAGGTTTCGTTAATCTTCATTGTATGTCTTTGTCTTCCCGTATTCAAACTTCATTCAATCCTTTACATTTATGGGCATTTTCAACGTCTGCTCGTGTAGGCTCTTGTGTGTGTCCATGTCCAAATGTGTGCATCATTTGTTTTCCTTCGAAAGTCAGTGTCTTCTCATACCTAGGCGGTTACTGGAGTGTGAAATTCGAACAGGGATTTTTATTCATCCTTTGAGTTGTTGTTAGGAGATGTGCTTACATATTACGGCCATCATTTATCATGTGTTTCTTTGAGAATAGGGAAACTATTGTCGTTTGGTATTAATTTCAGATGCGATCAAAATAAGATAAATTAGGTACATAAAAGTGGGAAAACTTTCAGAAAGCCTGATTAAGTATAAGACGTTGCTCGTGGATTTCTTTAAACAAAATGAAAGATTGTGTTGGTAATTTTGGGTTTGAAACATCAGCCAATTGCTTCAGAAGCAATTGCCTTTTCGACCATAGCCCGTATTATTCTTAATTAATTTTAATGAATTCATTTAAATTTAGGTCGGTAAACGGTTGGCTGATTAACAACTTGATTAACAACATCTGGTTGATTCAGTGAACGATTTTCTGTAAAGATTAATAGGAACCCATCCGGTAGAAGGATTAATTTACAAATATTGAAGATTGTAGTTTAAAGTTGGCGGTCATTATACTAACATGTTTAGCGTGGGGCGCCAGTTAAGCAACATCACTTGAATACTCAAATCAATGGTGCATATAAAAGGTAGTAGATGGGATTTCTAATTTCTAGAAGTAGGAACCCATTAATAAAGCACATTTATTTTTATACCAAACTGCCTCTATTATGATTAATTTCAAGAGGGAAGGATCTAAAACGGTTGAGTATGAGGAGTTGCCAATTCAGACATCATCCCTTAGCTTTGTATTTTTATGATTTGTTATTACATAAATGTGCTTATATGTAACAACAGGTAGAAAGGGATAATAGAAACAAGTAAAAGTGTTATCATCGGCCTGGCCGATGCTTTGATACCCTCCACTGCATAAAAGTCATGCAAAATGTTTGCCATGCGAGTTAGTATGGTAGGTAGCAGAACTACTTTACCGACATAGACAATATTCAATACCAACCTGACGACGGTTACAAAAAGTCCTCTCACAAAATTTCATTCACCTAAGTCAATTCGTTTGGACGCTATCGTTCTTTCAACAGACACAGATATATGGGTCAAATATTGGCTTTGTATGGGAGGTAACAGAACTACTTGACCGACATGCACCATTTTTAATACAAACTTGAAGGCCATAAATATAAGACCTCTCATAAAATTTCAGTTACCTAAGTCGATTCTTTCGGACGCTATCGTGATTTCAACAGACAGAGAGAGACGTGGGTCTAATAGTGATTTTGTATGGGAGGTACCAGAACTACTTGACCGACATAGCCCATTTTCAATACCAACCTGGCGACGGTAAAAAGAAGTCGTCTCACAAAATTTCATTCGCCTAGGTCAATTCCTTTGGACGCTATCGTGCTTTCAACAGACAGACAGACAGACAGACGGACAGACAGACAGACAGACAGACAGACAGACAGACAGACAGACAGACAGACAGACAGACAGACAGACAGACAGACGGACATGGCTAAATCGATTCAGAATGTGATCCTGATTCAGAATATATATACTTTATAGGGTCTCCGGTGAATCCTTCTTGGCGTTACAAACGTAATGGCAAAGTGAATATACCTTCCTGTGGAGGGTATAATAATAAAAATGTTATTACAAATTAAAGTGCTGCCATGAATTTGAAACGAGTTTTTTTTTTTGTTTATATTAGCTGGTGTTGATCAAAACAAAATGAATTCCTAAAATATTGAGAAAATATTATATAAATTTTAAGCGAGACACGTTTTCCATATTGTTGGCAACTATAAACATTTATAACATCTTAGGAATATGAGAAATTTATTTTTTTTTATAAGGGATTATACATAACATGGTGTTAACACATCATACGCGTCGCACACTTTCCTTACCCTTTATGTTCTTTTTGTGATTTACGATTTGCTACATCTATATCTATACAATTTTTATGCATCACCGTGTAAGAAGAATTTATTGGATTGATCCTTAAATTGATTATCATGCTTGTTTCCGTGCATGAGTAATATTTTTAGCTTTCTTTTTTGTTTAGCACTCTGCAGATGTTTTTTTCTTTGATAGTCTTCCCTCCGATTCTGTAGGAAATTTGATGACAGAATGTGCGGCAATAATAATAATTTTTTTAGTGTCAAGGTTATATTTTACAAACTTAAAACATCGACATTTTGTCATAAAATATTATTCATTGTAACCTGCAAAGAACTTAAGGTTGAAGATTTATTATTTTAAAGCTCAATGGAACACATTTCATATAACAACAGTGGTCATTATAATATATAGGGTGCGACCCAAAATACACTCATCCGATGTTGTTATGCTATATCTTTAAAACGACTTATTTTTTTTAAATGTTTATTTGAACCTTTAGATTTTTTTCATAACTTTTTGAAAATGATATCTGTTGAAAGTGGGCGCCACCATTGTTAATGACCATTTGGGCTCCTTTTATTTGCTAGATGTTTTGGCACTATTCAATTTTTTTCTGGTGCCCAAATATTCCGATTAGAGAAGAAGTGTGCTTTTAATAAATTTTAATATATTGTTTTTAAAATCAAAGTCATCTGCATGTAGAAAACCTACATTGGGAAGCAATATGTGTGAGGTATTTCGTTGGGCGCCAGTTAAACAATTCGCTTAATTTAAAATTTTAATATTAAAATGTATATACCTCATTTTGTAGTTATCGAAACGAAACGTTGCAGAGAAATGAGTTTAAAATTAAAAAGAAAAAAAAAAATGATGTCTTCTCCCACAACCACAACACATTTTGTGCAGATTACTTCTCATATTACCATATCTATCCATTTTACATATTCAGCGTAATATATATTATATTCATACTCGTCTATAACGTTTTCTCTTAGTCATATCAATGCAATTGCGAAAATTGCTTGGCACTTAATGTCCTCTTTCGATTATGAAAATTGGCAATTGTACGAGTAGATATGTAGGTACCACTATGAAAATGTGTGTTATGTGTTGAGTGCTTATTTTTTATATTCAGTATTGCATTATTCTATATACCCAGAAAATGAGGACACATGTAATCTATAACGATGCTTTTGAAATAAATTTACAAGCTCGTACCTTCTTAGTTATATGCTGCATAAATTAAAAAGGGCACAAAATGTTGGACGAAAAGTATTTACAGAAAGGAAAAGTTTCTTATCGATAGAATGATGTGAAAGGAAACTTGGCAAGATGCTTATAAATAAAATAAAATAATAGCTTCCGGGAAATTCACAACTTTCAAAGTTTAAATCTAAAATATTTTTCAAATAATTTTCAAACGATCCCTTGAATGTTGTACAGAGTGGACAAAGAGTTTAGAGATACAGCATGCTATATATAGCAAGCAGCATACCATTTAATACATTTGAAAAATAAAAACAAACTAAAGTTTTTGAGTTTCGATCGGTTTGTAACCGTTTGTGTTGAAGCTGAGATGAGGGTAAACGTGAACAAATCTGAAGTGATGGTCGTCTCCAGAACGCCTGTTCAATGCACTCTGCATGTTAGTGGAGTCCCATTGAAACAGGTGGAGAAGTTTAAGTATCTCGGGGTCTTATTCACGAGTGATGGAAGGAGCAATGCCGAGTTTTCCTGTAGGATTGGTCAGGCTGGGTCAATTTAGAGACAGCTTGGTCATTCTGTTATTAGGAGGACTGAACTTGGTGTCAAAGCTAGGTTGTCAGTCTTTAATTCGGTGTTTGTTCCAACTCTCACCTATGGTCATGAGGTTTGGGTAATGACCGAAAGAATAAGATCGCGGATACAAGCTGCCGAAATGAGATTTCTCCGTAGTATTGCTGGTGTGACCCGTAGAGATCGCATCAGAAATACCAGAATACGTGAGGAACTCAATGTCGAGCAGCTACTTCTCCGGACGGAGCGATCCATGCTTCGGTGGTTTGGTCATGTTAAACGCATGTCCCCAACCAGGATTCCACGACGTGCTATGGAATCCGTACCATCGGGTAGGCGTCCTCTAGGTAGACCAAGGATGAGATGGTTAGATCAAGTCCATATCTCTCCTATACCCGTATGGGGATTGTCCTTGATGATTTAGAGTCGATGGCGGAGGATCGAGAGCTATGGAGGGTCCACTTGAGCAACCTACACCCGCGACCCACTTAATGGACAAGCGGACCATTGAAAATGAATGAATGAATGAAGTTTTTGAGATGCTATGACTAGGTATTTTGTTTCCTATTCGGATAGCAAAGAATGCGTCATGCTCCCTCCGGATGTCGTTACACATACTTGGTGAATAAGACATACAGATACCGTGCGTTACGATATTAAAAAGCGTACAATTCCAATACTCTTCAGCTTCACTGCTTCCATTTGCTCGCTGTATACTTTTTTTTATCGAAACGCATCTGCCTAAATCCTTGATTAGCGCCAAGCGTTGCATCTCACTTAAGGCATCTTTGGTATCTGTTCAACTATAGTTGGCGGCATGTTTGGGTAATTGAATTTTGATTCATTGAAATTTCTGTTGTGCAGCGTTTTTATTGCTGAACTTAGTCCTTCTTGGGCTTGACGACAGGATAAGTTGTTAACAGCGCATTGAATAAGAGCACCATCTTTACTTTGCTAAGCTCAGGAACATGAGCTTCAAGCTTGCATTATGATTAGCTCAGTATAGCCAGCAGCGATTGTTCTGTCGCTATTATTGAATGACTGATTTCTGTTTCAACTGTTTGCCTACTTGAGCGCGGATCTTTTGGTTCTGTGCTCTGCTAGAATGTGTTTCATAGGCTTCCTCTACTTTCTTCTCCTTACTTCTGTCTTTTCCTTTCTCTGATGAATTTGCGAATAAGTTACACGAATTCACTTCGTATCGCAGCTATCTCTTGAGTCTATAATTTATGTTTTGATGCCACTCACTTGAATTGTCGAAGCACCAATTGCGATGCGCTGAGTTGCATTTTTATCTCTGCTTCAGCCCCCGCTATTTGTTGTACAGCTGCGTATCCTTCTTCAATCACAGTCACAGACGCGAACATTTCTACCAGTATAATGACAATGAGTCTATTAATGTTCCACCTCGGGCTCGTGGATTTTTACAAAATATGACTACGAGTAAACTTTCAGCACACTCTGGAAAATTTAACAAGATAGTATAAAAAGTCAACCAAATGAGATACAATTTTGTATCAGATAGTAGTAGAGAATTGGGTTACCATGCATTCCAAATTATTACATAATTTTACTTATGGGTTCATCAACTCGAAAACTTTAATTTGTTGTAAGTACATTATGCTGTAGCTGCGGTTTGAAGGTAAATTATGATTAACTTCAAAGGTTCTATTTCATAAACCAGTACAAAAATGTTAACCACATGTGTATCCAGCACACATATTAATACTCGTAGTTTAGAGTCCTACCACTATAAAGTATCACTACTGATTAATCTCATTACCGCAGCATTATTACAACCCAAGAGGGAAGGTTTAATTAAAATACACACCTACATATTAAGCCCCCACCGATGGGATGATTACCCTTGGAAACTTATGCAAGAATTGTTTCCGAGCGAAAAGTTTAAAAATAAATGAATTAATAAAGCAAAATAATATTACTGTTGGCAGTGACATAAATCTGGTATTTTACAATCGTTAAAGCACTTAATAAAAGAGTCATTTTTTTTAAATTATCCCTCTTCATATCCACCAAACCAATTGAGTAATTAATGCCCCCATGGAATGTAATTGCAGGAGGTATTTCTTTTGTCTTTGCAATTATATAATAATTAAATATATTTACAATCGATGGATACATTTTTTTGCATCCCATTAAAAAAAAACAGTTCATTTAATAATATTGTTTTTTCTTTCTAGGTGAAGTAATGGACATTTTGGCCTTAATCAATTCAGGTATCAATTTCATCCTGTATTGCGCAATGAGTCGACAATTTCGTACAACATTTGTGCTGCTATTTCGTCCGAAATTCCTCGACAAGTGGCTACCAGTTGCTCAAGATGACGACATGATTGGTCGTACCGACATTGGTCGCGATAATAACGGCCAAACACAAACTCAAGTAACACATGTGTAGCATAAAAAGAAACGTTGCTACCTAGAGGACACTAGTCAGACGTCTGCTCTTCCAGACGGCATTTTGGGTTGCATTCTATGCAATCTCAAGAGAAAGTCCCTACGTCGACACAAACAGCAGCAGCAGCAGCATCAGAATACAACGAAACCAGAATGTTCCTTACTGTAGGCTAGCAACGCTAATTTGATTCATTATCTCGACCATTTGGGTTTCAATAACATTATTATGTAGATATTTACCAATATTGAAAATTCTTTTTATTTATTTAAAATCGCTTTTTATACATAGAAGAAAATAATTTTCAAAATTAAAACGTGTAAAAAAAAAACTTTTAAAATTAATCTAGGCCTGTAAGGTATACGAACATTTTACTTTAGTTTTTGAAAATAATTAAATATATTATTCAAAAAAATTATAATATAACTGCAAGGATTTTTATAAATAACTATAGATTTTATAAAATACTTGGGATGTGATACGAACGCGGTAGGTAAATTATAATTTAATTTTTACAAAATATTTCCTTGTTAACAGACATAAAATAAAAATACTATAGCGTGTAAGTCAATTGAAAATTTACCATATTGTGAATTAAAGTAAGAGGAAGGAATTAACATGACGTTGAAAAGCTTAAATTTTTATGTAAGCAATCCAAGAAATTAAATCGGTTTCACGTTTTCCAAAATTTATCTTTCTCTGTTATATATAGAGAAAAAGCCTAACCACGAAAGTGTTTACCTTTTCCAAAATTGACCATACCTTGCCATGTAGAAGAAAAACTGACCACGAAGACCATACCTACTTTTTCGAATATTTTTCAGAAAATTCTGTATATGATGAGATGAATGGCTTTGAAATTTCTTGATTTGAGATATTTGGTGAATCAGGTCCACCCTGAAATGCATTTTGTCATTATAGGTAAGAGAATTTGACCAATTTAATGTTATTATGAACTTTTCTTCATAATTTTGTGAGCAACTGGTTGAATAATTTGCTAAATTTTTGGGAATATAGGACAGCTCTAAGCTCAGTTTATATTTGAATAACTTTTTACATCTACTTTTTATTTAAGTGAAGTGTTCTAGGCCTACCTTCTTAACACATAACACCAAAAGAACTATGAATTATTTCTGACTAGATAACCCGGTGAATTTCGTAACGTAAAATTGATGTGCTTGTAAGTTGTAACTCTTCATAAACGATTATGAATCCCAATCAACCTCCAGTTCATTGCAATCGGCAATATTGGCCGCACTGTAAGTTTTCTTCGGTGATGAAATGAAAGTCGTGAATTCACGAACCTTTGTTCAATTTTTAAAGGAACACCTTTGGGCCAATAACAAAGGCTTTCCCTAAAATCGGTTTGGTGGTTTTCGAATTTTACTATCATTAGGATAATGGAAATTTCAGTTTTTTTTTCGATTTCCCGGCTTTTCTTTTTTAGCTTTTTTGGCTTTTGCTAATCCAATCCTGATTTTTGACGAACAAAACAAAATACTATGTACAGTCAAACTTCTTTATAACGAACCTTCAAGGGAACAAAAAATTGCTTCGTTATAAGGAAGTTTTATACAAAATTCGTTATATAGAAAATTTTATTTTTTTTAACACTGTAAGTGTTCCTTTATTACACCTTAGCGTTTTTTCTACTGCGTCACCTCTCGTGAACGTCTGACATACATCCGAGACTATGACTGTCGTGAAAAAGCTTCTCAATTCAGCCGTTCGGATTCGGACTCGGCATAAAATTGTAGGTCCATTCCATTCGTCCCAAAAATAATAGAAACTCACATAAACGAATGGTTGCGAAAAGCTAGACCTAGACCTACTCGCCTGTTGCGCCATCTATTTATGCCTTTAAAATTATGCTGACCCAAAGATTCAGAAAAACATTTAGCCTTTTGTTTGATAATAGAGCCCGAGAGCGGTAAATTCCTTTTCCTGTTTATCTGAACCCATTTTAACATAGCTTTATCCACATCACCGTATTTTGTTTTTCTTAGTTTTTTTTGGCTTCTGTTTGAACTTGCTTCGGAAAACTTTAAAATGTTTACCTCGTTCTTTAAAATTGTCGACAATGTACTAATAGAAACACTAAATTTTTCTGCAACATCTTTTTTCTTTCCCCCCTTTTAACTTTTTCAATAATGGATAATTTCTCCGAAAGTGAAATAGCCTTGCGCTTCGACATTCTTGATAGGTAAACGTTTCACGAACTTAAAATAAAAACTTAAATGTGACCTGTTGATATGCGTAGAATTTCTACTACACATGTACACATATTCATACATCCATACATACCTTGAAAATTCTTGCCAAAACGGGGAATTCCCTTTTAAAATTAGTAACAAAAATCATAGTGGGCTTTGTTTTCAAATTTGACATTTCGTTATAAAGAAAAATTTTTGCGTTTGGGCCAAAAAAAATAGTTCATTATAAAGACTTTTATAGACACTTTTGTATTCGTTCCGGACGAACAAAGAAACCAAGAAACAATGTTTGTACGTAGGTAGATACATATAATGTGCTTAATATAATACATACGTCCTCAACTCTACATAATTCGGAGTTAATCTCGAATTCCTTGTAATTCAAATTCTAGATAAATCACAAGAATGGTTTATAATTCAAATGAATCAAATCAAATTTACTAAAACCTATTTGCTTTCTTTCTAAATCTGACAAATAAATATCAGTTTAGAGCTGCTAACCTACAATTTTTTGAATAAAATAATATTTTGGTCATCATTTAGAGAGTAATTTTAAATGTTAAGGCTTAGTACGCTGCTCGACCAAAATTCTTTCTAAATTCTTTCCAAAATTTAGATGAGCTAAATTTAAGCGAATCCATTTAGCCGAGCGCTACGCGCGCTGCTTCAGCTAAAAAATCAAACTTTCGTTTCAGACTGTACTGCAAATACATGCATACAATTTGGCGCACTAAATGGTTAATGGTTCGGCACATTTTTTTAAGCTAAATTTTGACAGATCATCTAGATTTTTAATTTTCTGTTCTGTTTTTGTGTTGCGGGAAAGTGTTTTTCAATGAATACCTCGATGAGGAATCTTTTGAAAGTGATGAATTTGTGATCAAGGAATAGCAGACAAGAAAAAAAGAAAGTGCAACGGAAATATAACAATTTTTCGCGTCGATGAATTTTTGAAGAAATTTATTTTCAACCAACAGCTGTTTTCTGTGACACTTCTATCCACAGCGCACTCTATGTCAGCAGCGTACTTAGCTTTATAAAAAGTATGATTTTAAGAAAAATAATAAATTTTGCCAAAATTCAAATTATCTGTGTTTTTGAAGCCTAGTGACATGTATTCCAATGCGAGTATCCCATATCTCATTTTCGACTCCACTAAGGCATAATTATACTCTTGCTTAATTTATATCCTTGCAATTCGCTTCTTAAAATTTTCAAGCTGTCTCTGGAATTTTTCTTCCGGAATGGAAATCGTCTTTTCTTATTCCAATGTTTAAATCTGCATCTAAGAACGATATTGAAAATTATTGAGGAATTTGCAAATCGTAAAATCAAAATTGGAATTTTTTATAAAGGAATTTGTTTGTGATACGCACCATGGGTTTGTGTTTGGCAGGTCCACCATAACTAATCTGGCTTGCTTCTCACACTATGACATTAAATGTACTGTGCTTACAGTGACATCAATAAGGCATTTGACACGGTCAATCTTCATATATTACATACTACAAAAAACTTGCAAGTTTTGGGTTTCACTCAGCAATGCATGAGTGGTTAGCATCCTATTTGATTGGCAGAATTCAAAATGTCAAAATAGATGATTACTTTTCACGATCTTTTGGGTGCGGATCAGGAGTAGCAAAGGGTAGTCATTTGAGCCAGCACCTGTCTTTAATTTTTATCAACTATATTTCACTCCCATTGCTTGATGTATGTTGTTGATGATTTAAAGCTGCGTTCATTAAATTGAAAACTTCACTTGACTTTGAGTTTTTGCAATATGATCTCAGAAACCTATCTGTTTTATGCGGCATTTGTTTATAATATCCTTTTATAGAAGCTCTTTTCGTTTTGAGTGTCAATACGAAAACGACTGTACTGTACTAAATAGAGTCGTAGAAGTTAAAAACTATCTTGGAATTGTAATTGATTTGAGGTTCACCATTGCATCTCATGTTGATCAAGTTATTGCTAAAGCAAATATACTTTTTGATTTTATAAAACGAGATAGCAAGGAATCTTCGGATCCTCATACTCTTATTTTACTTTTTTTTTCTCTGCTTTTTTTCTATGCTAATGTTTTATGGAATCCTTTATATAAAACTCATTCAGAAAGTACTGAAAACGTACAGAGGCGTTTCACTGAATATGTTTTTCGAAAAATGAGCTGCGACTTTGAAATTCCTTAAATACCGAACGACATCATGTTTGTAAGGTATTTGTTATGCTATCACATTAACTGTCCATCTCTAGCAAGCACTGATCTATGCCACAGCTAGATTAGTTCACAGAACTAATTACGGTCGCAATGATCCTATGTGCAGAGTTATTCACCCCTATCGTAGAATCCGTCGGAATTGAGTTTCACTTCCCCTATTCCATTCCCTTTCACCTTCTACTGCTGTCGTGGAATCCGCCGGAAAAGTTTCTTTATCGACACGTTTTTGGGAAAGGTATAAGTTTCACTGACAATTTGCTTATTTAGCGGGATTAAACTAATAAAGCTCAGAAATAAATGTTTTTGTACTTATTTTTATGAAAATTGTTTACAGAAAGGATTGTAATAAATTATATTAACATTTACACACAAGTTTTGACAAAAAAAAAAAACCTTAAAAGAGCCGACAACCTGCCCTATTTTTAATCGTTTGGTATATCCAACAGTTGCAGAACTTCATGTTCAATTAAACTTTTTTTTTTCTTGGAATAGGTACATCTTATACTTGCCAAATATGGGTCTGAGGATATTAACAATCTATTCAGAAGGTCTGTGTTCGTGTCGACTCGCGAAGTTTTTCTGGTAAAGAGTTCCCTTAATTTTCTATTTTCATTATTCCTGACTTCTTGAGCGCCCTCCGAAAGTTGGCCGATTGGAAGAATACAAGTGGCAGTTATTCCTTTACCATGAAATAAAACCTTGTGTACACTAACAGGCATGTAATACCAGATATAATTTTTAAGATACAGTTCCCTTGCTTCTGTTGCAAAAATTCCGAAGGCATTTTAAGTTAATTGGGAACCTTGACCCAAGAGCGTCTAAGATGATATGAAACTTTTTGATCAATTCTTTGTCGATTCCTGTTATTTCGGCAGTTTTGGGGCTGGGTTTTGCCAAAGTACTTTTTTAGTATCTTCTTTTAAGAAATACATCTGGATGAGCACCATCGAGATACTGAGAAGATTTTCATCGAAATAATCACCTGATGAAAATGTTTGCTTATATGACTTTTGTTGAGCACCATCACAACCCCATTTTATTATCAGGGATATTTCATTTAAACCCGTTTTAAAATCATCAACAGATCTTAACACCTCTTTTTGAGGTAAGCATATACGCTTAACGCTATGATTTACTAAGCTTTGTAAGCTACATTCAGCAGAGGATTTGCTCACAGTCCTGCTATAGGGATAGGACTTTGCTTTAGTCTCCTTAATTTTGTGATAAAAAGGAAGTAAATTGGGAACAGTTTTATTTATTTTCTGACGTATTATTTCATATTGATGAGTAGATAACTGTGAGTCTGTTATCATTGCTAACGCTTCATCTGCGGACACTGACAAACAGCCAGAAGTAGTAGTTTTCAGTGTTTTCCTTACAATTGAACCTTATTAACGATCAAAAAATTATAAAAAAAAAAATTTGCTAAAATAAAAAAAAAAAACAAACCTCTTTTGGGAGAGCAAACATCAAATCCAAACATCATAAATTAGCTTTTTCGTAATTTCGGTGGCCATCCTAAAAAATTAAAAATTTAGTATGGGTGTCGCACCTGTGCGCAAAAAGACAAAACACTTTTTAGTTACTAACGTACATGGCTCTACAACAAATAGGGTCTTCAACTTGAACAACACTGAATAACTGTTTTTTTACTCTAATAAATGCATTTAACGCATAAATTTATCTTTAATTTTTTTCCTCTCCTCCTTAATTTAATTAAAAAAAAAACCCAATATCCCCAATTAACTTACCTTTATTTTCAATACGATTATATTTATTAAAATAAAATAAAACTTTCAATTAAAATCACGCGAACCACTTGAAAAAAAAAAAAACTGAAACTCTTGCTCTCAAACGTGACCTTTTTGTGCATTTGTACACAAATTGAACTTTGAGATCATTTTTTGTTGTTGCACATGCTTCTAACTTAAAAATTTGTTCACAGCCACTAAGTGGGAGGTGTTAGCTGTAAGAAAACCCGGTTTTTGTTTACATTTGTGCAAGTGGATTTTTTAATTAAATCCCGCTAAATAAGCAAATTGTCACACTGTGCGATGTCAAGTTTCGTATATGTATACATTTTTCTTACGTTTGCGAACCTGCAACGTGGTTTCCATTTCTGCTCTCAAAATGGCTTCGCCGCTTAGCATTCTCAGCAGCCCCAAACCAGCAGTTTCTTGCACATAGGCAGTGAAACCTAGAGTACTTCCAGTAACAGCTTAGTAATTTTGAGACATGTTTGCTAGATACAAACATTTAAAAAAAAAAGAACTTATTTTAAATTGTTCTTGATCTACGTTTGCAAAGAAACAACAGAAATGTGAGGTTTTACATTTTGATGAAATATTGTATAAAATCTCAATTGATTTTTGGCTCGAAAACCCTTGTTTAACCAATATTTTAAATAACCAACAATTTTATTCCTAGAACTTCATATATGTACATGGTGTACACTGTACATATAAATCTTAAAAAAAAAATATTACAACTACCCACGTGTCAGAAACGCAAAATACCATTAAAATTTACATAAATCATTTAGGCGTCAATTTAACGCTTATAGTTGTATACTCATATCCATGCTACCTTTTGTTTGCCTAAACTCAACTCAAACTCAACCCAAATCTCATTCCAATGTGGCCATAGGATTTGCAAACGAAATCACAGAAAGCCCAACTCTTTTATTCAGGGTTTGTAAAGATCCGTTCACATAAAATACATAAAATATTCACATCTAAACCTTCGTGTTGTTCCTATACTGCCCTTCTATACTAGATATCCCATTTGGCATGATACAGAATGAAGGCATTCAGGTGGCAAAACAACATATCCTTTAAAAGGCACTCGTGTGTGCACTTGAGGCAAGAACTATACAATTTCGCACGTATACCTACACCTATCGTTTATTACCCCAAAGCATTTATCCAATATGCACGTGGAGCTGACATAATGGTTTGGTTTACATTCAGAAAAAAAAAAGAAAAAAAAAAACAACTAATACAGGACATGTACTAGAAGTTAGGTTGTGGTTTACATTTCCTTATGGATTTTCATATTTTAGCTTTGAAAGTTTGGAAAAATTTAAATATTTTAAAAGTAGCTATGTATAACAGGTACGGAGGTTTCATATAAATAGATAATGAAACAAAATAATTAAAAAATTAAAGATCTATAAATTTCGAACATTGTACACTGTACATAATACTGTCGCCCTCTTTAGGGATTTCTCAAAACGTGTATCCATCTGCCATAAGAGTATAGTCCACTTTTGGCTAACCATTTTAAGCCGATTCGTGAGACAAAGGTTCCACCTTATTCAGGTGAGTGCCATGCCAACAAATTAAGGAAGCTCTCAGTATTTCATCTTCTCTTCACAGCTATATAACAATGTCATTCCATTTCTTTGGCAAACCCACCTTCCTCCTCCTCCTTGCTTAAAAATTCTTTTCAATTTTATTTCCTTTTTGACAGTCAATCTTCATTTATTTGCTTCATTGATCCAAATTAAACTGCCAACATGACAAAGGAGCTGTCATTGTTACTTTTATTGCGTTAAATATTCACCTTGTTTGCCTTTAGTTCAAGACAAGGGTCCGTTATAAATGTATTAAAAAAAATCTTTCCTTTTCCTTGTTTTTTTTTTTCAAATAATTAATTTTCCACTCCTATTATTTTGACACCGCCTAAATCAATTTCGTACGAAAAGAATTTTCACATCCACTCACACAGAAACCATAGTAGTCTACCAGTCACCCTTGAAAGAGAGGCCGTGGTATGATGATCAGTTTGCTTACTGAATAAGGTGACAGAACATGCGCACATGTGAAAAACACTTAAGCGCAAAACAAGGAAAGAGTGGAAATTGAGAACGAATGAAAGGAGATCCTTAGGTTAGGTTAGGTTGTAAAGGATATGAGTTCTTCACCAGAAGACTTAGCACAATATTGGGCCCATCGCCATCCCTGAGAACCTTCACGATCAAAACCTAAACTAATTCGCCAAAACACTTAATTTTCCTACAGACCCTAAAAGTGGTTTCCTCGCACCTCCACCTGTCCGTATTTGTTAAACCTAATCCCCTGCCGTGCTTCCTTAGTAGGCAGTGCCCAGTACAGTAAGTATCCCTACCACCACTTGTAACTTTAATCTGATGAGTTTTAACAATTTTACATATCTTTTCCAACAATTTTCACATCCACTCCTTGTAAACATGAATATAATATATTTACTTACTTTGCTATTTGAATCTCGTAATAATTTAAATGATGATCGAAGGACAATAAAATTAAATTATTAATGAAAGTTCTCCCAGCGCCTATTTGACACATTTTTACACCAGCATCAGCAGGGTAGCAATTTATCATTTCACTTCGGAAAGTAATTTGCCTCAGCCGCGATTTCTATCAGCCATGTCGGATCTTATCCGCCGCATTGTTGAATCTTTGCCTTTGGTCTTAAAAGAAAACCCTCAAGGTGTAAAAAATAATAAATTACAAATTGATATGAAAAGGAAATGAATGTCAGTCTTGGTAGAATTTGTGTGATAAAGTTTCTCTTTTGTGCATTTCTTTTTATTTCTCAGCCTGAATTCAGGAAGATGGCATGCATATTTTTAGCGTGCCTTCCGGTCGTCCATCTATCTCTCTCTCTGTCCCCTCCTTCGTGCCTTCGTGGTCAGTAATAAATGGGAATAATTTATCTGATTTATGGTGCTGCTGTACATAGCTTTAGCTCGTGTTTATTTCTCTCTTCCCCCCTACAATGAACTTAAGAAGTTTAGGTATGTAATGATGCGTAGCAACTATTAAATTCACTGAGAAACGAATTGTATAATAATATTATTCAATGTACGTAGTAATTATATTTCATAAGACTTATGATGGAAGTCATAGGAACGATGTTCTTTTTAAAGGGATTAAAATATTGGAAGGAGCCCCACATATATTTTGATCCATTTAAAAATAAAAAATAAAAACTCTTTATTATGTTTATAAGCGAACAAAAAAACGCACATTTAATCAAAATCTAATTTAAGTAATATTGTAAATTAAAAAAAAAATAAATTACAATACTATAATAATTTTATTTAATTTCGTATGAAATACATTTTATACATAAAATACAAAATAAAGTTATTTCTATTTTAGAAAACAGAAAATTAGCAAACTACTTAATGTTTATACAAATTTTAAGGAAAATAATAAGCTATTAATTTTATTTGTTAAATTTAAATAAAAAACTAAAATAATTGTAAAATAAAAATTAGTTACAAATATTTATATTTAGTCCAAATTTTAGAAGACAAAGTCGTATTTATTGGGATGATGACAATTGAATGGGACAGAGCACAAACAAAAAAAAAAAATAAATGAAATCCAAAAATGTTATTTTTATATTAAATAATTTAATAATAATAAATAAATAAAATTTTAACATAAAAAAATTGTGTTTTTCGTTGAAATTCTTTTTGGGTTTTTATTTTTACCTTAAGTGCAATTCGATTTAATCCGCTTTGCTTGTTTTTGTTTATATGAAAGAAATCCTAGACAGAGCCTACGGGGCTTTATCTAAATGTCAAAGTTGTGCTCGGAGATTTCAGTATCAAAATTTGGACAAAACGAAAATTAACGGCAAACGACTAATCAATTTTAATTCGTTATACTGCGATGAGTTTCACTAGGTATCCAAAACTAAGCTATACTAGTGGTTCCGACCCACGCACGCCCCATAGGGTGGTATGGCGACTGTGAAGGAGAGGGAATAGACACAACTATACTAGACACATTTTAGGAGGCATGATGGTTTGCCCCCTCATTTGGTGAAAATGTTTGCGAACTTTCCGGCTACTGGCTTCCTTTAAATGTTCAAACCCCTAAACAAATCGACATTATTCTAACGAGAAAAAGATGCAAACCGCCGCCGGGAAGTTCGAATGCCTAGAGTAGTCGTTATTCCACCACCACTGGCATCATCAACCAATTACATCCAGTTTTCGATACCATCCAATTAGGTAGCCGAAGCCGAAACCATAGTAGTCTACCAGTCACCCTTGAGAGAGAGGCCGTGGTATGATGATCATCAGTTTGCTTACTGAATAAGGTGACAGAACATGCGCACATGTGAAAAACACTTAAGCGCAAAACAAGGAAAGAGTGGAAATTGAGAACGAATGAAAGGAGATCCTTAGGTTAGGTTAGGTTGTAAAGGATATGAGTTCTTCACCAGAAGACTTAGCACAATATTGGGCCCATCGCCATCCCTGAGAACCTTCACGATCAAAACCTAAACTAATTCGCCAAAACACTTAATTTTCCTACAGACCCTAAAAGTGGTTTCCTCGCACCTCCACCTGTCCGTATTTGTTAAACCTAATCCCCTGCCGTGCTTCCTTAGTAGGCAGTGCCCAGTACAGTAAGTATCCCTACCACCACTTGTAACTTTAATCTGATGAGTTTTAACAATTTTACATATCTTTTCCGATCCAGCTCAGGCCGCAAGACCTTTGAGACCCTGCTACCTTCTATATTTAATCATCTTAGGTCTGCCCTATTTCCATTTTTCTCGAGAATAATAATTTTCTTGACTACGGCTATTGGTGGTCTTATGCCCTTAATAGTTTCAATAGGATCAGGCTTAACTTCCTACGAAGTGATATTGAATACTGTTATGGTGCTGTTATATTGCGAGTATTCAGGAAGTGACGAAGTGACATCTTGTAGAGACCATCGGGGACCTCTTGTATTTATTTTTATATTATACAAAGCCAAAAAAGATACTGTAGTTCGTTCAACTAAAAGCAACAGCTAAAAATGCATGATGACTGTTTTTAAGATTCTTATAAAATGAAATACATTACTTACGAGCGGCTCGAATCATTACACAATCGCCACGCTATGTCTGCGTTTTAATTGGTCCGTAAGCACACTTACTCAATCTCCCATCGGTTCACAAGATTAAAGATTCCAGCGAAAATAATATTCGACGGTTAAATAACAGCCAAGCAACTGGCTGCTAGCTGACTCATCGAAACAGCTAAGGAAATCTAGTCAGCGAAGTAGGTAGAAGGGTATAGTATATCAGCTCTTTAAATATGGAGGTGATGTTTCGACATTAACAAGGCCAAAATTTTCAAGTCGAGACTTTATCATCGATTTTAAAGATATGCACCGGATTTTAGCCACGAAATGTCCTGTCATGTAATTTTCTAGAGCAAATAATGGAAAGGGCAGAGGTGTCAACGTCGAAGATCCCTTCAGCTGCTGGAATTTGTGAACGATTTCATCATCATTGGCTTCTCGAAGCGGGCCGTAATTCAGATCTTCACTGCGATAGGCAGGATTATTTGCCATTTATGTAAACGTCACTACCGATAGCAAAAACCTCGAGGGAACTATTGAGCGCAGTGGGCACAGTAGCGCAGTGGTTAGTGTGCTGGACTACTGTGCGAGGGACCCCAGGTTCGATCCCTGGAAAAACACAAATTACATCTTAAGGTTTTTTCTACTGCGCCACCTCTCGCGAACGTCTGGCAAGCATTCGAGAGTATGACTGTCTTGAAAAAAGCTTCTCAATTCAGCCGTTCGGACTCGGCATAAAATTGTAGGTCTCTTCCATTCGTCTCAAAAATAGAAACTCACACAAACGATTGGTTGCGAGATGCTAGGCCTAAGGTGTCTACCGCCTGTTGCGCCACCTATTTTTAACTATTGAGCTTGTCTTCCTCGGAATTAACAATAACTCCTCGAACGACAGTTTAGTGGAGATGAGGAAACCATGCTGCTACTCCGGTTTATCAAAACAAATCGGCTCAAAACTAGTTAATCTACAGAAAAGGTAAGCTAGTTTTAAAGACAAGAAAATGTTCATTGGATTTAGCTTCTATTTTTTAAGGCCGAACCTTCAAATACCTACTATATACGAAGCCATTGTGGATATTAAAACCGCGCGTAAGGGCTATACAGCAGTATGTTTTACAGTCTCATCTGTAGCCACAATCAAAGCAGTATGCCAGCTACATATAAATATTTGTTTTCTACAGGACTAAGGTCTACCTAGACCTACTGATTGCAACCTTTGAATTGGTTGATAGCCATTGGATTAGAAAATCTGTCTCAATCTGAGACATCTACTGTCTTACTGGTAGCACCTAGATCCCCCGCAAATTTTTTGTAAATGTTGTTGCTTCTCATTTATTTCCATAGCTTTTATAATATCCTCAAGATAGTTGTTTACTATGTGTCTTCCCATAATTTTGAATTAGAGACCCAGTTCTGAAAATCGATTTCTTCTCCGTTTTCTACCCAATTTCAGTCTTAAGAATATCTACTTTTTCGAGTTATTTAATTCTCTGTAAACTTGGTATTTTGATATAGTCAACATCAAATTCGTCGATTCTCAGCTTTTACTATTGTTAGAGGCACAACCTCAAATTTCATCCATAGAATTTTACAATCCATTAACTATTGTCAAATAACATATGTATATATATTTTTTAAATAATAATAAAAGAGAATTGTCATTAAACAAAAAATGTTTGAAGTTTCTTTTATTGAACGACATCAGTCACAAAAATGTGTGATCTAAACGAAATAAACAACGACTTTTCCCTTCTTATTCTTTATTTATTTTAAACAAAACGATCAACGTCCGCTTGCGGCTATAGTTTTAATTCGAGTGACAACTGACAAACATAAGAGTGAGTGAAATTATTATTCGCAAGCAATGCGTTGGTGTGAGTGCCAACACGGCCGGCGATGTCGATGCAGGCGATAAGTAGGGTTACCTTACAGTCGGCCATCCTCTAGTTGAAACGACCCCGTTTCTGTATCTTCCGGTAACTCATCAAAGTCTGGATTAAGCTGGCACCAGGGCTTCATTTTGTCAGAAGCGAAAACAGAATGGTAAAATCGTTGCTTCCTCTGTATTCCCGGTACATCTTCTATTACATATCTGTCTTTTGGCAGAACAGCAGCAACAATAAATGGACCTCGGTACTTAGCTTCTAGTTTGCGTGAATCCCCGGTAGCTGGCGGTTCTGACTCGACCACCACTAAGTCGCCTTTATTGTATTTGGTGGGAGTCTTAAACCGAAGATCGTAACGCTGCTTCCACTTAAGTTTTTCTTCTTCTATTCTTTTAGACGCATCCTGACGATTGATGATTACGCCGTCTTGGAGATTGTTGCTTCCGTCATCGTGAAGTGCTAAAACCAATTTATTTTGAAGAATATCTCTAGGTCTGAAATCAAAAAGGAGATCATTTGGACTCTTTCGTGTAGTCTTGTTAATGGAGCTGTTAATTGTCCACTGAATGTTTCGTATGTTTTTGTCCCAGTCACGTCCGTTTTCGTTTTGTGTCATAGTTGTAATTGCACTAAGCAATGTTTTATTTGTTCTCTCCACTTGACCATTAGCTCTGGGTGTTCGAACAGCTGTCTTAATATGCTGAATACAGTTTTCAACACAATACTTTTGGAACGCATGGGAAGTATAGGCGGTTCCTCTGTCTGATACAAGACGTGTTGGAACACCAAAAATAAGTGTAATATCAGTTAGATACTTTAGTACCGATGACGTTTTAGTGTCCTTTACTGCCTTTACTAAGACATATTTTGTGAACGCGTCAGTGAGCACGATCAAATACTGGTTACCAAATGAACTTTTTGTAAACGGCCCCAAATGGTCTATATGCACAGTGTGAAAAGGAATTGGGTTGGTTTCTGATGAATGAAACTCGCACTCTTTCTTCCCGCCAGGCCGCTTATTATAACAGCACTCCACACAGCATTGAATATATTTCTTCACATATTGTCGCATTCGATGAAACCAAAATGTAGTTGCCAGTTGTTGTAGTGTTTTTTCCAGCCCGAAGTGACCACGATCATTGTGGTATGCCTTCACAATTTGCCAGCGTACCCCGGCTGGAACAACCCACATTTTGCTTCCATTGATATTTCTGTATAACTTGTTATTTTTAAAAGTATAGTCAATATGAAGTTGTTTGGTTTCACTATTTTGCTGATTCCGTTTGAGCATTTCTATTATTTCAACCAATTTTGGGTCTTGTATCTGAAGGGATGTTACCCAGTCTCTGTTATCAATTTCGATTTTAAAAATATTTTTAGACTCTGATTCGATATCAATAGAATTCTCGTTTGGGCGTCTGCTCAACGCATCAGCGTGTTGCATCTGTTTGCCTGGACGATGCAAAATATTAAACTCAAACTCAGATAGTCTAAGCCACCATCTTGCTATTCTTCGATTCAATGATGTTTTTGCTTTAATTGCTTCAACTGCTTGACAATCCGTAACGATTGTAAATGGTTTTCCTAAGATGTACATCCTGAATCGTTCAAGGCTCTCTACTACAGCAAGTACTTCTAGTTCATAACTTGAGTAACAGCTTTCCGCCGGATTCGTATGTCTGCTAAAATACTGTACCGGTTTTAGTTTACCATCTTCTTCTTGCATTAAAATACCTGAAAGGCCTATTGCGGACGCGTCAGTGTGAACTTCATGCCTAGCGTTCTGACTAAAAATAGCTAATAGTGGCTCGCTACATAACAGGCATTTAAGTTTTTGAAACGCTCTCTCCTCTTCGTCTTCCCATTTAAATGTTGAATTTTTTCTCAAGAGGCAGTTGAGTGGTTCGGCAATTGCAGCATAGTTCTGTATAAACCTCCGAAAATATCCACTGAGGCCTAAAAATTGTCGAACCTCGTGCACGTTTTTAGGCGCTTGATAGTCGAAAATGGCCTTTGTCTTTGAACCCGGCTTAATTCCATTGCTACTTACTATGTGACCTAGTATTTCGATTTCGGTATAGAAGAACTTGCATTTTTCAATTTTGAACGTCATTCCCGTTTCTGCCATTACTTCCAATAGACGTCGGAGTTTGCATTCTCCCTCTTGAATGGTCTTACTGGGTATCACAATATCATCTAGATAAAGCAATATGGTTTCATCTCCAGTTCGCTGTAAAATTTTATTCATGGTACTTTGAAAAACTGCTGGGGCATTTTTCAACCCAAAACTCATTCTTAGAAACTCATACTGACTAGAGCATGTATTAAATGCTGTATACTTTCGGGACGACTGATTGATTGGGATTTGGTAGTAACCCGATAAAAGGTCAAGGCATGTGAAATAAGTGAAACCAGACAATTTTGCCAACTGTTCTTCAATATTCGGCATCAGAAATGGTTGACTTTGAGTTAACATATTTAAATGTCGATAATCTATACAAAGCCTGTCTTCATTATTCTTCTTCTTTACGAGTAGAAGTGGGGAAGAATACTCCGATTCACTTTCTTGAATTATACCGTTGGCAAGGAGCTCGTCGACTATTTTTTGTACTCTTGGACGCTCAGTAAATGCGATTCGGTATGGGCGTTTATTTATTGGTTCACTTGATGTTAATATTATCTTTAATTCGGAAATATTACACAGCCCTAATTCCGAAATATTTATAGCAAAGCAATGTCTATATTCGTTGACACATTTTAGTAGGCTCTGTTCGGCAACAGTACTTATTTCCTTATTATAGTTTAAATCCGAGAGATGTAATACATTTTTATTTCGAAAAGCAGGTTTGGATGGAATTTGCTTGCACACTTCAAATTTAAGACTCTGATATTCCTTAACGATACGTACATGTTGTTGATCCAAAAAGTCTCTACCAATTAAAACAGCAAATGCGAGCAATGGATCATCTACGACAACCAAATAAATGCGTGCCGTTACATCATCTACTGTGACCTCAGCCTCTATTTTTTTAATTCAGCCTTGAGGTCGAGTACTGTCATTTTTTCAATTTGTTTGGCTTAGTTCGTCAGTCAACAGTCATCATATCACGAATTAAGGAATAGGTTAGAACAAGGAGGACGGTGAGAAACAAACAAACAAAAAAAAAATAAAAACAAAACAAAAACAAATTATAAAAAACAATATAGGTATGTAGTACATCTATTCTCAATTTGCATCATCTCAAAAATCATCTTTCTTTTATCTTCAATTACCTGTTAATTCTTCAACAACCCCACCAATTTTTTTGTTGCTTCCAGTTTCCACAGAAACTTCATCACGTTTTCTTTTCCGCGTATGCTTTTCTGCCATACTCTAAAGTAGAAAATCAAATACGTTTTTTTTTATAGTACATAGCTATTACCATATAATTTCTACAATACATTATCTACTCAAACGTTTTTTTTTTTTCTTTTCATTTTCGTTTTATTCGTTTCTTTTCATTTTAGTTTTCATTCCGTTTCTTTTTCTTTTATTCATTTTCTCATTACGTATTTTCTTTTCATTCTCTTCTCATTCCATTGTTTTTTTTTTTTTTTTTATATATACTCCAATGTACCCATAACAGAGTATATCCATTATAATGAGTAGGGACACTCTCGACAATTTCCTTATCAGCAAGTATTACTGTGTCACACAGACATGAGAAATAGACGGATATATAAAGTTGGTAGTGAGAGAGAGAAAAAAGAGGAGGAGTATTTTTTGGGAAAATGGCACAGGGTGCTCCGTTAAAAAAAGGAACATTTTTAACTTGTCATACATTTTTATTAAATACAAAATTATAATTACATGTGGGTTTATGCTTGTTGTTGGTTTTTTTGACTATTATATTAAATTTTTTGATAAAGTCATGCTCTCAAACACGTGCCTAGCCTACATATAGTTTTATAAGAAATTCTTTGTTTTGATTTTTACAGCCAGTAATCAATCACATTTATTCTTTAATATGTACATTTTCATTTCAAAATAATTTTTTTTTTTATTTTGCTATAAACTTTCTAATGCATTTAAAAATTCTTTAGGCTCACTCATCTTCCTTAAAAATCTGTAAATATGGAGGAAACACTATGTTGCTGACTTAGTTCCAACTCACACTTGCGTTTTTGTCGTTTTTTTTTTAATATAGCATGCAAAATAATAAAACGCATTTTCACTACCGAAATCAGCAGTTTTATAGTCAGATTCAATTTTGAAAGCGTTTATTTTAACGCGGGAAAGCTCTATATTTGCTGTTGGCTCGCAACTATTTTCTCCATGTAACTTTGCTGAAAAAGATCTTTTAAATTCACAAATGAATTGAAATGGAGTGAGCAACTCATTATTTCTTCCTCGGTTGCGTTAAAATGGCAATTAAGTCAATTGAAATATCTACCAATAAGACTACATATTTATATTCTGCTGCCATCCTTTTAGTTATATTGACAGACTTATCGAAAAAAGCAATACTTAAAAAATGCATTTCATATGAAATTGATTTGCTCTTCATTTTCCAAAAATGGTCTTCTGAATTTGTTGGGGTCTTTAAATTTATATGAAATAAAGTTTAATATAACTTAGGACACATTTCGACCACAAGCAATACTATTAATTTAAAAACCAAAAGTCGTAGATATGTATTTTAAATGTGTTCAAGCTGTTGAAACTTGAACTTGAACGTTAATTCAACCAGCGCTTTGGCAATACCTTGCCAAGACAACTTATATCTTAGTTATGTTTCTTTATGTGTGGCAATACTGTTTACTTTTTGAATTCCAACGCACTCTTTTAATTTTACCTTTTTCCACTTCACGTGTTCATTTCTTTCTTGCACAATAAATTATATTTCAATCGTTTGCTTTTACCAATTATCTTTTAATAAAGCGCAATACAAGCAAAACAATAGCAAAATAAACAGCGCGTAAAAAAAATTGTAATGCAAAATTACACCTCCAAAAAAGGAGTCAGGAATTCCTTTCCTTCAGGAGTTATCACTAAAAAACCAATAAAGTTAAACTTGCCCTCCATTATCGGCACATAAAAATGTTTTACACCTGCATTTATTTTTTGTTCCCGACCGCGCAGGCTAAACACTTCAAAATATGTTTTCCCATTTCCTATTTAAATTTCTATTTAATCCAAAAACAGTTGCACTGTAGGTAATATGTTCGCACCGAAAACTATCACGGGCCACCCTGTATTGTGTTTATTTCACTTCTTTCGCACAACTGATAAGCACTCGAGTTTACCGCCTTTAAAAATGCTTTATGAAAAAACCTACCCCATCGTCACTGCAGAACCAGTGTGACCAGTTATTTTAAGAACTAGCAATTATGGAATGAAATCATTTTTATTGCTACTGCGCCCAATATCGAATTGCATTATTTTTAGCGAAGTCAGAACAAAGAAGAAACATTTATTTTCATATTTTAGATAGAAATATTAATGGTAGGAGTTCAGAGTTAGGTGTAATTCCTGGAAAAAATAATCATAAAAAATCATTTTCCAAAAAGCAAAGCCGGTCACACTGCATAAAAGTGAAAAGGTACACACATCGAAATCGAGTTTACCGCCTTTAAAAATGCTTTATGAAAAAACCCACTATCGTTCGTCGTACGCAGCAAGCCGTATGTAGTGGTACAGGTAAAATGTGTTGTGTATCCTTTTCTTCTCAAGCATTCGTTGTATTCAGGTAAAAAGTATTGTTTCGACCTGCTTCCACTTATTGCACGATTTTTTCTGCGTTTTGCTTTGTGGTAGAATGAAATGCATATGTAGAGAGAGTGTCCCTACTCATTATAATGGATATACTCTGACCCATAAGCCATAACCTTAATCACGCACATGCACAACAATATAAACAACAGCAAGGAACCAATACAACATCGAAATAGCCAACAGCAGATGTAGTATGCAGAACTCGACGTTGACAGCCGTCCGATTACAGAAAAATAAACTTGCGGTACTTCGTCGCGACAGACAGATGGGTACTGGATACGATTGGAAATATTGAAATAATTTTTCACTGTTTAAGCACAATTAACATGATGGGAAAAAACAACTAATTTACCACGCACTGTAACATAATAATAGGGGTCCGATAATGGACCAAACACGATCGAAAAAGGGAAAGGAGAACAACTAATTTAGAATTATAACGCACTATACAGACAATAATACACTTTCTTCACCTTTTTCTTCTGTTTTTTTCTAGGTAATACTTATTTGTGGATAATCCCACTTCTGATTTGTGATCTAAACGAAATAAACAACGACTTTTCCCTTCTTATTCTTTATTTATTTTAAACAAAACGATCAACGTCCGCTTGCGGCTATAGTTTTAATTCGAGTGACAACTGACAAACATAAGAGTGAGTGAAATTATTATTCGCAAGCAATGCGTTGGTGTGAGTGCCAACACGGCCGGCGATGTCGATGCAGGCGATAAGTAGGGTTACCTTACAAATGTAACATGAACCATCAAAAGTACAAAACCTCAATTGTCGTATAGAACGCCTTCACGGTTCGATTTATATTTTCTAAACTCCATATAACCACATATACCGCTTTATTGACTACTCAATGGGTATAAATAAAAAGTTTATTTTTTCCTTTTATAAAATCTACCAATCTCCGCTATTCAAATCCCTTTTCATTCAAAGCGATAGCTACTTATCGTAGATCTTATGGATTTGAAAAGGAATTTCAAATCCATCATAAATATTCCGCTTTAGCGCTTGAGGGCGCATTGAAAAATCCATAATTGAACCGATTCAGGTGTAAACAGCAACCACCCATACATTCCTTTTATCCGTCTGATTTGTAATGCTACTTTATTTGTGCTTAAAGAAACAGATTCGTTTCTTATTCCACAATAACATTCACAAGAAATGGTGCCCCAAGATACGGAGTTTTTTTGTATATTTTTTGGAATTTTTTGTTTGAAATAATCCCTTAACCTTTAACTCACTAATATACAATGTATAGTTTGGAATCAGTTTTTTAATGGAAATTTTCATTTAGATTTAATTCACGCTTAAATGGTTTTAGAAACAGTAGGTATGTAGGTCTGAGTATAGTAAGTCCCTTTCTATCCAAACCACGGCGCGACGCTTATTTGAAAGGATAAGCAATCCCTAATGTTTATAGATCAGTTATAAGGTCGAAGAACTTTCATGTTCAAGAGCAGATGCAGAGGTAGCAAAAGGTAAAATCGTTTATCTCGTTTATTGCGAATCTCGCAGAATCTCAGAGTCATTTCAGTACTTCAACATTTTATTACTTTAAAATTTCACCCCGAATAGACACTAGAAGGAGGCAAGTAGTTTTGGCCTGAAGTTTTGGCCTTTACAAAAATATAGGTACCGTGTGTGAATACAGATCGGGATTTGAGTAGTCATTTTTGAGAAATATTCATAAAACGGCTATATTCGAGATTTTTGAGAAAAACTAAGTACGTGATCATGTTTAGAATGCTTATGTTGTCTTACATATGTATTTTGATCAAAATCGTTAGAGCGGTATTTTGTAAAATTATGCTGACAAATGTTACAACTTTGGATTCAAAAAGCACTGTTACTACATAAACTGTTTAGCTGAAACCTGAGTAGGACGTATTCTTCAGGATATAAGCATTACCTAGCAGTTACATTTTCATCCAAGTCGAAAATGGCGTTTTCGAGATATGAGCAGTTTTTAAAGTACCTACCACTTTTAGCGATTGGAGAGGAAAACGAAGGACGCATTCATGGTTAAAAAAAACACTGTTTTGCAACTTTTTAGCAAGGGTATTACTATCGATTTAAGCATTACCTGCCAGTTACATTTTTATCATAATCGAAAATGGCGTTCTTCAGATATGGGCAGTTTTTTAAAGTATTATTATTACGGATTTGGGTGGATATGAAAGGACGCAGTTTTTTTTAGAGAAAAACTGAGTCTGTTACCAAGTTAAGAATGACAATACCTACCTTAAAAATAAGTTTTTTTTTTTAAATCGTTTTTACCGTTTTCGAGTAAAGGCCAATTTTTAAAACTGCCGTTGCTGGACTTTTCAGTGGAAAACTGGGTATGCATATGCAGTCATGTTAAGCATGCCTACATTAACTCAACTATCAATTTTGGTTCAAATCGTTGGAGCCAATTTTGAAAACATCTAAATTGTTTAATATTTTGTAAAATTTGTATAGGAAAGTACCTACCATTAATATTAGGGCTAGCATGAAAAAAAAAAAACTTGTCCTAGCGGGAAGCCCACAAACTCTAAATAGGTACGAAGTTTGAAACAAATCCGTCCAAGCGTTTAGATTCCCCAGGGGTGGGACAGACAGACATACGGACGAACAGAATTGCGAGACCCGCTTTTTTGAGATCCCCTATCATCGTAATATCAGAATTGATCAAACTTCAGAATTTTGTACGAAAATAATATGTACATTATCTTTCTTTACTACGTATACGAGAAAGGTAAAAATAATAAGCATATCTAGAGTTGACCATACATAGATTTATAGTATAATGGCAAGTTAAGTGTAGTAAGGTCGAAATAGAAATGTTTGTACCCCCTTCTTTCAACCCTTATAGGACGAATTTTGAAAAAACAATAAATGAGGCCTGTAATAATTTCGACTTATCTATCAACATACAAACTTTCAAGATCATACGGCTAACGGTTGGTGAGACCCCCCTTAGACCCCTTTGCTTCTTAGCAATTCTTATCCGTCATATGGCCTAAGTTGGCCACACATCTATAAATCAGAAAAAAAAATTCATGAAAATCTGACGAATGCTTTTCGAGTTATGGAAAAACGAACAGACGGACGTTGCATTTTATAAGAAGTATGGAGAGGCAATGAAAATAAACATCAAATCTACCACAAATTTGTAAAATCTACATATTTCCTTTCAATCTACCACATTGTAAGTGATAGACAACACTGTTATTACGAACTTTGCCATTGGTTATAGTTTTTATGATGCCACTTTCTTCAGTTTAATTGCTCGGAGTGATTTTTTTATGTACTCTGCTGCTATAATTGTTCTTGACTTACGCTACCAACATAATTTTGATCGATTCTAGACAACCGTAATTGTTCGAGAGCTTGTATAAAATATTCAAATTTCAGGAACTTACATGGCTCGTAGCACAGTAAAACTACAAAACCTAGTTTTTAATGGTTTAATGTCTCCTTTTGTTCGTCTGCTGCATTTTTCATTAAAATAATTTCACTTGTTAGCGAAATGCAAATAGTTGTCCAAAGTAATTCTTAAGAACAAAAAGCAGCCACTGACTTGATTGTACAAAGTTTCAAATACGCCCTCGCATTGGGGGGATAAACTTTTATCCCCTTGGGGTTAGTTCGTACTTTTAAGTTGACAAATTCCTGGAAAGCAGCTACCTAATCCAACATCCCTTCGGTCTTTGATCCATCCACTGGCTGTACTGGCCACGACCAAATTTAACCCCATATCCACCGTTAAATGTGCCTGGATTAGCTCAGCTATTTTAGAAGAAATACTCGAGGCATTGGTTGTTATCCTGATTTATGTGAAGCCTGTTGCACTCTATGTAGTCGGTGGGAATTTGCATGGGGAATCTATTTAAGCGCAGAAGAAATAGCAGTCGCATGCAAAACTGTGAAGAAAATATCAATAAATCCTTATAACGTTGGAATGGAAAGTGATAAAGGTTTCTTTGGTTGACTTGGTCGGGGGGGTTTTATTGCAACCCCGTAATGCATCTAGGGGAATTTTTATGCATAAATAATTTCAGTAAAGGGGCTGAGATGGCACGCGTTATGCAATGGCAAGATAATGTGAAAAATTGAAATAAATTCTAAAGTACTTAAAGTGAGAATATTTTTGCACCGATATTTCGAAAATGCATTTGTTTCCGCATATTGCTAGTAGTTTTGATAGTGTTTCTTTGTTAACGATTCTGAAGGTAATTTAGTTTAAAATATTTGGTTTGTTAACTCGCCATGAGAAAGAACGAAGGCTGCATAAGTGCATAAGGACCCTAATGAACTTTTCTACACTTGATTTAGTTATATCATTGGTAGTTCACTTAAGGCTATTTCCAAATTACAATGAATGAATTTTGGTACAACGTGTACAACTTGCGTGCGTAAGCCATCGTTTGACAGCTTAATTATTGATATTCCAAATGAGTCAATCACACCCGCGACATGATATCAAGGACAAATTCTGCAAGTCTAAAACTGCTTATTGCCACGGCTGAAGGAAAGGGAATGGATCTAGAGCTATTTACTCCAATGAATCGAGCAATTACCCAGAAATCGATGCTATGCGAGTAGCTAAGACTTACAAAGTTGTAAGGAGTAAAGTTTTTGATCCTGATACTCAGACTTGGGCTTATTCACTCACCTAACTAGCTCTAATATATAGTGCAACAATTCAAAACCCTGAACTTAGGTTTAGCTGAGAATATGAGACCTATTTGGGTACTATCCAGCTTTATGGTTGAGTTTAATAAAGATCGCTGATGGCATGGCTTTTATTTTTAGGGTTGCAAATCCTAAGAAGTGCGCGACATTTTTACTGTCAGTACCAGGAAAGTATTGCAGGCAACAAAGGATCGTTATGACCGTGATGGCATCATGATTTTAAAAATGTAATGAGCTTAAGTGATTTGCTGAGGAGGCTTTGACAGCACTGTACACTTTTTCTGTCATAGCCTCCATACTCCTTATTGGGCTATATAGGTACTTACATTCCGGTCATTTATGAAGTGAATGATGAACATCTAAGCTTCTCTTCATCAAATGTGACAAGTCGAACACCATGATTTTCAATTATAAGAATGAGAGCCAAAATATTTCCAATAGACGGAGCAAACATTTTATCTTCTTTCGAAACTCTCTAAAAATAATTTATGGACATTAGTGAATTTTAGAAATCCCATTGTGTCGTAGAAAGAACACAATCTGTGGCGGTAGCGCATTAATAAAAATGCAACGCCAGTGAGTGATTTGTTCTACCTTATGATGACCACTTCATTTGTGTGCCACTTGCAACACCATTTGAGTAAGATTCCCATTGCACTAGGACGAAATCTAGCACATTAGTGGTGATGGCTTGCCTACTTGCTGCCAATGCTTACCTTTAATGCAATATTTCCCACCATAGTCCACAATCGACAGTCATTCATACATATTTAGGCCTAAAACGAAAGGGTTTCGCAAATGCTAGTCGTATATCTTGTGTCCATCCCCTCTGCGCGGTGGTGGTTCAATTTGGAATTCGGTCTATTTAATGGACAGTAGAAGCTATACACCTGCTTTAAAGTATTTTGGTAGTGCTGTTGTCTGTTTGTTTTTTTTTTTTTTTTTTTTCTGTACAAAAATGTTAAAGTTATTGTAGGTACTGGTTCATTCACAGGGGTCGTCAACATAGAGACTCTTGCCATGGGTGTCTCTGTTATACCTTATATAGCTTAAGGGGAGGGAGTAAGGGAGTAAGAGTAATCGCAAAAGTGATCGATTACTGAAGGTCTCAAGACCACGCTCACGTTTGCTGTCGAATTATCATTTAGATGCTGTTTCAGTAGTAAATATCGATAGCTCTGCCAGATATATGTCAGCATCTCTAGCGTCTGGCTTTCAATAATTCACAGAAGCACGGACTTTATCGAAAGCTGATGCAAACCTATTGGCACGCTTTGAGTGAAAAATTCTTCGAGTGATTTTCGGTCCAGTATGTATCGACGGAGTGTGGAGGATGAGATTCAACGACGAACTTTACGGGCTAAACAAGTAACAACCTTGACAAGGTCAAAAAGCTCAAAATACAGCAACTAAGATTACTGAGTCACGTGAAGCGTAAGTTTGGGTCCGATTTTCTAGAGAGGCTTGTTGGTTGATCCTGGACTGTGAGCACCATCTAAAGTAAAGTAAAGTAAAGTAAGTCACAGTAAAAGTTCATCGTAACTTTTATAGATAAGCTAGAAGTCGATACTCGAAGGTGTTAGGTGTCCTATTTTGCAGTTAAAATGTACTTGTCACAACTTTAGACTTTATTATATATCATAAGGCTTTGAATTTTGATTCCGCTGCAAACTGTGTTTCAGAAAAAATAAGGAACTAATTATAAAACGTTCCCTTTGAGACACAACACTTCAACTAATTTGCATGTCGAATGTTGAAATGTTTCACTTTGAATTTGAACTGTTCAGTGATACAAGTTTTGAATGTCATTTCTGAATGGCGATGACAACATCCTTGAGCCAAGCTCCCATGAGATCTTCTCATTTCGCACTTCATTTCCATTTTTTTTTTTCAAAACAATTTCTTCGCATCATCAAGGTTGCAAATCTCTGTGAAATTTCAATACAAATGAAAAGAAAAACTTAATGACGACACACCAATAAGTCAACTTGTGGTAATATTAAATTTGAATAATTTATTACACCTCTACGCCACATGGGAAGAACTTTACAGGCTCCCTTCCATGTTGTTGCTTTAATTTTTTGTCCCTACTGAGGGGTAGGGGTTTCATGGAAACGCGACGATGTTCGACTAAAATCACATACAGCCATGCTTCTCTACTCACCCACTAATTAATCACTGTCACTTGTTTGGACGGAGAGCGGTTCTTGTCTGTTGTACTCTGGGGAAACCTGACATCACCACCACACGGTCGATGTTATCCTCAGTTAAACGACAGCGCCTTCGATCAGAGAGGCGCGCATATCTGCTGAAGTATATGACATTCACTATTGAATGATAATATGCTTTTATGATTTTCAACGTAATCACTCACGGAAAAGTATTGATTTTCATCAAACGCAAGAGCTTATGATTAAAAGGGGGTGGAGGGTTGCGCCTTGCTCAACGTGCCAGAAATCAATACGAATGCCAAAGTAAATTGAACATTACCTACATCAATCAGAGTGAAGCTATTTATCAACTCTGAAAAGTGAATTCGAAATGAAATGAGGTCTTTGTGAGCTACTTTGTGTGCACGGTCTTGCTTTGACATCATAGAATTTCTAAAGGGTCCTTGTTAATGCAAATGAAGGTATAATGTTCGTTCAGTGATTTAATTAATGTAAATCCGGTAAGGATTCACGAAAACCCAGATGTAAGGGTTTGTCTAGTCAATGATATAGATATCTCAAGTAATTTGCATTCTGTGACCTAGATTTTGGAAGGATCAATATGCTTACAATTGTTGCGAAAAACAATATTTCAAATTTACCAAACGGATTTGTTTGCCATTTAAAAAAAAGATTAGAAGTGGCCAAAATAAAGAAATTGGATTGCCAAACGGTGAACTTATGTCGAGATTTCAATGCCGACATCTGCGTTTTCTTTGCAAGGAATACTAAGGTAAACCTATAAGCACTTAAAAGGTCAGGAAGCCAACCACGAAAGGAGGAAAAATACAGACTACAAACAAGTGTCAGATCAGGTATACGGATAATTTTACGTTATTACTGCAGCTGAGTATTTCAAAGTCTATAATGTATGACTTTAAAGCCATGGGTTCGGTTTTATAGCAGCTGTGCGACAGGTTCGCATAGGACCGGAAAGACCCTGGCAAGCAAAACGTAGTATAGGGTCTCCTTAGAAGAGGTACCTTGACAAGGAATTACAAGGTTGTCTTTTAAGGCCAAAGAAATAGCTATTGGTAAGCGTAGTTCTTCGCCTGTATAGGAACCGAGTTTGACAGAACTTCTAACCACTTTATAGAGCAGTGGGGGCTCTCAAACGGCATCGGACTATGAGTAGTTTTAGTGAGTAAAAAAGCAGCTCTCGAGAGCAAATTCGCAAGTTTATAAAGTCTTAAGTAGTACACGGAGAGCTCGACCTCGACAGTTGAACCGCGAACTTTTGACAAACCTCCGAGAGGATAATTGTCCTTAAAAAGGTTATTAATTCGGCCATTCGAACTCGGCATAAAGTTGTAGGCCACTTCCATTCTTTCCAAGAATAAAACAAAAGCTCACACAAACGAAAGCTAGGCCTATGGTTTATTTATTTAGTTGCACCTTAGTCACTCGCAATTGGATCAAAAAGGGGAAAATCTTAATATCATATCAAAAACAGTTTGTAAGAAAATATTCTAGAATAAATAAAAATGTTAACAACCTACAAACAACAACCATGCTCAAGAAATGTGTGTTTGGTTTCTGAATGCATTCATTCTTTTGACATTTAAAAAAGTTATTACCATGGCCATACACTCCTTACCATGAACGTTGTGTACAGAGAGACAGGTAAATTTTGAGTGAGTAGAAAGAAGAACGGTAGTTGGTACAGAAAATGGACCACAAATCCACTTTCAGAAATAATTTTCGCATGGGCATGACCCATGATCACGACGGTTGTTTTTCGAAACCATATAGCGCTAAGCGCTTTCGATACAAATCTTCATTTGGTATTTGCGTTGGTAGAGTAAGGACGTAAAAAGCGGGCGTCAGCTTCGACTTTAGCATACAACTTTTGTATTTTTGATTTCATTATTCCTGTACCTGCCAAATGTTATTCTATTGCAATGAGGCCTTGTTTTTGTGTAGCCAAGTCGTTCATGTGAATGAAAGTCATGCCCGTGTAGTGGATCACATATCCCTTCCCATGAAAGTCGTTTCGGGAGAGACAGCGTATACACAACCATATTCGTTCAGCGGAAGGATAAAACTAATTATCTGTCAAATCAGACATGAGCTAAGTGTTACCATTCGCGAAATAAGCACTAGTTGAAAAAAAAAACCTTAGATGGCGGACCCTTTATCTCAAGCAATTGTAAGCATTGCCTGAGCTGGTTATGCTAAGATTTTTTCTTCGGGGAAAAAAAGGGATTTTTTTGTTTTTTTATAGGGGAAAAATATTATTTTGGCTTTAAAAAAAAAGGTTTTTTTTTTTAAACCCGGGGATTCTGACACCAAAAGAATTATTTACCTAATTGTGTTTGTGTTTACACTCGAAAACATTATGCAGGCCACTTTGGCTATAATTTTCTAAAAATCAATACAACTCCTTGCTTTGCTACGCGGACGACATTAAAATCGTCGGTAGACCAAAGCTAACTATCACTGCCATCGAATATCGAGTAGAAAGCTGATCTGTGTTTGTCGTTCAAATTATATAGAGAAAAGTAAGAAGAGTTAAGATAATTTAATTTTGAGAATATTATGCCTTAGCCTGTCCATTAAACTTACGCCCATTTAGCTTAACTTTCACTGTTCCTTTTTTAATCTCTTTATAACCTTTTGACAGCCCAGTTTTCTTTAACTATGTTCCGTACAATTCCCAACTGGTACATTCTTCAATATGCCTCGAGTCTCGACCTGGAAAAGAAACTAATTGGCCTCATCAATCAGCTATGGAATAAGTCACTGTCATGATTATAATGCCCTTGAATTTAGATTAAAAGCGACAATATAATCAGCATAGTTGACTCTGAAGTTCGCGGCCCGGAAGTTCGTTATCCATCTTTAATTCTTAAGAAAGTCAATTTATGGTGTTTTCCTTAGGGATCTGCCAAGAGTCTCGTAATTAATGACAGCCCGCATCCTGCTCAGGAGAACAGCCATCTACATTCATTTGCATAGCAGCTTTTGAGTGATAAGGTGCATAAGCACAGTGCCCTTGGACTTTGTTTAAATTTCGTCAGCAGTATAGTCAGGACCACTTTTCGTTCCATAAATTTGCATCTATACGACTAAGGTAGGTAACACTCATATAATTTTATAGCACTAGCAAAATTAATTCACATTCCTTTTTAATGTTCATATAACTTTTGTTATCATAAACGTTTAACGCAAGTATCCCTGCAAGGTATATAATATTCAGTCCATTTGAATACGCTTTCCAATTTGCCACAAAACCGGTGAGAGTGTGAATTTATTCAAGCTACGGGATATAAGCTAAATTTCAAAATGAATTCACACCCGACTTATCTCTATTTCTCAATTTAAATGCAAAATATGCACTTGCATATCCTTTTATATGAATCACTTAAGATTACCCATACAAAAACACATCGTAAAAGGCTTCATACAATCTAAGCTCATTTGCGAATCAAGAAAACTGGGACACACTCTCCCCGGGCATCCCCTTTTCAGGGGTGTGCTATATAGGTACTGTCACGTTAATCTAAAAATCTAAAAAAAAAAAAAAAAGAAACACGCATCTAAGGATTTCATCAAGTTAAAAACACGCATCCTTGGATGCTTTTATATGTTTGTTCTTAGCACGAACAAATGAACGTCTGCATTTGTATTGTCTTGGATCAGTTCCTTAATTTGTATGCATCTTTCATCAGCCATAAAAATGCTTAATTTTTGCGCGCACGGTATCTTCAGCTGCACACTCAAGGACAACTTATGATGATGACGCCGTAAACATTTCTGTTGCGTTTTATACTGGAATTCGGATGCCTTGTGTTTAAGAACTCTTGAGAGCCGTAATTTTCAATCGATTTAACCGCGTATGGCAATGTGGAAGGAATCCAAGCATACAGATAAAGAGTACCGGGTGTTTGCGACGAGGGGGATGACGATTTTCGACTTTTCTGGTGGAACGACGGGTAGAAATATACACACTCTATGGATTCAAATGGAGATCTTTGCTATTAAGGATACACAAAGGAGCAAGTAGACGTTTGTGTATTTTATTTATCACCCATGGGTACGAGTCTGTGGATTGGGTGGCAGCGTGCGGGAGCACAAGAATGCACTTCAATACAACCTGAAGTGTATAACATATAAAACGAAACTTATTCACATGTGGCTTGCGGTAAAGCTAAAGGGGTACGAGGAAGGACCCTTAAAACTAATTGAGTGGCTTTCTGTTCGCTGGAGCGTGATTCGTATTGTTATGGCAATTTGTAACGTTCTAAGTAATAAACATTACTTCCATGTGTACGCCATTTGAGGATGAGGTAATAGTCGAGAACATGAATTTCGCTTCAGGAAAGTGTAGTAAGCACACTTGCAGATCAAACTGAACTCAAATATGAAAAGTATGTGTTCTTGAAATCAGAAACTAGCAGAAACTAAGAGAAGGGAGATGAGTATTAATATTTTCATTGCTTTTTTTTATCTTAGTGTGCTGGGCTCATGGCTCAATGAAAGAAGAACAGAATGAACAACCATTGGACGGGCAAAGCGTAGTCTTGTCATCTGGCTCGACCAGTATATATATTTTGACAAACATATAGAATAAATACTTGTCTTGCTCCGGCCAAGAGGGTTTAGGCTTTGACAAGGATACTGTTTCCCAGCAGTCAACTTATCCCTAGAGAAAAGGTCGTACGCTACGTGGCCCTCATTAGGCCGATCACTGCTTATGGCTGTCCCATTAGATTCCATATATCGCGTTTTCTATTATGGGAAAGATTCGGGTAGTTGAGAGACAGTGACTTTAGGACCTATCTCGGGTTGTTTAGAACCCCTGAGTCTAAGTACATAAAATATGTTCCCAACAAGACCATATACGATGGGGCTCGATTGAATAGGATTGACAATTTTATAATTAAGGTGATTCGAAGGCACGTTGCTTTGCAAGGGCGATGGCCAACGCTAATAATCTGATCTCGGGGGGGCTATTACCCGAATTTAATGTACCACGAGAGTACGCTCCGGTCTGGCTTTGTCCCGCCTGAGGCATTTCTTAATACAGACACGAAAGGGATAGTCCAGAATAAAGATGGTTTGCCGGTATTGTACCATATCTACCGCGGCGCGAGCGCGAGGGATAAGCAGCTCATGCGCTACGGATACGCCGGCCGCCAAAGCGCAGGAGCTTCTCAGTATTAATACCGCAATACGGAAAAGTACACTTTCGAAAGCAGTTTACCGAGTTTTGGTGGCTTAAGAAAGTGGTGAGGGTAGACATAGACACGTTCTGCCAGGTCAGTGTGTTACCTTTGTAACATCCTTCTTAGTTTTAAGCTAGTTTGTTAAGGTATAGTTTAGGAAGTATTTAGTAGGGGCAGGCTTGCCAACATAAATGAGTGCTTGATCGACTCTTACGGCCTCGATCCAGTCCCGGCAGCGCGTATGTGCACCTTGTTGGCGACTGACAGGCGCCATCGACGCAATCTAGATAGTGACCAAAACTTGAGCAATATGGCATTATTAAATATACAACTGCCCTTTGAAAAGTGCAATTAATTAACATTGTAATTGCCAAATTAGTGTGATAAGGATTGACTTTGAAGCTGCTAGTGCTACTGTTCGAAGGCATAGATTAGTGAATAATAATCAGTTCAGTGAAACATTTCATGCCATTTAAACTTTTAACAAAATATAAAACGATTTCAGAATCGATTCAGTATGCATTATTATATTCTCAGCATGTAGGGGCAAAATAATCTTATTTGCAACATCTAATACGTCAAACTGTGATTGAAGTTGTCATTATAATCAGAACACTGCATTATTTTGCGGAATACACAGAAGCACTCGAGTACAAAATCGGCTCGATGCAGAACTGACATGATGTCTGTAATGCTAAAGAGAACTGAACTGGGTCTATTGTAAATCACAAAAAACCAATACATACCCTTTCCGATAACAAACAAGACTCCCTTTTATCGAACGCATAAAAGTTCACCCAGCAAAGTAATGTTCATCGGCAATTCGGCATTGTTATCACTGTAATTTCCTGAACATTGCTCTCATACTCATGCCAGAGAAACGTAATAAATTCCCAAAAGGGTTGTTGCGCTAAAATGCGCCACCACGGCCGGCACCACCACCACCGCTGCCTAGTTGCGCACGGACGTTATAGACTGCTGGTATTGCTTCAGCTTTCTCGTCTCGTACATCTGAAAGAAACTTTAATAATCCCCCGGTAATAATCACTTTGGTACCGGATTTTATGGTCACAACCACCAACGCAGTGGTAAGGGAATAAAGTGATAAACAGAGATTTTAACGGCACTGAAAATAAACACGATGATAATCATAAGTCAAGTACGTACGTGAGTGGATAATAAAATAAAATCTCTACAAGATTTCTTTGTCTGTTTCTCGACGAAGAATTCCTTATAGGAGTGAGTTTATCATGGCATTGTCGATTGTATCCAATCCAACTTGGAACGTTGCGTTGGAGCCCTTCAGTGCTCCTGCTCCGCCACTTCAAAGGAACAGCGATGCCATAAGCTAGTTATGGTATAGAAGTTTTCTTCTTATTGAATCATGTTTCTCTTGTGTGCTGCTTAATGGACATGTGTTGTATATATGCAGAAATATATACATTTGCAATGAAGAAAACAATAATCTTTATATGGAATTTGTGATTCTGGAGAAATTTAAGATAGGAACTCTGTCCAATATGAGATACCAATTCAAGTTTCAGATGTGGAGGAAGGTGAAATAAAGTTGCAAATTTATGCATATAAAGTCGGAAAGTTTACCTATTTAAGTTTATCCCCACTGGCCCGACACATAATACGAATTTGCATAAAATTTGACCTAAAGTGCCAATACATGAAAGTGTAGACCTACACTGAGTCTCATTTTTTTTTTAAATATGAACGTTATTGTTGCAGAACTTTTAATGAAAGTAATTACAACAAATGGATTCATTAATTACACACACAGTCCAAGACCAATTTTGAGATATTTTTCGATAAGCGCGAGTCGCAGCTGATTTAGGCATTAGTAAAATATATAAAATCTACATACCTTGGGTTGAGTACAAAAATGTAATTTATCGCTTTCTATCTTCTATATATATAAAAATGGATCTTGGTTTGTTCGGATGCTTAAAACTCGAAAACGACTGGACCAAATTGGATACTTCCTTCTGCGGATTTGTTCGTAATTGCTCCGCGAAGGTTTAGGAAAAAAGAAAAATTGAAAAATTCTCAACAGGTGGCGCTGTAGGCGGTCATTCCATTTGATAGCACAGTATTATGTTCTTTGTGATTTGATAATTTGGGCTGTGTGGTCACGGAGGAGGGGGGGGGGGGGGGGGGCAATGAATTAACTAATGTACTGATAAAGAAGTTGTACCCTTTTGTAAATCAAGAAAGAAAAATAAAACAACATTTGAAAGAAAGTCACATTAATTTTAAATAAAATTTTTAAATTTACTATTATTATTATTGTTTTGTTAGATCGTTAAGTGTTTTGTTCTGTTTTTCCAGTTGTATTCAAAATTTCAATTGCACCCTTTTCGTTCGTTTGCTTTCTGTATTTTGGCTATTTCAAAGGTAAGTTAGTGATTTGTGAAAACTGCGTGCGATTTATAAAAAGTTATGATCATTTACAGTTCGATATTTGTTACGATGCCAAAAAGAGGTCATGGTAACATTGGTCGGCGTTCACAGAATGCATCACGACACCGAAATGTCATAGCACGTCAAACGGAAGAGGAACGTGCTATTAAAAGGGAATCAGCACGAATCAGAATGATTCAAAATCGTGCGCGACAGTCTCAACCCCTAAAGGAGTAAAAGGGGGGGGGGTCAAAATTTGTATGCGGGAACATTTTTATTTTTCATCCGATTGACTTCAAACTCGGTTAGTGTACTCTCTATAAGAAATAAAGATAATTAATTTGTCCGATTTTGGAAATTTTGCTTAAGGTTCGAGTTATTTGCGATTACACCTTTTTAAGGAGGCCTTTTCATAATTCACGAACCGTTCGTCGTATCGATTTGAAACATTGTAATGCGTCCAAACTTCATAGCTGTTGAATATGGTGATCGCTTACTAACTCCATCGTACGTACTCCAAAGATATTCAACCGGAATTCTGTAAGAATGGGGTTAAACTGCTATAGAGTGGTACATATCCTCACGATCTTTCCGGTTGCATATATTGCACAGTGTAGGAAGATCTGGGCAGTGTGGAATATAATTAACGATTGGCTAATTAAGAAATATGTTGTGTTCCATAGATAGTGGCTCAGTCTGCTATAGTGTGATCTTTGTTGACATTCCCATGGTTCACAAACTAATTGATCATATCTATATTTTTGAAGTGTTTTCACCAATAGGGCGTTAGACATAATTTTAAGAGATACTAACTGCTCCTTAGGTACTTCTTAGGTAGATTTCTTGCGCGTTATATTTATAAAAAAGACTGTGAAGGAATTTCTGTGTGCCAAATTCTGAGGACTGCGCGAGCGAAGCCGCGGGCATAAGCTAGTAACTACATATTTTCTGATAGAAATATTTGTTATTTTGCTCCAAATTTTGGTTCAATCTTCAAAGATTTTTTTTGTTATTGGAATTAGAAATGGAAGTGAGGAATTTTGTTTTGGCTCTTCGTCTGTTTTTATTATACCCTCCACAGGATGGTATATTCACTTTGTCATTTCCTTTGTAACGCCAAGAAGGAGTCACCGGAGACCCCATAAAGTACATAGGTATATTTCTAATCTGGATCAAATTCTGAATCAATTTAGTTTTACGTGGGTTTTCTAATAAACCGCCACACTTACCTAGATACCCTACTAATTTGTATGGTTGTTAGGTTGGTTTTTAAAATGAGCTTTGTCGGTCAAGTATAGTTCTGGTACGAAACTGTCAGTTAATTTCCTCTTTCATATTTATCTTTAATACTCCCCACTATAGCATATTGAGCCACGAAAGAAAATATATTTCTTAGCTGACAACTCCACCGATATGACGAACACCATCTAAGGAGGCAACTCTTAAGGAGGGTTTCCACATGTCAGTTGATTGACAAAGTTTGACAGCCCTCGCGTTTATGTCATTGAACGACAACAACGTCAGTTCATTTCCACTTATGCCAATTATTGGCAAAAAATCGTTTGTCAGTTGATTGACCAACTTATGAGCTCGATGCCAATTAAATTTTCTTTGTCAATTATAGACAAAGTGACATTTTGTTTGGCAATTCAGCTATTTCCACTTGTCCAGTGGTTTTTTTGTCAGTAGTTATTGACAAACGCTGTTAGTCAATTCATTCTCAAACAATTTTTCGCTATTTCCACTTGCCAATTTTTTAATTGGCGTAAAAATACGTCAATTGCCAATTAAACCATTGATATATATTTGTGGAACGTGTACCTTTTTCTACTCAGTGGTTCTTCAAATCGACATTAATTATAACCCACACGGTCCAGTTCTTCCTACGTGTATTGGTAAATTGCAGTCTTCTACGTCAATAATTAGTTTTGGAGATAGACCTAGGCACAAAATTGACTTAGTGGGCTCGGATCGGACAGACATCAACGTAGCGAACACAAACCAGTAAGAATAGACCGTCGCCTCCTCCCACATGACGGACTTTGCCTACAAGTTGCCGGCGGGCCCAGGATTTTTCATGTATTTCTGCTGTACAAAATCAAAGGAGCGCCATTAACGGACGCTTGAAAAATCCTAGGCCCATGGTATAGCATGGAAAATAATTGCCGCCATTAATTTTGACATTTACACGTATTCACAGACAGGGACATTTTTTCCGGGTAGGTGCACGGGAAGTCGGTGCTCGGCGGTCTAGTTCTTACTGGTTTGTCAGGGCTGACTTTATGCGACTAAAGTTGCATTTTTCCCCTTTTTTTCTTTCTATTCTCAATGAGACCACTTTTCCAAAATTGTCAATATTTGCCCCTTTACTGTATTTCGTTGATAGTTCTTCCCATTTTGAAAAAAAAAAACACCTTTTGGTTTGAAATACGAAATGTGACATACCTAATAAACACTTCACGAAACAACTTCACAATTAATTGGGATAATGCGTCCTTTTTCTATCAGCCAGAGGTATCAGCTATCAGCTATTTATGTCCTATTGTCATAAGCTTAGGCATTAACAATTTAGCTATAACCATGTTCAAAGCAACAATAAGATAGAACGAGATGAAAATATGCTAAGCCAGTTAACTTTATAGTGAACTCACTCGTTTTGCGTTTTTTTTTTGTACCATTTGTGGGCAGATTAGTATTGGCCCATTTTGTACGCAAATCCCCTTTTTTGCGACTTTTTCAAAATCTTCGAAGACAGCCCTTAATGGTAGCGAAATTAATAAAACGCGCATAAATGAATGGAAATGGCCGAGCGCGCGAGAAGAAACAAAAGTGTGCATGTGTAGAAGAGAATGAGTGTTAAAGTTCCATTTCCATCCCATTTCAATTGGAAACCATTAAAACCCTAGTTATAGCTATCATTAAAATGCATCATTGGAACAAATCAGTGGAATGGTGGTTTAATTTTTTTGACAAGTCGGTTATAGCAATCATTGAAAAATTCCTCTCAGTGAAAGAACCTGTCAGTGACTTTTCAACAAACGAGTCTAGGTTTTGAGGTTAGAGTCGATCATTGAAAGCAAAACTGACAGCTGAGAATAGGAAGAGAATCGAACACATCAGTGAAACGATTGGGTTCCAAATTGGAGAAACGAGAATCAGCTGTTCATTGAAATCGATTTCGATCAGTGAAATAATAAAATTGAATTTAAAGAAGAGTTTAAGTTAGAATTAAGTAATTTCTTTCGTAAACAAATTCCACAATTGATTACCTTTATTTTGATATCAACTAAAGCCGATATTGTTTCATTAATCGTCTTAAAATCGAAAAACAAAATTTTCAATGATCAATTTCAATGATAGCTATAACTAGGGCCTAAGTAAGAGAACAGGCGAAGTGGCGAATGCCGATGCCGACGAGCGACACGGCAATTCAGCCTTTCGGACTCGGCATAAAATTGTAGGTCCCTTCCATTCGTCCCAAAAATAGAAACTCACACAAAACGAATGGTTGCGAGAAGCTAGGCCTTGGGTGTCACCCGCCTGTTGCGCCACCTATTTATTTATTTATTTGTATACTTCAAGTAGATAGTAGAAAAAAGTTTTTTTTTTTTAATTTTACAAAAATAAACAGTTTGTTGCGATTTTTTTATAAATATATTTGTATAATTTGATTGCATAGAAGAAATTTACTTTTGTTTGTAAGAAAACGCTTTCGGTCCTGTTCTTTATACAGGGTGTTCCAGTTCAATAGCTTATGCTCCAAAGTAGAATGAACCGAACTATATGATTGGGCATTCTCTCAATTTTAAAATTGTCCCCTATTATGATTGTGATTTGTTGGCTTGCATTCGTCTTCTAGATATAACTGAAGTTAAAACATTCAGAAATACCTGTCATCGTCATAATAATAATGTCAACAATAAAATTGGCCACATTGAAAACTTCCCTTGCTGACTATCCAAATTGTATTTACCCTCTTCAAGCCTGTCTAACGTATGCTACTCTAATAAATCGCCAACTTATAAATATTTAACACACTTAAATTACGTAGTGGAGCTATCTAGTGTACCTTATATAGCCATCGTACCATACTGCTGTAGTTCAATGACATTCCACTTCAAAGTAATATTGTATTCCTCCTTTTTGCTCGCCATCCACTTATGAAATGTAACTCCAGCACAATCAGATTGCTTATGGTATTCGTACTCCCTATGGGTAAGGTGTAGATACGAGTAACTTTAACCACTTTTAGTCAAATCGTATATGAATTATTATTCTTTAGAAAATTGTTTACAAATTCCTAGACTGTGCGGAATTTGTAAACAACTTTGAGTGCATTGTACTCGAAGTCGTACGAAACGAGCATGCTAACTCATAAATTATTCGCAGATATTTTGCGACCCAAATAGTACCTACAAAAAACAAGGACGAGGCGATGGAGCGATGATGATGTCAAAGCAGTTCAAATGTTGATAATGAGTATCCGCTTCGGTTCTGTGTATATGGTTCGGATGTATTTCAGTGCACACATGGACGATAATCATAGCACTTGTAAAATGTTTGATTTCAACAGCGGAAAGGTGGCAGGCAATAATTGTCCATTCAGCGCGCTGTTCCATGCAGTGGATTTTAATCCGCTTTAAGCTTTAGCACACATGCAATTTGAAGAGAAAATCTTTTTTTCAATATAGTAAATGTGGGGAAAGGAACTGTCGATATAATTAAAAACGGATTTAATGAATGCTGAGAGGCGTGCTGGCATAATTAATGCGGCAGCAATTAAATAGGTACCTATAATTGTTGTAATTTCAATTTTTTTATTTTTGTCTATTTCATCTTGGATACCGATTTTATTTCAATTGAAGTAGTTAGTTTTTCATCTGGCGGACAGGGGCAGGAGATGAAGTGAAAAAAGCATCCTTTTCGTTTGTATTTTTACAACAGTGGGTGTTGAATTTAATTTTTTACTTTTAAGCATTGGTACCGTACTTGGATTAGCATTACCCCGTTTAATAGTTTGAACGTTTTTTTTTTTGGATAAGACTTGTCAGATAGCTGTAGTGAGAAAGTGGTAAAAGTACTCATAGGGAGTCCTAGTGGAGAGTCAACTATCTATGCAAGGGAAAAGTCAAAGATTCGGGTTTGGAGGTTATTTCATGTACTTGTGGCAGAATATTGGTAGTAAATCAAGATCTTTATTCCACATAAACATATAAAGGGTGTCCCATAATTCACGCAAATTTTGAATTTTGAGCCATTTAATAGTACAGTAATGTCAACGGATAAAAAGATGAAAAAATGTGACAGCTATACGCTATTCGAAAGAACAACGCATTTTCATTGTTGTGCAATATTTTAAAAATAATGAAGGCTTGTCAGCTACAGTCCCCAGTTTAAAGCCTGTTCGTTGACGAAAGTATGGTAATCTCGGAAAATCGTATTCCAAGTACAAAAATCTTATTTTGAAAAATCTTCTTTTTGTAACAACCCAACACTTTCATTTTAATTATTTTTCATTTATTTTTATTAATTTTCATTCATTTTCATTCATTTACTATTAAAATGAATTACAAATTATAACTTTAAACCATTTTGGGATTACATAATTTTGCATTATAAGATAAGATTAAGGCCCTTATTACGATTTTCGATCAGGAATTGGAAAGGAATTGAATAAGGTAGAATATAAATTTTTTTTCACATGTATGTTAGTCAAAAGCATTTACATATAGGCTCATTCTAAACAGTGCGCAATTGCATATTTCGGTCTAGAGATTCAACATGCAAATTCAGATGTGACACTTTAATTTTTTTTTTTTTTATGATTTTTTACAATATTGGAGCCCCCCACCCCACAAACCGCTCGCCGTAAGTTCGGCAGAGTTCCACTTTTATGACCTTTGCGTCCACGACCAGGGTTGTCAGATGTGGCGATTTAATGGGCGATTTGAAATTTCATTTGGCGACACGAAAATCGGTTTGGCGACGCACCCCAAAAAAGGCGATATTTTTAGATTTTGGCGATTTAAATTTGTTTAACCAAAATCGTCATATTTTATTTTTTTTAAGCCAACTGCGACCCCGTTTTGAAGGTCTGCTTGTAAGCTTGATTCCACCCAAAAGCTTACGACTTAGACTTACTGAGGCTCAGTCGGAAAAATTAATTGCTGTCAATTGGTCAAATGAATTTTATCTAGAAAATGTACTCGAAGAAACGTTTTGAAGTTTTGGAACAAAGTGTAAAAAATGACAAATGCTTTAGGACAGCCAGGGGTCAGATCACGTAAAATAAAAACGATTGAACGACATCGTTTTCACGCATGCTGTCTCTATCATATCTGTGGCAATAAACAGAGACTGCTATTGTCGAAACGATGTCGTTCGATCGTTTTCATTTTATGTGATCTGGCCCCAGAGTTACGGGAGCTTGGGGAATTTGCATTAAGTTTTTTTAAGCAAAAATTACGAGTTGCGCGAACTCATTTGATTTTTATGGTTTTTGAATTTAGAGTGAAAAATTTTGAAATTTGTCGATTTTTTGGCGTTTTCCCTTTTACGTTTGGCGATTCCGGTTTTTAAAACCTGACAACCCTGTCCACGACAACCAAAAAAAAGTAAAATTTCGTTGACGAAATAATCTCGAAAAAAATTCACTAGCTCTCCGACTATTTAGATTTTTAATAAAGCTTAAAAATTTTACTTCAATCTTATTTCGGAATTATTTTATTAAGAATGTTCGTTCTTATTTTAAGAATACAAAGGCTACGTTTTGGACCACTGTCAACTTAAATTTAGCTCAAAAATTCTTAAAACAGGACGAAAAATGCCTCGTTTGGGATTTTAGTAAGCTTAACGATCTTACTTCAATAATTCTTCGCGATTATTTTAAGAATGTGGTTCTTACATTATGCCTGAAACAAATTTATTTTGGGTATTTAAGATCTAAACCTTAGATCTTAGATACCTACCATCTTATAATATTTATATTATCGCATCATTCATTCACATTAGTAGATCAGTAGATAGGTAATAATATTAAATTTTTAATGCTGGCTTATCAGAATTCACTAGGTAAGTGAGTGTGAATTTTAGGAACGAATAGAAATCAAAATGCATGCATGCACTTTAAGTGTTATTGCGCTTGTTTCAATCATGAATACGTTTCAAATAAGATTGTTTTGTCCCTTATTTGGGTTTTAATGTAATTTATTAAGATTATTTCGGTTTATTTCAAGAACAATGGGTCTCATATTAAGATTTAGCACGTACGAATAAAAAAAACCTAAAATCAAGCTTGATCATACTAGATTTGAGCTTGTGTTTTTTCTCTTTTTTTCTCATGCCATACAGCCAGAGAAAATAGGGCAGATCAGAGATGGTTCAATATAGAAGGGCACAGGGTCTCAAAGGCTCTGTGGCCTAAGCTAGATAGGAAAAAACTTTAGAATTACTAAAGCTCAGCAGATCAAGGCTAAGAATGACAATAGGGATACTCTCCGGGCACTGTCTTCTAAGGAAGCACGCTATGAGATTAGGTCTAACAGATACAGACATGTGCAGGTATTGCGAAGACTTACAGGCCACAGAGGATATTACCCATCTCCTCTGTGAATGTCAAGCTATTGCTCGGTACAGGAGGAAATACCTTGGTAGGTACTTCTTCGACAATTTGGAAGAGGTTGGCCTCGCGAACAAAATTGAGGCAATTTTCAGGTTCTGTAGGGAAATTAATTGTTTGGGCGAAGGGGTTTAGGTTATTTGACCGTTATGGTTCCCCAGGGATGGCGATGGGTCCAATATGGTGCCTAGTCCTATGTGATGAACTCACACCCTATTCAACCTAACCTAACCTAACCTACAGCCAGAGAAACGATTCAATTACTACGTGAGTCATTTCTTAATCGTGTTTTGCTCTACATGAAAATGTCTGATTCTCTAAATCATATTAAATCGTAAAATGAACACTTTTAGAGATTCCATCAATTCCAGCGCTTCTTTAAACTTTATTAAGGATTTTTGTTAGATTTACTTAGGTTTTCTACAGGAGAAGTAAGGTAGAATTACGAATCCACAATTGGATAGCAAGGGGTTACCAATCTTTTTCATACTGCGACTGCCTAGAGAAGTTCAAATATTTTTGCGACGTCCTTCTAAAAGCAGAGATTTGTGAAGTTGATCTTACTAAAGATTCACTAAAAGGTTATTCATAAGGACTGGTAAACGTTGAAACATCGTCGTCCCTCATATTTATTGCAATTTTGCTTGTTCACATACTCGCATTCATTTAAAACTGCGCCAAAATTGGGGTTCTCTTCTAAACGGTCTGAAGCCAAGTCAGCGAACAAAGGGCCCTGTCTATGTTCATTAACTTTGAACTCCTGGATTAGTTAAATCTTGTACTGGTGTAAGCCCAAGTGCCGATGCAAAATTCGCCAAGTTGGAATCTGCGAAAGGCTGATTTCTTATGCACGTCGAATTGACTGCCTCGAGTTCTCCTGATGGGTGATTATATCGCTGTTTGAGACGTCATAAGAGGGCGACATTGATTGGTATTGTGGCTTGTGAAAAACGCGAAGAACGCTACAAGAAGGGAAGATATTCGAGAACAGTACAAAATGTCCTCAACGTTGCAGACATTATCAACTGCTATATGACACTCTATTGCACTCTATTGATAAATTGTGGATAAACTACGCAGACTGAGCATTGAACATTTGTGTGCCCTGCTTAATAGTGATTCCGACGGACTAAGTGCGGCATTGAGCTCCTAGGTTCTCAGTATGCGCAGATCTCTCAGGGGTATTAACACTGGGCCATCAATAGTTATAGCAATCCTAATAACTATGAGTCTTCTTAAAGCGAACACCGCAACTATAGACTTAGTCGCATGCCAACTGAATTCCTGAAGGTTGATACCACCACGTGCTTCGACTTATATTATACTTCCGGTAATACAGATCATTTGGAAAAATTAAATCTACTACATACTTAAACTAGACCAATATCAATAGGAGTAATAATCGGAGTATATTCTATTGATGTTTTGTCGGCGCAGTGGTTAGTATGCTGGACTAAGGTTCAACACCCAGTGACACGCAAATAACACTTTAAGGTGTGAGAAAGTTCTAAATTATAGCGCGCGGAATCGGTATAAAATTGTATTCTCCTGTCATTCATCTAAAAAATAAAAACTCGCAAAAAACGAATGCTTGTGAAAAGCCAACGACTGAGTCCTACGTAGCCCTTTAAAGGCAACCATTTTTTGTCTTCTTTTCTTTCCTTAATTTTGAGAAACACTAATGCTATCTATAATTCTCGGACAGATAAAGACGATTAGAATCGGGACTACAACACTGTAACTGGCTTCAAGACGCCTTCGGCTGTAGTTTGTTGTGAGTCTTACACATCAACACCTTGGATCTTGTCATTCTCAAGCAATCGGAAGTGTCCATCTCACCACTTTACCTCAAGTTCGCGGATTTTGAGAAATATCTTTTCAGAAGAGGATGCCTCCAAAAAAAAGCGTCTATTTGTAAAGAATAAATAAATAACAATACCGTGATTACTTTCATTCTGAACAATGACCAGCTATACCTACAACTTTTTAAAATTACAACGGATAGAGAGAAAATTGAATATTCTATGTCGAATTTTCTTACTATTGAATGATGTACCCAAGGTGCACCTAAAAGATGATGCCGATGATTTACGATGTTATTCCCACATCATTCTGAAAGGACTGACGAGGGAGACTTAAATGTAAAACTCATACGATTCTTCGAACCACTTCGAGTATTAAGCATGGGGATTAGTATCTGCACGATTTGCAGAGAGCTTTCCATTAAGCATACAAATTAATTCCAACTCAGAAGCGTCACAGTCTTATTGTACATATTTCTTAAATAATACAGATAAAAAGGACACATATTCAAATTCATTTAAATTTGAAGAAAGAAGAACATTTCTGCTCCTTCACAATTCCATATACAATGTTTGCTTAATTAATTCATTTTTATAACTAAACACTTACTACCCAAAAGACACCAAAAGTAATTAAATAATAATTACTTAAAAATTGTTTGGCTTTCATCGTTACAAAGGGACTTTCAAAAGTACGAATTTCATGAACATTTTTGATGAACTTTTGGCTGTTTTCAAAACAATAATAAAAGACACCTACTATTGAATTGATGGTATAATGTAGCACAAGGATACCAACTGCAAGTATTATTGACCCGATGAATAATAATCTCATCCCCTCAATCAGATACATGGATATTTATATTCCAGACCAATTTATGTATTGTTTTGGGATTATTCGCATTTTATGATGAACCATTTATCTCGTTGTATTGAACACGACAGGATTCTCGTCCTTTGGGTACAATAAGTACTACGGAGATACACAAGTCATCTAGAAAGAGATTAATGGAAAAGCGGCACTGGATACCTTAGTTTTATTATACGTCATTTTACTGTGCGTCCATTGTTGAGAAGAACTGTTTGATGGGTAACATCTTGGAGGGATACACGAGTATCTAACAAGCGAACGTGTTGGATCATATTTCTTCGATAACAAAATAACAGAGAAATTTGTGTTTGTGTGCAAGGACAAATCGGCGGACATGATATCATATTTTTAATTAGGAAAAGTTTTGTTGTGGGTGTGCCTTTCGGAATATTAATTATCTAATGAATATCAATGTGTTTTGTTTGGAGGCAAATGCTGTAGGTGCCTCTGTTAGATGTCTTGATAAATGATAAATCAGTTAAGGGCTTTGGGTCTTAGTAATTCAGGGTCAAGGCATGCCTTCCTTATATGCACTAGATAGTCAAAATAGAATGAGTTGGTGATATAATGAGGTATGTGGATTCTAAAAATCCGCTTTTGGCACTTAAGCCAACTAGTATAGTCGAAAATTCTAAAAATTAGAAAGCCCTAAAGCAAACACACTATAATGCGGAAAATTGCTCCTTTAATGCGTGTCATCAACACTATGCTAAGAGTTGACTAAACACGTTATCGCACACTCGACCTATCCTACATGCTTGGCGTCGTGTTTGCGCGAAAAGGTACTCAAAGTTGCAAGGAAGCAAACTTACATTCTCCTAATAAATGTGTGTCGGCAGCATGTATACCTATTTGGCTGCCGTCTGGTTTATTTGGAATGAATTTTCTACATTATAACTCACGGGATGAAAACTTTGCACGGGTAAGGATAATAAACCCTTCAGCGATGGAACCTACGAACAAACGAACATATTGAACAAACATAAGAACTCTTACGCGAATTTCTTCTTCTCAACAGATTGGGGGAGAATAGGTACCCGCACATGCAGCAACCTCTATTTGTTTCACCAAATCCGTCTTTCACGATATAAACCGCAACAAGTACGTGCGGAAATAGAAAAACTAATTAATTTCGCATTAGACGTTTGCCAGAACAATGAGGTAGGTAATGTTCGCCAACTCCCTCCAGTTATATAAGGGATGCGTTTGAGTACCTTTATATTGTTACACGATATGTTCAAGATATAATTGAATGTCACGCGGCAGGGGATGTAAGTGAAATTTTATTTTTCAAAACCCCTATACAACATACAAGTTAGCGGCAGTATAGCTAGCTCTTCCGGATTAAGGAAAAAGTTTCTCTGCCGCATATAGTCAAAGGAAGTAGAAACCATCTACACAAAGAGTGTATGTATAGAGGATGCCTTCGATTCTTGTGGTATGTGGGTGGGATTTCAAGAATTTCTAGAGTTTTCCATTCGGTCAAAGTTTATATACGGTGATATGGCGTTATGGTTCAATCTGCACATCTGGGAGGTCTTAAAGATAAAGTTCTCATGGCACTTTTGCCAGGAGCGTTGCAGAGTTTTACAATAAAACATATGAAGCATGTGTTATTAGGTTCGGTAAAGAAACTTTACACATGATCGAGTTCATATCCCATCATACAAAGATGATAAGTTCATAATTTATTTTATTGTTTTTTTTTTTTTCCCCAAGTAAAATGGGAAATCTGTTATTATAAGGAATTTGGTTGCAGCAAGAAGATTTTTTGGTATTACTTTTCATGTCTGTCTATTTTTTATCTAAGGGTATTGAAGACCAACCCAAGTAAAATTGACTTTTTCAAGGTGGCTTCTTTCACAGAGATGGAAATGGTCCTCATTTGAAAATATGATATTTTTTTAGTAAAATTGTCTTGAGCTTCCCTAAGGCCCAAATAAATAAGCGCGTGTATAGGGCATAGACAAACACTGCAATATGTTTGGATATCAGCAAACTAGTTTGACGAACTTTCATCACAAACTTGCGTACATCAATTGGTGAATTATTTCCACCTCTGGCTACTCAAAATTCTCACTATTTCGGCAACACAGCAGAGCATCCACCTAGGAAGTACCTTTACAATATTTTCCAAAGTTGATCAAGCGTTAATCAATCTATTTCGTACGCCTAAAATAGAATATGTATTTCACAATTCGTTTAAAGCTTAGGAGCGCTCAGTGTCAAAATAACATATGATTTCCAATGAAACCAACAGATGGCACCCAACTATATATCCAAATAACAACAAAATATTCAAGTGCAGAACTAAAATCTATCTGGAATCATTTTGGGATCCTTTCGCCGCATTATACAAAGTTGTTACGCGATGTTCTTTGCCTTTATGAATAAAAACCTTTGGTTTTGTTTTTGGATTATGTTTATTTGATGTCTTAAATTGTATATGACCCTTAGGGAATTTTTCAATACTCACTTGAGGCGATAGGTCCTCGCATTCGTTACTGATATTCTCTTTAAGTACTTCAAGCATCTGATGACTTAGACTCTTGACTTCAAAATACCTCACAAAAAAAGTCTAAAACTGTTAAATCAGGAAGATTCTTGGCGGCCAGTGCAAATTGCCAAAACGAGAAAATATAGGCAACCCGGAAATGCATCACCCCTTAGAATATCAGTTGTGGCTCGTGCAGTATGCGCCGTTGGTCTATTCTGTTGGAACCACATGTTCTCCAGTGTGAATTCATCAAATTAAGGAAAGGGAAAGTCGTTGAGCATGGCTCTGTATCGCTCGACCTCTACAAAAATTAATTTTTTGGCCCGCTGCGTTTTAGAAAAAAAAAGAAAAAGCGTAAACAGCTACAGCACACCATTTAGTAACTTTGAGCAAAGGGTTATTCCCAAAATGCGCGGCGGATCGTTTTGAAAGCGATACTTCGATTTCGACCGTCTTCGCTTTTGCTTATTCTCAAATGCGAACTGTGCTTTCCAGTTTTTTCCAATTAGACTTCCAATTTTCCATTTATTTTCCCAAAAGTTTGACAGTTTTTACAGTCACAAGAATTTAGTTTATTTTTTTCCGCCAGCAATCCGTCACCTAAATAGCTATCGCTTTTGATTGGATCAAATCGCTTTTAGAAATACAAAAAATTTAAATCCGCCATGAAAAGCGATCCGCAGCGCATTTGGGAATAAGCCCCCCAGGTGTAATGGCTCCTCGTGTCGTGGGTTATAAGCAAATTTTCGGTGCCACAAGAGCAATAATTTTGTTTATTCACATATCCACAAAAATGGAAATAGTAATCGTCCTTCATGATGTTATACGATGAAAAGTTGTCTCTCGTAGTCGATATGCAGGATGGCTTGAGCGTAAGCTAAACGCACTTGGCGGTCAAAAGCTAGCAGCTGACGAACTGTCTGCATTTTGTAAGGGGTCATCTTACAGTCTTTTACCAAAATTCTCTGTAAAGACAGCCGATTAATGCCCACTTGGCACTCCGGGGTCCTCAGATTTTCAGCAATATCTGCGATATTCTAATCAGAACGGTTGCTCCGAGGCCAGCGAGACCTCTAGGCATCTCGTTTTGTTCCATAATTTTCTAGGCGAATGACTAAACGTCCGTCATAGTGTTTTCCATTTGGTGTCGGACAACCAGGAGCCTATACCACAATACAATAAGTGCTTGTTAAACAAGTTTTTTTTTAACTGTTTTAAACTGTTTGTGTAACACGTAATAATCAGTCTGCGGGCATTTCAACAATTGTTTTAGAACATTTCAACAAGTGGGAAATTTGGTGACTCTACCATTTCTGTAACTGGAAACAACAAGCGATTAAAGAAGAGAGAATGGATCTGTTAAAATGTTGATTAATTCTAACCGAATGTTGACTTTGAGGTGGTAAAGGACTTTGTCTACCTAGGCTCCGCTATGAACTCAGACAATGACACCAGCGCTGAGATTAAGCGAAGAATAACTCTTGCCAATCGCTGTTTCTTTGGGCTAAGAAAGCAATTGAGTAGCAAAGCCCTCTCTCGAACAACTAAAGTGACCCTTTATAAGACCTTAATCGTCCCAGTCCTACTTAATGGTGCAGAGGCATGAACTCTATCAAAAGCGGATGAGCTTACTCTTGGTTGCTTCGAGAGGAAAATTCTTCGAGTAATTTTCGGTCCCGTCTGCATAGACGGTGAATGGAGGAGGAGATACAACGACGAACTGTACAGCGACATTGACCTAGCCAGAAGAGTGAAGGTCCAACGACTGCGGTGGCTGGGTCATGTAGAGCGAATGGACGTGAATGCTCCGGCCCGGAAGATCTTCGAATCCACACCCGAGGGACGGCGCAGTAGAGACCGCGACTCAGGTGGCGCACGCAAGTGGAAAGGGACCTTAACCAACTTAGCGTGCGAAACTGGAGGCAGCTGGCCAAAGATCGTGCTGGCTGGAGACGCTTGTTGGTTGAGGCCCAGGTCCACCCCGGACTGTAGCGCCACCTTAAGTAAGTAAGTAAGAATGTTGACCGACTTCTTAGAATTAAGCAAGCAAAAGTTATGAAGAAAATATTAATAGAATCACATTGGTTTAGGACAGGATCTTAGTAGGTACCATATTATAGGTGACGTTCACGGTTATAGTAAAATTATCCCAACTAACCATTTAACTTGTATAAGGCCCAATTTTTAAGCCTAATAAGCTATAACTTCTCTATTGTTGTTATAATGCTTGTTCCGAGATGTTAGCGATTTTTCAAGATATATTTTCAGTAATATCTTCTTTAAGGCATTTGGGAAAGAATTTCATAAGCTATGCAGAAAGGTGAGATATTCTTATTAATCTCTGCTTTTAGAAGGGCGTCGCAAAAATATTTCAACCTCTCTAGGGAGTCGTATTATGAAAAGGATTGGGAGCCCCTTCTATAGATAATAGCTTTTGACGCTCAGTTCATTTGTAATAAACTAGCTGGATAATTGCAGGCATATATAAAATCCTTTGCTTCCACAGGTTTGCCATAAACATTTAGGTTCAAGCATAGCACCAGTGGAAGACAGCAATACCGACTGACTTGTTGAACTCATTGAAAAAATCGAGAGAAATGTTTGGTCTTAACAATTGTTACGGGCTTTGTTGTGTTACATCTTTAATATACACTTGTTATAAATAAACATAATTCCTGTTCACTTTTGGACTTGTTGTTCTGTGTTATAGGCCGCAGGAAATCTGCGCCAAATTGCACGATGCGTCAACACCACCGACGAATTATTCTGAACAATTATTCCCCGTTATTTATTTTATGTGTTGTTGATGTGTGTGTATTTCTTATCTGTTTATCTGTTTCACAAATGTTAAAGTAGAATTGACATTTGAAGCGATTTACAAAAACGATAGCATGACTTTTGCGCCACCTTGTAGATCTCGCATTTCTTATATAATTGTGTTGAAAAAACACAGTCAAGCTTAACATCGGTCCTATATAAAAAATATATCTCATTACACAAGTCATCGACATTTCTTTGAACTCCGGAAGATTTGTACCTACAAACATAGCAAATTAATTTCATTCAAAAATTAAAAGCATTTACATTGACGTAACCACCGGATTATCCCATTAACAGAACCAATGTTACGTAAACATTCATTTTCTCTAATACACACTCCATTAGTATATATATGTCACCTTAAAAATAATTTGTTGTTCCCAATGAAAATCGTATTACCTACTACAGCTTCATGGTCATAAAGACATCATCTTTACTGCGCCTTACATCTGTGACTAATCGTGGGAATAATCTATATATTCTCACCTTCCACGTGCGTTCTACCACACCCACATGCGATATCTATCTAGAAAAAATGCAAAACAAATTCATCTGTACAGCAAAAGACAAATATAGCGTACACAGTTAACACGAATGAAGTGCAAACACTGAAATACTGTGAACGAACACCTGAAGCAGGATAAAATTAAAGTACCTTTGCAAATAAAGACGGGTTGGAGAAGGTGAATAACTTTTTGCAATTTTTCAGGCTTCTTCGAAATGTTCCAACTCGCACAAGATAGGGGGAGTATTTCTGCTTGTTGCGCCATATTTCATAGCACGTATCCTAAGGTGAAAAATGTAATTTTTCGTTTAAGATTTGTGTCGCAATGCTTCCCTGTGTTCGCGATTTGTTTTCTTTGTCTTCCTGCTCTGGCAGAAAATGTGATGAATTGCTTCCAGGTTGAGTAATAATTTTTTTTTTGTTTTCAGGTGCGGAATACCAGATAGACATGGGTGGAGTTTACAAAAATTACCTAAGAAATGCGAGTCCATGGAGAGAGGCTTTAAGATGTCATTATAATGACATGGTTTTGAATAAAGGGCTTAATAAATTTGAACTGTCATTATTTTATTCAAAGTTTGACAATATATTAAGCGGATTTTTATCCTCCAATAGAAAACTTATTGTAGATTTACCAAGATAATCCTGCTATTGTTATGGAGTGTGGTTCCATACAGATGCCACTAAAAAGGGAATCATAAGGCTGCTCAGTGTTTCCCCCAATAAAACAAAATTTATCGTACTAAATCCCTTTCGTTGTGTGTTGTTTCATAAGATAATCTATATCTTCGCTGCCGATATCTGCCCACCTCCAGATAATATCGTCGCATTAAAATCAAAGCAACAACTTCTTTCAATTTACGATTGCCGAAGTGTATTATCTCGCGACTTTCATCGATTCAAGATTCACCAATCTCTAGCCCATAACCGTGTATAATTTTCCTTTTTATTGGTTCCCCCCCTTACGTTGACTTCATGAAAAGCGACTTATCTCTGTTGACCGAATTATCTTCCTATTCAAAATTGAGTTCTATCCCTGCGCATCCCTGCTGAGATTGTCCCACTTCTTGTGCTTTTTATTATGAGGTAAAAATTTAATATTTCGCCAGCGCTGTGAAAGTCCAAACTCAGGCACAACCTATAGATTGGAAGGTAGAAACGTATAAACTTTTGCAAAAATGATTTAACACTTCCGTATGCCATAAACTGGAGCACACACTTATATCTGAAGAAATAAAACTGAGACTTCATAAAAATGACAATAGGAAATCAGGTCCATGTGCAGCTAACCTCTTTTTTTATGGTACCGTTCAAAAGCTGGCATTGGCAAAGTAAAAGAAAAAATCAAATCAAATTGTCATGTTTTATGACCTCATCAATCGCTTCAGAGGATAGTGCGAACAGGATTCAATCCGTATGACATAGTGGGGAAGAATAATTCTTATTCTGGGGACGTACTATGCTCTGTCGGTTTTTCTTTTGTTTGGTTAGTGATGCCCAATGATGGGTGCAAAATCAGGTTTATGACTCACTAAAATCATAAACTTGTTTGTTTCTATATCTATGCAAGTTATTCCATTAATCCCAAAAATAAAAACTCACACAAAGGATTGGTCATTTGAAGGAATTCATAGGGTCCTTTGCGGACCAGTTGCGACACCTTTTCTCTACTGAATAAACTTAGAGCAAAGTTCGATGGCAATGAGCATAGACAGGATATCTTTCTTCACAAATTCTGCACGACACAGGAGGTAATTTATTTCTCAAGACAAATACAAATTTAAAGCATTTTGTCCAACTCAGTCTTGATCTGTGTGAAATGATGAAATGAAATGATTGGCCAAACGTTTAAAAATCGTTAACAAATCGTTAACTCTGATATTATTCGTTTCCCTTATGGTCGGTGGCAGAGTATTGCTGTCCCCCGCCGGGGCTCGAACCAACGTCGCTCGGGTCACAAGCAATGACTCTAACCACTACACCATGGCCACCGCCATATGCGGCTTACATTGTATTTCAAGGCCGACGGGTAATTGTGGCAGTTTCTATCCTTTCCCACTGCTTATTCGGTTTTGTGGTCCGCCAGTGTTGGGCCACACTGCCCTTATTGTCGCATTGCCTATCCGTTTTACTTCCTCCAACAATATGGCAGTGACAGTATTGACGACGTTATCAGCAATTCCCACAATTTTTGCTGCCTTTGGTATTGTTAATCGCAGTATACCATCGTGCATAACTTTCAAGCGAAATGGACCATGGACGGAGCCCTAAGGTACGCACCCGGTGGTGATCTTGGGTTTAAGTCCGATATCGGTATTGTACACCAAGATCCTGCTTTTGAAATAGTCTGCCACCTGCCACCACGTTTAGGTAATCTCATCTATCTGAGCGCTGGCGCTCGTAAGATTTGAAGACAGTTTGCCGAATTAAAGCATTTTTAATATCGAGGGTAATTATAAGGGGGTACTTTTTAGCACTGCCTCTTCAACTTTTTACTTCTATAGCGCTTTTGTGCCATTTTCATTACCACAATTTAGCCACAACTTCATAGGTATTTGGAGCTGAGGTAAGTAGTATTTTTTTTTTTAAATTATAGCTCAGGATATTGAAAATAAGATGGTGCTTGATGAATTTGTTTTTGACGCAACGGCACCTCTCACATCCACGAAGTGAGTTGTCTTTTTGCTATCCTATGATCAGTGGCAAGGATTTGCCCTCCATTCTGTGGGTTGTGTGTCGAGATAACATTTCAAACATGTCTAGTTAATGGAAAGACAAGCCTTGAAAAATGTATTTTCTCAAAAAGGCAACTCGATGCAGGATATCCAATGACTGTGCTGTTAGATTTATTGTTAATATATAAGTACAAGGCAACCATTACCGCTATTCAGGTATAGGTTTAATGAAAAATATTATATCTGTCACAGCGATTGCAGAGCAGCAATTTTAGAAGTTAACAAGGACAAGACTAACCATCTAGAACAAAACGTCAATATTGATGGGAACCACTTAGAAGGTAGTTCAGAACCTCATCTGCCCCGGAATTAAACATCAACATCATCAAAAGAGTGACATTACTAACCCATTTGCTACTTCAGTTCAGGCAAAGCAATAATTATTTATAAATCTTCTAATTCAAAGGATTTTCTGCACAGAATTCCTATTCTTTCAGTTCTGATTCAGTACACCAAGTAGCGGACGATAAGTTTGGGTTTCTTCGAGAGAAAATTTCTCCGACATGTTTTGATCCCATATCACGATACCCCGTGAATAAATTCCAATGGATATATTTCCCTTGTCAGCAATGTAAATCAAATTGCTGAATGGGAAACATTCCAGGGGAAATATTATTTGTGATAGAGGTGAATATATTCGTCGTTCTGCGATAGAGGCAAATGGATGAGATGGTACTAGTATAACCACAAACTTTATGAACGAAAAAACATCTGAACATAGCCCAACAACATAAAAAAACTTCCACTATATTGGCTTCCATAATAATGCTCCAACCAAACGGATTGTCGAATCAAAGGCCCCAGATTCGAAATGACAAGGAACATAAAAATTTCAGAGTATCGCAGAGAATGGAAGGTGCAGTGTCTTAGGCAGAGACATCTATACGATTTGCGAGCCCATAAACTAACCGGAGGGACAACCAAGTAGAGGCGGCGCGCAGAAGTGGAAGGGGATCTCAACAAACTTGGAGTGCTCAACTGGAGGTGGTCAGACAAAGATCAGGCCAACTGGAGATGAGTGTTGGTTGAGGCCCAGGTCCACCCCGGACTGTAGCGATATCTAAAGGTGCCTGTCCATTTGACAGTAAAAATGCTGCGAGCAGCTTTCAAGCAGCTCTCGAGAGCAAACTCGCAAGTGGACATAGTCTTGAGAGTAGTTCGCGGAGAGTTAACTTTTTACTCTCGAGATTTGAGCCTTTTGAAAGTCACTCGCAAGTGGACACATGTTCTGGTCACTATCGGAGATTAGCTCGTAAAATTCCAACATGCGGTTTGTATTTTGGGAGCAGCTATCGAGAGTTGACATAGCAAAACAATGGATATCGGAGGAAATAAAACAACTTATTGTATTACCAATACACACTCACAAGCCATACCAAGGCTTCCCTTAATTTGGTTTCCTTCTTAAAAATATTTGGCCCAACAGATTGAATTAATATTGAAATATTATTACTAGTTGTCAAACGGTTAAAATCCCTGAACTCCTAATGAGCATCTTCAATTTGAAGCTCTCTTGCAAGAGCAGACCCTTCACCGAGTTGTCGACGACGATCTACCCATGGTTTAATCCAGCACTTCTTTGCGGTAACCTTTTGCTTGTAAGAATACGTTTGAACTGGTAACTAGCAGACGAAATATATCAAGTGGACACGGTTATGAGAGTACTTTCAGGGAATCTACTCTCAAAATGTTATCAAAGAACTCGCGAGAATAAAATCTCGAAATTATTACTCTCAAATGGACAGCCATCCGAGAGTAACTCTTAAGAGTTTACTAGCGAAAGTACTCTCAAATGGACAGGCACCTTAAAGTTAGTAAGTAAGTGCGTTTATTGTACAATTGTAGGTTGTTCATATTGATTTGAAGATTTTTACTCGTCAGTCGGTCTTATGTATATATTCGGCCTGCTTGTCAATGTCCGGCTACTCCTAGAGAATATCTAAGAAATTAACACAAAACCATCGTTCAAAGCAACAGAGCTCTTCTCCTCAGTACATAGATCTAGAGGAAGTTATATCTAAAGGCCAATTCGAAGAAAATTCCCAATAATCATCAACCAATTTATAAGGTCTATGAATATTTAATTTGAAATGAAAATAACTGACGATAATCTATCAATCAGTCTAAAATATCCAGCCAGCTGCCAGCCTTAGTAGTAAGGTTTATGTAAAATTGATAAACGTTGCGTCGATAAGAAATATGTTTTTCGTTCAACCATAATGATTTGCAGTTATTCAAAAGAAATTATCCATCTATCATCTCATCAGCAATCGATGTGCGATTACTTCCACTTTCACAAACCATCATAGGCCACAAAAAGTAATTTTTCAATTTTGTCAGCAGCACCTGCCCTATAAGCTGTCACTTGAACAATTTATTACCAAAAACTGATGAAGATTGCCATTTAACTTTGAGGTACTACACTCCGCGCCACTTGAATAGCACACCCCCTAAGGTCGGTTTTCTATCGCACACTGGTCCCAAACCAAGTATGCCGGAGACCTATTTTTCTTTAAATTAAAGTTCAGTTAATTGTTGTGAAGGAAGATCTAAAACTAAAGCTTTAAGTATTAACAAAAATTTATTAACTAAAAACCGGAAAAATATGGGGTGCTAATTTTGCGCCACTTGAACAGAACATGCATTTAGTTTGACCGTTATATTTGGCACGTGGACTCATATTTTTCTTTGATTAAAAATTTGCGGAAAAAGGACAAATCAAAACTTAAAGGACGCTCGCCTATTTATTGCCAAATTAGCTAAGAAAATCGAGACGATCCGACACGTTATATCCATATTTTTAAGCAATGAGTTAAACTATGGATAAAAACATAAAAGGCCGTATACACAGTGTGCGTACTATTGCGGAAAGGCGACTTATATTAAAATTGCGTCAAATTCTCACGACTCTTTTCCAAAAATCAAAGCAAGTCTCACCCCAAAAGAAGAAATGAAATAAGACCCCAAATGAAAAATGAAAACGTATGGGGGGTGTTTTCGGCTTAAAACGATCGTCGATTCCAGTGCAGGATTTTAAATAAAATAAAAACCAAAATGGCCGGATTTGTAAAAAACTTTGTCTTTATTACACTTTGGCTGGCACGTTGTCGCTGTTGCAGTTTACAAAAGAAAGAGAGCGCTTCACCCGAAGTTGGCATTTATACTTGAGCGGAGAAAAAAAAAGTACTAGATTATTGAATCATCATCTCCGCTCATAGATGGCGATTTCTTCCACTTATGGTGGTAACAGATAGTAATAGTAATGCGTTTGAACAGGGGGCATGCTTGGATTTATCAACACCCCAAATTTGGGGCATTATTTCATTTTGTCTTTTTCTGGGGCCTTATTTCATTGGGACCTTATTTCCTGCAGCCCAACTATTCGTCGTATTATTTCGAATGCTAAGCATATAAAAAGACTAAAAATCAAGAAGAAGTCACCCCTTAACCCCGTTCGAAAAGCGCAAAGCTTCCGTTTTTGTCGCGCATATGTGGCCTGGACTTCGTAGTGGCACCGTTTGGTCTTCTCCGATGAAAAAAAAATTAATTTGGAAGGTCCCGATGGCTCTATCTATTATTTCTATAACCTCCGCAAAGAAACTCATCATTTGGACCGGCTGCATAGCAGAGTTGAAGGTGTGATGGTGTTTGAGCCATTTCGTATTATGGCACCTGCAAATTACAATGTTTGTCAACCACAATGAATGCGTTGCCTTGTTACAATGGTATATTGAAAGAGACCTTTCCATACTTTTATAACCTTTTTGGACCTTTGCCATGGATTTTTCAACAAGAAAATGCGCCAATACATATTGCCCTGATTGTTAAAACGTATATGTATAGAGCCAAAATGTGAAGCTATTAAGCTGAACGGTCTACTCACCGGATTTGAATATCATCGAAAATGTTTAGGGATGGTTGACACGTCAACTTTCTGGATCGGGACAAAATATATTCGGCTGTATTTAAACTAGCCCAAGCCATCGAATTAGCTTGGAGGTCGATTTCGCTAAATTATTTGCCCAATTTGTATATGCATCCCTTCCAAACCAGATGTTTGAATTTTGGAGCAGAAAGGTAGCTTAATTGAACAAATTAGGACCCCATATTTTGCCGGTTTTTAGTTAACAAATTTTTATTAGTACTTAAAGCTTTAAATTAATTAAATTAACTTTAATTTACAAAAATTAGGTCTCTATCATGCTTGGTTTGGGACCAGTGGGCAATAGAAAAACGAACTTAGGGGGTATGCTATTCAAGTGGCGGGGAGTGTATCTGACATTTCAAACCACCTTTTGGTTTCGATGATTTTCGCTTTTCATTTGTTCCTAATCGAACTAAAAGACCACTTATGCATTATAGATAAAATAAATACTGATTACTGTCCAGAAGATGGTCAGTCTAATGAATTAATTTAAATTATTTATTCTGCTCTCATGGAAATTTTGAAAATTTAAACAAAAAAAAAAGGTTCCACATACGCCACAGTGCACGCAGAAATTGTGTTCAATGTGTATGACTATGAAAGTTTAATTAAAATATGTATTCAGTTGAGGCACATGAAAAGGTCATCTCATCACCATTTGAAACAGTTAAAAGACCATACGTTGGTTGTTCATTTTTGCATCCATAAAAGAAATTCCAGCTCAAACGGTTGGTGCACCAGCACATTTGTATGTAGTGTAGAGTGGAGGCAAAACAATTATTTCTCCCCTCATATATCAATATTTTCTGTCAGTTCAACGAGAATAAACAAACGCGGAAGTTTCACAGCAACTGACGCACACGAATCCGAATCTGAATCTGAAAGTGCCGAAAAGTGTACAAGGTAACTCTCATCGCGTACACCTGAATATCTGCTCGACATTGTATCGGGATTTTCTCCTCGAACTTTCTGCCCGCCCGCATATTGACGTTACGATTTTATTTATCGTTTAATGGATACAATATATGTGCATGAATATTCATAAATCCTGGGCAGAGTCATTCGTTCTGAATTACGAGGGTATTTCTATTAAAAGCAGTTTATCTGGAGGTTGTTGTTTTTTTGTGTATATTTTGGAGGAAAATGCTAAGCTACCTTTTGTTTATTGCTCATGTTGGGGAGGTTTTGACACGTACCTTCTATGGTTGACAGACATATTTTAATAAACAGGCTCAGTTTTACTGGTGTTTTGCGATAAGAACGTACTTATTTTGGGTAAACGTGTATCCAATTGAATGACTGGTTGTTATCTCGAAGTATTCGGATATTCAGTTTGAAATTGAGTGCATATAATTTACGTATCAGTCGATATAGATACGATGAAATTGTTATATTGATTTCTTTATCACAAGACAAATTTAAAAAGTATTTTCTTCAATCGTGTCCCCATATCGTCTATATATGGAAGTAGTATTTGTCTCACTCGCGAATTGCTTCTCTTTGGCAATGGAAAGAGGGAAAATGGTAAAAATTTCAAGAAAATATGATATGGAATGTAATATCCAAAGTCTCTTTCCTTCTTCTATAGTTTGTTATGGAGAAGTTTTGAAAATGAATTAAATGGTTCTTAAATTGGAGGAACAAAGAAACCGACAGATGTTGCATTTCATATGTGAGGAATTGTTTTGCTTCTTGTCTGTTATGCAAAATTTAACAACCTTATTTCCCATGAGTCTTGAGAAATAACGTTTCCATAGTTTTTTTATGGAAAATAGCAGGCCCCTTTGTCCAATTCCGTCCACATTCTATTTAATCCTTTTAACAGGCAATAAACGGCTATTTACCAAATTTGAAGGCTAAAGGTGCTATAAATGTTAAAATATTGTGCAATTTTGAGATTTGGGCATTTCGCGCTATTTTTAGGAGAACTGCAAATCGTGTTATTGAGTCACATTGACTTATCACCTCTATCAAATATATTTTCTACCTTTCAACTCAATCGACGGGCTACTTTTCCAACTGTCGAGGAAAAGTCTTTGCTATGTTTTTTTTTTGTTTTTGTATGGGAGGGACTACGTCCCTCTGTCGAATTTTGACCCAACTTAGGAGACACACTCGCGGGCCAATAGCTGAAAATGTAATCTCAATCGGTGGATTTCAATAAATAATAATTATGAATATTTTTTTCTTTTTCTTCTTTTTCGTTTATAGATACTTATGTGAAAAAAACATCATACCAATCTTTACCACATATTTTAGACTGACAATGGTCATGACCATACCTCTTCTTTTATTTTGAGTTGATCCATTGATTTGAATTCAAGTTGAATAGGTAGTTCTTTTTTACTTACCCCATCCTATTAAAGGTACAAATTGTCAAGTGTGTCAACATTACCATCGTCCTTGATTTGTTTTATTAAGTTCACGTGGCTAATATATTTACAAGCTGCCGCTCTAAATACTACACAACAAAGTTTGAGATATTTACACGACTTTTACATTAGATGTTCCCTTTTAGTCTCTTCACGCTTATGATCCTACACTTACCCTAAGGTTGGTAATTGCTTAGGTCCTTTGATATATAGTATTAATTATAGGTAATGTAGGTAGTAGTAAAAGTTTATCCTCGTGCAACCCAAACTCAAATGGTGTTAGTGTCTATTACGTGCGTGCAATCGAGAGTTTGAAGAACTAAAGGGTTCTGTTGGAGGAATTTACAGGAACAATTTATTTTTGATTCGTAACTTGTCACTCATGATGTATGTTAAGTAATACAAATTTAAATTTGAAGCTCCCATCATTTGAAAGAAAGTTTCCATACTATTGTCGACCAATTTTAAATCAAATAAATTACTGCCTCTAATTAAATTTGTCCCGTGAAGTTTTAGTGTTACCACTGAATTAGGCTGTAATGTTGATTAAAACTTGAGTTTGCAAGTAGCGATTGGTATGCCCAGGCCCCAGGGTGCCATTGTACGTCAGGATGGGTATTGTTGTTTCTATTCTGGCGAGTTCATCGGCCTTAATATCCCTGGAGTGTCTAAGGGTTAGGCATCTAGTGGTTTCTTTTTAAATCACAGGTTATTTTGATACTGACAGCAGCTGTTTCCCGCTCGAAATCTTGACAGAAAGTCAGTATCAGTATCATACCTTCGCCGCTCCGCGGAACAAAATGACTCGCTTTACCCTGGATAAACGTTGGGAAATATTGAAAACTTATTTCCAAAGTGAGCGCTGTGTAGCCCAAACAGTGTGTTTTTTTAAAAAAAGAAATTTTGGCCGAAATGAAGCACCACCCGCACCTGCTGTACGCAAGTTTGTGCAAAAAGTTCGTGAGACTGTTATGATAGTGGACAACACTCATGGTCCCCACAGTACATACTAAAGGTAATATCTTCCGAGCACTCATTTTCGTTTCGTTCTGCGCATCTGTCAAAAAGGCATGCTTTTTTCATAGAGATACGAATGGTCACATTAGTTGTGTTTTTATGAAACCTCGCCAGCCAGTGGTTGCCAGTAGTTGGCAGTTGAGGCACATTTCACATGCTAATTAAAACAACAACCTGCTGGCAACAACTCTTGATTTTCTCCCCAGCCGGAGAGCTGCTGGCTGGCAGCTGGCTAAATTCAATTCACAATGAACAAACAGGTGGCGCTGAAAGCAATAAGTGGCTTAGAATTTCCGTAGAATTTGCTTAAATCATAAGCCGCGTTTTATTATCGCTAATGATCCTCTGATAATAAAACGATCCAGATCATGAAAAAGTATTACTTTGCAAGTTTGGCGCCCCTGATTATTTTTCGACATACCTACGAAGCAAATAGTAAACATAATTCCAGCTGTAATTGATGTACGTTGAATAGGAATGGAGGAAAGCGATTGTTTCATCCCTCGTCCAGACTGTTGTTTGTCTTAAAAATATTTTTAATGCGTAAAACGACATTTTACATTTGCTATTTATTTGCATTTATATCCATTGCTTCCTGTTTTATTTGGATTTTTGATGACATTTTGCACACAGCTGTTTCTCCGTATATACTTTTTAACGGCGCTGCCATTCGTGAATTTTTTCTTGTTTTATTCAATCTTTAGAAATTTCGAACAACATCAAACTACGGTTATTTTCTTTTAATTTGCTACAGAATTGCTAAAAACTACACTAATATATAGATGGCTTATTTAGATTTGGAGAATTTTCGTTTAAACACATTAAATTCGTAGTAGCAAATTTGTATTCTGACATCTTACGATGCGGTAACTCTGTACTTGATAGCACAGAGCAGAAGTGGAAACATTCAGAAGTAAAAATTACTTAAATCGTTGGGTTTTGGGATTGGCTATATGGATCCTGAAAATTGAACCTGATAGAACACAGGATCTCGTAGATTTGTTGTAGTGCGGGTAAATCGATGATCCATATGGATCAATGCGGATAATAAAACGCGGCTATAATTGCGTTCTTATCTCATGCACACAGCATTCCAGAGGAAAATGTCAGAATTTATCTAATATTTCTACCAGATGCATAATTTTATACGAAATGCTGGTATGCTTTTAGGCTTATTGCCTAAATTCATTCGGCTGGCTTCATCTTGCTGGCAATTGTGCTGGCAACTGTTCAAATGAACGGCTGGCTGGCGAGGTTTCAAAAAAACATGCCTATTGTCAGCCATGAAAATTCATATTGCAGATGCGCAGTGGTTAGTGTGCTGGGCTACTGTGCGAAGGATCCCAGGTTCGATCCCCGGAAAAACTCAAATTACATCTTAAGTTTTTTTCTACTACGTCACCTCTCGCGAACGTCTGACAAACATTCGCGAGTATGACTGTCCCGAAAAAAGTTTCTTAATTCAGCTATTCGGAATCGGCATAAAATTGTAGGTCCCTTCCATTCGTCCTAAAAATAGAAACTCCCACAAACGAATGGTTGCGAGAAGCTAGTCCTAGCGTGTCTACCTGCCTGTTGCCTATTTATTTATTTTTATTTAAAAGAGAGGTATACAAAAATAATGCCCAGCTCCTTGTAGACCTTAAAGGGAACAATAAGTGGCATTTATTAACTGTCTTAACCTAAAAAATGTTTGGGAATTTTCTGCCTTCTGTATCCAACATATTGACACTATTAACCCCCTGATTTGCCAATTCTTAATTTTTAACGCATTTTGTCTGAATTACCCTCTTAGCCAATTGTAGAAAATATATAAGCACGCAATTCAATTCACTTTTAACTGATATTTTCTTTCTTAAAGTTTAATGTACGCTCGCAAACTTGACCTTGTAAAACTAATCAATAGAAAGTGGTCACATTTAAAGGGACTACATGCCAGATATGCATGTCAACAACATACATAATAGGTGCAGTCCTAATGAAAAAAAAAATCGATCAGAATCCTTTATGCCAGTCAAGGTCAAGAACGAACTTCTTTAGCGCGTGCCTAAAAATGTTGAAAAGAAAGTCTGTTGGTATAGAAAAAGCAAACTTGAAAACTTTCACGTCATAATAAATCAAGAAGATAAATAATTTACTTAAAATTCGGGGCATTTTGTTAAACCCATACAGGCAATATAATTTAAAAAGTTTCTAAACTTTATTAGCGTGTAAGTATATAATTAAGTAGCTTTTTGGCACACTCCTTAAATATTTAAAAATGGGCTTCATGATGAGTTTTATTTTTTTATGATACTCCTCGAAAATAATACCAATTAGAATACTTCTGCTATGCAATTAAATCAAATAAGTGAAGCCATAGTTTTCAACGTATATTTATCAGCACAAACCAAGTGATAAAAATGCCCACATAGGGGTACAAAAAAAAAGTCAGAAATCCCATTCAATGTTTATCATACGCAGAGGCGGTAGGGACACAGTTCTATCATGAATATTGTGGGATATTTTTTACATTCTACGAATTCATTCTATGATAGATGATGGGTTTTTGTAGAGGAATGATTGATGATTGGATATACGGCGTCCACTGTGTATACTTGTATAGTCTCCCATGGCCGTGACAGCTTCTAAAACTGGATGCACTGTAGTTATGTGAAATTCTAAAATTCTGCCATTTTATGGCCAATAATATACAGCTTTATTTTGAAAAGATAAACCAGAAATGAGTTAAATTACTGAATTTTTCATCACCTCTCACTACAAGGAAAAGTAAAGATAGTCCTATACTCCTGCAAATTCGCATCCTTAGGAATTGTCTCTAAATACAACCAGTAAACATTACCATCACCTATCAAGGAAATCACTTTCCAAAACGTCTTTAACCTGGCTTCAGCATAAATAAACTCTTCTTGCAGATATTACGTGTGTCCAGAGGACTAGAACTTACGAACACAATAATTTAGGTGGGAACTTAAAACGTATTTACAATCATCTTGTAGTCGAATAAAACTCTTAGAGATGTGTGAATCCATTGGACTAACAGTATTAAACGGATAGTCAAAAGTTTCAAGGCGCACTTGACTTTTGTGAGAAATTCAACATGCTCGACGATAGATGGTATGTGTAAATAGTGGATGGAGTTGATAGATATAACGGGTGCTCTTGTGGCAGTTGCTACAGCTTCACGTGGATTATCAGTTGGGTCCATTGTGTTTAGTCACGAGAACCATCCATACCTGTTGGAAACAAGATTTACCGATTTTATTTGAGCCACCTAGATTTGGTATTAATCACAGGTATTCATAAGCTCTTGTATCCGGACTACCAGCTTGTCATAAGAGTAACCAAAGATGTGGAGTTTGTTTACCTAGTGGATCCAACCCGATTTAGGTATTAATCTCAGGGCTACATGAAATTTGGCCCCAATGAAAAATGGCCCTAAACTGAATATAAATTTACATGACAGGCAAAAACAACAGAAAATTGCGTAAAATTCTGCGAATTGGTGTGAAAATTCATATTTTGTGGCCTTTTTTTTCATTTTTCAGTAACCCTGCTTGGGTTTACTGTCAGATTTGGGGCCTTATTTCCATTTTGAAATTGGGGAACTTTTCATTATGAAGAACAGCCCCAATTTTGGGGTGATTTTTCATTTTTAGTTTGGGAGGACCACCACATTCTCCAGATCGTTTAGTTCATCAAAGAAGAAGCTGTTAAGAATCCTCTGTAGATGGCGAACAGATTCTATTTCTTCAAGGTCTCTGCAGCTCCTACATCATGCAGTATGCCCAACCTTTCCGCCTATTGCACAGTAACCAGTAACGACTCCCATGAGTAGATATGCGAATCTCCTTGGGGCTCAGTCCGATTATGAATTTGTATCTCTTTTTGCTCACTTTTGGCCATAATTATTTTGCATGGCTGCAGGTGTGGAGATTGTTCCAGCGTAGGTTTGTTCTTTGTTCTACTCAATGATTCAATGTCAATCTTCCTTGCAAGCGTGCCTACCGGAGTTCTAACAGATTCTATGGCCATTGATGCCTGCATTTTCGACCCGTTTCAAGCAGTCTATATGGCTGTTAGATAATGACTAGCCCGCAAATAACAAGTATCTAAATGGACTTATTAATAAAAGTCAAATCGAACGAATTTTAGCAACACCTATTTGGACAATAGGAACAAAATGTAAGCGTTATTCGTCAACTTTAAGGTTGCCTTCAACTCCATTGCTAGAATCTTACTTTTAAAAATAGCCTGGGGCTGGGAGTATCATCCAAAATTTCTAAAGTTATAAACACAATTTGTACGAAGAAAGTAGGACCGCAGTATGGGACGGCAAAAATTTGTCAAATTGTATTAAGTCCTGCTTCATCTGATAATTCTCCAATTTTTGTATGCCGTCCCAAAAATAAGACCCTGGAGCTGCATCATACATATTATTTATAACAAAACATCCCAACTGTATATACTCGTAAATTACATAGCTCTATACTCATGCCGATGTAATTACATTCGCTCACCTATTCACCTCAATAGATAGATAGACTGATATCTACCAGAGAAACATGAGATTGCCTCAGGCGCAACAATTTCTTTAACATTTCTTATATAAGAGACATATATTGCCTTCTTGCAATCTTTCAAAATATATAAAAGAAATCAATTAAACAAAGGACTCGCAAATTATGTTCTTCAGCCCATGTCTATTAAAGAGCTACAGACTAAGCGACTGGATGGATTCGTTGCAAAATTTGCAAGTGAGGCTTAGGTTAGGTTAGGTTAGAGAGGCAGTTTGCATGTAATTTTCACCTAAAAGCCATTGAGGCCCACTATGATTATCCTTTTATAGTACATGATAGAACAAAACAAAAACTTTCCGTTGATGAATCTTCTTAAACATGATAGAGGTAGAAATTGCAAGCCGCCGAAGAACCGTGCTCCCATACAAGAGTAGCGACGTTCTTGGAGGGCTGAGCAGGGCAGTGACACAGAAGATGTTCCACAGATTCTATTTAGTCTTCATCCTTATAACTTTTGCAGAAGTCATTTGTAAAGATACCTAGTCCTTTGGGTATGTTTCCAATGATGCAGTGTTCGCTTATTACCCCGACAAGCACTCGGATTTTGTTTCTATCAAAAGATGTCAGGATCTTGTTTCTATCTCTAATGATGTTAAGATCATTGACCTATTAGTGTCAATTGCGAGCCACAAGCTGCGAGATATAGTACAACCGGAAATGTTTTTCTTTCGTTCTTTAAACAAGTTTAGTGTGACATTGTCAACGACGGCCTAAGCTTCGTTGAAAGCTTGTTATATTTGTATATCAGCTAATAGTGTGTCCATTTCAGAGCCGCGTCTGGCCACTTAATCTGCTGCTTCGTTCCCTTCCACATTAACATGTCCAGAAACCCAGCACTGTATTACTGTGAGGTGGTTTAATTGTCTCAATGCCGAGAGGCACTGACTTACGGATTTGGAGTTTACCAGATTGGAGTTAATCGTTTGGATGTCCTGTCCGCACGCAGAAGGTAATTTCCATTGCTGGTAGTTCCCTCGCTAAGACAGTTTAAGCTGTTTTCTTAACCACGTACATCTCTGCCTGGAAAATGCTGCACTTGTCTCCCAATCGGTATAAATGGCTGATACTAAGTTCTTCTGAGAAAACTCCTGCTCCCATTCCATTCTCCGTCTTTGAGCCATCAGTGCTATACCCTACCCATCACGTTTTATCACAATACACGAGGAGAGCCAGTTCTTCCAGTCCGGTAAACAGACTGTAAATTTCTTGTCAAAGTCATACCTCGTTTTCTTATAATCTGTGAATGGCATGAGTCCTCCTCCTCCTTGATCAAAAATGTGAAATATGCGTGAGTGACAGAACAACTCGGACTTCCAAATTTTGTTCTCTCTAAGTCTGAGAGCACCTTTGGCTGCCACGTTCTTAGTGTTATATACAGTATAGCTCGATGGGTTGTATGTTCAGCAACGTTTCTAGGCCTAATTGTGGTGTTACTTTTAGTGAACCCATTATACCTAGGTGGGCGCAGTAACGCTGGTTAGTGTGCTGGACTACTACCCAGGTTCGGTCGCCGGAAAAACACTGGGTTACCTCTCGCGAACGTCTGACAAAAATCCGAGATTATGATTGTGATGAAAAATCTTCTCAATTCAGCCGTTAGGACTCGGCATAAAATTGTAGGTCCCTTCTATTTGTCCAAAAAATATAAACTCACACAAACGAATGGTTGCGAGAAACTATGCCTAGTGTGTCTACCCGTCTGTTGCGCCACCTATTTTTTTTTTTATTATTATATCTACCTAGGTATGCAAGCAATTCTTTGTAATTTGTTCAGATTCTTATTCTTGACGTAGGATTTAGTGTTCACAGCCTCCCACCAAACAACTGAGCCATTGGTCAGAATTGGTCTTACAATCGTGGTGTACATCCAGTCGACCATGTGCGGTTGTAGGCCACACTTTTTCCCGAAAGCCTTTGTGTATTTTATTTTTTCCGTATTCCCTTTCCAGTTTATTTTTGGAGTTGAACACGATACCCAGGTATTTGGCTTCAGGTGAGAAATTAAGACGAATGCCTCTCAATGAAGTTTGCTTTCACCCCAAATTAAAGGTACCTTTCCAACAGTGTTACAATAAAATATGTTTTCAAAGTTAAAGTTTCATGCGACACAGTCTTGGATATTTTTTTCGATTTGCTGTCACAACTTCTTATTCAAAACTTACCATATACGGGATTATACTTAAATATTCCATTAGAATTCCCTGATTCTATTTGGCTTTCTCTGAATTCTCAGCCGGCATTATAAATTCATGCAAAACATTTCCCCAGAAGGTAAATTGGACCACAAGATAAAAATAAAACCAATACACGCAGTATATTTAGCATTAGCAATTTTATTTTATTTATTTTTTTTTTTTTTGCTGAATATTTAAAAAGTCATAATGGATGTACATATGTTTTAATGACATTAAAGGGAATTTATGTACATTTTTGTAACAAGTCTAGCCGGTCACATATAAGAATTTGTTTATTAAATAATACGCTGACCTTGACATTTTATTTTATTTTATTTTGTGCAAATATATACTCAAAGATATATAACTGTACCAAAGATGAAGAAGATAGTTACAAAGTAAAGATAGCTTTCTATATTAAAATACGGTAGCGAGGGGCAGTAGTCAGCAAATAGTAGCAGAGTAATTGTATAGCATAATGTGCGCTAAATCAGTTACAAAAGATTTATAAAGCATAACAGAGTTGTAGTTTAGTAAGGCAGTAGGTAGCCACGCATCAGTCTAAATGTTGACAGATCAGGAGTCAAATTAGAGTATCAGGAGTTGTAGCATAGCCGCAAGAGAGAAGTAACAGAGTAATAACAGAGCAGTAGCAGAGCCGCAGCTAAGCATTTAGTATGCACTTCGCCACGAATCGCATTATTTGCAATTCATTCGGTTCGATTCGCGGCGGGCATGGCAACATGCAAAACGATTGTTTGGAATGTCGACCCTCAAAGACATTTCCACATTTCCCTTGGTATTTCCACAAACTTTCCCATTAATCTGTCAAAATGCTAATGTTGTTATTCTTTTGTTCAAATAATTGCGCGAACTTTAAGTAAACAAGTAAATTGGATATTAAAACAAAAATGTTTTCGATCGGTGTGTATTTAAATGCTAAAAGGGATGAAGTCGATGTGTCTTCGAATTTAAATGTACAACGGAAATTAATAAGAAGTGGTTCATTCCCGCTGGATCTACCCCACAACGAGAAAGATTAATTTGTTTTGAAAACGGGTAAAAGTGCATATGAGTTTTTTTTTATCTTAGATTTGTTAAGTTATTTCGTCAAAAGACTCTTACATATGTGCTGGAAAATATAAAAGACGAATTTCCAAGGCGAAGAAGTATTGCAACGCCCATAATATTAAAAACTAGCAGCAACGCTTCGATTTCTTGCTGAAAGATCTTATCAAAGGAGCGTTGGGCAAGATCTGCACATCGGACTGGCGCAACAAACCTTTCGCCAGCTGGTCGTGCTCTTTCATAAATTGAACTAAGCAAATGAACTGTTCAGTTGTTGTAGTTTGTTTTTCTGCCCTAAATGCAAAGAAAATATAAGAAATCACAATATTTTTGGCTGTCGTTTTGTTACTTACATTTTTTTTCCACCATGCAAATGCACCGCCGACAAATTCATTCGCCATCAAGACATCTATCGCATTTGACGTCGATAAAAAATGACGTTCGCATTTGCATAGTTGCGCGAATGTAATAGAGCGAAGTGCGATAGTCTTCGGCGGCGAACTGAATAGTACCAAAATGCGAAATCGAAAAAAAATGCGCTTCGCGGCGAAATGCATAGTTAGCCCCCAGTTTAATTCGCAAAGTAGTACATGAGCAGTACTAAAATAACATTAAAAGAATACTAGATCAGCAGTAGTACCAGAGTGGGTACATATTTACAGGAAAGTAGCAGAGCAATCAAATTTGGGTAATATAAGTTTTTCGAATGTGCATTTGTTTTAAAAGCTATATATAAATTACTAACTGCTTTCGCCAGAGTTGTCAAAATAAGTCAAGATGTTGGTTTGCATTCATATTGTACTAAACCCTATCGTATCTTACGCAATTCGGGTAAATACAAAAATTAAATTATTCGGTATACCTTCCACGACTTATATTTTCAAACAAAATAAATATATGTCGGCTATCGCTATCGTAATTGCTCTATTATTGTCACATTGCATTTCTTATGTGCCAATAGGTTTACATAAACAGACTACATAGGGATAATACCTGTGACATGTATTTCTATACCTGAGCTAAAAAAAAAACATTTAAAAACATGGTTAACTACAGTTCTCCTTTAATGTTCTTGAAGCAATATTCTTAAACTCATCAAATATTTTTCGTCAACCTAGAGGGAATTGCCGCAGACGAAAAACATACAAATACTCCTACACGGAGTAATCCTAATGTTGAATTTTAATTGCGATCAAGTGGCCTTGAGGGAGTACCTCTAGCAGCACCTCACCAAGAGAACGACTTTCAGCAAAAGATGTACTTAGAATGTCGGGGAAAATACGGCCAATGAAAATAAAATGGCAGCGAGTTTATTTGGAGGGACACTCACAGGGAACCTGGATCGTTTTAAGTACCCAACCAGATTGTTCTTTAATTTTATGGTTGAAACGTTTCAGTACTATAGGTACGTCTGATTCGATGGGAAACTGAACAAGTGCTTTTTCTTTTCGAAAAGCAATTAATTGTGCTGCCAACCAATGAATTACAAATTTAACTATATCGGCAAAAGTTTACATCACCGATAGTCATCTCCTGTGGTAATTAAAGCACAAAACTTCCCACGGGTCATTTAGCTGTGCCTTTGCCAAGGAATAGATACATTCTACTTTCCGAAGATATTTGGTCAAAGGCAGACCATGCTAACACATTTGTGTGGTAGTTAATGTCCGGACATTTGCTCAAACTTAATGAGCCCAAAATGGAATCATAAAACGTGAACTTTTGGTCCAAAATAGGATCCACCAAATAGTGAGCATTTGCCTTCTGAAACACATTATTATACATGTGGAAATGCCGGTCATATAAATTAATAGAATGTAATGCCATAATGTGATTATGCGGTTGATGTGGCATCAGTACTGAGATGGCCATTAATGAATTAGCTGTAAAACTATGAATTACACTTCACCATCATTGCTGATAGTTTCCATGAGAACTTTATAGTTGGTTTTCTTTTTTCCTACCACTGCCGTAATGTGCTTTTATATCATTAGATATTATTATTTTAATATCATTTCCTCTACGCAGAGTCATTCCATTTGCCATGAATTATAATATAAAATGTGTCTAAAGGAATAGAAGCTAAAGCATTGAACTCTGCATTGATGAATCTTTATCAATTGAGAACGGTAGTGCCATTTTTTTCTTTTGTTGTTCGTAAAGTTGAAAAATTCGTTGTGAAGCTTGGAAAATTGTTGAAGAATTGTGAAATTCATTGTGGTAAAAGACGTTTTGCGTGCATTTTGGGTGGACATGTTAACCTGCTGTCGCTTAGCAATGGCCAAATTTCCGTTGATGTTTCGACTGTATTGATTTGATATCGTTCCCGGCAAATTTTTGCGAGTTCACATCGTCGAAGGAGGAACTCATCACCAAAGTGTTCCCCGGCATTGTACAAAATTATTAAAATCTCCATTGGATTTGTTAACGGGCAATACTAGCAGCGAAGAATAAGGACCTCGATAGCTTGAATTTCATTATTCAAAGTCTAATCGGTGGAGAACTGCATTCGTACAAATCCGCTCACAGCGTGACCGACGAGGATGAAGCGACCAACTATCCGACGGAATTTTTGAACTCGCTTGATGTTCCAAGAACTCCACCGCATAATTTACAGCTGAAGGTGGGATCGATCATAATATATCATGTTGCGGAATCTGAATCATCCGAAATTGTGCAACGGTACGCAGTTGTCCGTCAAGAAACTGATGAACAATATGTGATTCAAGGGACGATCCTCAGGGGCAAATTCAAAGGAGAGGAAGTCCTCATCCCACGAATCCGATTATTCCAACTGATCTTCCATTCCAATTCATTTCCCCGTGATGACAATCATTGCAAGGCCAATCTTTGGAAGCCTGTGGGATTAATCTCGGATTTCCCTGTTTTTCGCACGGTCATCTGCACGTTCGCGTGTTGACAAACCGTCTTCGTTGTTTGTTTTTACACCGGAAGACAAATCGAAAAATATTGTTTATCACATCGCTCTCTACTGATTCCGATTCCATTGAAATAAATCACATTGAAATTTGAGCTATCTGTGTTTTATTTTCACTCTGGAGTTTATCTGAAGGCGTTAAATTGGGGCGAGATGAAGTTCAAGCTTCACTTAACAATGCGTGTGCATTTTTATTTTTGGGACGAATGGAGGGACCACTTTTCCGAATTGCTCAATCCAATCCAGGGCATTGAGGATGACACATCTATCGCCTTAAGCAGGGCGGAAAATAGTCCCACGGTAGAGGAAGTCACTTTTGCGATCAAATCGCTAAAAGCTGGCAAATCTGCCGGAGTGGATGAAATCCGGCCAGAAATGCTAAAGGCCTTAGGTGAAGAGGGAGTCAAATGGCTCTCTCGTGTCATTAAAGTGGCCTGGGAATGCGGCGAAACACCCAGCGATTGGCAGATTGGGGTGATTGTGCCCCTTTTCAAGAAAGGGGATAAAAGGGATTGCTCCAATTACAGGGGTATATCACTTTTAAGTCTCCCCGGAAAAGTCTTTGCCAAGGTGCTGGAAACGCGTTGCAGAGCTGTGGTCGAGGCACGATTAGGAGATGAGCAGTGCGGCTTTCGTCCCGGCAGAAGCACAACCGACCAGTTATTCACTCTCAGAATGGTACTTGAGAAGGCTTGGGAGTATGCTACACCTGTTTACGCTTGCTTCGTAGATTTGGAGAAGGCATATGACCGAGTCCCTCGAGGGAAACTCTGGAGTGTATTACAGCAGTATGGAATAGTGATGAGACTGCTATTGCGATCGCTGCTATTAATCACTCTGCTATTTCAATGAGCAGATAGCAGTTGCTATTGCTCTTCAATATACCTGCTCACTAGTCACTGCTCAGCGCTCAGCTCAGTGATTAACCTACAAAAAATATATAGATGAATCCAATCAGACAACAGATACATACTCAACACAGAACACACAAGAAAGATAAAAGTCCAGCTCATATAAATATCTCACAAATATGCATTCCGTTTCCCACACATATGTACATTATGTTAAGTCCAATCCAAAGAGGACACACAAAAAGAAAAAGTGAGCAACAAAAAATGTGCTCGAGATCGAGTATCGAGAGTCGCAGTCACAGCCACTGTAACAGTGGGAGTGGAGTGGACATACACACACAGTGATTGAGAATTGAGTTGAGATTGAGACATTAATATGCTCTCTTATCCGCTCACTGCTTTTTCAACCCCTATGTTCAAAGAAGCTAATACAGTGTTGGGATGTTCCTGGGATGGTTTTTACCTCAAACAAGTGTCGTTTTTCCCTTTTTTTCCCTCCGTACCTTGCCGAAATTACCTTTTATTTTCCCTCAAGTCTTTTTTGAAAGAAATATTATTTTACATACCAAAATAATAAAAAAAATTGACAAAAAAGAAAACAAATAAACATTCTCTATTTATATAAAGAAATAAACATAAATTCATCAATAAAAAGTAACAAAATAAATTAGTGCCCAACTCATCAATTTCGAATTCAACGCATTCAACTCTAATGTACGATACCCTCAATTTTATCCAACCAACGCGTTTGATCTGGTTGAACATTTAGCTTACTGTCAATCACATTTTTGTTTAATATTAATCACATAGTAAAAAAGTTAAAAACAAGCTCAACGTTATACATAAATATTCTGATTAATCAAGTCTAGATGATTTTGATTGGGCTTGAACGAAGTCACAACAATTCATGCCATCACTCTGAAATGAGGATCTGGTAACGCAAATCGCATTTAGGCAGTCATTTCCTTTTTTAGTTTTTATATCTGTTACTATTGAAAAAATGCGTTCAGATTCTGCATTTGAGTGAGGTAATGACAAAGCATAATTGACTGCTTTTATTAAATTTGGAAAAAGCTTAAGTGATGATTTCTTTTCACTTGGAATCGATGCAGCTAGCTCGCGCCATTCAACTTCCACCTCAAATTTGTCACAATTTTTCAGACAAATCAAAAAGGCTGCAGCTAAAAGTGGGTCCACAAATTCTAGCTTATTTCCTATAGACCTATAGACTATTACTTATCGGAAGTCGATTGCCTTGCAATAAAATTTTATACACTGGCCAATAATTTCTTCTTTTTCATTTTCATTAAGATTTGTAGTCATGAACTCAGTGCATTCAGGGCCTAAATAAATATCATTCATCATTTCTATTTTTCAATTTGACGGAATTTCCCTCAGAATTGCACTACCGAACAATTTTTTTCCCTTTTTCCCTTTATGCATTTTCCTTTCATGGTTTTTCCCTCGAAAAGGTAAATTTACCTCGACATCCCAACACTGAGCTAATAGCATTCAACTGAGCAGGTGAGCAGTGAGAACCTATGAACACTATAAATGCTCACTGCTCAGTAATCACTGCTCAGCAATCACTGCTCCGTAATCACTGCTCAGAAATCACTGCTCAGCGATCGCTGCTCCGTAATCACTGCTCAGCGATCGCTGCTCCGCAATCACTGCTTTTTCAATCGCTGTGAGTGTAGTGTGTATTGTATGGTTATGATATGCTCCGTTGGCTGCTCTTTGCAATGTAGGGTAGGGATGTAGAAAATGAGGAAAATGAGGATAGGTAGAGTACCTACAATACAAATTCGATTTACTCGATTTCATTGCCAGATAAATATTTTTGATATTTTAACGAACAAATATGTTTTTTGTTTTTCGATGGTCGGTGGAGATCTTGAAAGACACCTTTTTTTATTTATGACCCAGTCAAAATGCATCGCGGAAATACCAACACTAAAAATATCTGCGCACAATTATGAATGGTGATGACTGATGATAAATGAAAGGGTCGTAAAATCATATACATATCTAATTCTCATTAACTACATCATTACTGTCGAAGGAAGTGCTGATGCGGGAAAAACTCAGCAAGGGATAGGGTTAAGAGTATATGCGAGATGCGACCGACACCCCTACAAGTAATTTAAAATGTTTAAATATATCTTGAAACCAATAAGTGGGGTTTAAAAAAGTGTACACAATATTATGCATATTTTCTGACGTTAACTGCTATCTAAAGAGTGATTAAATAGCTGCTATTGAGAGCAGCTATTTTTGTATACTGCTATCTGCGATCGCTGCTCATTAAAAATAGCTCTTTAGCACAACACTAGTATGGAATTGATGGTTCTCTCTTGAGAGCCATTCAATCTCTTTACACAAACTGTAAAAGCTGTGTTCGGGTAAACGGCGTTAAATCAATACCTTTCACCGTGGGCGTTGGACTTCGCCAGGGGTGCGTCTTGTCGCCTCTCCTTTTCATTACTTATATGGACTGGATGTTACAGCGCAGTCTTGGCGAAGAACGTTTCGAATTGGGAGATCTGAGGATAAGTCATTTGCTCTTCGCTGATGACTTGGTCATCCTTGGGTCCTCTCAGACTGAACTTCAGCGCGCACTCGATCGGTTTGTAGCCGTTTGTGTTGAAGCTGAGATGAAAGTAAATGTGAACAAATCTGAAGTGATGGTCGTCTCCCGAACGCCTGTTTTATGCACTCTGCATGTTAGTGGAGTCCCATTGAAACAGGTGGAGAAGTTTAAGTATCTCGGGGTCTTATTCACGAGTGATGGAAGGAGCAATGCCGAGTTTTCCTGTAGGATTGGTCAGGCTGGATCGATTTTGAGACAGCTTGGTCATTCTGTTATCAGGAGGACTGAACTTGGTGTCAAAGCTAAGTTGTCAGTCTTTAATTCGGTGTTTGTTCCAACTCTTACCTATGGTCATGAGGTTTGGGTAATGACCGAAAGAATAAGATCGCGAATACAAGCCGAAATGAGATTTCTCCGTAGTATTGCTGGTATGACCCGCAGAGATCGCATCAGAAATACCAGAATACGTGAGGAACTCAATGTCGAGCAGCTACTTCTCCGGACGGAGCGATCCATGCTTCGGTGGTTTGGTCATGTTAAACGCATGTCCCCGACCAGGATTCCACGACGTGCTATGGAATCCGTACCATCGGGCAGGCGTCCCCTAGGTAGACCCAGGATGAGATGGTTAGATCAAATTCATAATCTCTCCTCTACCCGTATGGGGATTGCCCTTGATGATTTAGAGTCGATGGCGGAGGATCGAGAGCTATGGAGGGTCCACTTGAGCAACCTACACCCGCGACCCACTTAATGGACAAGCGGACCATTGAAAATGAATGAATGAATGAATGAATGGAGGGACCTACAATTTCATGCCGAGTCCGAACGGATATACTGCGAGGCTTTGCCAGGAAAGTTGTACTCTAGAATGCTTGTCTGTTAGACGTTCAGGAGAGGTTCCTTAATGAGTCAGTGACAAAAAGCTATTAATGTGTTATTTGTGTTTTTATCCGGGGATTGAACCTGGGACGCCCTGCTCAGTAGATTAACACTCTCACCAATGAGCCACTTCGCATACAAATATACATAGATACTCACAAATAGATATGGTACCGCCATAGTCTCCATAGATTTCATAATCGTACCGTTAAACTCTCAACTGATCATCATTTCTATCCCACTGAACATGGTAGGTGGGGGTTTTAGAGCTATATAAATTTCAACTATGTGCCATTAAATGGTGAATAACAGTTGTTTGTCCACAGATATCCTTTGTATGCGCTGTTTGCAGAATGATGCGTCATAGTGTCGCGGCTGACGCGACGGTGAGAAAGGAACAAAATATTTTATAAGTATTGGAGTTCACAAAGCCATCAGAGAGAAGGTGAATGCATCCATCATGGAGTCAATTCACTTATAGAAGACAAGGCTTTTGACCGAAACACAAAGGCGCAAAGAACTTGAAAATAGGCTGTTAAATCAGCCAAATAGTTGTCGTGAAAGGAGGCCAACGAAAAGTTTGACCCTTATTACATATCCGCAAACAAGGTGATCTGACAGACTGTCCGCCATCTTAGAGGAACGAAGTGGAATATCTAAGCAAATACAAAAAGAGAATGAGAAGTACTAATTAGTTATGCACATAGGGCGAACCCTCTCTGAGGTGCCTACCCCAGAACAGGGTACTATAAGGATAACGCGTTAGACAAAGTCACTTTGACTAAAAGTTTTCAAATCTGACGGAGTGGATGGAATCGGACCAGAAATTATGAAAGCCATACCTATGTAATGAGTTAAATGGCTCTCTCTTGTCATTGGACTGGAAGTGCAGTCAATAACCTATTGATTGGTAACTAGTGTCTATGTGAACCTTTTGCCTGCAAATATGCCTACCTGGAAAAGTCTTTGCTAAGGTTTTGAAAACATTTATCAGAGCTGTGGTCGAGAACAGTTTTACTCCTGGCGAAAGCAGTAACAACTAGTTATTTAGACCCAGAATAATTCTCGAAAAGGCTTGAAAGCTATACAATTTTTGTAGATTTGGATATGGCGAGGTCTACGAGGTAAACTCTAGAATCGCTTGACAAAGACATTAACTCTTTTGGGAATACGGCGTTTAATCAAAAGTATTTACAATGTTCGTTGGACTTTGTCAGAAGTCCGTTTTGCATCTTCTCCTTTTTATAGACTAAATGTTACAGCGCAGCCGTTTCAAATTTGGATAGCTTAAGGATAAGTCATTACCTCTTCTGAAGATTTTGTTCATCCTTACTTCACTCCTGAATTAAAAACGCCTTAACTCGAAGGGCACTAAAAGCATTTCACGTCAAGAATACACTATTCAATGCCTTTTCATATTAGTATAGTCCCATATTGATGTAGATTGAGAAGTTTCAATATTTTGGTGTCGTTTCGAGTCTGAGTTTTTTGGTAGGCTGGTTTCGTTTTGAAGCAGGAAGGGTTTGTTCGTCAGATACGTTCGCAAGTAGTGGTGCAGTTGAAAAAAGTAAGGGTGAACTTTAGTAAACAAAATAATACATAGTTCGAACTGATATACTAAAGAATGTTCTAACAATCTTTCAAGCACTTCCCTACCAACAATACAATAATCGATTGCCAAAAGTTTCTTATTTACTTTTAATAACAAATTGAAACTTACAAAGTTCAATGATAAGCAAACTTTTCGATTTCATTAAATTCCGCATTAATCAGAGAATATAATGTCTTTGGGGTACAAATTTCCCGCATTGCGAAAAAAAAAATCTTGGTAGAAATTGCGAACACGTACAATACCCGAGGATATATAGAATTAATTCCTCGCAAAAGTTTTTTCTCTTGATTCGAAAAGGAAGTTGAAACTAAGGGCTTTATTCGATGGCGTTGTGTATACCTACCTTACCTACCAATACCAAGCGAATTTATTTCATATCACCGAATATGTACATTGAAATTAATAATTTATCTCCGAGACCGTTGTTATTGTTACCAGTTAACCATGGCTAAACTTGCATGCATGCATGGGCATGACATTCTCATTTTTGACAGACTTTCAAAACTCATTGGGAAAAAATGCGAATTGAAAATATGAATTCCATTGACTGCAATGGAAAGTGGGGGCACCGGAAAATTATGATGGCTACGCCTAAGGGTGATTAAATGTGGATAATCACGCTATCACAGTATACAAATAATGCTGAAAATTCGAGGCAGTTGTAAGTTTTTGATAAATTAACTGAAGAGCTTAAGGGATAATGTTCACGGTATAGCAGATGTGGCAACCTGGTAGTCGCATGGTGATAGCTTGTCGGGCGTATTTTGTGCTACTAACCTGCCTTGAAAAAAAATATTCTTATTGATTGTGCAGATATTTCACAAGCTTTTGATTTATCAGTATTTCCATGAGTTTGAAAATATTGGATGAATGAGAATATAGCCTTTAGACGGGCTGGACAAATGTAGTTTTGTATTTATTGCTATTGCCAGCATATAAGAACTCCTACACGTCAATACCATGGGCATAATTAACCAAAGTCTGTCCAACTACTTGCATATCGTGCGACATTAGTTGTGTTTTTATGAAACCTCGCCAGCCAGTGGTTCCCGGTAGTTGGTAGTTGAGGCACATTTCACATGCTAATTAAAACAACAACCTGCTGGCAACAACTCTTGATGTTCTCCCCAGCCGGAGAGCTGCTGGGGCCTGTAACACAACGCGACAAGTAGTTGTCCGACAAGTGAATTTCTTCAACTTGTAAAAAATTCTGTAACACAAAACGATAAGTCCGTGAACACTTCGACAATTGTCACGATAAAAGATGACAAGTGGGGAATTATATAATTTCCCTCGTTCTGTAACAGAACACGACAAGTGTCAGGAAACACTATGTAGAACTATGGCTCAATGAGGACAGTTGATTTGAATTTTGTCAAAAGCTGACAAGTGAATTTTTAATGAAATATACTAATGTCTAACATTTATTTTGTGTATGTAATTAAAGTATCAATTCTTACGTTACTTATTTAGTACTTACAATTGCGCGTTTCTTATCATTTTGCCAAAATACGTCCCTTTACGTCCAATTCTTATTTTGCGGAACTACGTTTACGCTTTTTGTCAGGTTGTGTATTTTCTTCCATTTGAACATTTTTTTTTTCTTTTGTTAGGACATAATACAGAAAGCACCAAAATTGGTTATATTTTCCTCTCTTTAGTTAAAATAGATTTTGTTTTGCCATCTTCTCCTGTTAAACACTTGTCGGAGAGTGCCGACAAGTCAGGGAAATTTGATTCTTTTGACAAGTGCAACGTTTTACGTTCTGTTACAGAATTAATTTGTACTTGTCGGACAAGCATAGTTGGAGAAGTGAATTTAAACTTGTCAACTTGTCGCGTTCTATTACAGGCCCCAGGTGGCGCTGAAAGCAACAAGTGGCTTAGAATTTCCGTACAATTTGCTTAATTCATAATGGGGTTCTTATCTCATGCACACAACATTCCAGAGGAAAATGTCAGAATTTATCTAATATTTCTACCAAATTCATAATTTTATACGAAATGCTGGTAGCTATGCTTTTAGGCTTATTGCCTAAATTCATTCGGCTGGCTTCATCTTGCTGGCAATTGTGCTGGCAACTGTCCAAATGAACGGCTGGCTGGCGAGGTTTCAAAAAACATGCCTATTGGCAGAACGCAGCGAGAACAGAAATGACAAAAATTTGGAATGAGGCCAAAACAAAATATGTACATGCTGTCAAAAATAAGGAATACACAACATCGATTAATCGGACAGAGTGTCACTATACACATCTACAGCTTTGAGGTGGTTTGGGACTTTGTCTACCTCGCCTCCGCTATAAACTCTGACAATAACACCACAGTAGAAATCAAACGAAGAGTTACACTTGCCAACCGCTTTTTCTTTGGCCTAAGAAGGCAACTGACTAGTAAGGCCTTGTCAGGAAACACTTAATAGGCTGTATATAAGACCCTTATCGTTCCAGTCATGCTCTATGGTGCAGAAGCGTGGACGTTAACAAAGGTGGAAGAAGATCTTCTTGGTCGTTTCGAACGCAAAATTCTTCGAGTGATTTTTGGTTCCGTTTGGGTTGACGGGCTTTGGAGGAGGAGATTACAGCGATATCTACCTAAATAAGTAAGAACTTGTCTTCAGAATTATGGGAGCTATAACATCTGGGCGAACAAATTCTTAGATGTTTAGATCTTTTAATACTCTTTGCTACTGTGCGAGTACGAAAATGTAACGGGTTTTTCAATAAGAGCGCTACAAAAGTTTTTTTAAACAAAACAAAAACGGTTTTGGATATCAATGAAATTCTTTATTCCTGTGAAAGTTCGATGCCATTATGTATGGAACTCGATTTCTTTTGCAGGGCCACCACGGGCACGCTTGCAAAAGTCCAGACGCTGAACCCAATTTTCGACGGTTTTCAAGCATAAATCGGCGATACTGCTGCAATTTCTCGTTCGATATTCGTACGAAGTTCATCAATCGTCGCTGGCTTGTTGGCATAGACCATAGACTTGACGTAGCCCCACAGGAAATAGTTTAGCGGCGCCAAATCGCACGACCGAGGAGGCCAAGCGACTGGACCATTTCGTGAGATAACACGTTTCCAAACTTGGTTTCTAATAAATTGATTGTGACATTCGCTGTGCGGCTTGTGGCGCCGGCCATCCTGTTGGAACCACATGTCCTCCAAGTCCATATCATCCAATTGGGGCCAAAAATATTCGGTTATCATTGAACGGTAGCGATACCCATTCACAGTAACGTGCCGGTCTTGATCATCACGGAAGAAGTACGGCCCAATGACCGAATCATTTTCAAGTTGTTGATCAGCTTCTGGTGGTCAAGCAGCTTCAGTTCTTGCGTTAATTTAATCTTGCCGAGTTTCTCAAAAAATCAATTAGATATAAATTTGACCATATTTCTCTCACGCTTTAGCAAAGAGATTGTAATTAACTTTGTTCCATTTGCAATGTCCACAAATAACAAGTAAAAAATATTCAAAATCTTCTTCAAATCAACATTTATTGTCCAGAAACTTAAGAAAACTTTTACAAACTTCCTGTCAGATTTGATTCGCATCAGCAAAACAAGACAATGGGTAGTGTCTGTCCAACTTTGGCTATAAATGTATTATTTTTCAAATAAAAAATCAACTTCATCAGCATCTCACTTTGAAAGACATTGAAAAGCAATTTTCTCTTCTATTACCACACAAATTTTAGGCTTCATTCACATTTTGGTCAATTTGTTTGTCCGTACATAAATATTTTAAATGAGTCGTTCTTCGTAAATTGTCGTTTTTCGTTACGTCCATGAGAAGTAGGCTGGGAGAGACCAAACCAACCGCCCATGTAATTTATTTATACCCTTGAGACGAACGTCTGGTAGTAGAAAGTTTTAGTGTATACAACGTCTGTGGTGGTAATATGAGCCCATGGGGTAGTTTGCACACTCGTAAACAGGGTTTAGGCTTCGTGCATTTTTAAATAATTGCTACGATGACAGGCGTTTGGTTTAAGGAAAGTTTGGTTGAGTTGTTTACCGATGTTGTTGGTATTAACTGTGCCACTTTTATGGGTAAGACTTCATAACTATGCCGTTTGCTTTAAAAAGTTTACTTGCTATTTGAGGTTTATTAAAAGGCATTCAATGTTATCCACTTGAGGATATCATAATGGGTTTGCTTGTTCAGGTGGTTTTTATTTTTAATTACGAATTTTTGAATAATATTGTCAAGAGGTAGTGATTAGAATAATGTACGGGCATATGCGTTCTCACAGACGCCTATGGAAATACAGTAAAACCTCGTTAATTCGGAATGGTTGGGGGGAAGGTCAGTCCGAATAAACGATTTTTCCGAATTAAGGAATTCCGAATTAAAGGTAGTAATGTAACTAGATATTGAGTAATCAAACCCTTGGAATGCTAGCCAGTCAACAGATAGAGCGAAGAGAGAATTTCCTTACAAAGGCACTTCCCCTGCCTTGTACTAGGATGTAGCAGGTGAGTTCCCTAGTTGGAATCATCAGTGGCGTTCCAGTTACAGTCAGGTTCCAGAAATAAATAGATCTCGCAACAGTTCCGTTTAGGCACCTTAGGTCTAGCTTCTCACAGCCACAACCATTCGTTTGGTTGCGTTTTTATTTTTAGGACGAATGACATTTAATACCCTTGGCTATTTTTTCAGACGTTCGCGAGGAGTTGCGCAGTTAAAAAACTCTTAAGATGTAATTTGTGTTTTTCCGGGGATCGAACCTAGGGATCGAACCCAGCACACTAACCACCGGAGCCACTACGGGTCTCTCTATATAAGGATTTTTAATATTGAGCCGGGGTATTGGAAAGGAGTTGGTGGCAGATAGATCCGCAGTTCTCATAAATGAAAGTAACCGGACAAAAAGAGGATGATTGACTGTTTACGTCTATTTCGGCGATTTCATTAAATTACAAAAAGAAGAAGCTTTTATTTTGTATATGCAACAGATTAGGACAAGACATTTTAGGTACTTATACGGCACGCGTGGAAAGGCAACATCAAGCTTATATGCCTCTACACCGCTCCCACAGAGGAAAAGGACGGTGCTACGATCCAGATATAGTACGTTAAGACCAAGATAGATTAATTGATTTAATACAATGGGTAATATTTCCAAAGCCAATGAGGATGTAAAGGGTGTTTTTCAGAGGTATACAAATTCAATATGAAATAAAATACTTTAAACTAATGTTAATGTCTATGATATAAGCTTTACTTAAGAGATAATTTTATGCCATTATTGGTTCAAAATGATTTCGGGCATATACACCACACGGCAAGTTCGAATGAAGCATAAGTTAAGTCCAATTTTCGACAACTTTATCGAGCAACTGGGGCCGTATATTAGCAATAACACGGCGAATGGTCCAAAGGTGTCAAACGGTCCAATGGTATCGCTCGCCGTGTGGCATGTTGCATCATCTTGTTGCGATCAAAGCTGTGTAGCGTTTTCAACTCTTGCACAAGCTGGATTTTATAAGCTTTTAAGCCAATGTCTTTCCGTACAATCTTACACAATGTGGATGGGTATAGCTCCAATTGATGTGCACGATGGCGAATCGACTCATTGGGATTCTTCTCAAAACTGCGGCAATAAAGGACCATTCACATGGGAGCGAACAGACGAATTGATGAAATGCGAGTAAACCACTTTTTATGCATTTATAAACAGAAAATTCCACATTTTATTATTCCAAGATATCCTCCTCTTGGAATAAGGTTAAGTCCGAACGAATTTTTTATTCGCTACTTTGTGGAACGCTATTTAAATGATGTGGATTGTGAATAGACTGACAATTCACGCCGGGGTGTTTTCGTTCGCGGCAAAAAATTTGGATTTCGAAATTTCGTTATTTAAACTGTTAATAAACTTGTTTTCTTAATAAATTTTGATAGAATAATTAATTATCCTCATCTTGGAGTAGTAAAATGTGCAATTTTCTGTTTATAAATGCATGAAAAGTGGTTTGTTCGCATTTCATCAATTCGTTCGTTCGCTCCCATGTGAATGGTCCTTTACCATAACCACAAATCAACTTTCAACTGTCAAATTGACAATCTGTAGAAACAGGGTTGCCAGTTTAAAAATCAAACCTCAACAAAAAAAGCCCTTTACTATTCGACATTCCGTGTCATAATAAATGCATTCACTAGTGAAACGTAAAATCAATCAAATATCGGCATGCGCCACAATCATAAATACTTGCAAATCAATTTTAATAGAAGAATTATGACATAGGTGCCGTTCTGGCGATACATAAACTGTTTTTTTTTTTATCACAAAACTTCTTCAAAACAATACAACAGTTTGATGACTTTCAGATTGCGCCTAGAAAGAGTTTTATTGACGCCAACTCCTGTTTATCACTTTGACTATTTGGCATTATTTTCAAAATAATCCACAAACAAATAAATCAGAATTATTTACGACTTCATCCTTCGACTAAATCCAGTCGAGAACAATAAAACCGGTAACAATGTTTTATTACAGTTCTGGTAATCTGCATCTGGTACTTTTTAGATTGGCACATCAATAATTTTGGCCTCCTTCTGTTTATTGCAAAGTAAAATGAGAGACAATATGCAGTAAACTCCCTTGAATGTTAACTTTTATAAACACAATTAAATTCATTGAAGTTTGCACAGTTTTGTGAGTTTACTTTAACTGCGAGAAAATAGCCCTCGATTAGTGATCCATTTATTAATTTAAATGCAAACAGAATTGCTCAATCAAATAACGATTGCAATGATTTAACGTAGCTATTTGGAGGAATATATTTCTTAAATAAAAAATAAATAAATAGTAGAAGGAACGGTTTCTATAATGTTCTATAGCTTCTCACAACTATTCGTTTGTGTGGGGGAAGAATTTCTTAAAGCCTAGTGAAAATGTGTATTCCTAGTTGCTTGATAGAGTGACTCATTAAATTTGGTCATTACGGTCGCGGTAATAGGTAGTTTGATGGACTCATTGACGGCGACTTATCTTCATTAAGTCGTTTGTGGACATTGTATAGGCTTTAATATTTAATAGTGTAGATATCCGATTTTAAGGGTGGAGCAGTCAGTAATGGAAAAAGTGACCATCTTATGATTTAGTCATGGAAATTGCCGTCTATCTGATTACCTTAAGTTTATTGCTTCCGCCCAGGGGTGTTAATGAGATTATTTATTTATAAATAAAGTTATCACAGAGTGAGAGCGTTTATTTGTACGTATATATAGGAAAATCAGCTACGTGTGTGTCTACGTTTTGATATTGTGCATTTGAAAAAATATAAATATCGGAAAAACATCCGGACTTGGATAATGAGGCCATTACGGTCTTAGTATAATTTCTTGACAAGGCCCTACTAGCCAGTTGCCTTCTTAGACCAAAGAAACAGCGGTTGGCAAGAAAAAGTTCCTAACCACCTCGAAGTTGTAGCTGTCTATCGTGACGTTCTGTTCGATTTGTCGATGTTTTGTCTCCCTTCTTATTGTTTTGCCCCATTCTTCCGCTTCTGTGCTGTTAATAATTGCAAACGCACCAGTGACAGATCGATGCATTTGACCGATGCCAATGTCGTCAGAGTTTACAAGTAGTTGTACAGACTTTTTGAAAATTGTGGCACTCCTATTGGCTTACGAGTTTCGCACTGTTAATTTTTGTGAATAGCAGTAGAACAAATATTGCCTAAACGTAATATTAATTTCCTTTATAATGTAGGCATTGTTGTTTCGTTGGACACATTATTCTATCCTGTCGATATCTGTGACAACAAATTTTAATCATTTAAGTGCCTAACTTAAAAATTTATCCATAACTAAAGGGTGTCGCATAATTCACTCAAAATGTAATTTTAGTAGAAAATACAGATTTAGAAAGGTTAAATTTTTTATTAATTCAGATGTATGGAATAGCACATCGGATAAATGGCTATACCACGGCTTTGCTAGCAAGTACTTACTCTTTTATTAAAATTTTCCATGACCGTTCCGCATAAATGTGGCTGAATTTTATTAATACACCTTCCAATTTGCTCTTTTAAACATTGGTGGTCGTGGGCTTGTTTGCATACACCGTGGACTACCAACAAAAAAATTAAAGAAAAAATCCAATGGCCTTAAATCACAAGATGTGGACGGCCAATTCTTATCGCAAAAAGGGCCGATTACACGATTATGAAATGACTCATGCAGTAATTGAATTGTTTATCTGGCTGTATGTGGCACCGTCTTGTTGAAACCGCATATTGGTCACATCCCTATCTTGTAATTAAGGCATTAAAAACTGGGTTATCATGTCACGATAACGAACACCAAAAATTGTTACTCCCTCACCAGCCGCTTTTTAGAAGAAGAATGGTCCGATAATGCCTCCAGCCCAAAATCCGGACCAAACAGTTACGCGTTGTGGATGCATTTGTTTCTCAACAATTGCGGACTGCAGCTGACAAACATTTATTTTTTTAAAAATATTGATCAACAATGAAAATACGTTGTTCTTTTGTTTAGCGCTCCATTTTTACTAACCCCGAAATCTCAGCTGTCACATTGTTATATTTTTTTCGTTGGCGCAAAATTCAAATTTTGCGTGAATTATGGGACACCCTTTAGATATCGTATTTATTTTAGTTAATCTCAAATTTCTTGGGATATCTTGATCCTCTTTTCTGGCGATTGCGGTGGTGGCCCAACACCTGCTGACATTTTTCATGGCTATATTCAGATTGAAGCTGCGCTGCATCATGCTTTACTACGCTTCATAACAAAACAGCTGTTATACTTATTAGTACGTTTACAACGCCACGCAAACATATTATGTAAGGTAACAGGAATGCTGAATATCTACCAAATAGACCACACTGAACCAAAAACATACGTAGATCCAACGAATTAATTCGTTGTCTCAACGAATTTTTCATTAAAATTCAGCCGATGAAAACGTTCGTTGGCTCAACGAATAGGAATTCATATATTAACGAAGCTGTTAATAAAGCAACGTATTTTTCATAAAACTAACGAAATCTGTTCATAAATTAACATTTTATTTCATCAATAACATTCTTCGTTGATTAACGATTTATTCGTTGAGTCAACGAATTTCTTTCATTGATTAACGAAATTTTGTTCAATGATCAACGCAAAACTTATACCGAGTCAACAATATTTTTCATAAATTTACGTACCGTTTTCATTGAATCAACGAATATCGTTCATAGGTCTATGTCCCACTTTCATTGGATTAACGAATTTTTTTCATAAAATTACGTTTTATTTTCGTTAAAACAACGTTTATTGATTGTTGGTTAACGAAAAGTGTTCGTTGAATCAACAATACTTTTCATAAGTTTACGTACCATTTTCATTGAATCAACGAATATCGTTCATAGGTCTATGTCCCACTTTCATTGGATTAACGAATTTTTTTCATAAAATTACGTTTTATTTTCGTTAAAACAACGTTTATTGATTGTTGGTTAACGAAAAGTGTTCGTTGAATCAACAATACTTTTCATAAGTTTACGTACCGTTTTCATTGAATCAACGAATATCGTTCATAGGTCTATGTCCCACTTTCATTGGATTAACGAATTTTTTTCATTAAATTACGTTTTATTTTCGTTAAAACAACGTTTATTGATTGTTGGTTAACGAAAAGTGTTCGTTGAATCAACAATACTTTTCATAAGTTTACGTACCGTTTTCATTGAATCAACGAATATCGTTCATAGGTCTATGTCCCACTTTCATTGGATTAACGAATTTTTTTCATAAAATTACGTTTTATTTTCGTTAAAACAACGTTTATTGATTGTTGGTTAACGAAAAGTGTTCGTTGAATCAACAATACTTTTCATAAGTTTACGTACCGTTTTCATTGAATCAACGAATATTATTTGTTAATTAGTGTACCCTGTTGCTTACCTGAACGAATTATTTCGTTGAGTAAATATGTTCTTTATTCTTACAGGATCACCTGGGAAATTGGAATTACCTATTCTGTAAAAGAAATTTGTGAAAGAAAACTAATGTCATTCAATAGTCAGTATAACAACAAAATTTATTGTAACAAAATTTATTGTAACAAAATTGAAAAGTAAAGTCAGACTGATTTCAATTGGGTATTAAAAACAGATAATTATGTACTTTAACAAATTTGCACATTTACCTAAGTGCACTACCCAAGATGCTAATTTTAGAGTTTTTTATTGAATATGGTATTTGGTACAAATGCTGTTGTACAAAACCCCAAAAGTTAGAACAAGCAATGGGGTATTCTAAGTTAAACAAATGAAATATTTTGAACAGAATGTCCACTGCTCTAATGCAGGATTTAAATTTAAATTTAACTCCGTCAAAATAAACAATAAAATCATTTATTAATGTAAGTTCATCCCCAATTCCTATTAGGAAGGGCTGAATACTTTCTGACCTTTGCTTCAAATGTAGAATGTGCTCCTCTACCTGCTGCGCTGTTTTACCAATGAACAAAAACGCTTCCTGGGAATCCTTAATGGTGAACTTGATCGTGTTTTTCTTGCCGACTTTGTCCTTCGCCACCGTTTTTTGCGTAGGTACCAAGAAACCGTGCATCGCGTACAATAGAACAGCATCCCTAGCAGCTGAAAATACAAATAAAATCACAAAAGTATATATTAGATTTTTGCGTTTAGAGCTATTATAGAGAGTGTATAAAGTTTATAAATAAGAGGGTAAAAGTTTAAAGAAAATGTCATGTATCTATGTTAATATATAATATATTAAACCTACTTTCTGTTATTTTGTTGTTCCTTAAATCATTAAGGAGCCCATTTAATCTTGGCTCTTTTATGTTTCGGTCTTCGGATAGAAAATGTAGTATTTTTTTAAATACTTCATCCCAGTTGTCTAGGAGGGATTTAGCGCCGCTGTGCATTACCCTGAAGTCCATGTCGATCTATATTTGAAAGAAAAAATGTTTTCGAGACTTAATTAAGCAAGTGGATGACATATAGGTATACATTTTTTATTTATACTTTTGCGCAATAATTAGATGTTAAGTGAATAAAAATGAATACGCTTGAAATACATTGCACGGCGCTGCGCTAGGAGTATTTTTAGGCGTGCGTAAGTTTAGTGTATTTATTTTAATATAAAATATTAGAATTATAAATTACCAATCGAAAACCAAGTGGCTGCTTATAGTTAGGCCATTTGTCCAAGGCCTCAGCAGTTGAAACGGATTCCCTAATTTGGTTTATTCTAAATTTTGCGCAACCCTGCCAATAATGGTCAAACTCGTCTGCTGAGAGATTGTCGTATTTTATTGTTCGTACAATAGCTTCAGCATTGCTTTCTGAGACTTAATAATTACGACAATTTTAGTAAAATGTGTCTATAAAATAATAATAAGGTTTTTTTTACCAAGTATTTTTTTATCGGAACGGCTACAACTTGGAGATTCAGTGGGAACGGGGCTGGAGCACGCTGACCCAAACGCTCTTTTCATGTTGCAATATTTGTTATAAAGTCGACCCCTTGTGGACGTTCTGTAATATTCCTGGAAAAATATCGAAATCAGACACACTTGTTTTGAGTTTCCGTTCCAGCACATACGATTTTTTTTAAATTCTAGTAAACTTTATTCTGATTTTCAAACATTCTAAACATTAAATAATAGAGTAAAAGCTAGCAACGATTTTTCTCAAGTCATTTTAGCAAGGCTGTAACTTTGTGAGCTTAGTTCGTGGTGACTACTGAACACGAAAATACATTTCTGGCAGCGCTGCGTTGGTTTATATTGGAATGCCATAACCTCAAAGTGAAAGAAATTTACCTTATTTTAGCAAACTTAAGATTTTGGTATATGATGAAAGCGGATTTTTGGTTTAGCTTTGAGGAATTAGTAGAATGACAATATCTCTAACATAATATCAAAAATTAAACTTTGCTATTATGACTTAAATTTTGCCTTTTTTGCACTTTAAAACCGGCAAACTGATATGGCAATTGCATTTTCTGGCTACATCGGTCGTAAATTAACACATACCAAAATCTTAAGTTTGCTAAAATGAGGTACCTACATTTTTTGCCCTTTTGAGGTTATGACATTAAAAATTCGTGTTCAGTAGTCACCCCCAACTAAGCTAACAAAGTTACAGCCTTGCTAAAATGACTTGAGAAAAATCGTTGCTAGCTCTTAGTCTATAATGAGTACATTATGTGTTTAAAAATACAAACCAATTAGTATTTTCAGTTATAAGAATACGGGTATGAGTATTCGAATCGAATGAAAGTCAGACAGGAAAAATTTCAGAATTATTAATTATCTCTTTTATTAATTTACCAATTTCTCTGTGGGAAACCGTTCGAGGATTTCTCTTTCGATTTTGTAGCTTTCTTTTAAGCTCAATGTTGTTTTGTTCTCCTCAAAATAGGTTGCCACAGTGCCTATGAGCATGATCCTCTGTTCATCACCAAATTGTTTCTTAGAATTATAATGTTCTATCAAAAACCTCCCTTTCAGTGTGTTATTAAGAATAGTTGACAAATTAACAGTTTGTTCAGATTTGTCACAAGGTGACCCAATACAAGAAGACGGATATGGGGATGAACGGGATGAACTTGCTTTTCGTAACACTATCGGTGAGAAATGCTCATTGCTATATATGCGGTTATGTTCCTCCTTCCACTTTTCTAGCTCGAATTCAAATAAAATTTTTAGCCCATCGGGAACTTCGGATAAGTAAAGGGGAATGTGGCAATTTTTCATTTTTCTTAAGACATCAATGGATATCCTTTTTCCTATGAGAAAGAGAAATTATAATCATTTTTTGATTTCAAAACCACGGAGACGTAAATAGCGAAAAATTAAAATTGCATTATCAAATTTTATAGACACTAGTGTTTACTATGATCATACAGTAAAAATTTATATAAAGAACAGTAGTTCATAAGTAGTGATCTACAACGCGGTCAATATTTATAGTACAAAAACATATACAGCCCAATTCTAAATGGTAATTCCCGGGGATTTTTTTTCCTTTTCCCATTTCTCCTATTCTAAATAAAAACTTCCGAGGAATTTCTTTGCTTTCCCTTTTCTCGTACTATTTATAAACTATTCTATTCGAAAATGGGAAAAATACTCCGGGAAAATAAGTAGGCATTTCAAATGTCAACAAAAGGGAGATTATTCTGCAATTTGCCGTGAGTTTGTTCCCCACGCATTTGCTAGGGAGTTTAATGACAAAATGTTAGCCTTTCTTTTTTTGCAAATTAAATATTGAGGTAAATTGAAATGATTTTTTTTAGGTTCAAAACAACAAGCAAAAAGCAAATTGTCTCCCGGGAATTTGAAATTGGGGAATTTAACTCCCGGGAAAGAATCTTCCGGCTAGTTCTTTTCGCCGGGAATATTTAGAATTGGGCTGATAATGTATTTTAATAACTTGATTTCATAATTCAAGTTGTTGTTGCTTTAAAATGTATTTATTCATATTCTTTTTGGAAATTGTGCTATTTATATGTTCATGGCTGCATCCGGCAAACCAAGATAGTATATTTTTGAAAACGGAAATGCAGTAAATTTGGCAATATAAACATTGCGAATAACGTTGAAAAAGGTTTTGACTTTGGGCGACTTTTATGTCCACTATTTTGTTCATATTTAAAATGCGTTTGCACGTTTTTTATTATACTGTAATTTGTTAAAAATATGGTGTCCCAGTTAAGAAGATCAATGCTGTGACTGAAGAGTCCTAAATATCTAAACAAATTTGAACAAGCAATGGGGTATTCTAAGTTAAACAAATGAAATATTTTGAGCAGAATGTCTACTGCTCTAATGAAGGTTTTAAATTTAAATTTAACTCCGTCAAAATAAACAATAAAATCATTAATTAATGTAAGTTCATCCCCAATTCCTATTAGGAAGAGCTGAATACTTTCTGACTTTTGCTTCAAATGGAGAATATGATCCCCTACCTGCTGCGATGTTTTACCAATGAACAAAAATGCTTCCTGGGAATCCCTAATGCTGAACTTAATCGTGTTTTTTTGACGACTTTGTCCTTCGCAAAACCATTTCTTTGCGCAGGTACCAAGAAACAGTGCATCGCGTGCAAAAGAACATTACTATAGAACTTCAGTGGCCTACACTTACCGGATTGGCCTTCTTAACTGGAGTACAATGTATTTAATAATGTTAGAAGAAATTAAATTCATGCTGTAGCAATGACTTTAACAATTTCTTACCTATAAGGATATCTGCCAGCTCACTTAAGTTCCAACTTTTCAGAAGGTCCCGTAGTTTGTCGTTTTTTGATTCCATTTGAAAATTATCATCACTATCCAGCATAATGACGCCTGCTTCGTCGCTTGGTACATCAATCAAAATGAGGTCTTGTGGATTAAAGGTTTGAGCTGAGTTCAAGTTGAATCCAGTGTCAGTGAGTTCACTCTCAGTTTCGGGTAGCTCGTCACAAAACTCATCATCAGAGATATAAGGTGGTAATGGTGCAACTCCTATGTTAAGTGGGTTCTCCTCGTTCGAATTTATATTGTCGTTTTCGGAAGAAGTACTAAAGTTCATCCCCTGAGAATTCATATCGCTATTCCTGATATCCATATTTGTGAGTTAATACTGTTGAGATACTGAAAACAAAATAAACCCAACTTTTATATATTTGCAGCGAAATGTTCTTTGATTCTAATCATTGTTCGTCCTCTTGGTGTTTTAATGCAAGTTAAAGGAGGCCCGACAAGGTCGTTTACATCTAATACCGAAAACTCTCCTAAGACATCAGGTTCTATATCGTAAGCCAAAAAATGTGGATGATATTGAATTGAGTTAATTTGTTGACAAAATAGCAAAATTGAAAAATTATCAATAGTAAAAATGTTTAAAATTGTAAATATCTTAATATCATTTTTGTATGTTGCTACATAGTATCCATCTTTGAATATATACCCATTGTATTTAATTTTGTGAAATGATTTAATTAGCATATGCTCTATGTGTAACAGTTCGGATATAATGTTATTAAAAGGGCTGATTTTTCGATCCGATTCAATAAATGAATAAGAATGCTCTTCAGAGTTGAGATCCATTAAAGAATATGCAAATTTTAATTGATACTTTATTGCTAAAGTTAGGCAAATGTTTTTTCGTGATGTTGTAGCTCTGGAATATACTTTGAATTGCCTATGTTTCGCCTCGTATTTAAAGCACCAAAATGTTTTCAATGGTCCGGATTTTCTGAAAATTGTTGGATAGTGAATAAGATTATGATGCTTTGGTTTAAGTGTGTCATTAAAAAGGCGGGTGTAGTCCGAGTTGTGTTTAGTTATCTTGGTACTTAAAAGATTAATAAAATCAGAATTGATCTCGCAGCAGAGGATCATATCTATTAATTCCAAAAAATTCAAAAGGAAAGCCCAAACATCGTCGTCTTTATGCACCATGTCGCCAACCATAACTGGGAAGCAGTAAACAAATGTTTTCATTTCCCGAGCTGACATTTTAAAATGTTTCATTGATAAATGAGCTGCTGTTATTTCCCCTGAAATGTTGTCCATTTCAATTGATCCGTAATCAAAATTCCTTTTTCTCGAATTCAAAGTTTCTATAGTGAAATACTTCGCCGTTTCAATACAATATTTTAATATATGGCTCATATTATAGTGGCAAACTCCTTCAAATAAGTCGTGCATAACATCGACGCTATAGTTTTCTACTACATGAAATGATGGTATTCGATTTAATAATGAGACTTCTCGGATTCCACTTTCTGAAGATTGCTGGGTTTCAATATCGTTATCATAGTTTATTCGATTCCGCATTAAAATTTCGTTTTCAGTACTTGCTGTATGGGTTTCAGTTTTCAGCATTTTACATAATCTGCAAAAGCTGTTACTAACAAATGATCTGTTAAAATTAAGAAATGTGTTGAGGCCTAAGTTATCTCCTAGCACCAATCCCAAGATGAAATGAATATGCTGCACACCGTTTTCTGTTAAAATATCAATTCCATCTACTTCTAAATGAATTAACTCATCAATTAAGGCTTTCCAGCATTTTTCATTTCCAAACGATTTAATATCCTTCGATTTAATAACTGCTCCCAAATATATATTTTCTAGCTTTGATTCTTTTTTTCTCAAGCATGGAAATGAGTAATATACATTACTTATTGAATGTTGGCCGCTATGAGAACCCAATGGGTTATTAATTTCAAAATCGTCGTTAAATAAAAAATATGGGATTAGATTTTTGCCAGGATACATATTCACTTTTTGTTTCCATAGTTCTCCTTGAACAAAATTTGTGGTGCGGCTACATTTCGTTAGCTCATTTATGTTTTCGAGTACATCAATTAGTAAACCCTTTTTTTCAAATGTTTTTCTAAACTGAAAACGCATTGGCATTATTACGCCTGTCACCTTTTCTTCATCGTAAGCTAATATACCACTGCGATGAACGGCCCCTATTGATTGATCAATGGTGAATTCCTGTGCATTTTGCATATACTGCTCTTCCTTTAGCCATTGAAACAAACGATATTCTGTTTGAGACAATTTAAATGGACTTCTGCACTCAGTCACCAAATCCACAAACTCATTATGTATTTCTGGACAAGCAATTTGTAATTTTTTTGTGGAAAATACTTTAAACATGTCTAAGAGTGGATCTGTGATGTACTGCTTTATGTGTTCTTGAATTACATATACATCTTTTCTAGTGAAATTATTATTGGCATGCAACACCAACGAAAATTTAGCAGCGAACTGTAAAAAACTCTTAACAGTACATACATTGAATGACTGTGTGGCAGTACATGGTTCGTCTGTTGCTTCAAAAATAATTTCGGATGCATCAATGTTTAAAGCATTACTTTTGCCAGAATCTTCGGAAAATGTATAGTCTGATTTTATTGCAGTATGCTCTGATACTTTGATACTTTTATTTTTAAAACATAACATAGATTTATTTTCGGCAGTTCTGGGTTCATGCTTTCGCTTTGCATGTCTTTTAAAGCTTGCAATATCGTGAAACACCTGATAACAAGAACTTTCTATACATCTAAATGTACTATTAGTTTTGAGTTCGTGTTTTCTTTTGAAATGTGTGATTAAATAGTCCGTTGTGGAAAAAACTTGTTTACATAAGAAACAAATCATTTTGTTCTAAAAGAAATAATAAATATTCTTGGTGTAATTTGCAGTAAAAGTTGTGTGTAACAACAGTAAACTCTCGGTTAATCGGGCTGATTAGGGCCCAGCTTATTTCAGGAAATTGAAAATACCGGTTAATTGCTTTAACACAAAGAGTGCTGTAGCTGCAGCTCGCACGAACGAACTGCTAAATATTCAATACATACAAATATCTAATGATAGAGTAAACACCGAGTACATAATCTATTACAGAATAATTGAATGTCTGCTGAAAAGGTAAACTGTCTTAGATCTATTTTCATAGATTTTCAGGAAAAATTGGAGAATCGAATGCACTAAACTGTTAAAAATTCATTTAAGTCGACTTAATGTAGTTACCTTTTCAGCAGAGTAAATTTTTTCTCAGACGACGATTTTCTTTCCTTTAATTATTGGATTAATTTCGTCACTTTTCCTTGAGTTTTTCTAGTTTTTCTAATTATTTTTCACACAAGTCATACGCACAAAATGTAAAAAGTAAGCGCGCATATTGCTTATGTGATTTTGAGCCTTGTGCGAATAAAAGAATTTTTGCCAGAAAAAGTTGTACAAAATACACAACTAATACTGGCTTCGCTTGAGGATAGTGGTGCTATGCGATTATCCGGTTTCGACTGTATAATATCATCTTATTAGGAATAATTACTAAATACTGATACGCATTTTTATCGACTATGCAAATAGTATACGAAGATTACCTACAACTACGCGTATATTGAATTGGAGAATCGAATGCACTAAACTGTTAAAAATTCATTTAAGTCGACTTAATGTAGTTACCTTTTCAGCAGAGTAAATTTTTTCTCAGACGACGATTTTCTTTCCTTTAATTATTGGATTAATTTCGTCACTTTTCCTTGAGTTTTTCTAGTTTTTCTAATTATTTTTCACACAAGTCATACGCACAAAATGTAAAAAGTAAGCGCGCATATTGCTTATGTGATTTTGAGCCTTGTGCGAATAAAAGAATTTTTGCCAGAAAAAGTTGTACAAAATACACAACTAATACTGGCTTCGCTTGAGGATAGTGGTGCTATGCGATTATCCGGTTTCGACTGTATAATATCATCTTATTAAGAATAATTACTAAATACTGATACGCATTTTTATCGACTATGCAAATAGTATACGAAGATTACCTACAACTACGCGTATATTGAATTGGAGAATCGAATGCGCAAAACAGTTAAAAATTCATTTAAGTCGACTTAATGTAGTTACCTTTTCAGCAGAGTAAATTTTTGAGCTCAATGAGAGTTTACTGTAGGTACTCTAAAATTAAGAATGTAATATAAATGTTATGACTTACATTTTTACTTCCAGGCTTTCTTATTTTCGGCAGCGACTTTCCTCCTTTGATTTTGCAAGTCACCAATTTTGTTTAGTTTTTCTATTTATTTTGCACTCACGAGACACGTCTGGTCTAACTCGGATTTCATTGAATAATGTAAAAAGTAAGCGTTCTTTTATTGTTTCGACGAAAGATTTAATTTAATATTCGTAACTTTATGAAACAAAACGTTCAGCCAACGTAAAATTTAATAAAGGTACGAATAGTTTACATAATCAAATTAAATCTTTCGTCGAAACAATAAAAGAACGCTTACTTTTTACAATATTGAATGAAATCTTTTGTTAATTTATCCATGGACGCGAAGCAGAGGATTTTCTTTTTTTTAATTATTGGATTAATACCGTCACTTTTCTTTGATTTTTTTGTTTTTTTCTAGTTTTTTTATTTATTTTTCACACTAAAAACACGCGCGAGACTCGTATGGTCATTATGGTCGGACACTCGGACAACGTCTGCACAAAATGTAAAAAGTAAGCGTCTTTTTATTGTTTCGACGAAAGATTTAATTTGATTATGTAAACTATTCGTACCTTTATTAAATTTTACGTTGGCTGAACGTTTTGTTTCATAAAGTTACGAATAGTTTACATAATTAAACTAAATCTTTCGTCGAAATGATAAAAGGACTCTTACTTTTTACATTATTGAATGAATTCTTTTGTTAATTTAGCATATGGGCGCGAAGCAGAGAAGGCGAAGATTAAAAAACATGGCTGATCGTGAGTTGCAGCGGCTGGTGATGTTCAATATTCATGGTGGGTTGGAGCTGTGTTCGGTAGATGTTCACATTTTCAGTTGTGCGGGGTTCACATTGTATTAAAAACAGTTTACGATTTTATGTTAATGGGTTACTTAAATTTTTAGACTGTTAGGTAGTATTAAATGAAACTGCCGATATAAATTTGACATGACATCTTAGGTATAGTTATAATAAGTAATTGTAAATATTTAGCAGAAATTCGTGTTATGATATGAGTCTTGAAAAATACAGCAAAGACTATTTATTGTAATTTCCCTGGTACATACTTTACTGTTTTAAGCTTTCTGTTGTATATTTTGATGAAAATAAGTTTACATTTATTGAAAGTGTTTGTTGTTGGTATTATCAAAAAGCGAGTACATTTACAACATTTTCATAAGCTTTTAATGTCGATTTCCATTTTGCAATAAAAATCACTTTTTCCAGTTTCAGACCAGTTTTTCTGCTCTAGAAATCAGCTGTCAAATTCGTTTTCCATTTGATGGAAAAAAGCACTTTATTTAAGATTTTGATCACTTTTGCGAATCTCGATTCACACATACTTTCACCAATACCAAAACAAGAGACATTTGTAAACACAAATTGCAATAAAAAAAATAGCTGACTGTCAACACACCAACCCAAATGCAAAAAAAAGTAATCTCATTTCATGTTCCATTGGGGCAGGAAAAATCTGAGATCTGAGAGCAAAACGGCAAAAGCCCAATGGAAATCGACATTAGTTGACCAGGAGTTAGTGCTCCCGCAATAGTTTTGAATCATATTTTGCCCAAATGTGGAAGCGATTTTGCAAATTTGGAAAAACCTCAATACGTCAGAATATGTCATAAAAGGGTGCATGTCGTGTACTCGGCATATTATTGGCGCTAACATATGTTGGCATGCGTGTCACCCATATGTCCGACTCAGAATGGCATGTAAATTTCGGAGAATAAAAAAAAAATCGTTTGAATTGAAGATTTTTTGGACGTTTTTAAATCCATTGACATCGTAGCCATCCTTTGATGGAATTTGTTACTTTATGGCTTGATAGAAAGAAGACAAACCATATTTTGGGATATATACTCTATTTATTTCGAAATGTCACCAGAAAGCCCTAAAAGCGAAAATAAATCACTAAAATTTTTAATATTTTATGACTTTCTGGTGACATTTCGAAATAAATAGAGTATATATCCCAAAATATGGTTCGTCTTCTTTCTATCAAGCCATAAAGTAACAAATTCTATCAAACGATGGCTACAATGTCAATGGATTAAAAAACGTCTAAGAAATCTTCAATTGAGGCGATTTTTTGCTCTCCGAAATAGCCAATAGCGATGGAAGTGCGTGACATTTACTGACGCTTTAATATTAGTTAAATAATATTTCTGTTCAACACCTTACATATTACAACATATTACATGCATCTCCGGGGCGGCAAAACACATGCCAGTCACCGTCGACATACGAATATGCCAACTTTGATACAAAACGTGCATGCCGTGTACTCGGCATACTTTTCGCACATGCCACAATATAATAAAACGTGACATATTCTACAATATGTCGAGTAATTATCGTGACGTCAGAGTGGCATGCGTATGTCGTGTACTCGTAGCTTAACTCGCATGGCAAACATTAAGCATGACTTTAAGCAGTGGAGGGTATCAAAGCATCGGCCAGGCCGATGATAACACTTTTACTTGTTTTATGTAGCAGTATAGTACCTATTAGAGTAGGGTTCTGGGAAACAAAATTTAGGTATTTACAAAAATAGCGCTAAGAGAGAAAAGCGCGCTACATGATTATTGTGAGTGATTCGTGTTATACGACGGTTAAAAACCACTCATATATTTTTTTTATAAATATCCTTTAGTTGGTGTCAATTTTAATGAATTTGGTGGAACATGAAATACCTAAATCGACATGGTTTTTGTTTTGAACATTCACTAGGTAGCGATATGTTCCTAGCTTGTGATTTGTTGTTGCGATATTGTGAGTTTCGTGTGGTTTTCGAATATGCGGATCAAATATTATCAACAGTACAAATTATATTTTCGTTCAAAACTGAATTTACATAACCAGGCATCTACCTACGTGTAATACGTTTTTAATGAAATGTAAACAGTACCTAACGTAATTCTCCATACTAGGTATTATATCCTAACCCATGTGTTGTGTTGTGTTGAAATGACTCATCTTCCGAATGCGCCACACCACACAATTGCGCAATATGAGAGAAAGAGTACATATGACTCGTCTCATTATATTTACAACGCCAAAGCGGTGTTCAAAGAGCAAAACAAAAAACTATGTTGAATTCAACACAGCACACCACGCAAGTGTGCACATTCAGCGACACGACATAGCACACGTTAAGGCACTAGTTACAACCATCAGTAAAATGCGTACACGAAACAGTACAAAAATGAAACGTTTTGCAAAAAATCGTTTATTGCTATCGGAAAATATGTGCCAGTAAAAAAGCATGCATTTTAAACGTTAATTTACGGATCTTGTTCATTAGTTAATTAATATTTCTTTGGGTAATGACAATTTACGTAAAGCTATGAAAAGTATTCATAGTTAAACGAAACTATTCGTTGGCATGGCATACTGTTTCTTTTTATAAATCATGCGTTATTAAACGTTTTAAACGTTAATTTACGAATCTTGTTCGTTAATTAATTAATATTTCGTTGGGTATTGACATTTTACGTTAATCTATGAAAAGCATTTTATAAATCATGCGTTGTTGAACGTTTTAAACGTTAATTTACGGATCTTGTTCATTAGTTAATTAATATTTCATTGGGTAATGATAATTTACGTTAAGCTATGAAAAGTATTCATAGTTAAACGAAACAGTTCGTTGGTTTGGCAAACGTTTTTTTTATAAATCATGCGTTGTTTAACGTTTTAATCGTTAATCTACGCATTTTGATAATAGATTAATAAATCCTTCGTTGGGTAATGTAATTTTACATTAAACTATGAAACATTTTCATCATTGAACGAAACTGTTTGTTGGCGTGATGAGCGTTCTTTTATTAATAATGCGTTGATTAACGTTTCCTACATTAATCAACGAAAGTATTTGTTATTTAATGAAATTTTTCTTTGGGTTAATGAAATTTACATTAAGGTATGACGGTTTTCATTATTTTACAAATTTTATTCGTTGGTTCAAAGTTCATTAAATTACGAAAGCTTACGTTAAAATAATTTCATCAATTTGGCGTAGAGGAAAAAAATTAACGAATCAACTTTCATTGAACCAACGAAAGATTCATCAAACAACAAATACTTTTTATGAAATTTTTCGTTGAGACAACGAATTTTTCATTGAATCAACGAAAAACAAGTTAACGTAACGAAATTCGTACCATTACGAAGAATAATTTTTTCAGTGCACTGATAGTAATGAGCAGCAACAGCAGTGCCTAACATGCAAAAAGTCGTGATACATACTATGTAATTTAATCGGCCATCTTGTTTACGTGATATGAATTATAGGAAAGCTCTGTATGTTTATATTTTAATAGCGATGGCCTACGAAAGCGTTCCATAAAAAAAACAAAATGGCTTCCAGAAGTAGTGATGGAGATTGTTTATTTCATTGAATTCACAACGAATGGTTGGTAACATTGACAAAAACGAATCTCTCTTCTCTCTCTCTCTCTCTCTCTCTCTCTCTCTCTCTCTCTCTCTCTCTCTCTCTCTCTCTCTCTCTCTCTCTCTCTAAATTGCATGCGTTGTTAATGTGCCATAATGCTTGGAGTGGCTATTATTTGTTTATTAATAAGAAAATTTAACTAATGCAAGTGAATCTCACAAGAACACAATTGGTACAGCATTCTTTCAATTCATTAAGTTCAAAGCTGGTCTGGTCATGCAGAACAATACTTTTATTTCATTAGGATGACGTTTCAAAATGTCTGTTGGTAGTTTAAAAATTAAAAGTTGTCTGTTTATAAAATTGTCACGTCTTTCCGAAATAAAAGTTCATTCAAACATTTTGTTAGCAAATATCAAATCAGTTTAGTAGCACTCTGTATTAAATTTATTCACGGGAATCGCTTTATGAAATTCTCTCTCACTTAACAAGTGAATACATTAGCACCGCGTTACGACCACCCACTTTATTCCACTAAGGATCATCTAATCTACCCTTCTATACCCTAACTTAGTTTTGAATATCTCGAACACACAATACCTACTAAACTAAGATGTCTGAATCTCCCTTCGCTAACTTGGACTGCTTACATTTATTCAACCTACAATTACAAATAATTTTCTATAAATAAAACTACATATACTTTAAGCCAGACTTCCCTATCCTCGAATCTGTGCTGTTAATATACGGAACGTTTGAACCAATCCCGGTGGCATTTGTTGGAAGTTTTCATTAAAAAAGTCCTTTCTCAAAATATGCAAATTTAATAGCACTTCTCAAATTGGTCCTAATCGGTCTAGTCAACAACACAAAGGATGTCATTGCCAAAAGTAAACGCTCGAAACAAATTAACGTAATGACTCTGTTAATGATTGAGTGGAAGTTTAACAGACTCTCTTTTACAATATCACTCCTTCTAAGGCTCTATAGTCTACAATCAATCCGTTTCTTTTTTAGACTTAATTAAGAGAAACAAAACTTTTTGTTGTGGTATATTTACCTTGCCTTTATAGGTATTGCAATTTGGGGTTTATTGTGTCCTTGACAAACGCAATCAATATTGAAAGATAGTCGATTAAAAAAGTTTGTGAATTCATTATTAACCCGTTTTAAGTATTTGAGTCAAGTTCTCCTGTCACAAGTGCAGACGAATATCCCTTTGCAATTTAATTACCGCTGAAGGAGCATTATTCTAAAATTCATGGCCGTCTAAAGGTAATTATTTGAACGAAGTGCTTGATACTTTGAAAATGTACAAAACGATTGTCAATTATGGACTGTGGAGGTGTATATTGATGGTGGTATTCCTTATATAATTTTTACAGGGAGTCGTAGTCCTTGCAGTTAAATTAAATTTCTCTAGGTAAAGACAAATGTATATGTTAAAGGTCGGTAGTCTCATACTCATACACAATCATGTGTGTCCTTATGACAGTTTCCCCGAAATATCTTGGCATTAACTATATGAGTGAGAGGTATAGGGCAATAAGCTACGCCTCCGTCATCGGAGTCCCATATTGCACACACATATAAGGCATTTTTTTTTCTCTCAAATATTCACTTACCATAAAAAGAAATTGTTAAGTCCTCGGCTTTACATGGACTCACTTGGAATTTTCCCAAACCTCCGGGGCCCGGGCGTACACGTAAGTATGTGATGAGAGCTCGTATCTCTTTAGCTTGGGCTTCCGTATAAACGACTGGCATTGGCTTGATGAAAATCGTATGATGGAACTGATACATCCTTCACCACCACTTGTCTGGCCATTCATTGAAATGATGGAGCACATACAAACTTTGCGGTGTTTGACAATATTGTTTATCTTTATAGTATAGTATATTCGAGTTCGATAAATTTATTGCCTGAGATAATGAGAACTTAATGAAGCGAATCATTTATTTGTTTTACCCCTGTGGCTTTTTTTAATGCGACTCAGCTACATACTTTGTTTGTTTTAAGGAACCTTCCGATGATATTATTCTTATTTATTTACATACTCGTTGGGAATTCGTCCTGAAGGCCTATATATGCAATATGAATTCATTGTCATACATAACCATAAGTATAATTACCAAAAAGGCAAAGTAGTTGTGTGGAGAAGTCTTGTTTATTTTAAGGCATGGCCCGAAGATGAATATGTAATACAAAGTGGTGTTTGATATTCTTATTGGGGATGTACAAAGCAAATCATGGCCTGGGGACTGAAGTGTACGTCCACTTTCAATTGTTTGCGACTACTGAAATAGTTTTCTTTTGCCATATCACATACCAAATGTAAGTACCGGAAGAATAGGTTTTGGAAAAAAAAGGTCGAATGTTATTTGACAGAACCCTAAGGCTGTTTTTTTTACCGTGGCAACATTTTAAACTGAAATAAGTCGCGAATCATAATAACGGATTGAGAGGATAACAATCAGTGCCGGTGTAATGGAACACAATTGGAACGTTATCGGTCGAATAATGGATTAAATCTGAAGAAAGCCAATGACGAGTTCGAAGTTCAACCGATTGTCATTCGAAAGACACCAAAGTTTCTCACACGGGAACGTCACATGGCGATTCAAAGGAAGAAGTCAACAAATACACTGCGGTGCATGTGTTGGCCAAAGTCATGCTGTGATCGCAAGTGTTAGAGTGCGAATGAAAAAACGTGTCAATCATACAAGTGCCCGCGCGAAGCGCATGCCATTTACCAGGAACAGGTCACATCGGTTCGCAAACGCCTCGGCTTCAAGAGTTTCGCCAACACACTGGGAATCAGATCCACGACAATTGGGTTATACCAGGGTGCCACCAGGTATAATGACATCGTCAAAGGCTACTTTGATAAGATCCCTCAGGAGAAAGTTCCCAAACTCAGTTCAAATGGTAATATGTAAGAACCTTGAATATTTACGTCTCTGTAATTATTCAATCAGCTTATTTACGGGCTTAGTTTGTCCATTTGCATTGGCGCTATTCTACATTACCCGGGGCCCAGAGCTTAGCTTTAATGAGGGCCGAGGCCTGTGCTAATGTCTCTATTACATACATACATACATACAGAAGTTGCAAATCATAATAACTCATGACAGTAAGAGATCATTTAAAGGCATTATTATTTCGAAACTTCTTCGAGGTATCTTCTTCTACTAGTCCGGACATATGTCTGCCTAGTGGCGCGCAGAAGTGAAGCGGACCATGGCTTCAATCAACAGGCCCTTCCAGTCAGCTCGGTCCCTAGCTAGCTGCTTCCAATTACGCACAACAAGTTGGTCTAGGTCGCTCTCCAATTGTGCGCCCCTTCTCGAGTTGGGGTCTTCCTTTACCATGGTGTACTCAACGACTCGTCGAACAGGTGCGTTGTTGTCCATACGCTCCTCGTGACTCAGCCAACTCAGTCGCTGTATTTTGAGCTTTTTTACTAGGTTATAATAGCCCTTAAATTTCATCGTTGAATCTCCTCCTCCACACTCCGTCAAAACAAACTGGACCAAAAATCACCCGACGAATCTTTCTCTCAAAGCGTGCCAAAATGTTCTCATCAGCTTTCGATAAGGTTCATTCTTCTGCAACATACAACAAGACAGGGATGATTAAGGCCTCGTACAATATTTACTTGGTTCTGTGAGAGAGGGCTTTACTTCTTAGCCCGAAAAAACAGCAATGTGTAAGAGTGGTTCTTCGCTTAATTTCTACACCGATGTCATTTTGCGAGGTAATTGTAGAGCCTAGGTAGACAAAATCTTTAACTACTTCGAAGTTATATCTTGTCCATTGTGATATTTTACCCGAGTCGCCGATGTTGAGAATCCTTTCTTGATAACAGCATATATACGTGCTCTTACTTTTTCTTTTTGAGAAGCCGATGTTGCTCCCTGTTTTTTGCCCGTGCGCAACTAGAGTCTGTTAACCCAAATATCAGGCTTACCCAGGACTGTAGCGCAAACTATAAGGCGTAAGGTCGCAGTGAAAAACACGTTACATCGGCTTAACCTTTTACAACTGTGCTTGATACTTAGGTTGAACCTAACGAAACTTAAGCTACGATAACACGGCCATTTTTTCGAGTCATTTAAATGGCGCTCTGACGTAAAAATCACATCACAAAGCAGTCATTGAAATCTCGCTCTGTGTGATCGCCATTTTTGACAGAGTCATTTAAATGGCTGGGAAAATGGCGCACCAAATGACATGAATTAAGTACCATTTAAATGGCAAGTCATTGCCGTGTGATCGCCATTTTTTCGCTCGTCATTTAAATGACATCCCAATGGAAGATTGTAAATGACTCGCAGTGTCCGTCATTTGATTTTGGGACACAAATGACGATGATAGTCATTTCGTGTGATCGCCATTTTTTCAATGACGAATCGTAGCTTAAATGTTGCTCTAATGCGACATTTTTTCCTGACGTTACAGCGCCATTTAAATGACTCAAAAAATGGCCGTAGCTTTAGAGAAACCTAACAAAGGCCCTTGCCGTTGGAATGAACTTTCCGTTAATATGGTAATGAGCAAATTTGACCTTTTATAGACCGCTAAATGACTAACGACAATATGTCAAATTAGATTTCTAAAAATTTGTGGTCGATGTCTGAAGTTTTACGTACCATCGGCATTGATATAGAAGGTAACTGTGCTTTGAAATACCATGTTCCTGGAAATCAGAACAGAAATTAATTACACGCCTACACTACCAGCACTTATGACACCTCAATTATTGCGGTAATTGCTCTTAAATTGTACAACTTACCCGAAATCATTAGCTCACACTTGATAGTAATATGAGATAACTATTACTATCCAGACCTCTGCTAAGTTTTCCACTTATATAACCCCAAAAAAGGTCCACTTAATCCAACAGGCGCTCTGCAATCACCATTAAGCCGCTTATTTCAAATATTTCATCCACTACAGCTAACGACCATAATAATTTATGCCATCAATGGCATTTGGATAAAATGTTTATCGCACTTGCCCAAGCATAAAAGAGGTGACATTTCACCAAAGTGCTTATTTGCCCTTCGCCCATCACCGCTTTATTTCGCTGATGCAGAATAATTACAGACATAATGTATACAACTCAATGCCTGTTTCTAAACACATCCCAGAGGTGAGATTCAGGTGATAAATGCATGGAACATGGATCTTTGGTCTAGTAGCGCATGCCCGATTTTTGCCTCCCCAAACCGCTTTAGATGGCACCAAACGAAGGCATTTGATACTTAGTGCGGGAAACATTGTGATAAATTCTTGGAATGGGAACGCCTTGATTAGCGACACCAAAGTATTTAATTATCTACACAAGGAATTACGTCATACACTGCACCATGAACATGAACATGAACGTATATGCCATTAAAACGCGTTCTACTGTTGAGTTGAGGGCCTCCGCACTCATTGTCATTGTCACATACCGCACTTCAATTGTCATTCCTGACAGATTCTTGGGATTTAATTTTTCTCAAGCACATATTCACATACTGCCAGACTGACTGAATTGTTACAATAAGTTTAGTGTCTCCGACCGAAGAGAGGTTTATCCCTCTACCGCGTCCTACTCATTCCCATAATGGGTTATGGGTGGCTTTTTCAGCGAAAAAGTCCTTTTGTCGTTTTAGATTAGATACATATACAGAGAGTGTGTCACATCTAAGGATAGGGACATTTTCTCCATCATAAGGATCAGATTTCATGTAGCAGAGATTTTTTTTTCGAGGGAATTTCGTTTCACATTTAAATGGACGTATCTAATACCATTTGTGCTAATGTAAACGCTGACTTCAGCTAGTGAAAGGGTTACTGCGCCAGGATGCGTTTAAAAGGATTAAACTTTTAGGAATGAGTTTCTTTGGCTATGCGAAACATGGGGTTGGTATGTATTACATATATTCGGTTTTATGGAGGGAAATGTATACTTTGAGGTTAGGAGAGCACATTAGAAATAAAACCGAGGATTTCCCATGATTTTTTACTAACTTAAATGGCGTGATATTATTTGAAATTGTTGCTTTTAATTTTAATTAAAAAAAATTGTTTTATAGAAATTTCTTTAATTTAGAGTCGGGGCAGCGAGGAAGGTGAAAGACTTGAAGAGAATACGGTTATTGACGAAAAGAAAAACACGCTTAAAAAATATACATGCCTAGATGGGTCTCAGATGGGTATGACAGAGTAGGAGCCGGTATTTTCTATCTTCCATTCTCCCTAAAAAACTCTTTTAGACAACCATTACCTACAAATAAATGAAGTAGTTTTCAGACAGAGGTTATTCCTATTCGCGAAGCCGCTGAAGCAGAACTACTGAAGGTAAGTTCGATATCGACTTTTGACATTCATAGTCATCTACACCGACAGTCATTAAACCACTGGATCCACCAATAGTAAGATCTACATAAATGGGTCATATACTGTCGTAAATCTTTGAATGGGGATCTCGGATAGGTGCGCACGTCAAAGCTGTTCTGTGTCCCTAGTCATAGAGATCAGTTTAGGTAACTGCAAAGCAGACAGAAACGGCACGAAAACGGAAGTTTCTACTGATAAATGGGAGCTGCATGTTCCAATTGAAACGGCAAGATACAACATCTCCACAATATCGCACCTAGGTACTCCTGTCGTAGTCTAGTCTAGGCCACTATGTACTAGAAAGGCATGCGGCAATGGCTGGAGTCACCGCTAACGATTTTTGTCGGAGTTTCACGGATGAGGAGCAGGAGGAGGAGGAAACAACTTACTATATAACTGGCCGGTGCTATTCTCGATTAGTGATTTAGAAAGCTAACTAGGAGAGTATATTTCTTCGGGGAATTTGCAAAATACGGAAATGTGCACAATCTTAAAAATGGTTCCATGAGTAACGGAAATAACCGACTCTACTCGTGGTATCGCAATGAACCTATAAATTGTTCTAAGTGAATTTCTTCGGGATAGTTTTGCCACCTAGCCTAGCCTTAGCCTAACCTATTAGTATCGCCCTATGTAAATCTGACTTTAGAGAACATAATTATGGTCTTAACTAAAGGGTGGTTAAATTCTAAGGGCCGATGTTGAATGTGAACCACACCTAAACGTCAAGTTTTTGTCTGCATTTCATTTGACATTTCTCAATTTCAGACTAACTCAATTTGAACCATGAAAAGATACACAATCGAGCAACACGTTAAAGTTATTCAGGCTTATTATGAAAATGGGCGTTCAAATCAAAATGCATATCGTGCACCTCGTGATTTTTAAGGCCAATTTAATCGTCCAAATGTGCGTACAATCGGAAAAATCGTGCAAAAATTTTAGCAAACCGGGTCTGTAGGAGATGTGAAAACACCAGTGCATGCTCGATTTGACACCGTTGGACTTCTTTCTTTGGGGTTATTTGAAAGAAAAGGTGTACGTCGATAAGCCAGCAACAATTCGAAAGCTAAAGAATGAGATAATTCGGCACATTAACGGCATAGAACCTCAATTATTATGCCTCAGCGTCATGGAAAATTTGGACCATCGGATGGAGGTGTGCCGCCGAGGTCGCGGCGGCTATTTGGCCGATATTTTGTTCCATACATAATTGAACCATACCAATATTATCATAATAAAAGGAAATGACAATAATTTCCTAAATAATTGGTGTTTTATTCAAAATCAACATCGGCCCTTAAAACTTAACCACCTTTTTCATATAAAATATAAATAAAGACAGTTTGAGAACCATAGGTATACTTAAACTTAATCTTAAAATGTTGCTTTTGAATTATAAATTTTGTGTGTCAAAAAAATAAGCAATATTGATCTCTACATTTTCTGAAAAACAGATTTACTAATTTTTCCGTACGTAAAACTTTTCCTGTTCAACTTCTCAGTCAATTTCACAACATTTTCCCCTGGATTCCTATAATATTCCATGGTTAAATGTTTCAGTTTTTTTATGTTTGGTGTTTTTGCGGATGCATTTTACAGATAGCTATAACTAGGGCCTTAGCATCGGCAAGAATTTCTGGCTTAAAACGGCTCATCCAGTTTTTTTTATGATTCCAAGAATGAGTAGGTCATATACTAGTGTTTGATAACTTTTGAAATCAGAGTGTAATCTGGTCAAATTATAGAGACAAATTATAGAGACCTTAACCTGATGTACTTAATTTACTATAATATTTATTATCCTGAGTCTCCAAAACTTCCTGACACATGTATTAAATCTTTTTTAGGTTATATTTCCCTTAAAGTTTATTATCTGTTACCCTTTTCCCTTCTTTAGTTATTTGAACAATCTAAGGCACTTTGGCCGCAATACGACCGTAAAAGATCTAGGGAAATCCTCAAACTAGGCAGGGAACAGCTCAGGACACTGATCGGCATATTATCAGGGCACTGTCTTCTTAGAAAACATGCAAGAAGACTAGGGCTAGCAGACTCGGACACTTGCAGATTCTGCAATGACCTGCAAGCCGAAGAGGACATAACACATATACTGTGCGAATGTGAGGCAATATGTCGCAGTAGAAGGAAATTTTTGGGCAGGTACTTCTTCCAACATTTAGGGGAGATAGCCCTAGTTGGTATTGTAACTTCAAGGGGCTACTTGGTTTTTGCAGGGAAATTGGGGTTTTCTCAAGGGCAAGTGTTTAGGTGTTTTTCCATTGTAGGTCACTGCAATTGGTTTCCCCCTAGGGATCGCGATGAGCCCTTATGGTGCCTAGTGCCGTATGAGTCATCTCATACCCCTTTTTAACCTAACCTAACACCGCGTCTCCACGAGCAATATTTCATAGCTTGCCATCTGTCATTTCTGATAGAAAGAAATAACGATAGTATGCAATAAAATGTAGGGTGGGCATTTCATATCATACTATTTCCATAGCCATCACACGAAAACACATGCGTCACAACAAAAAAGTGCACCCCATAGCATACTATCGATAGCAAGCTATGAGCTGAGCAATAGATGGAATACCATTTTTCATAGAATACTATTTGTGGTCTCCACGAGCAATTTTCATAGCATACTAAATGGCAAGCTATGAAATATTGCTCGTGGAGACACGGTGTAACCTAACCTAGTTATTTGAACTAAATTTTTCGCTTAATGTCGCAGCATGGTACAGTCATAGACTATATAAGTTATAACTTTTTTGAAGGCGGTTCCAATGACTCTTGTATTGCTATATAAGATGACTTTTTCGACATATTTTTCCGTCTTTGTTCATACATATTTTATTATTATGTCGTAGATATCCTGTTAGCTGTAAACGTGTCAACTCCAAAAGAACGTGCATTGTTCCGGATACGGATGTACCTATACCTGAGCATTTCTTCGGTGATGCATAGGGTCTTTGTACTTTATTAAAAATAATTATTTTTTCCTTGCCCACAAAGGCTCTTAGATATCATGAGAGCCCAGGCGCCCTTCTTTCTTTCTAAAAAAAAAATCATAATTTCCACTGCTGGGAGCCATAGCGATAGCACTTAGATCATCACAACGGATCTGTATAATGATCTAGTTATGCTGATTGCAGAAATATCTCGTGCCTTTAACACATTAAGGACACGATGGGTTTTAACAATCTTTGGATTGCTACATTTCCTATAACAATACTCCATTCTCATTGGGTTTAATTAATATTCCAATCTACACTATCGCTGTTAAGGAAAAATATTTTCAAAGCTCTCGTACATTGAAGCATTCGTTAGTCCAAAATTGAAGGTCTAGTTCCAGTATACTAGTGGGAATAATAGTACCAATCAAAACACTTACATGTACCAGCTATACCTAATATAAAATACTCTAAGAAAAATGACCTAGAAAATCCGTTTGAAGGTGCAATTTACTACCATGCGTCGTAAATACGACTCCAGCCGAACATCAACCATCCATACATAACCCACAAGCGAGATGAATACAAAAACTAGCCCCAGCACGTGAATTAATGTTCACCCTCTATACACACTCAACCTTACGATGCAGAGAGAATAAAACTCTTCACACCCCTTAATACTTTTGCCTGTGTAATAAAAGTTCCTTTCGCGAATTAGAAAGGATATGCATGCATACTCGTATATAGTAAACAACAAAAAGAAACCCAAACAAACAAGAACTCTTGCACGGGTATCTTTATATAAATATTCTTAAGGATGCTTATGGAACCTGTGTCTACAATTCTTCTCCTCCTTCTCTATGATCCTTGAAATTTCTGCACAACAGTTTATATTATTTAAGAGAACAAACTCATCGTAGTCATATAATACAAAAATTGTGATGAGGGTGCCCAACAATGGCAACCAAACATAACAATTTATACATTAGACAGGATGTGCTACAAACAGGAAGGAAATTCTTTTTATATAGTGCAGTGTAGCTTTAAAATTCTGTCAAAATAATATAATTTGCAGTTGTGTCGAAATATCCATTTAAAGTGACTTTATACTGTTGTCTTGATGTGTGGTCTGGTCGTGTTTTTTTTATGACAAGGGTTAAGCTTCTGATATGAAACATAATCCTTTTATTTTTCTTCTCTGACAATATAATGAATAATATATTTGTAGGGAGTAAAGATTTGTTTCATCTACCCTTTTCTGGACATATGCGATGTTTATTTACACACTCTGTCGCGTTTAAATTGTGACGAAAGTTTCAAAAGACGCCCATCTAAGAAGGAGATACAATATTCTAGGAATTCTTTGTCGCTTGAGGGAAAATCTGTTATGTGTGTATAATTTGAGAAGGATCTGCACTGCATTAGTTGAGTCTTGAGTATGTCAGTGCAGACATAAAGATTAAAGGGGCCTCACTTACTGAGAAAGGGATGCCTAAATATAAGTACATATTAGGGAAAATCGACAGAGGCCCTAGGTGTCCTACAGGGATGCGAATATTAAAATAAATACCAATTCCAACTAGGAATAGTAGAAACACCATTTAAAAATGAAAAAATAAAATATCAACAAGGTTCCACCGAGATTTGAACTCGGATCGCTGGATTCAGAGTCCAGAGTGCTAACCATTACACCATGGAACCATCTGATTACGTGCGGGCAAAGTACATATTTCAAAAATGTTCATTGATATTTTTCTTCTTTGAGTGCAAATTGATTCTTGAGCTTTATTTTTTGTTTCATTGAGTGAGATCAATGTTTTGAGTGCTTAAACGATGATGATTGATTTTGTTGGCATCTGTATGCAACATGCAAACAAGTTTTAATTTAAGTTCTTCAATTTTGTAAAATTGAATGAAATGTAAGTGGAATTCACACACCACGTTGACAAAGTTTTGTAACGTGAATTTCCATGGAAGTAGTACCTGTAACTAAACTACATAAAGCTACTATTACACGTCCATTTTTTTTGAGTCATTTAAATGGCGCTGTAACGTCTGGAAAAAATGTCGAATTAGAGCGACATTTAAGCTACGATTCGTCATTGAAAAAATGGCGATCACACGAAATGACTATCATCGTCATTTGTGTCCTAAAATCAAATGACGGACACTGCGAGTCATTTAGAATTTTCCGTTGGGATGGGTCATTGAAGAGCGATCACACGGCCATTTTTTTCCGCCATTTAAATAGTACACAATTCATGCCATTTGGTGCGCCATTTTCCTAGTCATTTAAATCAAATGACGCTGCCAAAAATGGCGATCATACAGAGCGACATTTAAATGACTGCTTTGTAACGGGATTTTTACGTCAGAGCGTCATTTAAATGACTCGAAAAAATGGCCGTTTAATCGTAGCTTAACTAACGATAATGTTCGTAAAATTGTACTTGTAAGCTGACAGTGACAGTAAAACACCTCTCCAAAATGTGACAAGTGTTTTAAAGAAGATAACGGCATCCAATATACAAAGAAAATAAGCGAGAGCAAGGGCTTACATTATAATAAACGCATAAACTGTTAAATTGCAATAAATTGATTCGCTGATTTATGTATGTTGCTCAAGTAGACCCTTAATAGCTCTCGATTCTACGCCATCGACTTTAAATCATTAAGAACAATCAATCCAATATATAGGCAAGATTATAAACTTGATCTAACCACCACATCCTGGGTCTACCTAGACGACGCGACGCCGACTCACGCCTGCTTGATAGTATGGATTCCATAGCACGTCTTGGGATCCTAGTGGGGGACATGCGTTCAACATTACCAAACCACCAAAGTATGGACTGCTCCTTCCGAAGAAGTTGAGTTCCTCACGTAGGTACTCTGGTGTTTCGATTCGAATACGATACCTACGGGTCACACCAGCAATACAAAGGAGGAAACTCATTTCGGCAGCTTGTATCTGTGTATTTTTCCATTGGCAACTGCTTGCTGCCTCATTTCGACGTCTACTGATATTACGTACCTAACCTAACTGGCTTTAACTATATTTTAAAAAATTCTGGATTCATTTTAAAGTTTTCGAATGTGGTGTCACTACACTATTAAGCTCATCGAAGAAAAATATGCGCCAAAATGTAACAAAGTTCGGGATACGTTCATCTTTCAGAAGGCGTCCGCCCAGTAGTGCTGGGTGTGATTGTGAGGACACAAAGACGTCGAAATTAGACGGTACGCTGAAACCAATTTAAACAAGGCCTTTGATCTTCGTTGTCCACCTATATGTGCTTCAATGCAAAGACACACTTCTAAAAAGCAGCTGAAAAATGGAGTAAAGGAGATACCCAATGATATAGGTCAACGTATGTGTATAAAGGCCGTAATACACGGCATGTAGAAAGCCATATACATAGACATACGTCATTTTTAAGTTAGCAAACGGTCCCAATGGCTACATGCCGCTTACTATACTTTCTGTGTAACCCTCGCACTCACTCATACGTATATGCGTGCGATATGTGGAACCCCCTGTTGACGTCAGAGCTACATATACGTAGGTATGTGGCTTCCTACATGCCGTGTACTACGGCATTTAGGCTTGACCTAAATCTAGATTTGCAAAAATTTGTCTAGAAAAGAATTGTTTAGCCCAATAGAAAACGCCACATCGGATAATTTGTTTCTAAATTTACGGCAAAAGTCAAAAAGACACGGGTAGGCGTGAGAACTTGATGTCCATTGTTATTAGGGCTGTGATTTCAAAGGAATAAAATAATAAGCAAATTGTGGGTTTGTGGAGTTTGGCGTCTGTCTTTCCACAGGTCATTGCGCTTGAAACCCTTATCAATTCTCAAAATGATGATAATGGGTAAGGGATTTACAAGTTTAAAAATATGTATAGTCTTTAATGATGTAATAAAGTAAAGCAAAAATATGAGTAAAAGGAAAGGTTCCACCGAGATTTGAACTCGGATCGCTGGATTCAGAGTCCAGAGTGCTAACCATTACACCATGGAACCAGTTGAAGCTATTTCACTAACAGCAGGATTTGCATTGGGACAATGCACTATGCGCATATTCCTAAAAGTACTATGCAATATAAAGGACATTTTTGTTTTCAACCCTGAATACCCGGAGTGCATTCAACTACATGTTGTATTTTGTAGGTACATATCTTTCAACTGTTGACAATTTAGGTACCTACCTGCATTTTCACTTTAATAACTTTTTGGCGTAAGCAGTTCAGGCCAAAGTGTCATAGTTCATAGTGAACCAGAATTATGGTTTCCTAGACCCATATCAAGCGTTTAATAATCACCCCTATTCCCGTTGGCGTTTGTCGTAAACGACTCAAATTTCACTTCGTTTTTTAGTCGGTGTTCTTAACATTTTTAATACAAATGAATTGAAATGATGGTGAACACATAGAAAAGGAAATAAAATTGTTACCAAAAGTTAAAAAAAAAATCTGAACATCGTTTTATAACGACACAAAACATGAGTCGTATACGACAAACGCCAACGGGAATAGGGGTGAATTTGTTATCAGACGGGGAATGGAATGCAGATAGAAGTGGTTATTTTTGCATGGAGGATTCCTGTTCTTTTCCGGCTATAATCCACTTACAACAAAAATTGGTTACAGAGGGCAGAAAACTCCGCTCTCCCTTCAAATAGCCGACTCGATAAAGAATTATATTCCTTTTATGTTCTTCCACGTTGCAGAGAACTATGTACGAACTTTATCTATCATATTTATATACCTACCAGCGCTAAAGGAGCTATATATTGGCAGTTTCACACAAGGGGTATACCAAGAACATGATGAGAAGTGCATATATGTATACTTACATATAGATCGACTGACTTCCCCAAGCCAATGTGCAAAATTAAGCTGTAGCTCTAGCGATAACTGCAAGAGTTATAGCATAACAAGCAGTAACAAAATGCATTTCAATTGCTATAAGAACTTGCTGAAAATTGATGACAAAAGTAGACTATGGCCCCCCTTATTGTGATTGTCGATCAGCGATCTTCACGACAATTGTCGACTGCGTCGATTGATTTTAGCTATTCGTACGCACAATATTTTTTTACTTCCAAGAGAAAGCATCGAACAGACATTTGTAATCGACAACAAGCGACTGTCAAATCGACAAATATCGATCGCAATCGACAATCACAGTTCTCGATCGATCGACAGTTGCCGATCAACGATTTACTATCGACACTCACAATAGGGGCCTTACAGCTAGGTTCCAGAAATCGAGTGAAATCGAAATTGCAAATCGAGTGAATTCGTTTTCAATGTTCTGCATTTCGAGCGATTCGGAAACTCCAAAATTTGTTCGCAATCACAATTTCATTTTGTCTCAATTCCGAAAATTTAAAAATCGAAATCGAATACAGTGAAATTTAGAACACAAAAATTCATTTCCGATTTGATTTTGAGTGAAAGTGAAATGTGGAACCTAGCAGTTAATCTAGTCTGAATAAAGGAACAGTTTCAAATTCTTACAATTTGTATCTCAAATTTATTTCGAAAAAATTACTAAAACCAACACAGACCTATACAAAACGGATTTTGGTGACCCCGAATCTCCTCTAAGACCGTCTATTGTGACGCCTGCTACGGCTGCGCCTGCGACTGCGGCTTCTGCTTTTGTGGGAACCACTTCTACTCATCTGAAAAGAAGTACAAAATGTTGCATTGACCACCGGTTTTATACAAAGCTATCCTACGCGCTTATGGCTCCTCTTTCTTCCCATTCGACTTCTAGACGAATGTGTTTTATCAGTCTCCGTCGACCCAAGTACATCTTCGGTCTTTAGTAAGGATGGCATTCGTATTGTATCACCTTGGATAGTTAGAATACCCAAATTCTTGCCCACATCTAGGGTCGTTTCCATTTCTTTTTTCAAATTACGAACCTTTATGCCCTCTCTCTTGAGGTTTTCCTTTATAGTCTTTAGTACATTCTCCTGGGTTTCCGCTTTAACGATATTCAAATTTGCTTAAAAACTGCAAACTTATTTGGAAAATAACTTACAAAACAACGGTTGTGTACTAAGGATATCTAGAACATATGGGAACAGCAAATTTGGCTCATAACCCATCTTGATTTTTAAAATATACGAAATATTTCGGAATTGCCTAAAAAATTTAAAGCTTACGTATCAAATAATTTTCTAAATGAAATAGAATTGACTGATATATCGAGGAAAACTCTATCCCTAAGCTAATTTCGAAAAGATTTACAAAGTCAGAAACTCAAAGTGGTAGTCACGCTATATTGGGGCGATTCGAATGATAGGGACGAAAAGCTTTTCACTATTTTACGCGGAGAATGGTACAATCGCGGCATCAACCAAGTGGGTTTGGCTTTTCGTCTTAGGTAATGAAATGACTAACTATAGCAAGAAGTAGGTTTCTATTTTCTGCACCTCAATATTTAAAAACAAATCGTCAACAAAATTGACCACATTGCGCTATAGTTTAGGATGACCAAAACCAAAAAGCCCCTCCAGTGTGGTTCGCCAACTGCCTCCAGTTGCATTCTTCCAATTGGTTAAGATTTCTTCCTACTTTCCATCTTTTGCTGTTAGAATCGAATACTCTGCAGGTCTCTCTTCATGTCTTATCTACATAAAATCCTATCCACGCTGTAGAGCTTACATAATTCGTCAATGAATAATCACCTCCAAAGCCCATCCCTGAAAGCGGATCCAATGGTGCCTTTCAGGAATCAGGCATGTCGAACAAATCACATGGAATTGCCATATTTTTTTTGTGGAAATGACTCACAGGCCTGCTTTTTATTGCACAATTTTTGATATGATACCTACCCCTACCAGTATGTTGATTTTTGTTGTCAATCGTTGGTATACTCCAAAAATAAAACACGTCTGCTGATTAATAACATTTGATTAATATATTTGAATGCTGGCGCACCACTTGCTTGTGGTTGCAAAAGCAAAAATTATAAACGCTTCAAGCGACATACGGGTTAAATAGATAAGTAAACACTAAACTATACTGCAATCCGGCAAAATGCTTAATTTTAATTGAGAGCAGTAGATGTAAGGACTGCAACGCCTCGCTCATAGAAACTATGCTGATCCTGTCCAGCGGCTACTGCCAAGTCAACGGTGAACAACAATTCTGTACGTGTCGAGTTCAAGTACACCGGCAAAGTGAGTTTGCTGATGCGTACATCGCTGCTAGCCTTCACCCACTTTAAGATTGTCAGTGACAGATCCATCATAATAGTGGAAGCCAACAAGAGTTCATTGTTCTTGCATTGAGCTCCTTGTAGTTTCAATCCGGTTACGCCGAAACTGCTGTCCTTCTGGTTCGAATTGGATCCAGCCTCGGTGATGGTTACTTCCAAGGCGAGTTCTTCCAACGACCAGCTGTTGGCTTGTGCCACACATTGCCTTGTGGCGGTGATGTATGCCTCGGGGTTCAAAAGACCACCCAGCCATACAGGGAAGCCCTAGAAGATTTTAGAAAATAAGTCCCAAAGTCACAGATATAGAGAGTCGGCAATACTTACTTGCAATTCCTTGGCACCAGCTTGAGAGACCAATTGCGATACCTTTTGCAGCTGTTGAACGCGGTTGCTGAAATCGGTAATCCATTGAATGACGGTGCACCCAGCTGGGACCGTGTAACGCCTCCAACCTTTGGGGATTATTCCTCGTACTAGTTCGGACAGCATCGAACGGTGATGATTTGTCTGCTTCTTCTCTCCCTGGCAAATCAGCACAACGTCCTGCAGATCCGAGATGACCGTCTGTAGAAGCTTAGCTCCTGAAGTGACCTCCCTCTCAAAGTATCTGTAGAGTGGATCCTTTATGTTCTCCACAGTGCGCTTGAGCACGTGCAAGTTCTTCGGCAGCAACTCCAACCAAGCCGTAGCACTCTTGTGCAGTGTTTTCATCCATGATGGCCTGCCATCTTCATTGCGTGTCTGGGCAGCTTCTTGGTTTTCATCGACGCTGTAGGCCAACTCATCATCATCCTCCAACTGTTGCATTTTCAAGAGCTTGCTGACCAAGTCTGTTCCGCGAGTTGTTAGCAATACCTTTTCGGCATTGTTGGGCAATCCCAACCACGATGGTGTCTGACGATCAGCCAAGTTTTCGATCCACTTAAGGAAGTGATCACGACGTGTGCCATCAGGCATGGTAATGTGCCTCTGTCCAGCAGCCCCGCCGTCAACATTCGCCACCAGAGCAAAGTCCGCCTCAAAGCTGCGAGCGGTGAACAACTTGGACAAGAACGATGCCAACAGACGCTGATCAAAGTCGTTATCAATCTTGCCACCGTAGATACTCTGCGATAGAAGAGTAACCAATGCGTCCCATGGAACCTTTTCTGGGGGTAAATTGGTTCGTCCCATTGCGGTGGTATCAATCCATGTGTCGAGTGTGTCACAAGCCACACGCAAGTCGGACTCATTGAATTCGTATTTCTTCGCCCAACCGAGCGGAACATAGCGCAAGCGTTCCTGAACAATAGCGTGGAACCATGCCAACAGGAAGTACAATCGAGCACGTTCACTGGGTGCCTTCATCATCCTTGTAGCCGGAACAGCGGAGAAAGTTCTCAGAAGATTGGCGCGAATACCTGGTGGTGGCTCAAATACAAAGATGCGTCCTGCTCGCAATAAATTAACTGGAACTCTTGGATTGATCTCCATGGTCAAGAACAGCCTGAAGCCAGAGTGTGGTTGCAACGAGTGCAACTTCTTCTCCAACTGCACCAACCATTGCGGAGCCAGGTGGACGTTCTTCAACAGCACCCACCTACCGCTCTTGCATGCCATGTTGATGGCGCGTTCCGCCTGATTGAAACCTTCAGCGGAACCAATAGCAATGCTGGAGATCTTCTTATTCAGCTCAGCGGCCAAGTCGTCTACTCTGCCAGACGCATCGAAACCAGGAACAGAACAAAGCAATGCCGGCGTGTTACAATTCAATTGCTTCTCGACAACGTGACCAAAGTCCAATTCCTTTTCTGCTGATGACATGTAATCCTCTCCAAGGACGGTGTTGACGACATTGTGTCCAGCGGCGATTACACGATCGGGTCGGAAGGCCTGAATCAAAAGCAATTGATGGACCGACGAGGATACTGGCGAGAGAGCCTTTGATTCATCCCACAACTGTGGAACGCATTGTTCGGGCGAGCTCTGTTGCAACCAAGCGCCAATTTCCGGCATGGACTTCAACTTTTCGATGAGTTTCTTGAAGATTGGCAGACGAGTGGCCAAACGGTTAACACTCTCAATTTGTTCTGCTGACAAGCCGTCCACATGGCTGGGGTTCATTAGGAGTCCTTCTCTGCTTCGAAGGAAGAAATTGAATTCGGAATCAAGATTTGCCTCAGAAGTTCCCTTGAGGTGGATCTTGCACATCAACAGGGCGAATGTAAGTCGATCGGCGTGCAGCATACCACGAGCCACACGCTCATAGCACACTTGGAAGAGATCCTTAGTCACAATAGTCAAGCGCACAGTGTGATCGGTTTTGCCTTCCAGTTTCGAGTTGTTGTACAGCACAGTGCTAAAGATGTCGAGGAACATTTTCAACGAATACTGATACAAGAAGTGCACCTGGTTCAGGCTGTCCATGGTGAAGTAAATATTCGAGCAGGCCACCGACAATGGCAGATACTGCTGCGATACCGTTTCAATCTCCGCAATGACCTTATCCGTTTCGTCCACCTTTTGGTTGATGTCGTATGCTTCCTTCTTTAGCGTCTCCAGCGTGGTAATCACCGAGTCATCGTCCAAAATCTTACCCTTGGCGTCGTTCAGCGCCTGCAACAAGCTCTTCTCAAGTTGCCTCAACCTCAAACGGAACTCTCCTTGCAGTTTCAGCAGGTCTGAACGCTTCTCATCAATGTCGGGCCGTTCGGCCTTCAGCACTTGGTTGAGACATTGCGATTGCAGTGAACTCCTGGTCACGGTGAAGTTCACAAATGTCACACGCGAGCAGATGTCCGGTGGGAATTCCACAGTCGGGTCACGTGTTGACAGGAAAATAACAAACGATGGCGACAAATCAATGTCCTGATCGCCAAGAGTGATCAACACACGACCACCGGTCCTACGAAGTTCTCTGTTTAATACTGGGTTCAGAATAGGATCGTAATTCTCGACATCCTGTACGAGAAGTGGGTTGCCGAACCGCAATGCCGATTCAAGATTCTTGCGGAACGAGTCATCCAGGAAGGAGGTCTTGGTGATCTTCTTGCCGGCGTACTCGTTCAACAAGAATGTGGTCGCCTGACCCGATGGATCGATAATCAGTGGGTAACGGTTGAAACGCTTCAACATAATAGCGTTCTCTGTACATAGATCGTCACTGGGCAGAGCGTTAGCTTGCCAGCGGAGCCGTTCGTCTGGATTAGACAGATACTCCGTGCGTGCGATATCCGGACGGTATTGGATGTTCGCGGCTTGTAAGTGCTGACACCATGTGGTGAACAAGTTGAGACGGTAGTGCTGATCAAAGTAGCCACCTAGCAAATTACAGAAGTTGGAGTGAAAGCTCAAGAACTTACAAGAGTCAACTTACCGTAGGCAATAAATGCTGCCGAGAGGAGAACATCTCCAATGATTGTAGACATCTGGGATTTGAAAGTTTCGCTTGTACTCTCCCAACGTTCGCGTTCGATGTTCAAACTCTTCAACAAGGCAATGGAACGATCCACCTTAGCTTGGACGTTCTCCAAATCGGTCTTGATTGCCTGCGCTTGTGAAATAAGCTGAGCATACTCTTCCTTGTAGGCAGCAATGGACTGTTCCAATTGAGTAACAAGATCCTTTGTTTCCTTAGCGTGCTTCATGTTAAGAGCTGCCTGATCTTCGAGCGATTGCAATTCGTCGCGAAGGGGTTCTACACGTTTTAACATGTCAGCGTATTCAATCTAAGAGAGAAAGAGAGAAGATATGATTTGGCAAATGGTTGGAAAACAACGCATTTTAGGAGCAAGGTGGATAAATAAATAAGAAACCGCTTGAGACTTCTTCGGTCGATTAAAATAAAACTCGTTTGAAAACTGATGTTTAGGTAGTCGATGCCTTCTTGCTACTCTGACTGTAGATGGTAATGAGTTGCAGCTACCGGAAACAGGTATAGCTTAACATGACATGAATACACCGCAAAAAACAACAGTAGATGTATAATGAGAAAAGACTGCAGGGCAAAACCAGTGCAGTGAGAGAGTAGTATCAGACCAGAAGAAGAAAGGAAAGACGCCATATCCGGTCTTCTCCGCGATCGAATCAACATTCAGAGGGTTATTGCAACTGGCTGCTGTTTTTATTATTCAAGCGCAGGCTCTTGTAAACTGCAAAGGAATCTTAGCAGCTTTTTCAAAAGACGCTAAGCGGGCATCATATAATGTACATAGAAATAAATAAATAATACTCCGTAGAATCTTTGAACTATCAGGTTCGAGACGACAAGACCGAACCTCCACTTCAAATAACAAGCCATCGTTGTTCCCAGACCGTCACACCAGCTCCCAGAGCGGAACCAACCAGCTCCTCTGTCATAAAATCGAAGCTACGAACTTGCAAAGAAAAACCTTGTCATTCTTCACTGGATTTCATCCCACAGGGGGTTTGCTGGCACCGAAACCGCCGACTCACTGCCTAAAGTCGGCGCGACAATACCACTTACCGGACCCGAAACCTTCAGTGGTGTCAGTAAAAAAAAAAACATTTCAGGAACATCAAGAGCTTTTCTCAAACCGAATTTAATTAAGCCTGGCACTCGAGCTTAAAACATCTGGGCAGAACTGCACCAGACAATTGTTCCAAAAAATTCTACTCTCTCATTAATCTAGAGCTAGACAAAAATAACCTCAGAATCCTGACAGGTATAATGAGAGGTCATGGCCTTATGAAAAAACATCTTCCCCGAATTGGTGTCTCAGCGGACCCTACCCCTACATGTAGAGAAGAGCCTTGTCTCCGAAAGTAAAAATATACCTATAGGACCTCACCACGGAAGTCACAATAGGCTCCTGTTAAAGAGGCCGCAGTATCTCTAGTTTCTAGAAACAAGTAAAAAAGCGTGTTTCTGCTCTACCTGCGCACTTCCCTCATTATCATTACCTAATCAACAGTATTAACTAAATAAACCATCCTAGCGCAAGAGGAAATATTTTAATTCGCAGACACTGAAAAATGGCAACAACCATGTCGTCGCTTTTATTTATTGTATTAAAACTTACCTGAGCGATAGCCCATTTAACCATAGGACCGCAAGCCATACTGGCACGATTCACTTTCTCAAAGTTATAGTCTGGATTGCTCAAATACTTCGTCTTCATCTTTTCACGTACCTCATCGCTTGATAAAATTTAAAAAAAAAATACTATGATTAATAAAAAGTCCAATTTGTAAGAGTAAACAAAAAAAAAATATTCAAAACATCTTATGTAAAAAAAAAACAATCGAAAACGTGATGAAAACAAGCAAAAGCATTGATTAAGTTTAATTTCACTTATTACCGGTTTAAATTTAATTTTTATATATTTTTTTTTATAAAACACAAAAATTATTCAATTTAATTTGATATTTACAATTCCTTCACCAAAATAATTAATTTTGTTGTTTAAATAAATTCGAATTAGCAAAATAAATTACCAAATAATAATACAAAAATATTTATAGAAAAAAAATTATACGAATTAGGTGGTAAGTGTATTATTAATATTGTTAACATGCTTACGTTATGAGTTCAGTACCGAAGTTAGATACAATTGAATTTATAAAGTTTTCTCTCATTATAACGGCACGAATTGACTTCCAATCGGTCGCATTCTCTCCAAGGAGCAAACATATCGACTCTAATGCCAATTTCACCACAGCTGGTGGATTGGCCATTGTTCGCACCTCGACGAGTTGTTGCTTTTTGATCGATTTAACAGCTGAAGAAGAATTTTGTTTTTGTTTTGTTTTAAATAAATTTGTTGGTTGCAATTTTAATTAAATTCTATTTGCTATGCCAAGAAGTATGGGTGGAGTAGTTTTCCTTGTAACGTAAACTTAAGTAAGATTCTTAAATAAAATTAAAAAAAAAATGGGAATTGATCATCATCCAACGAAGAGGGGGGGTCGGCATAACTGTTGTTTTCAGTAGAATTGTGTATTGTTTCTAAAATGTTAGCAACGAAGACTTCTTGATTAGCCATCTGACGTTTCATTGGACCAACATGCAACTATAGAGAGTTGAAGCGGTTTTTTTTTTAACCGAAATAGTTTAAGCTCACTTGAAGTTACTTGTGTCGAAATGTCTAACAAAAGAGGTTGAGCAAATTAAGCTGGAAATCTAAATAAAAAATAAGCAAATATCTATTGCATTTGGAAGTGTGCCCTTGACTTGTAAATATTTTAAACTGAAGGCCAGTGTCATAGGAGGTAGATCCATCTATATACTTAGTTGACACTGACGACTAGTCGCGAGAATGTTGTGTTGAATTATATCTGACTGTTGCTATGGGCATTCTTTAATTTTACCACTATATACATATCTAGGGATCAAAAAGCAATTCACTCTTGACTGCTGTTCTATGATTTCAAAAAGGCCTTCGCATGTGTCAACAAATATTTTATGTACCTTCCATTGCACGGGCCTGGTATACCAGATAAATTGTACCGCAAAGCCTGCAAAAGCACTTGATATCCTAAGTGGAGCTCAGCAAGGCAACATTCTTAGGCTAATATTGTTTTTATTGCCGATGAGCGATTTCCTTTCAACTGTTTTGTCGAAGAAAATCGGACACATTCGATGAACTCCTATCGACTGAAACATCCTAACAATGCCCACGACATAATGTTTACTGTAATAATAGAATGAGACATGATCATTCTTGGACTACCGGTAAAGAGCTTTTAATAGTATTGTTTCGACCGATATGGTGGATACGAGCAAGATATTGCCAGCCGAATCAGCAAAGCTAAGCATGCTTTAAGAATGTTGACAAAAATGCTGCAAATAACCTTACGTTGAATTAATTCGTGTTGATACATATAAAGATAAGGATGTAGCAGTTGGAAAGTGGCTGCTCCTATCACGTGTAGCTGCAAATGTTTGTTAGCATTTGTCTAGAAAATATTTTAAGAATTTTGTGGTCCTAGCCCATCTCTATAGACCATGTTTATCAGAGAATGGGACAGGAACCAATAGGTAAGAATTTTCGAAAAGTCAAAAGTTTCATAACTCACAAAGCCACGCATTGGATCCTTTGAACCCATGACGAAAGAAAAGCGGCTCGATCGAATACTTAAACAGTTGAGGAGTCATAGCTATTGGAACAGAGTTTAAAAGAGCTGAGACATATTGCCAAAATTGGCACCGCAATGACACAAACACCGACCCAAGAAGCCACAAGTTCAACGAAGCAATTCAGCTGCATATCGCATTGCTACACTGCTGTAGGACAAAACACATTTTCCAATCGGCGTTTTAGGGAGACAAAGATGGAAGAATTTCGAAATAAATAGCACACAGTAGTAAACATATATAGCTCTTTTCAAACCTCTCGTCGTAAAAGATCAGCTACTAATCTTGTTTTCGACAACCCACCATCAATGTGACTTCTTACGCCGCGTGTGTAAGAGGGTCCCTTCAACATACCACAACTTGTTGGTTGTGGTCTTAAACCAACCAGAACACGTCAAAATTAGCACACTAAAGCACCAATAACTCAACCGTATACTAGCCCAAGTGATAACGATGCTTTTCGTGGGGGGTTTTTTTTTACAGCTGAGAATGTATATTTGACTGCGCTGTTTTCAGTTCAAATAGTTGGCGACCTAGTAATATACGAGTACACCAAGGCATGGACGAGAACTATACTAAACTTGATGAACTCTACAAGTGAACTATAAAAAATATACGCCCTCTCAAATTAACTAAAATGTAAGAGGTATTCCTAAAGGAACTGTTAAAGATTTCAAGAACAGAATTTATGCCAATATTAAGCTACCTAAAAAAAACTAATCAGATCCCAAATTTATTTATTTACTAAAGCATAACGATTATAATATTTTAGTGCAGATCTTAATCGAAATGACAAGAGCGACGCATACATCGTGGTGTGAACTAGGACAATTCTCGTTAAAAAAAGCTACTATGCCAGTTAGTGGTGGTATGTGCCTTTATGAGAAAAATAACAAATCAAAATTTTGTTGGTGCCAATAGGTAAGGAATGGTGTAGACAAGTTGAACCCGGTTTCGTCTCTGCCAACTTATTATCTAACAACTTTACTTTCGTTTTACAATTGCATTTAAGTCCAATATTTTAGATCAATCAATTCATCGTGCGCATAAACAAAGACTTTAAAAATATTACTTCAAAAATAAATAAATACATAGTTGACGCAACATTTCCAGGACCCAAGATAGATCTTCTCAAACACCATTCGATTGTGTGGACTTTGTTTTTGGGACAATTTATTTATTGCTTGTTTTAACGGTTGAATTAAGAATATTTTTCTATACAGCTATACTGTCGGATGTTTGTCAGATGTTCAGATACAAAATGAAGCAGTATTTTTCGGGGGTTGAACCTGGAACCCCGAGCTTGTCGAGTACACACTCGATTGTAGCATTGTACAATTTTGTCATAGCTTTATATTAAAATCCATTTTGGAATCAACTACAAATCAATAACAAAATGGCCAATATGAAGTCTAAAATAGAATGGCTTGCGATTTTTTTTAACAGTTGCTGTATCACCCTTGATAGTTGATTGATGGACCACCCACTCAAATGTAAGGTCCGGGACTGCACCAGAAATAAAATCGAAGCTTGTGAAGTGCTGTCGCGAAGAACTCAATGCTCTTGGTACACAGCACAAGGTATCACTATGCTGGGTTCCGGGACATGAAGGCATTCCAGGCAATGAGAAAGCAGACGAATTAGCAAGACAAGGTTCGACAGCTGTTTCAGAACAAGCTGATCCCTCTGTGAACATCCCGCCTTCCACACTCAAGCTTGAAGAAAAGCCACAAGAGAGGCGAACGCAAGATGGGCCACCTTAAACACTTGTAATACCACAAGAATACTATGGCCGTCCTTCAACGAATCCAAAACCGAGAAGATAATACGGAAGGATAAGAAATCCCTGTTCACCCTCGTAGGTATCATAACAGAGCACAACACTCTGCGGTACCATATGAAGAAAATGCCCTTAACGGAAGAAGAACTTTGCAGAGGCTGCGGTGAAAAGGAAACTCTTGAGGATACAACCCACTTCCGATGTCACTGCCAGGGCCACAAACCAGTAAGAATAGACCGCCGACTTCCCGTACACCTACCCGATTCCCCCCGGAAAGAATTTCCCTGTCTGTGAATACGTGTAAATGTCAAAATTAATGGCGGCAATGTTTTTCTATGCAATACCATGCGACCAGGATTTTTCAAGTATGCGTGCGTTAATGGCGCCCCTTTGATTTTGTACAGCACCAATACATGAAAAATCCTGGTCTCGCCGGCAGCTTGTAGGCAAAGTCCGTTATGTGGGAGGAGTCGACGGTCTATTCTTACTGGTTTGTGGCCAGGGCCCTATTTCACCAACACTTTTCACTTTGCATTTTGCAATTTTTCAAAAAAATGTAATTCCTGCAAAGTAAAGTGCGATGTGTTTCATTAAAAATGCAAAGTTCTCAGGACTTTGCATTTTGCGATTTTTGACAACTTTTTGCAAAGCGCAAAGTCTATGTGTTTCACCAACTAAAAACAAAACTTTGCATTATAATTATTCTTTGCACATTATTGCAAAGTAAATCAATTTTTTACTGTTTCCTGGCATCGCGGTCGGATAATAATTAACGCAACTGCTCATTGAGGTCAAATTCACAGATACTTAGTCTTAGGTATTGGCCCGGGAATATTCCTGTGAAGATTGGTCAAAATTGGACAAAGCATCGTGGCACCGCCCATAAAAAAATGGAAACGCTATTCTTCTACAGTCTTGGAAGCCAACGTTTTTAAATGTTGTAACATTGATTATGCATAATGCATTAACGCCAAGAAGGAGTCACCAGAAAGTCTATATTAAGTCTGTCTGTCTGTCTGTCCGTATGTCTGTTGAAAACACGATAGCGTCCAAACGAATCGGCCTAGGTGAATGAAATTTTGTCAGAGGACTTCGTTTTACCGTTGTCAGGTTGGTATTGAAAATGGGCTATGTCGGTTAAGTAGTTCTAATACCTTCCATACAAAACCAATATTAGACACATGCGTGTACACTTGTACAGTACATACTAACTCGCATGGCAAACATTTTGCATGACTTTTATGCAGTGGAGGGTATCAAAGCATCGCCCAAGCCGATGATAACACTTTTACTTGTTTTTATGTCTAATTTAAAATAAAAAATATTTTCTTAACATTTGAGTTCAATTGCTCGTTTTCGAATTTTGCTATTATTGGTGGTGGAAATTCCCATTTATTACATTTTTCGACTTTTGAGGTTTTTAGAATTTGTTTGCTTAATCGGTCCAGCTGTTCTCGAGTTTTTGCGAGACTAAATCACATCAATTGATTTTTATATTATTATATAGATATAGCATTTAAAATATGCCCTTAATACGACCAATTGTAAACTATTAGTATCCCCTTTGTCTCTAAAGCATGTTTCGAAACGGTTCATTAAATATTTTTTAACTATTTCCACCAACTGTTCAATAAAACCTCAACTGCAAATGCTTTTTTTTCTTTGCATATTATTGACAAACTTTTCACGATTTTAAATGTAAAGTGCAAATCTAATTTGTTTGGTGAAACGAAATGATCGAATTCTTTGCAAATTTGCAAAACTTTGCACTTTGCAAAAACATGCTTTGCACTTTGAAAATTTGTTTTTGGTGAAACCAATTTTGCAAAGAGGAAAAATTTTCAACTTTGCAAAGAAATAATTTCCTCTTTGCAAATTTGCGTTTGGTGAAACGGAATTTGCAAAGGTAAATTGCAAAATTGCAAAATGCAAAGTGAAAAGTGGTTGGTGAAATAGGGCCCAGGTCTCAAACAGGTATAAATTCCTAAGGAGTCACTTCTTCAACGACCTAGACGAGATTTCCAGCACATCAATAGACAAGATAATGAACTTCGTCAAATCAACAAAATGGTTTGTATGTAGCAGCATTTTTTTTTTTTTTTTAAGGGGATTCCTAATCCTTGAGCACTCAGACAAATTACGGTCCATTGTACTACCAAACAGAAACCCCTTTTTTGGTGTAGTGGTGGAGAAACTCTGATATTATTCGTTTCTCTTAATGGCCGGTGGCAGAATATTGCTGTCCCCCGCCGGGGCTCGAACCAACGCCGCTCGGGTCACAAGCAAAGACTCTAACCACTACACCATGGCCACCGCCATGCAGCAGCATAGTAAGTAATTTGAATACAGGGTTAGAGATAACCCCTTTCCCCCTACGGGCATCACAATGGGTCAGTATATACCTGAGTGTGGCACGGAGAAATCCTCGCCAGCCCACAAACCTAACCTAGCCTAACCTTAGGTTCAGGACTGCACAATTTTTAGGTGTATAACAATATTTTGCAAAAATTCTGTTATATAGACTGTTTTTTTCTGATTGGCGATTGGATATCAACGCCCAGCTCAAACGGTTAGGAAGCTGACATTATGAAACAAATTGCCTTTTATGGCCAAAGTGACAAATTAGAAGCGATTTAGGGAAATTCGAACTCCAAAAGGGGGCAAAAGGGGGCAAAAGGGGGGTCTTAATTTGAATGGGAAATTTATTTTTCATCCCATCGACTTCAAACTCAGTTTGTGTACTCTATATAAGAAATGGAGAAAAACAATTTCTCCGATTCTTGAAATTTTCATCGTATCGAGCGAGTAGAAAAGCACTCTAGGTACTATATTGTATATAATTGTGTATTAACTGAGCTAGGAAAAGGAAAACACAGTTCTTAGCATTTTATAAACACGATCTCACGTAATCCACAGTCTTCTCAATCCCTGACATAAAATGAGATCATAAAGCACTCAACATGAGCTGAGCAGAGCACTTAGACGGTCAGTGTATCAGAAAAATGAGTTAAAAGCTTAAACTCTCTTCTTTGGCATACCATCCTATCTAAGGTTTGCTGTAGTTGAATAAAGCCATGCTGTAGTGTGCCTAAGGGATATTGTTGGAAGGCAATGCGATTAACTATTTTATTCCAACATTGAACCCGCAATATTTAATGCAAATCATACAGAAAAAGCTGCAAACGTTTATAAATCAGCTTCTATGAAAAATGTTCATCGCTTCAAAAATTTCGTCTACTGATGAGCCCACTTACCACATGGTGGCGAAACGCATTTGGAGTTGAGGCCACTTAAGATCGCATCATAGTTCAAACCAATATCTTTCTCTTACTAGAGAGACAATTAAATATCACCAGTATGAATTGGTACTGACAGACTTTGGGTACTCTTAGGAACTAGAATAACGATTGCACGAGTAAAGATCAAGGATATGCAATTTCAAATGTTCATTAGCCAAAAAAAAAACCTAGATTGTATAACGAACCGAACCACCTGGCTTACCATAGAAATATTCAATTGATTCGTGTTGCAGTAGTATCACTGTCTGATTTTACAAAACATATTCAGACTATTTGGCTATAAATAAATTCCCCAACCGCAACATAATATAATTAACAAAAATACATATATATTTGTAAATAAATAAGAAATATTTATACAAAGGCAGATGATTGTTGCTAACCAAGAAGCAAAGAAAATCAGAAGTAGAAAAGCGCCAATAGACCCTATCCTATGCGAATAAAAATAAAAACCTAAACACATGAACCAAATAAAATCCTTCGCCTTGGGCAGTAACGAAATGAGGGTGCGTAAATTGAGATGATGATGGTGATGATGATTTATAGGTAAAACAACAACACCAGCAGCAACAATAGAGCTAACATCTATGAAGGATCTCCAGGGAGAAAGTGACAAGAATTGGGTGTTCATGCTTCGACGGACTTCTTCGACGTGTTAGTTACTTACAACAGTTAGACGATCATTTTTAGCACCTTAGAGTGCCGGTTATAAACACACATCATAAACAATATTACACATTTTACGAGGGTCAGTAGTTTTAAAAAATATTTTTTTTTTTTTTTTAATTACACTTAGGACTTATATAAAGGACTAGGATTAGGATATTAGGATTTGCAAATTAGCTGCTGTTACTGTAGTGTTTTTTGTGGAATGTGTGATTGTGGTGAATGGTGATTATAAATATCGATTATAAATAAACAAAAAATGAATTTTCTTTGGTAATGGTAAAACAATTAAACTGGGCAAGAGATACACAGAGAGAGAGAGAGAGACAGTAGAGGGCGATTATATTCTTTATGTGTTTATGTGAGAGAGATGAATGAATTTTGTTTGTTTTGATTATGTTTTGTTTTCATAGATATTCCGTACGTGATATTGGACGTTTCCAAATTAACAATCGACGAGATGAAGCCATCTTTAACCATAATTCCTCGAATCGACTTCCAATCGGTTGCGTTTTCATTGAGGAGCTCGCATACCGACTCTAAGGCTAATTTCACCACGGCTGGTGGATTAGCCATCGAACGCACCTCAGCCAATTGTTTCTTTTTGATCGAACTGACAGCTAATGGGATTGAATACAAGGCAAGTAGTGGAATGTGTGTGTAAAAAGAAATTATAAAAAAAGTAACAATAAGAAGACCACTTTAATGGGCGCGATTGTAATGGAATGAGTAACGAAACATTTACCTTGTTGGGCGTCAATGACAGCAGGCTCGACTTGGGCCAGATCGGCCATGACATATTTACGCTTCTCTTCGATTTTGATGGTTTGCTCGGCGAGCTGAATTTGAATCTCCTGTGACTGGTTCTTCTTCTTTTCGGCCTCATGCTGATCCTTGAACATTTGCTTGAGTTTGGCGTTGGCGGCTTCGTTCTTGGCTTGTAGCTCTTGCGACTTGACTGCCAAGGATTTCTGCATTTCCTCAACTTGTTCGACTGTCTCGGCGATCTTGTTAAGGCCCACATTCAAGTGAAGTTGCTGTTCCTCCAGTTCACTGCGCTTCTCCGAGTACAGTTTGACAAAGTGATGAATGAAATCGAGATAGTGACGTGGAGTGATAGCCATAGTGCGGCCGCCACGCTTGGCCAAGCGAGCGTTCGCTTGATGCAGTGTCTGATGAACATAGACACAGCTGTTGATAACAGCATCGCGATGAGATGGTGTCGCTGGCACCAAGGGACACACCGACGGGAAGAAGTCGGGCGACGACCATGTGGGTTTCTCCAAGTCGACGCGTGTTGTGAACTCTTTGCCCACCTGGAAGAGTGCCGAATCGGACCAATCACCGAACCAATTGAGCACACAACGATTGAACAGAGCTGGCGAAGTGGCAGCGCGGTCTTTCAATCCGTCGGTCGACGGGTTCATTGTGAAGACAACATGCAGATTGCGCATGACTTGTTGAGTGAACCTGGAAATGCAAACTCATAACAAAAGTTGGGGGGCGGAGTGTACTACCTCCACTTACCATTTGTACAGCTCATCGCTGGAATCGAGCATAAGACCCTCGCGTTGAGCTCCCTCCTTGCACTGGGTCATTAAAGTGGTGTATTCATCGCCCTCAAACAGTCCAGGAACCTGAAAATAAACAAGCGCTCAACTCGAGCCTCTTGATGAAAGTACTTCCTAACTACGAACCTCTCCGTTAGCCAAGAGGGTATTCATCCTCTCCAAGAATCCAGAGTCCAGAACGTTCGATTCATCCAAAATGAAGGCAATCTTCTCGTCCTTACAACCGGATCTTCGAAGCACACAACGCAAGTCTTCGTCAAAGTCCTCGCTGGTGTATTTGTTGTGGACTTTGATTTGGAAAATGGACAAGCCATTCATCCAAGCCACGAAACGTGACAGAGTGGTTTTGCCAGCCCCAGATACACCAATGAGAAGCAAATGACCTTGCGGTTGCCGGAAGATTCGGTCGATACGCAACACATGCTCCAGAACTTCATCGAACAGCACCAGTGGCACGTCCAACTCCTCCTCGTAGAACACCTTCAAGCGAGCGCGCACATAATCACGAAGTTCTTCGCGCTTCACTGGCATGTAATCCTTCGATAGCCAATTACTGTAGAGAATCGGACGAACCAAGGCCTTTTCACCATCAACACCGGGAAAGTGCTTCAGGGCGACAATGTCGATGTTCTCATTAGTCCAGCGGCGTTCGCTGTCCTCAACCAAACGATCCTGGAACAAACGAAGGGCTTCGTGAGCCCACAAACGCACCAATCCCTCAACGGGCAGGGAATCCAATGGGCGAATAGCTTCGCAGATACCTCGCACCCATCTGGTCATCTCACGCGGCGAGTATACATAATGCGGCTGCATGTCCTGAGTGAAGCGATCTTGCGATGACAAATAGAATTCAACCATTGCATTGGTCAAAGGCTCAGCATAGCCACGAAGTGATGGCATTAGGCGCAACATTGCACGACTGAAAGTGCCGTAGATCTGCTTCAGCGACGTCTCTCCGGGGTAGTCCACGTAGATGATCGGCACGTGTCGCAAGAATCGATGACTGAGTGGCTTACGGCCTGGATCTGTCGGTGGATTACAAGCGCCGACAAACTGAATGCGCTCCAAGGATACCCAAGCCTGATCGCTGGCGCGATAGAATCCCTTGTGTTCAACCAACTGCCGCAAGAAGGAGATGACGCGTTGAGTGCCGTACATGTCCATGTCTGGCAAATTGATTTCGTCGCAGAACAGCACTAGCCATTTACCAATCTGCACTGGAGATAGAACCACTCCATTGGGCGTCTTTCTGTACTCGCAGTAGTGATCGAATGTCTTGAGCAGCAACTCTGGCGTGGTGGCCGATGAGAAATTCAAGCCAACCACTTCCATGTCGGGTAGAGCACGCAAAGCCGAAAACAGAGTCATAGTCTTGCCCGAACCAGGAGGACCGCAAAGAACTGAAATGAAAATTGTATTTAGAAACATGACCATTTAAAGGGGTTACCAGGAGCGCACCCAAAGGTTTGTGTTCGGCGAGCCAGGTGTACAACAACGACTCGTGGCGAACTGTATCCAGAGTCGGCACGACAATATCGGGTGAAGCAACTTTGTGCGTCTCCACTTCAATGACTGGAACTTTGTTAGACCACGGTACCCATTCTCCGGACATGTTAACCTCGTAGTCGATGATCGGTGCCCCAGCGGCTCCTGGCAGAGGAATCGTTGTCACACTGCGGACAAAGTCACCCAAATCTGTACGCACTTTAAGCTTGGCATCTCCCGCAAACGACCACAGAACGGAGTAGACCAGTGCCTTTGGCACATACTGCTCCAACTGATCGGGGCTCAATGGGAAGTCTGGGTGCTGTGAGTTGAAATTCAAAATGTTTCTGCAAAGTAGGCGTTGAAAGATGGTATAAAATAGAAAAATAAAACAAGTCGCACCTTGCTGCTTGATTCATCATGGAGAACAGCGAGCTGAGTGCCCTCAACCGGGTAAAGTCCATGATGTGCTCCTGATCCATGGCGTACTCCAAAGAACGCACAACAATACCGTCCGCCGAGAAGAACGGCTGCAGCAACATAGCGATCTCCCTCTGTGTCTGCAGCGATGGCGAAACGTCGTCTTCCTTATCCTTACTCTTGACCATACCGAAGTCCTCATCGCCCTCCTCCAAGGGAATATGTCTCAATCGCAGCAAATAGTTTTCGAATATCATTTCCGTCGAGAGGACATCCTCAGAGAACCACACCATACCGCAACGCGAGACCGTAGCCAGGGTGGCAAACTTTAGGTCCTGCACTTCAAACATAACTCGCACATTTGGAGGCAGAGACAACCGCTCTCCGTTCGGCAGCGTTAGCAATTTATTGTCATCCAGTACAGAGTTCAAATTCTCCACCCACTCAGGATCAACATCACCATCGAAGATGATCCATTGACGCTTATTGATCTCGCCTCTCACATTGTCGATGATCTTCCTCAGAATGTGCGTAAACAAACCGTCCGTCCATTCGCGCGTATTCTGATCCATAACACCATAGAGCGCCTCCTTAGAGATAGCCTTTGGATCGATGACATGTGCAACACCCTCCACTCCTTCGAAGCGTTCCAGAGCTTTGAGTAGTACCTTCCAAGCGGTGGATTTACCAGAGCCCGATGGGCCAACCATCATCAGACCGTGATTGAGATTGGAAATTTGATACAATTGCAAGACCTACGGGTAAAGAACAGAGAATACATATAGATCTACAAAGACGAAATCACAATAAACAAAACAAAGAGTCCCACGGGGTTAGGCTTACATGTTCGGCCCCCATTGAACCCTTCTTTTTGGATGAAGGACACACAGAAAAACAAAAGCACAAATCAAAATCTACAACGAAAAATCGCCTGATCTTACTTTTTCAACCCAAGTTTCACCGAATCCCTTTTGAAATTATGGTTTTTCAGTTACACATTCGAATGCAATAAAATATTAATTAAGGTTAGGACTAGTTTCTAGAATGTGGTTAACTATGAATGGGGACACCCGAAGTGCCGCAATTACCTTCTCCATCCAGGCGGCACCTTGTTCGTCTCCCTCGCCGCACACAAGGTATTCCTCGTTACACACTTTGCGGATTTCCTCCTTGAGACCGGCCATCTCGGCGCGAGTGTAGCCCACATTCGGGAAGACATCACTCAACAGCGAGAACAACAGAGGGATATCCTCGGCCACCAATTTGGGTACCATTGTCTCGCACACCGACTGAATGAGAATCTCCTGTTCGGGCAAATTTTCTGCCACCGAGGCTTCATCGATATTCTGCTCTCCACGAGCGCGCATAGTTTCCTTGATCTTCTGGATGCGGTCACGCTTCACGTTACCGGCCGAAATGAGCACAGACTTTAGGGCACGCAAACCAAAGTCGTAATGGCTCTGGTTTGACAGCTGTTCATCGCACAACTTGAAGAAGGGCACAATTTTGCAGGCCAACTTCTCCGCCTGCCGGAAACCTTGGCTGAACAACATCACTTCGGCAATGAGCTGACGATCTGGCGTGGTCATAGCCAGCGATCGGAAGAGTTTCTTCAAATTGTCGGGCAAATTGGAACGTCCGGCATAGCCAGGGTTCATGGTGATGAAGATAGCCATATCGGGCGAGACGCGGACTTGCTTGCCAACGAGCTCGACGGTGATGCTCTCCTTGTTGCTGTCCATTTCGTATTTGAGTGCCTCTTGAATGGTTTGGATCTGCTGCGAGCAGGCAGATAACATGCGCTCTTCCAGACGATTGAACTCATCGAAGCAACCCCAGGCGCCGACTTGACACAGACCGACAAAGATTCTGCCCATGGCCTGGAAATCAAAGGTCTCATCGCAATTGAAGACCAGAACAAAGCGTCCGAGTTGATTGCCCAACGCCTTCACGGATTCTGTCTTGCCAGTACCAGCTGGGCCGAAAGGCGAACCTCCCAAGCGGGACTCCAGAGCCTGGGTCATTGTCAAGTAGCAACGGTCGGTCAATGGAGTCTGTACCAGGCGATCTTGGACGCCTAGATATTCAAAGCCGTAGTAAAAGCGAGCGTTCGCCATGTGGATCGTAAGTTGTTGAAGAACCTGCGGACATACAAAGTATGCGTGATAAAAAATCTTGTATCGCTCAACCGACAATCCGACTTACCTCAGTTTGGCGTGGATCAAAGTAGAATCTCATCTCACAGAGCCATTGGAATGACTTTGGGTTATTGACACCGTTCGCGATGAGGCGGCGTGTTACTGTTCTCTTGTGGACAAACTCGTTGATCTGCAAGCAAAGCAAAAATTATACGATACGAATTTCCCAGTATGTAGTGTATCCTTACCAAGTGCTCCAACTTCCTGCGCCTCAATGGTGGCTGTTCCTGCAGCACAGAGTCAGCCAGAACATTCAGAGTCGCCTCGACTGTGGTCAAAACTCGATTCAACGGCTTTGCGTTGCTGTTCTCCGACGCCTGCTGCAGAGCCGCCTCCACATCTTCAGACCACAAAATCTGAGCGGCCAACACGACAATCTGAGCTTGATAACCATCGCACCATTCCATGTACTTTTGGGAGTCAATTTGGCCATCTCTAAACTGTTTTATATCCTGAACCGCCTGGGCCAAATATGAAGCCAATGTGAATCGCATTTGCTTCTCGACCAAACTGAGCCATTCGTTGATCTTTGGATGCTCCACAGTCGACACCGGGTTGATGAACTTAACCTCTTCACCCTCTCGCGAGGCAATACCAAGGATAACAGTGTTGTCCTCATTTAGCAAGATGGCAGCGACACCGGCAAACATTTTCTTGAAATGCTTCTGCAGACGGGCAATGTTCTTGCTGTTGCCAATAATCTCAAGCAGATCCTCGTCGCCGACAAAGTAAAATCGTGGGAAGGAAGTACGTTCGCGTTCCAAGTACTCTCCCAAGGCTTTCTGAATTTTTCCCAGCAGATCAGCCAGCCGTTCGAGCGATCTTTGTACAGCCGGAATGTTCAGCACGTCCATTACCTTCGGTGATTTGGTTACCTTCTTCATTAGACCGAGGAACTCCGAACTGATGCTTTGGAAACGTGATGTCTCCACCGGCAAGAGCGTCTTAATATCAGCACTGCCCGAGAAGATTCCCTCCAGATAGACCCAACGACGCTGGACATCAATCCAGACATCAAACAATGCATTGATTCGATTTAGCTTCTCCTCCCATGTTAGGGCTTCCTCCTCAAAGACTTTGTAATATGGAGACAGTTTCATAGCGGCGACAGAGTTAATGTGCTCCTTAACCTTGTTGAACAAGTCATCCCAGCCACGAATGATGCGGCATTTGTTTTGATAGTTGATCAAATCCAGTTCATAGTTCTGCCAGGATTCACGTACTTGTTTCAAGAATTCTTCGAGAGCCATTTCTCCCTGAGCCACCAGAATGATGTCCTTAACAATGTTTTCATTCTTCAACAAGTTCACATCCCACACTTGACCGAGAGTGAGGTCGGAAATAACCCAATTGACGCGCAGCTGCTTGGTCAATTGTTTCCAGTGACGTTCCTTAAGAGCATCAGACTTCAGTTCGACAATCAGCATGTTCACCTTGATGTAGCTTTGAATGAGTTTCTTAACGTACTCGTAGCTCTCGTACATGCGCAGACGGGCTGGCAACTCCTTCAATTGACTCATCATAGCCTCTAGATGTTGACGCAGCTTCCTTGGCTGCACAGACAACCACGGCTTCTCTCTGGTCTCGTCGATTTGAGTCCAAACCTTGGATAACTCACTCCAGACGCCGCGCAAGTCTTGCAGCTCCTCAAGGGCCACATTCATGCGCTCGCTACTATTATTCGGAATTGCCGACTCCTGTAGTTCAAGGGCTTCCTTGGCCTTGGCGACATTGTCGCGCTCCTCCTTCAACCGTGAGTACTTGCTCTCGAACATTTGCAACTGTTGTAGGGCGTCGTCTGGGCGTGTTTTGCCTCCAGTTGGTTTGTTCTTCTCCCAATCGTTGAGGAAGTCGACTGTTCTCGTCTCGACAGCCTTGTCCTCGGCGACAATCTTAGCCTGCAAGCTGGCCACCTGAGTCTGGATGGCGGTATCCTTGCGTTTGATGATCTCATTAAAGGCCGACCACTCGCCTTCTATGTTGTCCACATGCAGCCAACTGTTGGGGAACTGGAAACGTTGACGCTCCAGAATGCGTTGGGCCTCGCGGAACACCTCGACTTGTTTGTCCCACACAAGCATGTCTTTCTTGAGCGATTGCACGTATGTAATGAAGCATACAGCTTCTGAGGTGCTTGCCGCTTCTACACAAGACAAACGATTATAAAAACAAACAAGACCCAATTCCAACTATCTTACCAATGCTCTGCATCTCCAAATCGCTGCGAGACTTCGAAACCTTTGTATGGAAGGTGGACATCTCGGTGCCAAGCAGAGTTCCGAATTTGCCAAGTGCCTCCTTGTGCCAAGAGTCGTACTTGAGCGTAACCTTCGCCTGTACCTTGGCGTAATCGATTATGATTGGGCCGTAGGCACGACGAGTGTCTGAAGTGTCAAAAGTAGTTCGAGATTTTCTGAAAGAAAAGGAACCCTCATTACAAAACAGTATCTCCAAATGACCCTCAGTCTACTCACTTGATATCATTCAAACATTTAATCCACAGATTTACATCTTCTCCCAAGCGTCCGTACAGAGTGTCGGCTTGCAAGTCCCACAAGCTCTGGTAGCGCAGCCATTCATCGACGTAATACCTTACCTCGCTGATCTTGTCCTCAATGGACCCATAGGCATTCTCCAAGATTTTTCCCTCCGGCAACTTGGTCAACAAATTCCGATAAGTCTGAGAAACAGGCTTGTCCAAGCCCACCTGATAGCGAGAGCTCTGCAAGCGCACTTGAGACGTCACAATGGCTTGCCAAGCAAACAGTTGTTGCATGATCTGGAAGCGGGCCTCCTCAATCGACGGATACAAGTACATCTGCTGATTAGTTATGCGGATCTCATGGATGGCGTTTTGAATCTGTAAAAGCAACGCCTCATAATCACATATTCCGCCAAATGTAAGGCCTCTAAAACCCACCTGCGGCTCGCCACCAAGTTTATGAGTCGGCTGAACTGGCGCATCGGTATCCATAGACAAGTCTACTTCCTTCTTATTACCAGACAATGCATCAGTCCATGCATTGATACCAGCCTGCAGGCGATAAGCCAACTTCTTCTCGACCTCCTCATCCAATCGCGTTACCCACACATTCAAATTTGAATATTGACGCAACGAAAGATCGTCAACAGCATGCTGTATCTTGGCCAAAATATCAGCAAATGTCGCAGCACTGTATGGACAAGTCTCCAGAGAACGCACATCTACATCGAGCTGTTCCTCGACAACCAGCAAATCTTCCACCTAAAATAATCCAAAGTCTTTATGTGAAATGCCTCCAAATGTTACTTAACGACAACCTTCTCTTGGAATTGTGTTACACACTCCGACAGCCGCTGCACATACGGATCCAATTTGTAGCTCTCCCAAACCAAGGCAATACCTTCAGAGATAAGTGCGAGAACATCTTTGCGCAGTCCAGCTACAAGTGGAACAATACTTGCACGATCCTCAATCTAAACGAAAAAAGTTTGATTACAAATCTGAACTTAGCCAACACTGCACAAACATTGAGAGCCACTGGTTGTATTTCAATGCAAAGGAAGAGAACAATTTTCTATCTAAAAGGGCAATGAGAATGCATGCATGTTCTTTTTGATTACTACTAGCGTTTTGACTACCAAAGAAAATCAACTGAACGGAAGCGGGATATTTTAGAAAAAAATAAATTTATTGTTTATTTTCTTGTTTTTTTTTTTCTCTTTCTTTTTTGTTAATCTACCTTGAATACAGAATTTTGTGCTAAACTCCTATTATTTAGCTGCATGGAAAAAATATTTTTAAAAGTAATTTCTTGTTCTTACTTTTTGATTTCTTGCTTTATTAAGTTACACAAAATTAAAAAAAAAAATACATATTTAGTGTTTGGTGGGGTGAAAGGTGTTCTACAAATCGATGTAATGATCATGTAAAGTTATTGTAAGTTTCTATCCCAAAGAATGTCCAACCATCGGTCGGACATCAAATCAAAAAACGGTGGAAAAACGGCACTCGCAAACCATACCATCCAAGCGAACCACAACCCGGACTTTGACAACGCAACTGTGCTTCAGACGGAGAGACATACCTCAAAACGGTATACGCTCGAGACGCTACACATCATCAACAACAGGAATAACATGAATAAAAAACAGGACATCCAAAATATATCTGCTATATATAGCTCGCTTGTTGGTCCCCAAAAATAAGTTATAGACTAAACTTCTATTGAAGTGTTTTATATCTTACATTAATCAGTTTTGTTTCATTTTCCATATAATTATGTTATAGTCAAGGTTCATTGTTTTTTGCTCGTTAATTAATTTTTGTAAGTTATGTTCTTTTTCCATATTTATATTGTCATTAACCAATGTTTCCCAATAAAGAACCCCTGAAGAAGGCAGCAACCCCTGCCGAAACGTCGGGAAATCAAATGAAATAATCGAGTTTCATTCTACTTATGACCAAAAAAGCCGACGGAAATATATTCCAAACATTATCACATACATCAAATTGGTCAAGCACTTTAACAACAATTTAACGAATATGTTTCGTAAGTGCGCTGATTCGCTGCGATGTCGAGTTTGGGGGGTAGCAGCACGAAAGCAGAACAAAAGACGCTGTAACTAAAAACGAGAACAACTATTGGATTTGGCTTGGATTTGAGGAAGGAATGTTATTCAAAACGATCGGAAGATTTAGCTGGAGCGAATTTGGCGAATTATTTGCAGTTTTCAAAGTAAAACACAAAAATTCCTACCCACAAAAAACCTGATTTCAAACCAGAAACCAAAAGCAGAAACCTTTTTATCAAGCCAAAAGAACGAACGTGTATTTTTTGATTATCATTTGTAGGTAAGCATTATTAATAAATAAATAAATAAATAGATGGCGCAACAGGTCCTTATAGGCACCCTAGACCTAGCTTCTCACAACCATTCGTTTATGTGAGATTTTATTATTTTGCGATGAATTATTGAAGGGACCTACAATTTTATACCGAGTGTGAACCGCTGAATTGAGAAGCTTTTTCAGGACAGTCATACTCTCGGATGTCTGTCAGACGTTCGCGAGAAGCGGCGTAGTGGAAAAAAACCTTAAGATGTAATTTATATTTTTCCGTGGATCTAACCTGGCTGGCACAGTAGCCCAGCACACTAACCACTGACCCCAGTGAGATCGCAGATGAATATTCACAGACGTTCATGTGAAATCTCCTCTTGAATGCAGAAACGTATTTCCTAGCCGTGCCTAAAATTGAACGTAGACCTCTTCTAAGTTTTGTTTATTCTGTTTTGTCCTGTCTCCTTCTGTGCTCTGTTTTTTTAAGACCTCACTCGGTCTCTGCTCACTTCTACCTCTCCTTTGTAAACGAGGTAGTTACTTTTATTTTACTCGATCTCTTCTGCTTGTCTCCAATATCACTCTTACCATAGACCTTTGCGCTACTTTGATATTGTTGATTGTTGATCTTTTCAGCAATAAAATGCATTAATGCTGTCAATCTCTCTGTTATATTTAATATGGGTGGCCTATAGCTCGTCGCTCATTTGTCAGAAGCTTGTCAATTGAAGGCAAATCGAAGGCAGGTTCACTTCCTGACAGAGGGGGACAAAATATTTCCTTTCCAGGAGGAATATTTACAGAGTATCGGATGTTAGAATTCAACTGAAGAGGAAATCTGATACAGAGGTATACAGTGCGAAATGGTAGTCATTCTTAAACAACATTTTAAATTAAAAAAAAAACGAAAGAAAATAGTTCTGCAATATTTCGCCGTATGCAAACTGAAAGGGAAAAAGAAGCAAAAGAAATTAGAGCAGAAGGAGATTTTCAACAGAAATTGTCAGAGGCTGCTGTTCCCCAATTTAAGCTAAAAACGTAGCTACTCCTACTCTGTCTATGTCGCTCTTTAAAATTTTGTTCATGTTAGTTAAAGCTGCACAGCTTAGTCCAATACGAGGTTGAACTTTTTCGAGCCGGGTTAGTTTAGGTTAGGTTAGGTTAAAAAGGGGTATGATATGTCTCATACGGCACTAGGCACCATAAAGGACCATTCACATGGGAACGAACAAACGAATTGATGAAATGCGAATAAACCACTTTTCATGCATTTATAAACAGAAAATTGCACATTTTACTACTCCAAGATGAGGATAATTAATTATTCCATCAAAATTTATTAAGAAAACAAGTTTATTAACAGTTTAAATAACGAAATTTCGAAATCCAAATTTTTTTGCCGCGAACGAAAACACGCTGGCGCGAATTGTCAGTCTATTCACAATCCACATCATTTAAATCGCGTTCCACAAAGTAGCGAATGAAAAATTCGTTCGAACTTAACCTTATTCCAAGAGGAGGAATAATAAAATGTGGAATTTTCTGTTTATAAATGTAAAAAGTGGTTTATTCGCATTTCATCAATTCGTTCGTTCGCTCCCATGTGAATGGTCCTTAAGGGCCCATCGCGATCCCTAGGGGGAACCAATTGCAGTGACCTACAATGGAAAAACACCTAAACACTTGACCTTGAGAAAGCCCCAATTTCCCTGCAAAAGCCAAGTAGCCCCTTAAAGTTGGTACTGTCTATCTCCTCTAAATGTTGGAAGAAGTACCTGCCCAGAAATTTCCTTCTACTGCGACATATTGCCTCACATTCGCACAGTATATGTGTTATGTCCTCTTCGGCTTGCATGTCATTGCAGAACCTGCAAGTGTCCGAGTCTGCTAGCCCCAGTCGTTTGGCATGTTTTCGAAGAAGACAGTGCCCTGATAATATGCCGATCAGTGTCCTGAGCTGTTCCCTGCCTAGTTTGAGGATTTCCCTAGATCTTTTACGATCGTATTGCGGCCAAAGTGCCTTAGATACTGCGTGACCGGTGAGGCCCTCCCACCTCCGGTCGGTTTCCTTATTTATTTTATTCCTAATATCGCTTTTTATGATGCAAGGAGGTGGTTTAATATCCACATCTCCTCCGTCTCCGTTGGGTCGGGTTATCTCTTGTTATGCTTAAAATATAACCGAGACATTTTTATTCAAACACCTTCTGCAATCCATCTTCTGTCTGGGAACTGCATTGATCATACATTTTGTTTTTGAAAGTTGATGTTCCATACTGACAATTTTTTTAAGCCGCTCTAGATTCTTTCATAATTTTAGCCAGAAATCGACAAAAATTAGGGCCAGAAGCTAGTGGTTGTATTCAATCAATTTTTCAATTATGCAATAACTTTTCCGTTTTTAAGTTATCGTTTGTTCTGAAACTAGTCCTAAAACCAACTTGTTCCTGCGGTTGGTATTCAATTTGTAACGATATTTATATTGGTGGGAAAAAGCTTATCGGTCTATAGTTATCCAAGTTTGTGATATATCCCTCTTGTTGTATTAGGTAAGTGTAGAGATTTATCCTATGCTCTATGTTATAAATAGTTTCGTAGTTTCCAGGAAGAGTCTATTGATGCCTTATTGGTTTTCAACTCCTTGAAAAATCTTCATACGCCTTCTGATATTTATTTCTCAGTTTGTCTGTGATCCGTGCTCAGATTTAGCAGCTATTTTTGAAGTGAATGTAGTTTCTTATTGGGCATTCTATAGGTCGAAAATTATCATAAGGTATTCCGAAGCTCCTACTGCAATTTCTGTCGCGCATATCAATACTCTAAGGTAGCTTTGACTTAGCACTGTGAATGGACTAGTCGCAAATCTCCACCTTTTTTTTTTTTTTTTTTTTTTTTTTAATTCTGACTTGCCGGAGCATTAGGATGCACGTCGACCTAAAAGATCTATTGTGCTTGACGTCAGATATATGTTTAGGTTAGTAGCGCTTCTACTTTCCTAATGTAGCTGATCACACATTCAGCGGAGGATTTCCTTAGTTCTTCGGTACTTATTACTTCCCTGAAAAATGATTTCCTTCTTATACCGTAAAGGGCCGGGCATTCACATATTATGTGTTCGGCTGTTTCGTCTTCTTCTAGACATAGTCTGCACTCCGGTGAGTCGACTAAATGCATTTTATTTAGGTGATATCGCAGACCGTGGTGACCCGTTAGGTAGCCTACTAGGTTTTTGATATCATGCCTGCGAAGATTTAGTATCTTCCTGGCATCTGCTTTGAAGGGCTGAATAGCTCTTTTGGCCTGTCTTAGACCTGGGATGTTCTCCCAATACGAAGTACATTTGTTTTGCTCCCAGCTTTTTATTGCCAGATTTATAGCTGATTTGGGAATCGAACAGAATGGTTCAGGGCCAATGGAAGGGGTTTCCGAGCCATTTCTGGCTAGCTCATCGGCTTTTTCGTTTCCTTCAATTCCCTTATGTCCGGGGACCCACCATAGACTGGTTTTGTTCCTGTAACTAAGTGTTTGGAGGGAATCGAAGCAGTGTAGTACTGAGTCAATAATGTGTGAGCTAAGGGCTTTTATAGCTGCTTGACTATCCGTGAATATATGGATGTTGGCGCCTTTAATACCTGAATTGTATATAAGGTTTGCGCATTCTTTAATGGCATGGAGCTCTGCTTGAAATACGCTGGGGTTTTTTCCCATAGGTATTGAGATGTTCCGATTTGGTCCATGGATACCAGCTCCTACCCCCGAGTCCATTTTAGAACCATCCGTATACCACTTAAGGCCGTTTTGGCAGTTTGGGTGGTTATTGCTAACCCATGCTTCTCTGTTTGTGATCTCCGTGGAGAATCTTTTATTGAAGCATAGTGTCTTCGGTAAGCGGTCTGTAACCGCACAGATCAAGTTCTGGAATTTCGGAAAGTAGTTCAATTAGTTCTGGATGTTCGCCAAAATTAAACTCTTCCGCTTGAGTCAAACTTGCTGAGCTGCGTATTGCCACTTTTTTTATATAGATGTGGAGGGGTGTTAGTCCTATTAAGGCTTCTATAGCCGCAGTAGGACAGGTACGCATGGCTCCGGAAGTGCCTAGACAGGCAAGCCGTTGTACCTTATTTAATTTGTTTATTGTCGTTTTTTTGGTGACTTTGTTCCACCATACTATTGAAGCGTATGTTATAATGGGCCTGACCATGATCGTGTAGATCCAGTGTGTGATCTTTGGAAAGATCTCCCAGGTTCTACCATACATGCTGCGGCAAGCCCAGAAAGCTTTGGTTGCTTTTTGGATTTTACTATTTATGTGGGAGTTCCAGCTTAGTTTTTTGTCGAGGATTACTCCGAGATATTTTACTTCGTTGGAATACTCAATGTCTGTGTCATTAATTGAAATTCGATTTAGACTTAAATTTCTCCTTTTCGTAAAAGGGACGATGACAGCCTTACTGGGGTTTATGAAAAAACTTTCTTTTCTGCACCAGTCAATGACTATCTTAAGGGCGTTTTGCATTCGCGTTGTAACCCCGTTTGGTTCTTTGCCCCTAATAATGGTGACTAGGTCATCGGCGTATCCAATTATATTGAAGCCTGAATTACTTAGGTCTTGAAGTAGGTTATCAATAACCAGGGACCATAGTAGGGGTGAGAGTACTCCTCCCTGAGGGCTGCCTTTTACGGCTGTTACTGATACTGAGGTCAGTGCTGACGAAGCAGTTATTTTCCGACTTTCAAGCATCGCCTTGATCCAGTTGATGGTAGGTTGATCTATACCTCTGCGGGTCAAAGCATTTGATATGGAGTCATATCCAGTGTTGTCAAAAGCACCCTCAATGTCGAGGAAGGCGCATAGTGCAACTTCTTTGTTTTGGTATGCACTTTTTATTTGTGCTGTTAAACTTAGAAGTGCTCCTTCTGTAGACTTGCCTTTCTGATAGGCGAATTGGCAGGGGCGCAGAGGTGTGCTTTCATTTAAGCATTCTCTGATGTGCACGTCTAGAATTCTTTCCATTGTTTTCAGGAAAAACGATGTCAAGCTTATTGGACGGTATGATTTAGGTAGTTCTATTGGTTTGCTTGGTTTGGGGATAAATACCACGTTTACCTCCCTCCAGGTCTGTGGTATATAGCCCCAATTGAAACTAAACCTAAATAAGGCAACCATAGTGGGTAAGAAAAATTCCAAGCCCTTTTGTATGAGGGCAGGAAAAATTCCGTCTGTCCCTGGTGCCTTGTATGGTTTAAATCTCCACTTTGAAAGGAAAAATTAAATTCGTAATATATATTGATACTTCCACTCTTGATGGAATCATCTTAGTATTAAGGACCATTCCCTGCTCTAGCACCATCAAGAGCAAAAAAAATCCAACTGCCAACTGCCAAAATACAAAATCATCTAACCCTGGACAAAAATAATTTCACTGCAAAAATTTACCTCTGGTGGTGGCTTCAGTTCCCTTGTAACATCAGTTTATCTGAACAAAGTAAATGAATACTACTCTCACGTCTAATAAGCATCACTTTCAGCCAATAATTTCGAAATTTTTCTTATCTAATTTGAAGAAGCGTCTGAATTTTCGAGCGCTATAAATTATGGCATGCCACATTTTATTTCACAGACAAAACATTTAGCAATTCATGATCATTACACCGAGATAAACAAAAAATTGTTTCTGTGTCAAGTTCAGTGTGAAAAGAAAAGGAAATAAACGTTTAAACGAAAAACAAAACCAAGCACTTGGGTGCAGGTAATGACAAAAATGATGACCAATCCATATTATGACACAAAATAATGAAAAAGTGGTTAAGTACTATTATAGTGTTACAGTTATGTGGTCGATTATGTGTAACAATAGTAAAATTGTAAAAAATCTTTAGAAAAATAAAATCAAATTAAAAAAAAAAACTACAGGACGCTTTGACAACACATCGACTGCGTGAGACTCACCTTTTCCAAAGTGCGTTCGTATGTACGGACACTTTCAATCAACGAAATGGCATATGGATAGATTTGATTGGCTTGATGGGCCTTGTTCACAATCGTCAAGGGAACTCTGCAAGTGACACGTTCTATAATGTCTGTAACAAATTATGTGGGAAAGCAGTACCTGAATCCGAGATTCTTGATATTTCTGACTTCCTTGGAGAGAGTGATGATTTCGGGAAGGAAATTCACTCGCAATTTTAGGACGTTTCCGCGACCGGTACGAGAACGAGCCGACTCGATGGTGAAGATGCGTCCATTGATTCCAAAGTTGCGTTCTTGTACCTTCCTTGCCCAGTCTTGGAAGACCTCGGAAATGGATAGTTTGGCGCGGAAACTATCGCCATCGGCCTTCAACTTTTGACCGTCAATATGGGATTCCCAGCTTTTTCCGAGGACATCTTCGACGCGCTTGAGATACATTGTAAGTTGATTATCGATTTGTCGGGCCCAGATGATGGAACCGGCTACTGGTGGTAAATCTCGGACTACTGACAGTCGGCACGACTTGCTTTGGGGATATTGAACCTGACAACAGAAATCAAATTGTAATTTACAACAAAACTGGTTGGAAAACGCTTTCGGCTTACCTTGAACTTTTCATGCAAAGCCTCAATGTCGTCCTTTACTCGCTGAATAAGCTGAGTTTGATACTCCCGGATGGCGCCACGAATGTGAGGACGCACAAACAACGCGTTGAAACGTGAGAAGATTCTAAACATCTCGTTGGCGTTCTTTGCTGTTCCCAATTGGTCACGAAGATGCGCTGTAATCCTTGTCTCGACGCGATCTGTAATTAATTTAAAATTTTATTACTCCTTTCGTTATGCGAGGAATGGAAACCTACCAATTCTTTCTTCATAACGCTTGACGGCAGCCTCCCAAGCTTCAGAACCTTCCTTGGTGATGTCCAAACAGTCCACTTCTTTGACATTCTCATATGCGAGATTCACCTCTTCGATGGCATTGGCATCGGCAGCCTCCAAGCTGTATGGCTGCTTGACCTCTGGTTGAGCATCGCCAGCAGCTGCGTTCTGTTGCTGCTTAGTGGGTCGCAGTACACGTAGAATGACAGTCCTCAACTGCTCGTGCTGACGACGGAACTTCCTCATGTGTTCCATGCGAGCCTGTAGCTTTTTGTGCGCTGGTGAAACACGCCACACCATCTTTAAATGTTCGTCACGCTTTTTCTTTACGATATCGCGCAACAAACCCTGCAACTTGTCGTACTCATCATCCCAGCAGCTGAAGATTTCAAAGCACTGATTCATAACCCGCTCAAACTCATCGAACGGAATGTGCATCAGACGTCGGGTGCCCAGCACTTTCAGCAATTGCTGACTGAGATCACGCGAAATTGCTTCGATCAGCTTCAAGCAACGCTGGATAGGGTACTTCGTGTTACGCACCTTGCGCAGATGGGAAAATATCTGCTGCACGGCAGGACGAATCTTCTCCAACTCCGTTGCTGACAGCAGGTCGTTTATTGGAAAGTCCTTCATTAGGGGGTTGTAGTCGGCGACCATGGCCAATGCCTGCTTCAATCCGGTGTCGGTGTCAAACGACACAGTTGCGTGGAAGCGCTTGCCATGCTTCAGAATGTCCAAAGTCAATGCAACCTCTGGGGACTCACGCTTTTCCTGAATTCGGTAGAGAGCCCTCTCCAAGTTCAACCAGAATGAGATCTCTTGCAAGGCTGTACCAGATGATGGATCCCTATCCAGCTTCGTCACCTTCTTGATCTCCTTGATCCAACGATTCACACCGTTCTGCAGCTGATTGAGGAACGTCGAGTCATCCACTTTGTCGCCAAAGTCGGCAACCTTCGCTTTGCGATTTTCATCCGCACACTTCCGGATAACCGATGCCACAGAACCATGAGCTGCGAGGGTAATCTCGGGAATGTCAATGTTCTGTTGCAAATGCAACAGTCCCATCTCCAGCTCGGCGAGTTTCTTCTCAACAGACGGTGCCATCTTGTCACCATCGCGATCAGCGCGGCCAGACTCCTTAACGTAGCTCTTGAAGAATGGGGCCAAGGACTTGCTGATAAAGGCATGGAGCGTCTCATAGGGGGATCCCTCAGAGAAATTTATCAATCGAAGTTGTGAATGAATTGATTTATCCGCCTCGATGACAGTACCACGTTTGATGCAGGCCAGCGATGCCATTCGACTGTTGCTGAAGTGAACATCATTACTAATGTAATAGGTCACCGACTCCTTTTCTTCTTCCCCCTCAACTGGTTGCTCATTTTCATCTTCTGGCGGAAAGAGAAAAACGCATCAAAATATTTCCATGACCACAAACAATATTATGTAAACATAAATAGCGCCGCAGCTGCGAGTTGTTTACACCGGCTTCATGGTCACAGACCCTAGTCAGCTGACGAAAATAACAACAAAGCATGAGGAGAAATTTTCGAGCAGTTGTCCGCGGAATGCAAGTCAAAAGAGAAACTTCAAAATTTAACCGGTTGTCAAACGGTGTGTCATCCGGATGGGATGACATCACCAAATAGTAGGTAGATAAAAGAAAAATGAAAAACGAAATTCCAATTGGAAAAAATGGAGACAAAGTGGAGCCGCTTTATGTAAAACGGCTGCGAAGTTAAAATTGTAACTTTTTCTTATGCGAATCAAAGCTAAATATTTTAGAAACTTACGAAAATGCAAATTATCTAAAAAAAATGTATATTTTATTCAGAATTGGTTAGGTTAGGTCAGCTAGAAAATCGATAGCATCGACCAATGTCGGCCATCTTGGGCGTGTTAAATGAAAATTTGTTACCCTCAGAAAAAATTAGTATTTTTACCTTTTAAACAATTTCTTTGAATGTACAATGCCTGCACTTGAGGATCACTTAGAAACTTCTTAATACAATCCTGATTAGCAGTATCTTCCAGAGCCACATTTAAAGCTGGTGGAACTACATCCTCCTCAGGCAATAGAATAGTCACGGCTTTACGGATGTAATTTGCAAAAGCTCCATAATCCACTATGGTTACACTAACGGTGTCCACGGGAGCCTCTGTATTCTCCAGAGAATCTCCCATAACGGGTTTGATTGGTAGAAACTACACAGATCACTAGACAATAGTTTCTATTCAATTTATTGATTTTTTGCACAAGTAATTTTTTTTTTTTTTTTTTTGCGAACTCTTATTAAACACGTCTGCAACCGACCAGTGAATAAATAAGAATGGAAGTGAAGTGAACAGACGCGAAAATTTGCAAATGCATAGGAATTTTTAACATAGTGATGTGCTTTTTGGTGAATGGACAATTGAGTTTGTAGTAGTTTTGCTAAGTCAGTTTAGTACAATTTATATACGAATTTTCTTAAATCCAAGAGAAAATCTCAATGTAGGAACAACTGATGATTTTATTCAATTTAAATGCAGTATTTTATTTCCTACCAAATACTACAGAATGAAAAAAATTGGTCGAACAAATAACCAACAGAGCAATTTGTTATAACTTTTGGTTTAAATTTATTAACAGTTTACTCACGACGCGTCGGATAAAAAGACGATAACATTCATTGAACGCAACTGATATACGGCCCAAAAAGCTTTGATATCTTATTTAATTTCTATCTGAATTTGACGTTAGATCTCTGATTTTTCGTGACACAGAGATATAAAATGTAGTTCCGCATTGTTTTTTATGAGCTACATGATCGCTTTATTAGCTGAGAATCTACACCAACACGTCCTGCAAATCTCTGCGACTTAAAAATATTTGCCTCTAAATGACTTAAAACAATAAATTATACAAAGCAAGGGTGAAATCTGGTGGAGGAATTGGCTAAGACTCGGCAAACCCGACGCGTTTGAATAAAATGCAAACATCCAGAGGAAGTTAGAAGAGAATGCATTATAAAAAGCTTATGCGAACTTCCAATAGGACTAATAAGGCAATTTTACTAGGGTGTATTATGGGAGCATCGGAAAAAGAAAAGTCTGTCATTTCTGTTTTGAATTTATGATGGTATAAGTACACAGAGAAACTTAATACAATTTTCTCATAAGAAATAAAAAAATATGAGAAAAATAAAAAAAGTGTTGCGACTAAGAGCAAGAGAATTGAGAAGAATTTAAAGAAAGAAATTTAACCTGAAAATATCACCTCTGATTTTTTTTTTATATTTAGAAAAAGGATTGGGTATGGGTAGTGGGTATATTGGCGAATTTCTTTGTCGAAATTGCCGTCGTCTCTGTCGTTGGGAATGTATCGAACCGTTTTGCAACAGCCTTTATACTTGATATTTTCCATAATCTGCTTCACATATCTGCATTTCATTCCATTAACAGTTTAACGACTGATCATGATCACATCGTAGTGACACCCTGCAAACACACATAACACATCATACGAATATCAAATACATAAGAATAATAATCAACATAATAAAATAAATCATGAATTTGAACCTTGTTAGTTTATGTTAGAATAAAGAATAAATATATAGTCAGTTAGAGAAGTGATCTCAATCAATTAAGATCAAAACTAGGTACAAACCAATTTTACCACAGCATCTCTTGCCTTTAATTGCTTTTTTTCGTCTATTTTAGTCTATTTGCCGCGTACAATTACAAATCATTGTGCATATGCCCAAGCACCATATAAGTGACCCCGACTCCGACAAGTTACAAATCTTCATAATTTTGAAAATAAAATTATTGCCTGGTGTTTATTTTTACAAAATTTTTCCAACATCCTGGCAACGAGAACAATAAAAAAGTGGACTTAAATATGTAATACATACCTACGCTTAATTAAACATGTTCTCATTATGCAATCATTATTGCGAACAAAATATATAGTGTTAGCATAAAAGACTTAAAGAAAATAACCATTATAAAACATAAAAATTATATTGGTTTAACCATTTTTATATAATGAGGATCTAGTCGAAGACCTGTTTACGGATGTTTGTTTCTTTGTATCCCTTCAACATTCAACGCTGCAATAAAAACAATTTTTTTGATTTGTCATGTAACCGTTAGACAAATTTGAATTAAAAACTAGCAAACAAATTCCAAATTTTTGCATCAAGTTAATGGATTTGGATTTAGGCTTTCGTCGCAATTTTAAGTTAAATTTTACCGTGGCAAAGGTCAATAGACCAATTATAGGTGCTGATTTTTTATATAAATTTCATAGACACAATCACGTCTATACGGTTCAAGTAAAGTACTCAGCATTCGATCGCGAACTTTTCTCTATTTATATATTTGGCAATTAAGCATTTTAGGCTGTTTGTTGCGAAAATGATATAGACTCGCACAGTCTCACTACGGCTATAGGCTCAAAAAAGATCAAAATCCGAGGCAAATCCGCCATCTGGAATAATTCATTGCTCAATTCAATTATGAGATACATCACATTAGCGGAAAGCTTAATGTTGTAGTCGATTTGCTTTTGAGCCTATCCGAAAATTCTTCAATTAAGATCAGAGCAGAAATCCGATGAACAAATTACTTTGACAAGTTACACAGCCTCTCGCTGTATCACAATGGACCTTACTTGGTCTAAGTGAATTATTCCGTATTAACGGATAATTGCCACCTAACCTACACAGCCTACTCTATTCTCTCGCACCCAGAAGCTCGGACAACTCGAAAATTAATAATAGAACGTTATTTTTGGCCCAGTGTTGATAAAGATGTGATGATTTTGACGAAGATCTATACGAGTATATCCTGTCAAAAGGGACAGGGACACTTGAATAGAATTTCAGAGAATTAATGTCTCTAGCGGTAGATTTTAGCATATTTAGATATATGTAGGTGGACCACTTCCACTATCTTGCAGTTTTCTTTAAACACTTACGGTAGTAGATCTATATTAATATCTCACAATATCTGTAACATCATTTAAGTAGATTGAGTTAGCTATTAGGATTAACACAGTCGTGCTAATTGAATGGCAAATTGTAGTTAGAGTGCAGTAATATCCGAGTATACACTACTTATATGTACCTATTAAGTTTTCCTAAAGACTTATGTTCTTCGGGCAATCTCTTTTGCAGACAGTAGTTGTGATCACATCAAAGGAGAGTTCGATCGTTTAATATTGCTATCAGCGCAGACAATCAATAAAGTTCGGCAAGCATTCGAGGACAAGGGGCTTGTACTAGTAAAATTGAGAAAAAATCAAATATTTCCCTTAACCACAACGGAAATGTCTGTAGTTAACTACAATGCGTTGAGCTTTGTTAGCCTTTTAATTGTTCAATTAGTTTTGCTGGCTTTATTTTGGATTTTTGTGCGCTACGATGAAGTAACTCTGCCATCCACCAAGATAGACACTGGCAATGGAACGGATTTAACTGGAACAATAAACGACGATGAAGGAAATACTTCTAAATATCCCTGTAAGTTTTAATTAAATTTAAGGATGATATTCAGATTTATTGAATATCTAATAGTTATAAGAAATTTCTTATACCTACAAAAGTGAAAACAAAATAGTTAAACACGTTCAAAATATGTAGTTCATTTCGTGTAGAATTTAGAAATTAGTACACGCGAATCGTTTCATATGATGTCTGGATGATGACGCGTGATTTAATTTGATAGACATTTGTTAATAACTTGACCAAATTGGCAAATAGACATTTAGCTGAATACATTATTTAACAGTCTTGATTTGAATGGTAACTAAAATGTGAAGTGAGATCATTGTATGAGAAGCAAAGCCATATCAAGTCTACTTTAAGCGCTTGTTATCACATACGCCTTCTTAGACTACGGACAGAGTGCATGCGAAAAGTTAAGCGAAGGCTAGTATAGCCATAGTAGATTCAATGCTAAGATAGGTATGTCATGCTAAGCGATACTTGGCGCTAAAAGCGAATAAGCTCTTCTGCGCAGTTTTTTTTTAGCACGAAGTTCAAGCTACATAAAATGCAGCTGTCAATACCTATATTTGGATTTTTATAACACTTTAAAGTATTCAGGAAATTGTAAATCTTCGTGATTTCGATCTCTACCAGGAGTACAAACAAGAGTTTTAAAGCTGGCAGACAATGCCTCCGTATATCTTTGTAATTTAAAGCAAATAACTTGCAAGTATTTATGTCTTAATGGCGCCCAACAATGAAAGTTTTATAAAATGAAATGAAAAGTTGGCTCCACTGATGGTTAAGGACCCAATCCTTCTACAAGGTGGCGCAAAAATAACCTTCCGATGTTTTTTGGCTGTAATTAAAAAAAAAAATGAAAAACTTTAATTCTTCTTGTGGACTATTTTGATTTGGTCTTTTAATTTTTTTTACATCAAGTCGAGAAAAAAGAACTCGGCAAAAAGAACTCGTTGATCATTGCTCTGTAGCGCTCACCATTCACAGTAACTGTTTGGCTCGCGACGTCTTCATGTCCATGACATCTTCGGCTACAGCAGCAATATTCTCTGCAGAACGGCTACTCCGGGATCTGCCACGCCTGGCAGCATCTCGTGTTGTGCCAGTCTCTTCCAGGCGAGCGGCTAAACGTCGCAGTGTTTCACCATTAGGCGTTGGACGGCTAGGAAATCTGCGACGAAATTCACGTTGTGCCAAAGTCACCGACCGATTATTACTCAAATAAATAGTCGCCAATATTCCGCGTTCTGTAGCAGTGTAGCGTAACATTGTTTATTAATGTGTATTTCGCATGTGTTTACTACACAAATGTCAAAACAGAACTGACATTAGGGGCCAATCGCAAAATTTATAGCATTTTCTGATAGGAGGATTACTTTTGCGCCACCTTGTAGTTTGTCACGGTCATTTTTTAACAATTGGACCTTTTACAGGATTAGAAGACTACCCCCTAGAAGATTATCTCTTCATCAATATTCCAAAACAATAAAAAAAAAAAGTATTGAAAGTTTTTGCAAAATTTAGAAAGTCTTTTACTAAATCCTTCGGGGTAATAAATTCAAGTATATGCAGGTATAGCAAATACTTATAATTCCACTTGTCTACCAATATAGATCTAATCCACATAAGAATTCCTTGTTTACTTCACAGACTTCCAGGATGTTCACGTCATGATTTTCGTTGGTATAGCTTTCCTAATGACTTTCCTTCGCAAGTACGGCTATAGTGCAACAGGATATACGCTATTGCTTGCGGCACTTACTGCTCAGTGGACAATACTCGTGAAGGGTTTTTTCCACATGGAGTCCGGTTACATAAAGTAAGGGCAGTGTTAGGTATATTTTGTAGTAATTACATTCTATTAATGACATTTGTGTTTTCGTCTTTCTAGGTTATCACTAAACAGCCTTATTGATGCAGACTTTGCGGCTGCAACACCCTTAATCAGTATGGGCGTAGTATTTGGACGTACTTCACCGATGCAATTACTTTTTATGGTGCTTACTGAAGTTCCATTTTTTGCATTAAACCTCTTCATTCAGTCGGATATTTTAAGTGTAAGTACGGCTATTTTAGGTATCTAAAGACACCAAAAGACAAAGAACAGAATCAGGAACGGAAACAGAATCCCATAATTTTGCAACGGAAACAGTAACAGAATTAGGAACGGAACATTTTTTCCCGCAACAGAAACATGTCTATATTATCTAATTGTTTCTGTTGCTGCCAGTGATAGAAATGCCAATATATCGTGGGTGGGAGGTTTTTTATTTGCACAGGCTATACGGCAGCCATCTTTTTCTGGATCTGTTTCAGTTTTGTGTAGTTGAACGAGCAACGTAAGCAGAACCATTATTTACTGGAGAACTTAAAAGCTTTCTGTTCTGTTCTGTTTCTGTTTCTGTTTGTCACTTGGTGCCTTTAAGGGTTGTCCACAACAGGATTCATTTCAAATGAATAACAGATTCTTCCAATGAACTATGTTGCCTTCGATACATTAATTATTACATTTTTTGATATTTTATCCATCGTCATCTTTCCGCGCAAGACCAAATACATTTTTTTCGACTGTCAGTTCTCATATGTTGCCTTAAGCTAGACAGCATTTAACAATTATTTCATTCAACATTACAGGTAGCCGATGTTGGCGGATCCTTTACAGTTCACGCATTCGGTGCATACTTCGGATTAGGTGTCAGTTTGATGATGCGATCTAGCAAATTTCAAAATAATGTAAACAACAACGGAGAATCCAATTACAGATCAGATATATTCGCCATGATTGGTACTCTTTTCCTGTGGGTGTACTGGCCCAGCTTTAATTCTGTTGTGGCTGTAGGACGTGGCGCTCAAGAACGTGCAATTGTAAACACTTACCTGTCATTAGCATCAGCAACAGGTAAGCTTTTGTTACCATTCTACCAGCCTTTCTATTCATGTTGGAGTTTCTCATTTTCTTATTTTTAGTCACGGTCTATATTCAAACTAGTATGTAATTTATCTACATGGTTGTGATATAAATAACTTACGTTCTTGAGATTGTACTAGATGAAATGTTAAAATTTCTAAAATATAACAACTTCTCTCCTTTTAGTCACTACATTTGCTATGTCCGCACTTGTGAACAAAGACAACAAATTGAGCATGTCGCATGTTCAAAACTCAACTTTAGCCGGAGGTGTCGCTGTAGGTTCGGTTTGTAATATGCTAATAGGTTCACATGGCGCTGTATTACTTGGAATCATTTGTGGTGCTGTATCTGTCCTTGGTTACCAGTACCTAACGGTGAGTTAAATATTTCAGAGTAATTTACTTCATCTAAGCCGTTTATATATTTATTTCAGCCGGCAATCACAGAAAAGTTTCGTATACATGATACGTGTGGTGTGCATAATTTACACGGTATGCCAGCGCTTATATCGGCGATTGCTTCAGCTATTTATGCCTGCTTGGTTACACGCGATGCTTATAAGGATTCAATGGTTGAGATATTCCCCGCGATGGCAGAAGAAAGTTATATAACCTCAAATTCCACTCAATTTCTTGGTGTATGTTGAAAGTCATTTTGGTGTGAATTATTGTATTTGCATAATGCAATACACATTTAATAATTTTAGGGCTATGGAAGGACGCCACTCGAACAGGGTGGCTATCAGATGATTGGAATTGTTGTAACCATTCTGGTGGCATTAGTTGGGGGGATATTTGCAGGTAGATGGATATAATATAATATCGGTTTACGCAAACTTTTTCTCCTTGCAGGTATATTTCTGAAAGTAGCATGTATTAAAAAACTAGCAGAGGAACACCATCATCTTGACGAATTTTATTGGGAAGTCAGTCGGCGAGATAATGATGAGACGTATTGAAAAGGAAATGTCTCGATGGAGTTTTAGTTTGTATATAGCCCTACAATAAATTACAAACAAGGGCAATAATTACCACGAATAACAAAATGAAACACTTTTTGTTAAAGCTAAATATATTTAATTTAATTTAAAAGCCATTGCAATCAGTTGTAGTTATTGAAATTAATAGTTGGCGCAACGGGTCCGTATAATGCATCTTAGGCCTAGCTTCTCTCAATTTTTAATTTTTTTGGGATAATAATAAATATTAGATATGTTCTCGAATAGCGAATATGTTTTACAAAATTGTTTAAAGTCCTCTTCCTTAAACTTTTTTTGGAAACACAGAAACCAAAGCCAAGAGGTCATTATAATCATAAATTTTATTACAAAAAAAAACGTCCCATCTCTAATTTCCCATTTGTACTAGATTTTTGCGCATATCTAACTGCAAGAAAATTGATTTTTCCGTCATTCCATTATTTTTCTGTACAGTCCGAAGCAAAAATTCTCCCAGCTGTTTGCAAAATGACAGTTTGAACTGTCGCTTATGACATTTCCCAAATATTAATTTTTTTGTGCTAGCGTGCAGAATTCCTAATTCATTAATTAAAATCTTCAACTACACATAATTAAAATGCAAATTCTTTTAAAGTACAAACATATCAACAAAATTAATTTCAATTTCCACAACATCTGCCGCTTGGTATCGCAAAGCTGCACGGGTTTTGATGTAAGTAAATTGGCCGGCAACACTACCTAGATTTTCATCGTCTATCTTCCAGACTGTTTATCTAACAAATACTGTAAAACGTAATATCGAATCCCATTGGCATAATAAAATAACCCAAGGAGAGTTCAACAAAAATGCAGCATCAAATAAATTCTACGTGCTCTCGATGTTCCCCTATCCATCGGGTAACCTGCATATGGGCCATGTGCGGGTGTACACTATATCGGATACAGTAGCCCGCTTCCATAGGATGAATGGAAAGAATGTTTTCCATCCGATAGGGTGGGATGCATTTGGTCTACCAGCAGAAAATGCTGCAATTCAGCGAGGCATTGAGCCTTCTGTTTGGACAAATCAGAATATTTCACAGATGAAGAAACAGCTTCAGACTTTGGGATGCTCCTTTGATTGGGAACATGAGTTGTCAACCTGCAGCCCAGATTATTACAAATGGACGCAGAAGCTATTTCTTATGCTGCATCAGGAGGGGTTGGCTTATCAGAATGAGGTAAGTTAATACGACTGAAGCTTCTTTTTCTGATTTTCTGTCTGCTAAAGGCCCAGGTCAACTGGGATCCAGTGGATGAGACAGTGCTTGCTGACGAGCAGGTTGATGCAAATGGCTGTTCTTGGAGGTCTGGAGCGAAGGTCGAGAAGAAACTTCTCAAACAGTGGTTTATTCGGACGACAAAGTTCGCTAAAAATCTTTTAGATGGACTCAGTGATCCAACACTTCAGGATTGGAGAGATATAATCAATTTGCAGCGCCATTGGATAGGCGAATGCAACGGATATGTGTTTCTATTGGGAAGCCTTCGTGTTTGGACGCAGTTCCCTGAGTATTTGATGGATCCAGGCGCGTTCTTGGTTCTCAAAACGACACACCACTTGAATAAGTCTTCAAATCCACCGGATTCCATCGAGAACCCTTTTACTGGTGAACGGTTACCAATTGTGTATAGGGACGACATAGAATTCCCTGCAGCATGTGACGTTTACCTTGCGTCGCCGAACTTTGTTGACTTCGGCTTACAACTTCACGATACAAGACATTCGGTCGCGCAATCCTGCCGCGATTCGGTTTTAGAAAAGGCGCACACTCTTCGAATTGGCGGTTACAAGGTCAGTTCAAAATTGCAGGACTGGTTGATCTCACGCCAGAGGTACTGGGGCACTCCCATTCCCATTATTCATTGTCCCGACTGCGGTGTGGTTCCAGTGCCCGAAGAAGATCTTCCGGTTGAACTACCCGCAGAGAAAACTGAGGAGTCGCTACAAGTAAACTGCCCTAAGTGTGGCAACACGAATGCGCGACGAGAATCGGATACCATGGACACATTTGTAGACAGCTCCTGGTATTATCTTCGCTTTTTGGACGCTAAGAACTCTGCCAAGATTTTCGACGAGGATTTGGTGCGAAAATGCATGCCTGTGGATCTCTATATAGGTGGCAAGGAGCACGCTGTGTTACATTTGTACTACGCAAGGTTTATGAACCACTTCTTGCATTCTCAGGGATTGGTGCCAACCGCGGAGCCTTTCAGTCGACTTCTAGTGCAGGGCATGGTCATGGGTCGTTCGTTCCGGGTGAAAAGCAGTGGAAAGTACCTAACGGAAGATCAGGTTGTACTCTGATTAGGTTTGATAGCGATATCAGATGTAATCAAGTGTTTCTCCTCTTCAGGTTGAAATCGTCGATCCAAAGAAGAACAAAGCTGTGACAAAGGACACCAAGGAGCCTGTCGTCATGATGTGGGAGAAGATGTCCAAATCGAAGTTCAATGGCGTCGATCCATCGGATATGATTGAGGAGTATGGTACCGACACCACCAGACTCATCATTCTGGCTGATGTTGCTCCCACGTCGCACAGAAATTGGTCTTCAGCGAGTAAGTATAAAAAGGACGATCTAGCGAGTCTGCTCTCTCGGCTTTATTTAGAGTCAACAGTCCACACACAGTACACGCCCTCCTTGTATGCTGGGTTACTTGCATTCTTTATTTAGATATTTGTTACAGAGGGCATTCTGCATTAAATCCAAAGCACCCTGATACTGAACATTTTATTTCTTCTTTAGCCTTCCCCGGCATCCTCAACTGGCAGAAGCGTCTTTGGCTAACCCTAGACAATTTCTACAAGTATCGTGAATCCGAAACAGATCCGGATTTCAACGCATCAGATGAAACGTTCCTAAATGACGATACAAAGCTTTACGATGCTCGAAACTATTACGTGGCTGGAGCCACCTTCAACTATCGTCACACTCATCAGCTCAGCGTTGCTGTGTCCAAGATGCAAGGACTCACAAATTCCATAAGAGTAAGTTTGCTCCCCGCCAACCATTTCCAAGAGCTACTTTTTCAAACATCCCTTTCAGCGTGCCTCCAAAGATGTGATCAAACATGGTAAGCATTTCGAACGTGCCTTAGCCACTCAAATAATCATGCTCGCTCCAATGGCGCCTCATTTTGCCTCCGAGCTTTGGTCAAAGTTTACTTCGGCACCAAATCGCTTAAATACGAATTCTGCTGATCTCATGTGGGATAAGGATGTCCTACAACAACGATGGCCCGATGTGGACAATGAATATCAATTGGATTTGACTATAAAGGTAAATATCTCCACACAATTACTAGCTGTCTTATACAACTGCTTGTCATCTTTTAGGTGAACGGCTTTGAGAATGCAGTGATAAAGATCTTACGTAGTAATATCGATCGAATCACGCACAGTGATGCAATGGACATTGCATTCAACACGGAGTCGGTGACTTCATATTTAACAGACAAGAAAATTCGAACAACGAATTTCGTCTTGTATCCGGGTATCGAGGCGATATTGAATATTTATGTTGACAAAGCGACACAAGCTAAAGACCAGGGCCCAGTAGATAAGGAAAATGTTGTTAGTTAGTTAAAAAAATAAAAATAAAATGTAGATAAGTTAAGGACGCTGTTAGATTATGACGGAATAATGAAGAGAAAAAATAACATTAAAAATTACACAAAAATAGTTTCTATAATAGATGCTGGACTGGAGTGGATACCTTGAAACACAGGGTAAGTACAAGTAACTTCTCAACTTAGTTACTCAGTGAAAAAATCATTGAAAGGTATCGATAATCATCCCAAACATTGTCAACAACACAGAAGAGCTACATTCGTCGCACTTCAAGGCAAAGACTAGTCTCATAATTGGCCATAATCAGAACATGGTCGAGGAACCCTAGGACGTGGCTAGTCCTCATAAAAATTGTCCTAGTCCTAGTCCTAGTCCTAAGGTTCCTCGCGAATCTTTTGCGGCAACTTTTTTTTAAGTACGGGAACAGCATGGATTTCGACTCTACTATTCCTCCAGGAATTTTTCTTTTCTCGTTCAGAGTAGAGCAATGAAGGGAGTTTGAAAACGTCGAGTATGCTCTGAACCCTATGGTACTTAATACAATCTGGATTTATTTATGAGACACATTTTTAAAGCTAAATATCATAGAGGTTAGGTTAGGTTTGTTGGCTGGTAAGGAGTACTCTGTGCCACACTGACAATACTGACCCATTGTGATGCCCATTGGAAAAAATATGTTGTCCCTTACCCATTATAAACCTGTCTATAATGTCCTGATGATTTGATTAAGTTTATTAGACAGGCTATTGATGTGTGTTGGAAACCTGAGCAGTGACATAGGAAGTGGGTTGTATTTTTATCCTCAGGAGCCCCCTCATCACCACAGCCTCTACAAAGTTCCTCTGTCAAGCCTATTTTCTTCATGTGGCACCGCAGAGTATTGTGCCCCGTTATGATTCTTACGAGGATTGGAGGGCTGCGAAGGGCGTTCGCCTCTCTTTTGTTGCTGTTGAGCATTGACTTGTTAATTCGTCCGCTTTCTTATTGCCTAACATGTCTCTGAACCCAGCAGAGCGATACCTTGTGCTGTGTACCAACAACCTTGAGTACTTCGCGACAGCATATCACAAGCTTAAATGTAATTTCTGATGCAGTTATGGCTTTTATTGCCGCCTCGCTGTCGATAAAGAATGTGATACCTTCAGATCAGGTGGTATTGCCCTTACAGACTCACAGACTCACGGGCTGCTGTTGTAACTGTATTATAAAACTACTTACCGTTAATAATGGAACTGGAACTGTAGCTCCAGCAAATTTGAATCATTTTTAAATCTATCGCAAAATGTTCTTAAAAGTGAAGGTGGAGTTCGTCGGAATAAAATAAAGGAAGTGCTTCAATTGGTCGCGTTTGCTATCTATTGCATTGATCGCTAGACGTCCAGCAACTAAAAGCTTTTTCAGTTAACGTTTATGGAGGGGTAGGCGTAGGGTAAGCGAAAAATCAAGTAAAGAAATTCTCGACAGAGCACATTTCGATTACGTACATAAGTGACTGAGTAACTCTGACTTTATTAATCAATTTTTATGTTCAGGGCAAATCTAGTTGACAAAATTCTTAAGACGTCTAGAGTTTTCTCCAATTGTTGGTTAAACCGTTTGCGTACTAACCAAACACTTTAGCAATTTTTTTTCGATGTTTTTATGGATTTTTGACAGAGCAAAATACAGAAGCAGACTTCAGGTTCAGATCTGTATTTTAATAATTCAGCATTTCCTTTCCAGAAAATATCGTCTGACCCTCAATGGGGCGAATTTCCGGTTCCTTTCGTAGTTTTGAATTTTGTGCTTTGAATACGGGTATACGAATGATTTATACAAGTAGATAGTAAAGAAAGGCATTCGCTCTACTTACCACAACACGAATATGTGACAAATATCCACAATATTGTTCAAATATGGGATACAAATCAACCACTTTGTATTTGAGAGGTATCTACTGTACAGCAGTCTGGTATCTCTTTAGAAGCTATTCCCATATATGTATTCAACTGAAAATAATTCCATAAATCGATAGATTGCGGTGAGTGTCCTGCCACATTTTGTAAAGACAAATTTGCCAAACAATACAAAATTGAATCTAGGTACTGTCCTGACTGTTGTAGAAGATAACAACGTCGACATTTTGTGAGAACTTTTTCGATTAATCTTACACATGTTCTAATATCCAATTGCAACAAATTTAATATAGGTAACTAGCACGTGCAATATGTAGCCGTGTAGGGTGTATATCGACTTTTTTTTGTTCAGGCTATGGAATGTATCCAACCACTACACGAACTTCGAACCGAATGTCTATAGCAACCACTCATAACCTGAATAAACAAACCAATAAAAGAGAAAATGTAAAATTGTGTTAGGAGAGTCCTTTTTGTTATCGAACTGGAGAAAGTACGAATAAAGACAAAGTGCAGTTAATACTTAACAAATTTCTCAATTTAAAGAATTTTATTTTCGTATAAACTAAGTGTAGAGATCAAGTGAACCTCTCTCTACGTGCAAGGCGCCTGTACAGTGTAGTCATGGATAAGGTGTTATGAAACCAACCTAAATGTTCGAACCCTGTCAATGTCTATTTCCAAGCTACGTGGCAAATCAGCGCTTGGACGTACCTGCGAAAATACCACAACTAGCCACAATACTACTACAACATCCAGTAGTAATAACAACAGTAAACTGACAAAATCCTCGTACATACCTCAGACGTCACTGCTGAAAATTGAACCGTTTGTTCCTAGTTTTAACACAAGACTTCGACGACCAATTCATCGATCCTATAGCACCCTAAGTTCTAGTTACTTTAAGAAGCTCACCAATCATCAGAATCATCGATTAAATGGACCAAAAAATGATGCCGCACAGCCACAACCACCTGGAGTAACACTTAAAGGACGACGTAAGGACTGCACCGCGGTCCAGAGACAAAGGTCAAAATCATCGGGTTCCTCATCATCGACAGTGAATCAGACTACAGCGACTTGTGTCACCCAGCAACCGAATGGAGTGTGTCGCATTGTACGCAGTCCCAAGGAGCAGGAGAAGCTGCCAGATCGTATCAACTACGACCGCCGCGGATTGGGTGCTATTCCTATTTTTGAAAATGAACCAAATCTTAGGTTACTCTCGCTACAACATAATCTAATCAATGTCTTTCATATTCCACAGCATGGAGGTGAGGAAAAGTTACCGCCGCCACCAGAGGACGACACAAAGCTGGATAAGGAGTCAAACACCACCAACACCACCACCACTACCACCATAAATACCTCGAAAGCCAAATTATTGAATAATCCCCGAAGCGGTCCAATAGCAATACACCACAAGAGGTCCTCATCGCCACTGATTAGTGGAAATGTGGGACCCAACGCATTCCTAACTAGATTTAGTCCATTACAACAGCCACAAGCCGAGAGTAACGCTGGCAGGCTACTTGTCAAGAACTCCATTATTTTGAACTCATCTCTATCGACCACCACCTCTACTACCTGCGCCATGAAGAAATCAAAAAGTTTCATCTCGAACTACTCGAAGCACCTGTCAAATTTAAAGAGAAATCTGCACACAAAGTGTTCCATAGTAAAGGCAATAGATGGCGCTGCCCAGCCATCGCCGGGATCGCTAGATGCAGGCGTCCCCGACAACGCGGTGGAGGTGCTTAATGTCAAAAATAACCAGCTGCAGACCTCATACGGGGAGATCTTCCAGAATCTGGTCTTCCTCGACCTCTACGACAACCAAATTGAGAAGATTTCCAATCTAGATGGACTCTGCAATCTGACCGTTCTGCTTTTGGGTAAGAACCGCATCAACGACTTAGCTGGGCTTTCGTCATTGAAGGCGACGCTCAGAGTCCTCGATCTGCATGGGAATCGAATCGTCGCTATTGGCAACAAGATAAATTGCCTTCAGGAGCTTAAGTCACTCAACCTGGCTGGCAACCAAATCCGTCAGATCAACCAGAGTGATTTCGCGGGTCTGATGAACCTCAGGGAGTTGAACTTGAAACGGAATAAAATCAAGCGGGTGCATGGCTTTAACCATTTAAGTAGCCTGGAGCGGCTCTGGCTGTGCCACAATGACCTGCACAAGGTGGAGGATATGTCATCCATCGCCAAAGCCATCAACTTGCTAGAAGTCACCATCGAAAACAACCCAGTGTCTCTGGCAGGAGATTGCGTCTCATTCCTTGTCAGCTATCTACCCAAGCTGCAGATGCTCAGCCAAATGCCTATCACAGAGCAGGTTCGACGTGCCGCCATGGGATGGCGTCGCAACAAAGAGCTCTCGGACAGCAACTACTCAAATCTGTCGTCGGATGTGTTCAGCAGTATACGAAGGGAGGAGGTCATTTCGAATGCTCGTACCAATTGGGAGTTACTTCGTTCGCAGCAGACTCTTCAAAACCGTTTGGCAGCTGCAAACTCCGCCATTGATGTGGCGCCAACAGAGTCAACATCAATCGCGGCTGTGGAGGCCCAGCAGGAGGTTATCAAATTGCCACCCATTCAGGGACAGAATACATCCAATCTCTTCGGATCGAATCCTCCGTCGGAGAAAACGCACTCGTCCGCATCCAGCTTGGGACCGAATGTCGACTCTTCGTCCAGTTACTACAGCTCCGACAACGAGGACCGCGATGTAGCAACGCGTCCCAAAGGAAAGCGTAGCCGAGCTGCGGTGAATGAGAAACTGACTACAGAAGGAAGTTTAGAAAAAACCGCTTCAACAAACAATGTTCTAAATGAGGACGAGAAGCCCACAAAAGACGAACAGCCAAAGGATTCAACAATAGATTCAGGAACAACACCTTGTTCTCCACCCACCAGCACAGCCATTCAGAATCCCTCTGTCACAATTGTGACACAATCGACTGTAGCCACGATTAACAACGGCAGCGCAACAAATACAGAGAAATCCGTAGCAACAGGGGGATGTGGTGGCGGAGGAGGTGGAGTGGTAGCAGCGGTGTCCTCCAAGTCACAACAGCAACGCAATCCAACGATGAGCCTAGCGATTAATGGCAACAATAATCCCGGTAGCACATCGAATGCAAATGTCACAACAAAACGTTACATGCATGGTAGCCTAATGAGATCCCAAACAACGAAGCCTGGTGCCTCTGTCGCCGCCGCCGCTACACGCGCATCAGCGCAACTAAGCCACCACAATTCAACCGCAAATAATGGAGTTGCAACCTCCAGCACGGGTAATGGCAGCCCCAACAATAGTGCAGGCGGCGTAGCTGGTGGAAGCGGTTCCTCCTCAAATAACAACTGCACAGCTGGTGGCGTGACTTCGTCGTCATCGTTGTCGTCCTGCAACAATGGAACATTGGCCGCAAATAAAACATCCACCGCCACGACAACTGGTGCCTCCACCACCGTTGCTACTGCCGCTGCCGCCGCCACTAAGCAGGCTGTGGAGCGGGAACGCGAACAGGGCGGAGATTACTTGATAGAGATTTGCGGCCGCTATCTGAACGTTTACGGCACTGGAGCGTTACGTTTCATCGATAAGCAGTGGAGCGCACAAAAGGCCGGCGATGTGCACACGCTCAACTTTAGCTACATCAACTTCAACAGTATCACTGCGGTGTTGGGGAGGGTGAAGGTGCGATTCCCACACGCGGAGCACTTTGTATTCCGCGAGACGAATATCTCGTGTCTGGGCCAATTGAATGCTATGGCCGAACTGCAGGGCATCACCTCGTTGACCATTGATCCGGAGGGGAATCCTATTTGCGGAAAGGATTGGCGGTTGTACGCTATCTATCGATTGTCCCACTGGGGCCTAAAGACTCTCAATGGCCAGGAGGTTAACGAAACGGAGGTGGGCGCCGCTCAGCAGGTGTATGTTGGTCTATCGGATTTGGTTCTGTGGTCGATGCCGGATGGAATGTTGCAGCCACTGTTGGCACGCCTCAGGTTGGAGGAAAACTGTTCGTCCAGCAAACTAACGCCGAAGGAATGGTTGTTGAAGGCCGACAACGCGTTAAAAGTGGTCGTCGGCAAGGAAGCACTTCAGTGGAAGAAAGCACCGAGTGGGGACTTTGAAAACACAAATGCGAGGGAGCGTGGCCGGATGCACTTTTCGCTGATGATTGAGAATACATGTAATGCGGTCGAGAAACTGCACATGCTAGAGAAGCTGTGGCCGAGTCTGCTGTTGGAAATTGTTAGGAATACATTGCTAGACTATTCACAGCTGGATGTGTATCTGAGGAATCTGATGGCGGAGATTATGAAGTGAATTTGTTTGATTTTTGAAGTGAAAATGAATAGTAGAATAAAATGCAATATACAGAGAAGATGTTTGATTTTGAGTCCAAAAATTGCAAGTCTGGTAGTTCTTTGTGGTAGCAATGTGAGGTAAGTGCACTGCCGCAATATTTGGCCGACATATTGAGGAATTCTGGAGAGAAAAAGCTATAAGGTAAGTTCCTACAGATAATTAAGGATGTGGTCTTTATGGATCCAGGTTACTACTGAATTCACTGATGCGGGTGGTATGCCATGGATTGTGGTCCAATAGAAACCATACCTCCGTCTGAATGTCAGTGCGGATAAACACGAAAATAGTTTTGCAGTATAGAGTGGCATGTGAACTCAACGTAGTATCATTTGACATTTTGCTGGATGAAAGCACACTGGAGGACTGGACTGCCAGCTCCACATATTCCATCAAGAAGAGGGTATCATTCATATGTGATATGTCTTATAAGAATCTATTGGAAAACCTGAGTGGGGAAGCGAGGAGTAACAACGATTCTCGCTTGTTTGGGATTGACCCTGACAATTTCTGTTGGGAAATTATGTTGAATTTCAGTCTCTGAATTATTGTTTTTAAGAGAATTACATTGACAACAACTCGTAGACACAGTCACTTTGGTAGGAATGATAGCTATTTCGAACTACACCACTAATTATTCATCATCAGACTCCTTTAAGTGATTGTTTGAATAGTTTTGAATTCTGACAGTCAATTCTCCGTATATATGCACTTGGGCAAACCATATAGACCAATGGCTTCAAAATAATTTATATTTGGGTCCGTGTCCAACGAACGGTCTTTGTCACAATCACAAGTAGATGCATAAATGTCGGCGGTTTTTATGAAATTTCTGAAATAGTATACATTTTTGTGGCTAGGATTCATCTTGCCAAGAATTTCTTAACTGAGTACTCAGTTGATATTCAAGTATGGAGATCTAGGTGGTCGGTGGCCATGGGACGTCTTCACGGCGGCTGATCCGTTTTTCTGCGAAGTGTTTACTTAGCAAGCGTGAACCTTAGCGATATAGGGAGTCACCCAATCATGTTGAAACCACAGTGAGTAAGATGGATGTCAAATTTCCAAAAAATGTAGGCCCGATCCCCGATGATTCCGTCCTTTGACAAGGCGCACTTAGATCTTGCCTTTTTGTACTCTTGTGCAATGGTGCCCTGTAGCGACAGTTTTATTCATCAACGTTCCTATTAAGAATGTAGACTTCGTGGCTCTAGAAGATGCAATTCATTGCCACAAGTCTTTTCTTAAAATTTTATTAACGAGAGTTATTGGGAAGCTGAAAGCGGACGCCCTTTTTCTAAATGAAACTGTTGCATTTTCGTGCAAGTTTTGTTTCACTTTCCTTGTGTTTTTTGTGGTCTTTGATGTTCTGACAGGACATGGCTGAGGCTTTTTAAAAACTGAAAAAGTTTGGCATCGTCGAATATTGTAACGTGAATAAAACTGCCGGCGAGCACTAACTTGGGAACCGTCACTCTTAAGAAACACTTCGATATCCAATTAGCGACCGCTCTGGCATTCTAACTGACAAATATGCACTCAAGGTAATTCAAATGAAACCAACCTCGTCTGCCCGTTAGATTGTAGATAGAAATTGTACGGACAAAAAAAAAACTCATTCAACACATAATAACTATACACAAACCTTAAACAAGGTGCGCACTGAAATGGTGAGCATAAGTGACGTGGTGACCAAGCATAGGTAAGGTTAACATTAAAATCCCGGACTTTCCCGGACAAAACTGCATCTAAAAAAGAGTACAAAACTAGGACGAAAATGCGCATACCTACTATATGCTACAAAAAGATTTTTCCATTGCAGTAGATACTATACTTCATGTTATAAAACCGTGTGTCAATTGCGCTTAAAAAAAAAATAAATAAATAGGTGGCGCAACAGGCGGGTGACACCCAAGGCCTAGCTTCTCGCAACCATTCGTTTTGTGTGAGTTTTTATTTTTGGGACGAATGGAAGGGACCTACAATTTTATGCCGAGTCCGAACGGCTGAATTGAGAAGCTTTTTCATGACAGTCATATTCTCGGATGTTTGTCAGACGTTCGCGAGAGGCGGCGCAGTATAGAAAACACTTTAAGATGTAATTTGTGTTTTTCCGGGGATCGAACCTGGGATCCCTCGCACAGTAGTCCAGGACACTAACCACTGCGCTACTGCGCCCACAATCAATTGCGCTTAATAATTATTATTCTCGCCTGATTTTCTGAGACTTAAATCTTAAAATAGAGACATTTCATTAGTCAGATACTCCATATTTCCCAACTCCCGATTGGGGGAAAGAAGGCAGAGATAAAGATTTCGGTGATTTTGTTTGGGATTCGAGTTATTGGCGATTGGATTTTTGCCATCTAACTTTATTTTACTTTAGATGGCGCTCACAGTCCGGGTCCTTATTAACAAACAAGCCCTCTCAGCCAGCTGGGTCCTTAACTAGCTGCCTGCAGTTATAGGTATGCACACCAAGTTTGTTGAGGTCGCTCTCCAAATGTGCGCGCCATTTGGGGTGGTGTCTTCCTCTGCTTTGTTGTCGCTCAGAAGTGACCCAGCCATCTCAGTCGGTGTATCTTGAGCTTTTAGACTAGATAAACGTCGCTATATAGCCCGTAAAGTTCGTCGCTGAATCTACTCCTCCACACTCCGTCGATACAAACTGGACCGAAAATCACTCGAAAAGTCCAGGACCGGGATGATTAAGATCTTGTACAATATTTCCTTGGTTCTGTGATAGAGAGCTTTACTATTGATTTTGGACATCTACAAAATATTATTTTTGGGCTTAAAATTTCAATCATAAACAAAAGTCTATTCAACTCCGGGTGAAGACAAGCCACTCCTTTTTGAATGGTATAAATGTGAATAGTATTTCAAATTCATTGTCCAGCAATTCAGCAAAATAACTATTTTACATTGTTGAACCTTTCTTTTGTCGATTACCAAAGTTGATATGTATTACAATACAATACGTGACGACGTGGATTTTGGCATTACAACTGCCGCCTTACCTTAAGCTTATTTTGCTAAATTATGTATAGCACAAACATATACATTTTGTTTTCTAAAATTAACAAAATTTTAAATTTGTTTGCCCACCGACTTACTTACTTTACTTTTGGTGGCGCTTACAGTCCGGGGTGGACCACGGCCTCAACCAACAAGCCCCTCCAGCCAGCTCGGTCCCTCGCCAGCTGCCTCCAGTTACGCACACCAAGTTGGTTGAGGTCGTTCTCCAATTGTGCGCGCCACCTAAGGTGGGGTCTTCCTCTGCTGCGTTGTCCTCAGGGGTGGATTCGAAGACTCGTCGGGCTGGTGCGTTGTTGTCCATACGCTCCACGTGTCCCAGCCATCTCAGCCGTTGTATTTTCAACTTTTTGACCAGGTCAGCGTCGCTGTATAGCCCGTATAGTTCGTCATTGAATCTTCTTCTCCACACTCCATCGTCACAAACTGGACCGAATATCACTCGAAGAATTTTTCTCTCAAAGCATCCCAGAAGGTTTTCATCCGCTTTTGACAGGGTCCATGCTTCTGCACCATACAGCAGAACCGGGATGATTAAGGTCTTATATAATATCTCCTTGGTTCTATGAGAGAGGTCTTTACTTCTTAGATGCCTTCTTAGCCCGAAGAAACCGCGATTGGCAAGAGTGATTCTTCGCTTGATCTCTGCGCCGATGTAATTTTGCGAAGTGATAGTGGAGCCCAGGTAGACAAAGTCTTTAACTATTTCGAAGTTGTATCTGTCCATTGTGACGTTTTGTCCGAGTCGCCGATGTTGAGAGTCCCTTCTCGTTGACAGCATATACTTCGTTTTGTCCTCATTTTTGTCCTCATTAACAGCCAGACCCATCTTCAACGCCTCCGTTTCGATGCTTGCAAATGCGCCACTGACAGCTCGCCGCGTTCTCCCAATGATGTCAATATCATCAGCATAGGCAAGTAGTTGAACGGACTTTTGAAAAATTGTACCTCTGGTGTTGGCTTGTGAGTTTCGTACAATTGCTTCAAGAACGATGTTAAAGAGAGTACATGATAGCGCATCGCCTTGTCTCAAACCTTTTTCGACATCAAATGGATCGGTGGTGTTCTTGCCGACTTTAACGGATCAGCGAGATTTCTCCATCATCATCCTGCACAGACGGACGAGCCTTGCGGGGATGCCAAAACTTGACATGGCTTTGTATAATTCGTCCCTGTATACGCTATCATAGGCGACTTTAAAGTCGATAAATAGATGGTGTGTATCGATCTGAAATTCCTGGGTTTTTTCCAAGATCTGGCGGAGTGTGAAAATTTGGTCGATGGTTGACTTCTCTGGTCTAAAACCACACTGATATGGGCCGATCAGGTTGTTGGCGAAAGGTTTTAGGCGTTCACACAATACAGCCGACAAGATCTTATACGCGACATTCAGGAGACTTATTCCTCTGTAGTTGGCGCAGTTCAGAGGATCTCCTTTCTTGTGGATGGGGCACACGATGCTGAGGTGGCATTCGTCGGGCATGCTTTCATCCGACCATATTTTACAGATGAGTTGGTGCATGCTCCTTACCAAGCCATCTCCCGCTGCTTTGAAAAGCTCGGCCGGGAGGCCATCCGCTCCAGCAGCTTTGTTGCACTTAAGTTTGGATATCGCTATGCTCACTTCGTGTAGGTCGGGTGGACGGAAATTTTGGTTATCATCGCCCAAACTGAACAGATCATTCAGCCTGACAGCGGGTTGTTGGCTGTCTCCGCCGTTTAACAGTCTGCAGAAGTGTTCTTTCCAAATCCTCAGCACCGACTGTGAATCTACTACTGTATTCCCATGCTCATCTCTGCAGGCTTCTGTTCGGGCCTTGTATCCTTGGGTGGAACGTTTTACCCTTTGGTAGAACTTTCGAACATTGCCTCTGCAGTAGCGTCCGCTTCTCGTGCTCTTTCTTTTGCCCACCGTCAATTAACCAAAATCACTTGATCAAAAGCAAGGCTTTTAAAAAAAGATTCATACTGTCACTTTTGGTCACTATATATATTTTTTCGAGTGCTCTTAGGCAGGCCATTCATGTTAAGACAGTCGTAAAGATCTATTGAGAAAGGACGCCATTCACGTTGAGGCGGTCGCAAAAACTGTCGATAGCGTCGCAATTTCTGTAGAGATCTTTAACCTCAATGGCCTTCCTTATCTAGATCCTGATAAATCGATCTATGAAAGAAATTCTTTCAAATAGCCAGACACCTCCAAGCTGAAGTGTGAATAATGGGCATGTAATTTTCCGAAAAGAAAGTCAGCACTACAAATAGGAACCCAGTGATTCATTAATTCGAAAGTTCGTTTGCTCATCGTATATGAATCGCATTCGTTTCATTGTGTCAAAAATACTCTTGAAAATCTATGCCCAGGTTATTGATATACCACTATCTAAGAGGTTTACAATTTAAACTCCTAAAACTCTATACACGTAGTTCTAAGTATAAACCCAAAATGCTCCTTCCATTCATCTTTTGAAAGTATTTTTTTTTTCGGTTTTGTTTGATTTTCAATAGCATCCTTGATTGGGGGATATTCAATATTATTTGCGCCAATCGGGTTAAGGGCTTCCTTTCCATTCATCGAACACCTATACATTCCATCTAGATTGGATGTATTCATAACCAAGCAAATTGTCGGCTTTCAAAGTTATCCATTCTCTCTAGGTCCAGCTATATACATATATTTGCATGCGGTGCCAGTGAATAAGATAACCAGACCATGCATCCTCAGATCGTAAATACCTATGGATTAGACAGCTTCTGAATGAAGAGTGAATGTGTTGTGTATTTTCATTTATTTTCCATGCAGTGGTTTGCATCGGGATAGCTATAAGCCAAAGCTGTATCCCTTTCCCGTCCCGAACAATACTCGCATGTTTGCAACAAGTGGGCCTGATGGTGGCGGTAACTTGCCGATTTGTTGCAGATGCATCCAAAGCACACTATAGCAAGCGGATGCTGGAATATTTGCAGAATGTATCTATAGCAGCCAGTTGCTTGTTCACTTTATTGGTGGTTTATGTCCTGTTTTTATATGAAGTGCGGGTGATGGTGCATATTTGTAAATATATTTGTGTATTTTCTTGTCCTCTACTCCCATTCTCGCAGTCTGTTGTTTGGTTTTGCTTATAATTTGAGAGATTTAATTAAATTCCATGCGTAGGCTTTTAATTAGGGAATGCACTGCGAGTGTGTGTTCTGTTCGCACAAATAAACCAAGAGTAGCGGCAAAGTAGGGGCCTTCCTGTGTTTGCCGGCATATAGAATATAATGTGTGTAAAAGTTATTGCGCTCTGGAATGAAGGCTTTACCAAATGCACACATCCTGTATGGTATACACCAGCTCATTTGGATGATTGAACAAACTAAAAAATAAAAACTCCGTTCCATTCGAGAAGAAAATAATTGGAACAGTCCTTTGAAGTGATGCTCCACTTTAGAATCGGCTTTGACTTTCAATTACAAGTGAAAAGTTTTGTTTTTCATGTAAAGGTTAGTTTGTTTGACAATTTTCTGACTAGATGCGGTATTTACGTAATTATAAACTTTGACTAAAACATTGAGGTAGCTTTTGACTGAATTTGTTCGCAATAAGTTGTGCGTGCACTATTTGACAGGCTTTTTTACCCAGGTTCTTTGCAGTTGCTCTTTAGAATTCCAATTTCTTGCCATCCGTCAAGGCTACTTAGGTGCCTCTGAGAATAATTATTATTGACTGACAGTTGCCGAACACTTGGGGCAATGGCTTTTACGACTTATGGACGGCGAAGGAGCATACAAAGCGCACAATCGAGGAAATAGAGAACAAGGCAGAAATACCCGATAATTAAAGAAACCTTGAAAGCCACAATAGGTGTTGAGGATCTGTGAAGATCCAGTGTCAGGTAGAATGAACCGTTCAAAATGGACGATGAAAGCTATACGAGATGCGTTTCATCAACCCAGCAAAAATGAAGTGAGGAGAGTTCGAATGGGCGCCATCATTGTGGAAATGGATAGGTACATAAAACCCTGTCCGTTATAAACACAAGCTTCTTTGAGTAGTTTTCAAATTCATTGACGGACATTAAAGAAGGTTCTATAACAGCAGATCTTTCTGATCTTAACCGAGAAAAGGAAGAACTCGACTTAAGGTTAGCACATAATTGGTAGGGGAGACTAGTCAACTTGGAGTGTGCGTCTTTACCTGATTCATTCATTCATTTTCAATGGTCCACTTGTCCATTAAGTGGGTCGCGAGAATAGAGCAATGCCCATACGGGTGGAGGAGAGACTATGAACTTGATCTAACCATCTCATCCTGAGTCTACCTAGAGGACGCATGCCTGATGGTACGGATTCCATAGCACGTCATGGGATCCTGGTTGGGGACATGCGTTTAACATGACCAAACCACCGAAGCATGGACCGCTCCGTCCGGAGAAGAAGCTATTCGACATCGAGCTCCTCACGTATTCTGGTGTTTCTAATGTGATCACTCTGCGGGTCACACCAGCGACCGCAATACAACGGAGAAATCTCATTTCGGCAGCTTGTATTCGCGATCTAATTCTTTCGGTCATTACCCAAACCTCATGACCATAGGTAAGAGTTGGAACAAACACTGAATTAAAGACTGACAACTTTGCTTCGATACCAAGTTCAGTCGTCCTAATAACAGAATGACCAAGCTGTCTCAAAATTGACCCAGCCTGATCAATCCTACAGGAAAACTCAGCATTGTTCCTTCCATCACTCGTGAATAAGACCCCGAGATAGGTACCGCAACTTTTCCACCTGATTCCTTTACTAACAATTACATAAACATGTTTTTAACTTAAGGTCCAGACCAGGTCAGGGGTTGGCTATAGCGGCATCTACATAAGCAAGTAGGTAAGTAAAGTTTAGGATTGCCAGACATTTGGAATGCGTTTTATAAGACTTCTGCTGCAGAAGCTTTCACTGCTGTCAAAGATTCCATTGATGTTGCTGTGACAATTTGTTTCCCGCATTGGACTTGGAGTTGCTGTTATAGTTATTTATCTTCGGCGAGACATTTCATAACGGACGCAGTCGTTGTGTATGCGTATGCGGCTATAAAAATTCATTATCGCGCACAGTAAATATTTTATTAAAAACGCATATTGGTCATGAAAACGCAACGTCCAAGTCCAGCAAAGATAAGAGAATAAAGAAAGTAAAGGCCGTATTTCATAATCGTTAAACGACTTTGTATGACGTTGTTTGAAAAAGAAATACATAGATAACATTATGTGAACTACCTTCACCATCAGAGCCCCAGGCAGCCCTCCAGACTGTATGTTTGTGACTTCTAGTAATCAGTATTGTCTTTTCTTTTTTGTAGATTAGTCATACTTGCATGTTGCATGAGTAATGCTGGGTTTCCACTTGTCGATTTGAAATTGACAATTGACGTATTTTTATGCCAAATAAACAATTGGCAAGTGGAAATAGCGACAAAATGCTTGTCAATGAATTGACTAACATTGACAAGTGAATTGTCAAACAAAATGTCACTTTGTCTATAATTGACAGTGAAAATTAATTGGCATCGAGTTCATAAGTTGGTCAATCAACTGACAAACGATTTTTTGCCAATAATTGACATAAGTGGAAATGAACTTACGGTGGTTTCGTTCAATGACATAAACACGAGAGCTGTCAAACTTTGTCAATCAACCGACATGTGGAAACCCACCTTAAGACACTTTACACTTTACTGTCACCGATATAGATGTCACCTACAGCTGCCTTGATGTTAATAAATTGACATTACGAACAAAACCTTCTTGTTCTATCTCTATCTCAGACTCAGTCATACGCATACCTACTAAAATTATGATTGTAATTCACACATTCAAGATAGTTCATCAAACTGTACAAAAAACTGTGAACGTCAACCACCCAACATCATAAATGTGTCTCCATTTGTCAGTATCAATTATGTTAGTTTAACATCAACGACCGCAATGCAAGTGATATCGAGATACTTCTATCCGCTGCACGCAATTGCACATCGTAAACCACAAGAGAATCTATGATATACATAAATCTACAATACACGCACATGATAGGCTCCCATGCAAGTATGCCTTTTGTAATGAATTCCTGGGAAAGTGGAATGTACGCAAAATGCAACACGACGAAAATCAAATTTTCCTAAAGTAATTCAATATCCGAATATAGACGAACAAAACCGCATTTTGAGAGTGAGACTGCGGGATACCGGATTGAGGTTATTATATATCTAGATCTACCTACGATTAGGCAATTGTATATGGCACTGATGAATATTAATTGAGATTGAGATCTTCTATAAAATGCTTGGTAATTTTTTTTAATTCTACTTTTATAACAACAATTTAAATTAAAGTAAAAAAAAATGGAACTTATAATATTAGTAGTGAGATTAATGGCTAGCGTTGGAGTAGGTATACATGTGAATATGTTTGGGAAATAATCTCTTGGGGCTGTATCAAGTCTTGAGATCCTCAGATGTTGGCAGAAGACTTAACATCGATGACGATAGGGAAGTTTGTGCAATGTCCGCTTCATCGATGCGGGAGTTTTTTAATAGCGGAAATGGCCATTCGTAACATATTGTGGGTCCATTGTAGTCTCGCAGTGTAGAGATGAGTTGGTCCAAGCGGTCAACTTCAGATAGATCAGCATTGAATTCTTTCACTTCATCGATCAGTTGGTTGACATTTGATTCGAGAACCTGTGAAAGAAAAGGGGAAATAATTATATCTTAGAATGTTGTCGAAAATAGGTAGGTTAGGTAGGTATATACTTTATAATGCCCTTAGGGTAAAGATGGAATTGAGTGAAGCCCGACTCTTTGTTTGTATACTACAAATGATTCTATAAATTTATTTTCAACTTTAATAGTTTCAAAGGTTTCGGATAGTTATCTGACACATAACGCTGTCCAACAGATAAAGATTGCTGATATTTTTTTTCTTTTTCATCGTCAAAGCCTTTGATAAACTAACTAGTAATGTGTGTCCCACTAATTGTTTGACTACATAATGTCAATTGTTTTGTCTATATTTATTAGAAGGTCAACCAGGCTTTCTATTAGATAAGGTTTAATTACAGCCGTTTCGGTAAGCGGGAATCGAAATCTATAACCCTCATCGTCGAGTGTTTTAAAATAATTTCTTCTTGAGCAAAATACACTGTTCCGTGTAATATGATCGTAAAATTCATCAAATTTTTTTCTTAAAATTAAAATTAATCCGTGTTAGCATCTTGTGACTGCAATCTATACGCTCGTCAACTGAAAAATGCTCTGAAACTATCACCCCTATCATGGAATCCGTCGGAATTGAGTTTCACTTCCCCTATTCGATTCCCTTTCACCTTCTACTGCTATCGTGGAATCCGCCGGAAAAGTTTCCTTATCGACACGTTTTTGGGAAAGGTAGTTTCACTGTCAAACGGCTGTCTTTCATTTGTCAATACAAATCTCTAGCTGCATTCGTCGGAGGTATATGAAAAGTTTGTTTCAAAAGTGATTTAAATAAAAAATAGTGTTTATTGTGTAATAAATGTAGGTATTTAAATGCACTATTTTTGGAAGCATAAGAGGAAGAACGAAATGAGTGGTGTTCTCAGAGAAGAATATGAGACAGGTTAAGAGGAGCAGTGAATACATACACCCCTATCGTGGAATCCGCCGGGGGGAATAATTCCCGAAAAAAAAGGTTTTGGTATCGTCAAATCCGCAAGGTGAACAGTTCCCCGTGTGGGTAATGTTAATGAGTTTCACTGTATCGTTGAAAACGTTCAAATCGAATTTTTCCCGAACAAAATGACATTTCTTGCCCGCATCAAATTCATTGCGGGTTTCATAGGTTTTCTTGCTTGCTGCACGTCGAGAAAATTTTCTTTAAAAAAGTTTACATACAAAAACAGCTGCTTTATTAAGCCGAACATTTGTAATAAATCTGTGCAATATTGAACTTTATTAAAATCAAAAAATAATCATTCTAAAAACACATTTCATCCGGAAGTTCTATGAAATTATGTAGGTATTCACTGCTCCTCTTAACCTCTCATATTTTTCTCTGCGAACACCGCTCATTTCGTTCTTCCTCTTATGCTTCCAAAAATAGTGCATTTAAATACATTGTAAATACATTTATTACACAATAAACAATATTTTTTATTTAAATCACATTTGAAACAAACTTTTCATATATGCACCTTCGACGAATGCAGCTACTATTTGTATTCACAAGTGAAAGACAGCCGTTTGACAGTGAAACTACCTTTCCCAAAAACGTGTCGATAAGAAAACTTTTCCGGCGGATTCCACGATAGCCGTAGAAGGTGAAAGGGAATCGAATAGGTGAAGTGAAACTCAATTCCGTCGGATTCCACGATAGGGGTGATAATTTTATAGAACTTCCGGGTGAAATGTGTTGTTAGAATGATTATTTTTTGATTTTAATAAAGTTTAATATTGCACAGATTTATTACAAATGTTCGGTTTAATAAAGCAGCTGTTTTGTATGTACATTTCTTTAAAGAAAATTCTCTCGACGTGCAGCAAGCAAGAAAACCTATGAAATCCGCAATGAATTTGATGCGGGCAAGAAATGTCATTTTGTTCGGGAAAAATTCGATTTGAACGTTTTCAACGATACAGTGAAACTCATTCACATTACCCACACGGGGAACTGTTCATCTTGCGGATTAGACGATACCAAAACATTTTTTTACGTGAATTATTCCCCCCGGCGGATTCCACGATAGGGGTGTATGTTTTTCCAGCTACTTTAAGTAAATATTTTGCTTATCTTCCAGATAGAGGCTTTAGGTTATGTTAGCTTGTATAGGGTGTGAGTTCATCACAGAAGACTAGGTAGTAGGCACCATATTGGACCCATCGCCATCCAATTGAATTAGAGGCTTTAACGGTCACTTAAACCCGCTGATATGCTATCAGAAACTTTGTCCGCCAGATATCATTATCCGATACCTTTTAAGCCAAATATTTAAGTTTATCTGACGGATAAGTTCCTGATAGGCTATCAGAGACTTTATCAGCTAGTTTTGAAACTGACCCTAACTTATTGGTTGATTATTTCAAAGTATTAGTTAACTTATGTGTCTCGGAGTGAAGACATTTAATTTCGAATTTCTTAAGAATATTAAATTCGCCGCATATTTCCCAGTATCTCCTATATTTGGTCTTTATCGAAAGCAAAGAGAAAGCAAAAGTAAGAAGCAATTGGTTAGTTAGACTAACGTATAATTCAGGGATAAAGGGCTTAGGTACCTATACCTGTCAGTGAATCATGTAAACTTAACCGTCTTAACAATTTTCTTTGCACTGCTATCCACTTTTGAATCCCCTATACATCTATTTGCTCTGATGTGCCCTTAATTGATATGCAGTATTATAAGAACAATGTTCCCTTCTAGCGCCATTGGTCGCAATTAATCCGCTTACTTAATATGTATTTCACTTCTTGCCCTGTGGGGCTGGGGCTTGAAATTGCAAGTAGATATCTTATTGTCTAATGAATCATTTGGCCTGCTAAAAATCGTAAGTAGTAGGTAGGTGGTATATCAATTTCAATTTCAATCTGATTCATGTTACTTCAAGGTCGTTATTAATAAATGCATATTTCAAACATTTAGTTAATCAGCTGGTTAAAGGAAATCTACAAAAATTCGAAAACTGTCAAATGGGTTTAATTTATAATCAAACGTTTTTGTTTCATATAATAACCGAAACATCATCATTTTTTTTATACTATCTTATCGGACAGTTCCACTTGGCTAATCTTATCTCATTTGTGTTACGAAATAGAAATCCCAAAACAAATGGAAGAAGAAACCAAAACATAAACAAACGAAATTTAAAAATGACACTAGCCAAAGCTTTAAGTTCCACCCTGCCCAGCACACACGGAGTCTGAGAAGCTTCATAAATTCCATTAGATTTAATAATGTTAATGATTGTTTGCACTTTTTTTTTTTTTTTTGATGTAGTGGTCCATAGATGAATCGATAATATATTTACCAAAATATCGATGTGCAAATTTATGACACATTTCAACACTTGACGTACGCGTTCACGTAATTTTTCTACTGTCATTATATTCTGTCGGACGAGACTAATTGACATTTGTTGTGACGTTTTTTCACACACTCTCGACGAGCTAGTTCCGTCCGAAGGCAAACCACCACCCGATAGACTCATTAGATAGATTGGTGGTGTCGGGAGTATCGCGATATTATAGCTTTCCAGTGAACCCGTGAAACAGCACTAAATTAAGTTCAGATTCACATGCCCAGTGTACTTAGTCTGTGCGGTCTTCATCCTCATCGCGGGTACTTTATGGTATCTTGTGTGATATGGGGGGGCTTACAGTGTGGAATGGAGAGTGCTTTTTTTTTGGTTTGTTTAGGTTTACTAAGCGAGGGGGTATTGGAATGGAAGCGCTAGACAGAACGATGAGACTGACTAGTGACTATACATGCAAATCTTTAGATGGGGTGGGGCGGAACTTATTAATGCATGCATGAGATAGCAGGCAAGTGTGCACTTGCACTCTTGGACATTAAGTTAGTGTAAGCTTCGTGTATATGTTGAAATCGTTTCCCGCTCTTATGTACCTGCTCTGCCATGAATTTGATTTCAATTTGAAGATACTCGTATCGTAGGTAGGTACGTCATGGTTGCTGTGAATAAACGGAAATTGAAACAAAATGAGAACAAGGGAAGTATTTTAGAGAATGATTTAATTACGTTAACTATGTGTTGGATATATGAAAGAAAACAGAAAAAGTATTTTACAGTGTGGTGCAGAAGTTTTACTGTGAAAGGCTGCAATTACATTTTTGAAAAATAATTTGTCACCTTCATTTGTGCATTCTTTAAGTTTAAATTTAATTGCATAGCTTTTCTTTTAAGCGTTTCACAACTAATAGATATAATATCAGAAAACCACAGAAATGAACGGTACATTGCAAAACTGGAACATTTTTCATTGAATTTTGCGAAAATCAATCTGAGTTCATTATATCGAGATTTTCATAGGTAGTTCACTATTAAGTACATACCTAGTCTGTGTAAAATTTTGTCGGTTCACTATATTGGATAGTTCACTATACAGAGGTTCACTAAATAATTTTTATCTTTAAGTACAGTAAAGTATGTAATAACTGTTGTCAAGTTCAGTTCGTTTCTTATGAAATTATCTTAAAAATTAGAACTTAAATTTTTTTTTAAAAACCGTTTTTGAAAAATGTTTGTAATTCAGAATAAACTGTAGAAAATGGAATCCTCTTTAATTTTGTTTCAAAGCATTCTCCTCCAGGATTCACCGGAATTGAGTTATTTCATATTCGAGCATTAGCTGCCGAATTTTCGAACTCTTTCGAAAATGTAAAATGTTTTCAAATAATCGTTTATTGTAGCGAATACACTTCTATTTTTTTTTAACATAAAAATTCGATAATTTATAGTCATTTATGTATTATTGGTAAAACGCTTTGATTTATTTTTTTAAGGAATTTTGTGATGTCAACTCGTAGACACAGTCACTTTGGTAGGAATGATAGCTACTTCGAGCTACAGTCGTGTCTGGATATAGTGGACTTTTTTTTTGCAAGGCCTGTTCACAGTATCCAGGTTGTTCATTATAACAAGGTTGACATTTTTTTTTTAAATATTTTATTTGCTCAAAGGAAAATACATAGAAATATACTTATGTATGTTTATTGCAAAATTCGGGAATAAATGTTTCCTTCTTACGTTCCGAAATTGACTTTTTGACCGCTTTTTCGCCTAGACTTCGTAATGCTAGTATGCCAGCCCCCAGCATAATCAGTTGTGTTGTTCTCAGTCCATGCGATAGCTTCATCGAAACTTTCAATAGCTTCAGTATTTTTTACAGGATGTGTGATTTGTGTTTAGTCTTGGTCGTCATCATTAGATTTCTGTCACACCACACAAACGCTATTGACTGCACACAAATGCACCCGACAATAACAAACAAATATAAAGTAACAAACAACCGCCTTTGAAGTAATCAGTGGGTTATCCCCCTAAAAGCACAATTTACAGGGAATACCCGCTTTATTTGTGATTCTCTTATGTGTTTTTTTGTTGTTTTTAGCTTGAAGTTGCTGCAAAAATGTTGTTCACTATTTAGAGGTTTTCGATTGTTCACTATTTTGAGTACTCCATGTAAAATTTTAGCTGTTCACTATATCGAGGTGTTCACTATATCGGGTGTTCACTTTATCCAGACACGACTGTACACCACTAATATTCATCATCAGGCTCCTTTTAATTGATTGTTTGAATAGTTTTTGAATTCTGACAGTCAATGTCTCCGTATATAATCCACTTGGGAAGACATTTCTGCTTTTTCCTGTCAGGAAGTAAACCTGCACTTCGATTTTGTCAATTGACTAAGTGACTTGACTACCAGTTGCGCCAACTGAGCGATGAGCACAAGCCCGCCAACTAGTGATTAGAACAGAGGAAAAGACCAACCTCTCTGCTTGTTGCTACGAGGTGTTTTTTGTTTATTGTCGTTCTCTCGGGTTTTTTTCGCCGCCAGATGTCGTTTATGACAGATTCGGTAGCATTTTTCGATAACATTTAAAGCAATGATAGTTTGGTTGCACAGTTTTTATCGGGGCTAAGGAAATTATTTTTCTACGCCTATATAAAATAGCAAAAAAAAAACGCACCTAATTGAAAGTTTTCAAGATAAAATGTAAACCAAATAAAAACTAATTTTTTATAAATTATACAACATTTGACTTATACGCCAACTTCAATTGTCGAAATAAAACTAGTTTCTGTCTGTACTAAAAATTCGTAACTTTAACTGTGTGCATTCCCGGACAACTTTTAAACAATTCTCTGACTTCTGACATTATATTTACCATGCAAATCCTTATTGTTCACGTTGTACTGCTGAGGTCCTTCTGGGGGCAGAAATCATTTATCATGACAACATTCCTCACATTTTGTGTTCCATTCAACGAAAAATGTATTTTTTTTTTCTGTTTTACTTTTTACTTCCGATGGCAGGCCATTGGGTAAGCTTTTCACGGATGCGAAGATGAATATGCATCGACATTGTATGTACATTCAAAATTCTGCAAGCCGTGCGCAATGGTTAGAAACGGAAGAGGAATGTTAAATACCGAAAGTCATTCTGTTATTGCATATTTGCCAGCAAATTGAAATAGAAGGGGGAGGATGTTATGCAGATGTATTCACAAGTTAAGGGGCGATGTTTCATATAGCAGGAAGTGCGTTTGAGTAGGGTTGGATATGTTTTGAGTGAAGATGCTATAGAATAGCAAATGATTGGAGTTGTCATTTTGAATATGTCATTGAGAGAAGTTAATCCCCCTTAGCAATCACTCAGAGCATGGCTTTTTTTCGGTTCGCATAAAATATTTAAGCAAATTGGAAATCTCAATCTCGCATCTGGGGGTGGGGAGTGGTTGTGTAGAGATGCTATCATTACATTTGCAAGAATTACCTTATGCATATTTGAATATTAGAGATTATGAAAATATTTCAGAAATGCTGCATAGGTAGGTATATCCTTGACTAAGATATTCCTTTGGCGTTTTGCTTTTGATACCTTTACTGCATATTTTATACTGTTTAGCCTAGGTATTTATATCTTGTTAAATTTTTATAAATTTATTACTAAATGCAGATATTTGAAAAATCTGTGCGCATAGGAAGTTAATTACATACTTTGATATGTAGAATGAAGAAGGTACGCATATTTACTGCTCGTTCAGGACGGTTTAAGAATGGTGTAGTACAAAATAGGTATGATTCCAATAGTGGAATACTCCTGATCAGATTATTTTTTTTTGTAATGGGTATTGCTGGAAGGAAAAATCGTCGAAAGACTTTGCAGAGCTATTACGCGAGGGATGCTTCTACAATAGTGAGGGACTTTAACCTGATCTTAAAAACTCCCAAGGGGACTAACTTTCGTCATCCCAAATTGATTGCACCTAGTCGTTCCACTAATCGGCAATTTATTTTTGTTTCATTTTAAAAAATTTAGAGGATAAATCCGACGTATGCCGGATTTCTGTACTTTTTTAACTGAAAATATTACCTACTTTCTTGGTCTTAGCTAAGATCAAGAGGTTTTACCCGCCTTAATCTCCTGATTACATTGTCAGTCAGTCAATTAAAAGTTTTGTTATTTCTATGTTAACATGGTTAAGAAATCTACTTCTATGCCTTCGGGCAACTTTTTTTAACTTCTTCTTCAACCATTTCAATGTTAAGATCTGTATGTGTTGCGTATGTACCAAGGTGCATTTGAATAGGTGAATTTTTTGCAAATTTGTTTGGCATGTACATGCCCACAACTGGATCCCGTACGTCTATACTGGTTTTAGAACTTGCTTGTATAACAATAACTTATTGTAATTTGACAGAGATGAATATCTCCCAATAAGCCAATACATTTTACTGTATCGCATGTTCAACTCGTCTCTTTTTTTCTTTATATGTGCTTTCCAACGCAGTTTAGCATCTACAGTCATGCCTAGATATTTGGCTTTATTTGAGTATTCTACTAAATTGTTGTTTATGTGTACTGGAATATATGGTACCTTTTTTTACCTACGTAAAATTAATATGGACTGACTTAAGGGCATTTAATGCCTTTTTTTGTTGCTACATGACAGCTGTGTCATCTGCAAAAGTAGCTATAGTGGTTTCCCCACTTTCAGGCAAATCACTAGTGAATAGAAGGTATAAAACTGGACCTAGCACGCTGCCTTGTGGTACACCAGCTTTAATTTCTCTTAATGTTGAGTACTCTGTCTCTTGTTTAATTCTGAAGAATCGATCTGATATATATGACTCCAGAATTGTCGAATATTGTTTTGGCAGTTGCCTTTGTAGTTTGTGGATCAAACCTTTGTGCCAGACTTTATCGAAAGCTTGTGCTATATCAGGAAATATTGTAGAGCACAGTTTTTTCTCTTCGAATGCTTTTTCGATTTTATTTGTGTTTCTTTGCACCTGATCGATTGTAGAGTGCTTATTTCTAAATCCAAATTGGTGATTTGGGACTAATGATTTTTCGTCAATTAATTTTTGCAGGCGTTTTACCAGCATTTTCTCGAATAACTTTGACAACATTGGTAGTATAGATATTGGGCGATATGAGGTTACCTTGTTAGGTGGCTTGCCTGGTTTTGGTATCATTATTACCTCTGCGACTTTCCACATGCTTGGAACATATCTCAACTTAAATGCAGCATCTATAATCTGCGCTCGTTTTTTCAGACATTTTCGTGGAAATTGTTTCAAAATTTCTCCTGTAATGAATTCATACCCTGGGGCCTTTTTTATATTTATGCCTTCTTTAATTTCTTTGGCAAGTTCTTTAGCTGTTACCGACCGTAGAGGTCTATCTTCTTCGCACCTTAATTCGAGTCCTTGATAACCTTTATCTTCATAAGGTTTTAATACGTCTTCAAGATACTCTGCAAAGGTTTTTGTATTTTCTTGGTTGCTTTTCGCCCGGTTACTGGGGGAAATGAGCTATTGGCTATTGGTTCATCATATTTGTTGCCTTCCAGAGCGAGTAGTCAGTACTAGCATCATTTGTAAGGCTTGTAAGGTAAGTTTTTAAAGTTTTGTTTTTGAATTCTCTAATAGATTTTCTAAGCTTGTTATTTAAGTTGTTCAGTGTACTCTTGTCGCGTGGCGCCCTTGTCTGTTGCCAGCGTTTTCTAACTTTCTTCTTTTCCGTAATAATTTCACATATTTCGCGAGGATAAGAGTTTTGTTTGATCTTATTTGTTGTTTTGGGAGTTGCAGCCCACGCAGCTTTTTGTATATTCAATGTTAAATTTGGACTGCTTTTTCTAGTTGATTTTCTGTTTGAATAGCTGTTGATGTAGTATCTCGAAATACTATATAAATTGTTTGAAGTTTAGTTTATGCTAACTTTGTATAAAATGTCAGTTTTAATAAAATAAAACTTTACTTATACGAAACTATAGAACTAGACGGATGTCGTTTGTTCAAGATACAACAGTTGATAGTTGAATACTTTCTTCCAACTTCTGTCTGAATTAGTTAGTTCCAGTCAGTCAGCCTATTTACTAGTTTTGGGCTATGTTCTTTTTTTATTATTTTATAAGTGTAGGAAGTAGAGAGGAATGATCTGATTGAAGATCTGGCCCTTCTTCTACAGTTATTTTATTCGAAGATATATTTTTAGATATAAAGAAGTCGACCATATTTAGGGTTTTATTTCAATCTTTTGGCCAATAGGTAGGCTTTCCAGTTGAGTGATATTTGCCGCCATCTTCTTGAAAGGCTTCATACAATTCTCTGCCCCTTGTATTTGTTAATCTAGATCCCCAATATTTTTTTTTTGGCATTAAAATCTCCTCCTGCGATTAATCTATTGTGAACTATTCGGAAAATACTTTTAAAATCATTTTTCTTTATTATATAGCTAGGAGAGTAATATACTGATGCAACAGATATATCGTGTGACCAAACACCTTTCAATTATTTTTTGTGGACACATGCAACGTCGCTAGTCTACGCAGGGAAACCAAGACGTCGGACGACTTGAAGGCCAAACTGTCGTCTCGTTATTGCAGGTATACGGACGAAAAAAAAAAGCAGTTTTAGATTTCTAAATGTCCGATATCATACTGGAATAGTAATGAAACACAACTTTTAAATAAAGCCCATAGTATTGGCTTTACAATGACTGTCTGTCTTTCATTCACCCTCATTATCCTAGTCCTTGTATAAGAACTTAATCATCCTGCCTAGATTAAGGATATAAATAAATTAATAAATGAAGCAAAACCAACCTTTTTATAAGTCCTTCTAAGTTGTTCACACTTAACTCTGCACTGTGAAACCGGGCATAAAACTTGCAGATAGTCGAAAAAGGTCGCCAACATATTAGCGCTTATAGTGGTCATTAAAAGTATGAAAGCAATTGACATTGCAGCGCCATTTTTAAAATCTATTTTGATAGTGACATGTATTACAGCCCCCTTATTATTTAAAAAGATGATCAATGTTGTTTTCGTGATACTCACTCGGTGGTACGTATCTAAGTTGAGTTGTGGCTTCATTTCTGTAGGAATGCGTTGTAAATATTAATTCTTTTTGAAATAACATTCCCTTAAATCGTTATTCAAAAGTTATCCACTCAGAACTACTTTACCCAGGTGCATGTCCAGTCCATGTCGAGCGTTAAAAAATAAAATACACACTATTTTATTTAAATTTACTTTAATTCCAAACTAAAACAATTTTAATTCTAATAATTAAAACTTATTGGTTCAACAAAATTATTCCTATGTTGCAATAGAGTTGAGTATATTTTTCGTTGCCTCTCCAAATCTCTTACGTCCTGAATAATAGTTTTTTATTTAAAATTTATATTCGAAGCATGCATAGAAATGTTATTGTAAATTAGAAAGACATTTATGAAAAATGTTTGTAAAATTCTAAAAAGAAATTGTTTCAGAGAAACACTAATAAATGAGATAATGGATATTTTTTTCATTAGGATTTTACTATTGTTCCTTTTCGTGTGGCACTTCCCAGTAGATTTCATCCAGATGATGTTGCTCCTTATCCAGTTTTCTCATGCCGATTACTTTCAAGAAGAGACCTAAACAAAATCAACGCGGGTATACGCATGTAAATGATTTTTGTGCTAAATATTTACCTGCAAGTATTCCTCCGACAATAGCGACTAATAAAGTCAGACCGATTCCGAATAACTGATAGCCTCCCTGGCCCAGGGCAGTTCGTCCATAACCCTGAAATGGAAAAAAAAATATTATCCTTTGATCAGAATCCATTTTAGTATATACGCAGACTCACCCCTAGAATTTGAGTGGAATTTCCGCTCATTTCATCTGCATCAGCCATTGCTGGGAATATTCCCGCCATAGAGTTCTTGTAAGCATCCTTTGTGACTAAGCAGGCATAAATGGCTGAGGCAATCGCCGATATAAGTGCTGGCATGCCATGTAAATTATGCACTCCGCACGTATCGTGGATACGCAATTTAGCCGTGATTGCCGGCTGCAAAAAAAAGGATAACACTAATTATACATATGGAAGCAGATTGTATTCAATAGATCATTAGATTCCAATTCATTGGGCATAATGCTTAAACAAAAAAAAAAAGTTCTGCACCATCCACCCACTATGGTGTCCTGAAAACGATTCAAAGAACCCACTGTAAAGTTAACACCCTCGCGTTTGAAGTGTATTTCCCTCCGTCCTCAATCAATATGAAGAAGAAAATAAAACCTAAAACCTATGGCAGCAGTCGGCTCAGCCATATCCTTGGAGGTACAACTTATGCACTGTACTACCAGTGTACAACCTCAATCCGGCAGTTCAGGGAATGGGAGTTCATTTGGGGAGCAATTTGGAATCTCAAATTAAATAAATGTTTCATGTAATTTCTATTCGAATCGCTTGTCGAGCCTGGCTGCTAGCAAGTTAGAGGGTGAAGATGGAGTGTGTACAAACATATCCTTTCCATGTAGGTGATGGCAAGTCGCTCTGCAAAACTATGAGTGTGCGCTCATATATATTTTAAAATTTATGACTGTACATGGTGTAGTCGTCTGAGGTAAGGATATGCCTGAGCCTGATTCTCCTCCTTTTCATGAGCGAACGGCGATAATTTTGAATAATATATAAATCTTGATATTTTAAAATGCAAATTTGTCTCACAGGATAAGCCTTGCGTGTATGTGTGTGGCTATAAACTCATTGGGTTAGACGAGCATATGTGGAAAAGGATGGTGGATGGTAGTATGGTAGTATAGACGGTATACAGTTTGCCGATTAAGAGCACTTTACAAGCTCGTTTTCGGAGTGAATTGTATAATGTTAGTCATTCTGTGTGTTGTAGACTGTAGAGCAAGGGACATTAATGCGAGATTTGCATACGTATTCCTTCGTATAAATTGTCAATATGCCGGCATATTATTGATGTTATGCATATTGATGCTGATAGGGGTTTCATCTGTTTGAGTAATGGGTGTTGCTTGGAAGGATACGAATATCAGGTAATTTGTCTTATTTCAGTTTTAAAGAAACCCTTTATGGCATAATCATTTCTCAAGTCTAGTGCTTAGATTTAATGTTACACATAGAGATGTGGTCTTGTGTGGTCTTGGTCACGCCCATACAAAAAGAATTCACTAGACCATAGAGTCAACTTATGCTGGGTCTCAGGCCACAGCAACATAGAATGAAACGGCTATCAGTTGGGAAAAATATAAATGACGAGAAATCGACAATTTGACGTCACCTACTCTTGAGACAATTTTCCAAAAGTCCGTACAACTACTTGCATACGCTGACGACATCGACATCATTCGCAGAACACAGCGAGCTGTCACTGGTGCGTTTGCAAGTATCAGTACAGAGGCGGCAAAAATGGTTTTAGTGGTGAATGAGGGCAAAACAAAGAATATGCTGTCAAAAAGAAGGGACACACAACATCGACGAATCGGACAGAACGTCACGATAGACAGCTTTAATTTTGAGGTGGTTCGGGACTTTGTCTACCTCGGCTCCGCTATTAATTCTGAAAATGACATCACGTCAGAAATCAAGCGAAGAATTACACTTGCCAACCGCTGTTACTTTGGTCTAAGAAGGCAACTGACTAGTAAATCCTTGTCAAGAAATACTAAGGAGACTTTATATAAGACACTCATCATCCCAGTCCTACTCTATGGCGCTGAAGCATGGACGTTAACAACGGCGGATGAAGATAGCAAAATTCTTCGAGTGATTTTTGTCCCATTTGAGTTGACGGGCTTTGGAGGAGAAGATTTAACAGCGAACTCTACGAGCTGTACAGCGACATCGACCTGGTCAGAAAAGTACGTATCAGTCGACTAAGATGGCTAGGACATGTAGAGCGAATGAAAACCAACGCTCCGGCCCGAATAGTCTTCGATTCCAACCCGGAGGGACAACGCAGTAGAGGAATACCTCGACTTAGGTGGTGCGCACAAGTGGAAGGGGACCTCACACAACTTGGAGTGCGCAACTGAAGGCGGTTAGCCAAAGATCGGAATAGAGGCGTGTTGGTTGAGGCCCTGGTCCACCATGGGCTGTAGCGCCATCTAATCACAAACCAATCACAAGCAGGGAAAGTCTGAGAAAAGCAATAGGAATCCTGGTATGACCTCTGTCTTCTTAAAACGCCTGCCAAAACGATAGGACTTTCAAGCAGTGTAAATCTTATTACACCAAAAACATAAATGTAAAAAAAACAGCCAAGTTCTCTTATATAGAAAACAAATTAAGTTCTTAGTTTAAGCAGGTTCAATATTTGTCAAGTTTTCATATTATGAAATGAAATTATAAACGAAAAGCTTGCCAAGTAAATCTACCAATTTCAGAAGGGAAGTTCATTTCTTTTCATATTTTAAGTGGGCAGACTCTTAAGCCCATTAAATGCAAAATTTTTATTTTTGATATTTATCCTTTCTATACGAACTGCATGTCCTACCGCTATACCAAATTTTAATATTCTACGCAAATCGGAAGCGGCTTAAATAAATAATAACCGATTTTAAAAAGTGGGCGGACACCACGCCTCCTGAATGGAAAATCTAAAGTTTTCTACTTTTTCCAGTATATGCACCACACGATCTAGCATTTTGCCAAATTTCACGATTCTAGGATGGCCGGAAGTGCTTCATAATTTTGATGATCATCATCTAAGTGAGTTTTTGTGACTTTTGAACTCCTGTATGTTGAGAACCACTAATGCTACAGAGATGGAATTTGGTGAGGTAGACCTTTTGAATCAGATTTGTAAATACTATTCCTAAGTTTGAAGATTTGAGCTTAATTGGTTCCGAAGTGGCGGGTCGAAAACAGCCTGAGTTTGTTCCTGTAAAAAGGGTGTGTGTCTTTACTATAGAACTTGGTTTTGATAATGACAAAGACGTAAAGGAAACCATGACAAGTCATACTGTGCGAATGTCATACCATGGGATGCATACAAAACTAAGTTATGGAATATGGGCAGCTACTTCTTTAACAACATATAAGAGAGAGTTTAAATTCTGTAAGAAAATAAAATAAATGTGTAGTTTTTTCCAAGTGAAGGTTAACCCGAGGATCTCAATAGGCCCGCCAAGCTTCCTAGTGTCCTGTGACGGTTCTCCTCACAACCCTTTGTCTAACCTAACCTAAGTCCCTTAGTGCAGTTAAGTGTTCTAAGTTTTGCTAGCCGACAATCTTTTTAAAAAATTGGTTTCAGTTGAAAGAACCCTTTCCGGAGTAATCTGCTGACACGGAGTAATTCAGAGACGTGGGTCCGAGGATTACTCATTGACCTACATCTCAGATCCTAGTTCCAGCTCACTCGGGAAAGAAATGTTTAGACATCGAATGGGTATCCGAATATTGTTAGTTTAGCTAAGTAGTTTTGTGCGCGCAGTGACTCAGTGATTAGTGTGCTGAACTACTGTGGTAGGGGTCCCAGATTCAATCCCCGGAAAAACACAAATTACATCTTAGAGTGCAAGCTCTAGGCTTGAGATTTCATCTAGAACAAACAATCATCGTATAATTTTGAAACATGCCTGTGCATTTTTCTGGCCTTATGTACAGCAATAAGCATGGAAAACTCCAATAATTCCACAAATTCAACACCATTACAGTTGAGCTGCTAGTAACTGCTTTCAAATTGATTTTGCAGGCCGCAAATAAAATCCAATTTACCTCTCCTTCGGTATATGTTGACAACATCCCACAACACCATACCATAATAATGACCATCTGGACTGTTTAATTAGCCCGTCCGCTAAGCCGCCATAATATAAACCTGTTGGTAAGCAACCCCAGCACCGGAATAGTTTTAGAATTCAACTTTTAATAAGCTATCCTCGTTCGCAAAGTACAAACCATGGCGTGCGTTACAGGCATGAAAGATCCTGCCGTCATGCAGTGTATAAGCCTCATTTTACATATAGTACACAATTTCAAATCTATCTACACCCGTTCAACAACAAAGTCCAACAGATGTACAAATACGCATCTATACAAGCACAGAGCAGCATTTCCACTTTATTGTTCTAAAATCCATTCACATCGGACTGTTGTGTTTCCTACAAGCAAATACCACCGTAGCATAGCCTAAAACTAGAATTTCAATCGGCCAAAATCGGTTCACTGCACTTCGCATCCCAGCATGCATATGTGCAATTACGAAATTTCAGTTAATTTTGCCCAAAACCAAGTACAAAGTTCGCAAATGCTACTACCCTCATTGGTCAACTATGTGGTAGGTATTTGTGCTTGTGTGTGTAATAAAATCGCCTTACAAGCTTCTTCCAATCGAAAATAGGGTTACCAGTAAACAGGCTTTCTCTCCCTCTTAAATGAAAGCAAAAATTAAATATAAATAGCATATATTGAATATATCTCCGTCTCCACTATTCTGGGGAATGCGATTTTCATTATTTGGAAATTTAAATTATGAGCTCGATGAGATTTTTAGTTTTCCCTTACAGGGTATCGGTCCGGAAATGTGTTGTTTGGCCATAATCCGTATTGCATAAGCAATAATGAATAATGTGCAGACAATTCCGGTGCGGGCAAATTGGATCGGCTCCCATTGTATTTCGCAAAATAGGTAGGTATGCAGTTTGATTTGTTGTGTATCTGTAGTATATTTGGAATTGAGTGCATTTTTCTAATAACTCATAGTTTGCAATGATTTGTGGAGATTGGACGGAAACAGGTATAAATGGCAGAGCACAAAAATTTTAATTTAAAAATAATTGATATTTTATTGTGATATGCACCTACAGAGCTTAACATATTTTGCAGAGATTATGAATAAATCTTTACGTAATTGCTGGCAATGCCGGATGGAAGAAATATTGCTGGTAAATAATAATATTTTGTTTGGGCCGTAAATATTTTCAGATTTCCGTTGAGAGAGATCAATTTGAGGGCCGCTACAGTATGCCGAATATGCTTTTACTATTTATTTGAAGAAGAGCCTAGAAGTATGCAGTGTAAATGTAAGTTTGATCATTGATTTTTTGTGAGCAACATTTTGAATTTTTTTTATCTCTCAGGGTTTTCATAATTCACACAAAATGTAGTTTCGATACAAAACAACATTTTTTAATTAGAATGCTTAAATTTTTTATTGATTCCATAGAGTATACTACAGATTGGGGTTATGAATGGAATATCATATCGGATAAATGACTATACCACGGCTTTGCTGGCAAGTAAAGGGTCCGCCATCTAACGTTTTTTTTTCAACTAGTGCTTATTTCGCGAATGGTAACACTTCTTAGCTCATGTCTGATTTGACAGATAATTAGTTTTATCCTTCCGCTGAACGAATATGGTTGTGTATACGCTTGAACAGCGCTGGGAAATATTGCGACATTACTTTGAAAATCATGGTAATGTTGCAGAATGTGTGCGAAAATTGCGTACGGATTTTGGAAGAAGAGAAGCACCGTCAGCTCCGTATGTTCGTAATCTTGTGAAAAAAGTGAAAGAAACTGGCATCCTCATCGATAAACCAAAGCGTGAAAAGCCAAAAACAGTGCGCACACCCGAGAAAATTGCTGCTGTGGCGGATTTTGGTCCAGAGGCATAATTGGACCATTTTTCTTCGAAAATGAGCAAGGAGTGGCCGATGAATGGCGATCGTTATCGGGCCACGTTGAACGAATTTTTGTTCACAAAAATTGAAGAGGAGGATATTGGCAACATTTGGTTTCAACAGGACGGCGCTACGTGCCACACAGCCGAAGCTACACTCGATGTTTTGCGCCCTGTTTTTGAAGATCGCATTATCAGCCGCAGAGCTGATGTCGTTTGGCCACCGCGGAGCTGCGATTTGACACCGTTGGACTATTATTTGTGGGGTGCCGTAAAAGATAAGTGTTACGCCGACATGCCAGAGACAATTGACGCTTTAAAGGACAATATTCGCGAAGCCATTGCTGAAATACAGCTGCACACAATCGATAATGTGCTTAAAAATTGGACCGATCGTGTAGGCTACTGCATGCCCAGCCGAGGCAGCCATTTGAATGAAATTATTTTCCGTTATTAACCGGAAGGATTGTACTTTCAAATAAAAAAAGAAATTTGAGAAATTATTCAGTAGTTTGTTTTTATAGCATTTAAAAAAAAAAAGTTAAAAGTTAAAAAGTAAACATTTTTTCTCTGGCTGTATGGCATGGGCCACATCCATATCTGGTAAAAACTGCGCTAGCATATCACGATAATGAACAGCACTAATTGTTACTGACTGACCTGACCAGCCGCATTTTCGAAAAAAAAAAAATGGTCCGATAATGCCTCCAGCCCAAAATCCATCCCAAACATTCACGCATTGTGGATGCATTTGTTTCTCAACAGTTATACTCGTGGGTTTTCTGAACTCCAAATGCGACATTTTTGACGATTAACGAAGCCATTAAGATTAAAATTAGCTTCATCACTGAAAATGATTTTGTTTGAAAAATCAGCATCCACTTTTATTAACCTAGAACTCTCCGCTGTAACATTGTTATCTTTTTTCTTTTGGCATCACTGAACTATTAAAAAAAAATAAAATAAATAAATAGGTGGCGCAACAGGCGGTAGACATCCTAGGCCTAGCTTCTCGCAACCATTCGTTTGTGTGAGTTTCTATTTTTGGACGAATGGAAGGGACCTACAATTTTATGCCGAGTCCGAACGGCTGAATTGGGAAGCTTTTTCAGGACAGTCATACTCTCGGATGTTTGTCTGACGTTCGTTGCCGTTTCACTGTACTATTAGATGGCGAAAAATCCAAATATTGCTTGAATTATGTGACACCGTTTGTCTTTCGGTTGAAAACACGATAGCGTCCAAACGAATCGACTTAGGCGAATGAAATTTTGGGAGAGGACTTATTTTTATGGTCGTCAGGTTGGTATTAGCCATTGTCTATGTCGGTTAAGTAGATCTGATACCTTCCATACAAAACCAATATAATATCAAACATTTTGCATGACTTTTATTTAGTTGAGGGTTTTTCTTCTCTTTTCCCAAAATGTCCCCGGTCGAAATGCCAAAATCTTCCACACCACAGCAAACTAAACTTTGCATATACCCAATTTTTCATCTACTCAAAATCCTACAGTCACCACAAGCAGGGGGCATAATGCATACTTATCTCACTTATTAACACCAATTTTAGAAAAGGAGATTTCATCGCCAACCCGTTTCACAACTGTCGCGGCAAGCAATTCTGAGCTGTCAGAAGTGTGCGCGCGCATAATTATGTCATGGCGAACAATAATTGTGACCATCTATATTGAAAATCATTCTTTTTTGACAAATGCCCAGGACGAAATGAAAATAAGTGCCTGGAATTATATTACTGATTATTAACACCTTGATATTACCGATTAGAATTTTGAAATTTTCTTCATCTGAAGAAGATCTATTAAGTACATCTATTAGTATCTATCATGCCGGCCGATTTTTAACACATTTTTTTTTTTAAATGTTTCCGAAATCAAAGTTGAATACATTCCGTTTGTGATCATATTTCAATTGATTGTTGTTCAATTAAAAACAGGCATACGTAACTTTTTACAGCAAAAAAAAAAAAAAATATACAACTATACATAAATGATAAATTACAAAAACAAAATTAATATTCAACTCACCGTCAGAAATCGATATCCGAGGACTGATACAGTACCAGAAATGATTCCAATTAATATAGCACCATGAGGGCCAATAAGCAAATTGCAAACCGAACCAACAGCAACACCTCCGGCTAGTGTCGAATTCTGTACATGCACCATGTCCAATTTGTTCTCATGGCTTACAAGTGCGGACAGGACGAACGTGGTGACTGCAACGATACAATAAGAGAAAGCGCATTTGTATTATAAAAAACGAAAAATTTCATACTAGCACACTCTGTCACAGCTCCTCAACAGGGCCAAAGCCAGCCAACTAACCAACTATATATCCTTCCACACATTGTGGTGATAAGGAGGTCGACTGAACGAAGTGTCCTTATTGTGCAAAACAATGAATTTCCATATGAAAAGCGGCAGAAAAGCGAGAGGAAAAAAAAGGCTACACAGAAAATAAACAATCCCCCCCGTTTACAATGTTTACAGCATGGCACCTGAAATGCAGCAGCAGTGCAACGACGCGACGCCAGGGCGTTAGCGGATAAGAGGAGGACAGATCCTAAGAGAGGGCGTTAGGCGTGAGAGCCTTTAGTTTTGTGTTGTTTTTGTTAATGTTGTCATGTTCAATGGCATTCACAAAGGATAATGAGGTGCTTTAGTGCGACAACCTCATTCGCATTGTAGTATAGTATGTGCAAGTGCGGTGCGCGCGAATTGAAGTGCGGGTGTGATATACTGTTATAATGCAGCCGAATACAACATCAACGTTTAAAGGGTGTAATGCATGGCAAATAACTACAGCTTACAGAATGTTTTACAAACAGTGACTCCTCGACAACAACTACAACAATGCTAATAGGTATAGTAAATGAGCTCATAATTAAAAGTGTCATTGTTACTGCTGCCTGCAGTGTTTACATTATGCGGAACAGGAGAGGTTACAAAAAAATAATGAGAAGCTTATCTGTTTTCTAATAGAAAATGTCGGTTGCTTGGTGAGGGAAATCCATCTTAGACTTCAAATGGTTGAAGCACAACACTTTCGGATATCGTTTTGAATAGAAAAAACCTGCACACAATGTTGTTGACGCAACGATGAACCTGATGTAGTCAGGCTAGCCCGTTGTTTCGAAAATCAATCCTGGCAAAAAAACATCATCATTAATGCTGAGGTTTGATTGCATCAATGCAATCCACAGCCACAAAGTCCAATACTAATGACTCAGTGTTCGTTTGCATCAATTCGCTGTAAGTATATTCGAAGGAAACCTCTATAGAAGCAGAGCAACTTACGCATTCCTAAAGTAAAAAAATAAATAAATAGGTGGCGCAACAGGCGGGTGACACCCAAGGCCTAGCTTCTCCTCGCAAGCATTCGCTTTGTGTGAGTTTCTATTTTTGGGACGAATGGAAGGGACCTACAATTTTATGCCGAGTCCGAACGGCTGAATTGAGAAGCTTTTTTATGACAGTCATACTCTCCGGATGTTTGTCAGACGTTCGCGAGAGGTGGCGTAGTAGAAAAAAACTTTAAAATGTTATTTGTGTTTTTCCGGGGATCGAACCTGGGGTCCCTCGCACAGTAGTCCAGCACACTAACCACTCCGCTACTGCGCGGAGTAGTAGGCACGCCTACACCTACTATTAGTATAATGATTTATCGATATCACTTTTACATTGAAAGCCAAAGCAGCAGCTGTAAGGAACTAACAACTTTTTGAAGACAAACTTTGCTTTGCTAACCAGCTCCATCTATTCCAAGCTGCTTCGTGTTATTTAATCCTACGCTTCGATAATTTAGACTAATTAATGTGGACAACATTGAGCTTGAAAGGTCCTAGTACTTGCATGTATATTTGGGTGGTTCTAAAAAGCGATAAAAACGCTTTTAATCGGAGATTCCTAGATATCAAAAATAGGCACAATGGACATAAATTGTTGGTCCAAGAGGGAGTTGCGACTCGTCACTTTTGGACATCCAACTACCTACCTAAGCTGGCAGCGACTGTCTACCTGGAAACAGATTCGAATCAAAGACAACCACATAAGCGGAACCTTGCGAGTGTTGAAAAATATCAGGTTAAGCTATGCATAATTTCGATCCTAAAAATATGTGGTGTTTCCGATGAACTCCGTGCAATCTCACTCTTTTAAGTGATGACATAACTTTCAATAGGAACGAAAATGCGCCATCTGTCAAGCAGTACATTATGCAGACAAAAGGATAAAGTGCACAGATTTTTTTAATGCGAACATGACGCTTACAGCTTCTACCTAAATGGCGCTACTATTCGGAGTTAACTGGTCCCATAATATGCCTACAACTTAAACTGATTAAATAAGATAAGGCTCACATAGGGCTATAAGAAACTTCGAATTAAAGGACAATCTCACAACCTGAGAAGAGAATAACTTCTAATGAAGCGGCAATTATGGTCCTTCATTATAACCGAAACCATCATCCAAATGGCGAAGGTATACCATTCGCCTTCAATAATAATATAAATTTATATAATTGAATGGTTGTGAGAAGCTAGACTTACGGTCTTCTTGGGAACTGTTTATATCATTGTGGGAAATATACCAAACCTGGGTAACGACAAACGTAGCAAATAGAATGAGAAAAATTTGCCCCTAGTCCAAAACTTCAGTCTCATTCAGCAATATACAACATTCTGACATAGACTTAGTTTAAGTCCACAAAAAATTCGCCGAACGAACTTAAAATTAAGTTTCGGTTGAATCGAAAATCGGTCGTCGTAGTAGAGCTCAATGCAAGCTTCTCTGTTAGATTTAGATTACTTGCGAGTTTGGGTGTATTCAATATTTTTTTATATAGATACATGTGTTTCATACGTACCGCATAGAAACCTTGTTTACACCCAATTTCGCACATACTCCGAATTCAACAGTGACCCCATATGGGGGTTGCAGGGGCATTAAACTGCAATTGCTTTCTCGGCTTTATTTCTGTCTTGTTTTTTACTTTTGGGCTTTCTGCTGCATAAAAGTCAATAAATTAGAAACGTTGTCTTCGAGAAAAGCATGTCTCACACCTCTGGCGGATTATATAAGCATTTATACAAAAATAGCAAGTATACGCCTCCGACACCGCAACAATGTTAATATCGGCTGTGGCAACCATTCAATAACTGCAACCGAGGGGTCTTGAAAATCCTGATATCATGAGCCAAGACCTTTTTAATGCAGGGGTTCCCAAACTTTTCCATACTGCAACTCCCTATACAGGTTATAATATTTTAGCGACGCCCTTCTAAAAGCACACAACGGAACAAAGCACAGATATGTGAATATAAGCTGAGCTTACTGAAGATTCACTTAAGGGGTTTTTAATGTGGATTGGTCAACATTGGAATGGAATAAAATAAGCTGTGTGCAAGGTATTAACGAATCCCATGTATGCCATTATTGTATGGAATATAAGACCAGGCCCAAATGTCCGCCGCATCTTCTCACGTTGTCACGGATCCGAGTGGTCCAATCAGCCGCATAGATCCGGCTTAATTTGAGCGATGACATTGGTTATGTTAGGTTTAAGGACATCGGTCGATTGCGGTTTATTCGCATTGAGCTGCGACTTCAGGCAACGCTACAAGAAAAATTTAGCGAGGTTAATTCGCGCGATCTTGGTGGCCAATTCACGTCACCTCTGATAGAGATCAGATACCCATACCCTGCAGCTGAGTGACACATAGCCACCTTTTGCTGGAACCACATGTTAGCAGCATCGTTCTGTAGTACTCGCCGTTGATGGTAGTGACCTTACCAACGTCATGGAAAAGTACAGAGCAATGACGCCACCACCAGTCTAAAATGCGCACCAAACAGCTTTTTATGGATGCATTGCCACCTCGTGTTGGTTGGCGTCATCCCATATATGGCAATTTAGCCATTCATCCAAAAATGCGGCCCATCGCTAAAGATGATTTTTCTATGGTTATTACATTATCATTAACTTTGAGCTCCTCTGGGTCAGTTGGATCTTGAACGGGTATCGGCCCAAGTCTCGACGCAAAATTCGCCAAGTTGAAGTCTGCAAAATTCTTATACTTCTTGGGCACGGCAAATGTTTTGGACTACTGCGCCACCTCTCGCGAACGTCTGACAAACATCCGAGAGTATGACTGTCATGAAAAAGCTTCTCAATTTAGCCGTTCGGACTCGGCATAAAATTGTAGGTCCCTTCCATTCGTCCCAAAAATAGAAACTCACACAAAACGAATGGTTGCGAGAAGCTAGGCCTTGGGTGTCACTCGCCTGTTGCGCCACCTATTTTTTTTTTTTAATGAACATGTATAGGTGCACGGAAGGCTGGCGGTCTCTAACTATCAACTATCTAACTAGAAGAGATTTTAAAAATTAAAAGATGTCCCACCTAACGTGTTATCTTATTCCGTAAATATTACATGACATTGAAAGCATTTTCAATTACTGTCAAGAGCCAAATTGCCAAACGCATTCTTTTGAGTTCCTCTATGTAAATTCTAATTACGACAATGAGACCCATGATTTCACGAAAGTAATACTTATACCTTATACATCTGCAAGCATCTCGGGGCGCTGATGAAGCGTTATAGGTTTGCCTTTCCCGGGAGAAGTATTTAAAAAAAAAAAAAAAAAAAAAAAACAAGTAAAAGTGTTATCATCGGCCTGGCCGATGCTTTGATACCCTCCACTGAATAAAAGTCCTGCAAAATGTTTGCCACGCGAGTTAGTATGTGTCTAACATTAGTTTTGTATGGGAGGTAGCAGAACTACTTTACCGACATAGACAATTTTCAATATCAACCTGACGACGGTTAAAAAAAGTCCTTTCATAAAATTTCATTCACCTAAGTCGATTCGTTTGGACGCTAAGGTGTTTTCAACAGACAGAGAGATACATGAGTCGAATATTGGCTTTGTATGGGAGGTAGCAGAACTACTTGACCGACATGGATCATTTTTAATACCAACCTGACAACCGTAAAAATAAGATCTGTCACTCAATTTCAGTCGCCTTGGTCGATTCGTTTGGACGCTATCGTGATTTCAACAGGCGGAGAGACACATGGGTCTATTAATGGTTTTGTATGGGAGGTACCAGAACTACTTGACCGACATAGCCCATTTTCAATACCAACCTGACGACGGTAAAAATAAGTCCTCTCACCAAATTTCAATCGCCCAGGTCAATTCGTTTGGACGCTATCGTGCTTTCAACAGACAGACAGACAGACAGACAGACGGACAGACAGACAGACAGACGGACATGGCTAAATCGATTCAGAATGTGATCCTGTTTCAGAATATATATACTTTATAGGGTCTCCTTCACTTTATAGGGTGAATCCTTCTTGGCGTTACAGACGTAATGGCAAAGTGAATATACCTTCCTGTGGAGGGTATAAAAAGGAGCAAGTAAAAAGTAGAATTACAGGAACATTTTCGAATTGAACGGTTCTTTTTAATATAATAGAAAGATATTTAGAAATATAAAAGTTAAACAAATTTTACACCAAATTACCATTAATGTGTGATAGCTTCAAAGATGGAAAATTTTATCATCACAGAGTCATATTAACTTTGCATTTGTCCTACTATAACACTGCGAGGGAGCATCGTTGAGCTAGTTCTTGAACATTTTGGAATTTTCAAAAATTGTAAAAATGAATCCTCATCGTACAGTTTCAGCATCTGAATAATATTTGCTATCTCATCAGTTAAAGGAGTTGCTTTTCCAGGAAGTTATTTCCACCACAAGTCCTTATGTAAGTTTACCACCTTTTCAGAATGATGTCTGTGCACTTTTACTGTCTGTGGTATTTACTTCCTTGGAAGTGCGGCAATCCGTGCCGTAATCTGGGAAACCTCAATTTTAAGAACTAATGTCGTAATTTGTCTCTCAGATCGCTGTTCATGGTAAACCCCTTGAATTTATATTGTGTACACACTGTGTCGTTGCGGAAAATTTAAACCAATTAAAACAGACAACTCTGCGTGTTCGTCGTTTACGACCGCTTAATTAATATTCCCAACACAGCACCTGGTCTATTGCGATTTAATTTCTATTTACATTTACACTTAGCGTTGGCACTGAACATTGTGAAAGTTCAGCAAGAGAGAAAGTCTGGTCCCGACTCTCGATTCGTTTCGTTTCGTTCCTCGACACCTTTGAATAAACACAAAGCGACTAACAAACAAATAAGCAAACAAAAACACCAACAAGCAGTAAACAGCACAACACCACCACCCCACAGAGCATCACTAAGCGCGAACAAAACACACCAACATGGATGGGATCCAAAGTGCTTGATATCTAGTATTAGAGGGTTTGGCGTGTGACGCTGGCACCTTACCTGTTGCAGCTGCTAATGACAGATACGTGTTTAGAATAGCACGCTCCTGGGCATCGCCATCGGCCAGGACGGAATTAAAGCTCGGCCAGTACACCCACAGGAAGAGGGTACCAATCATGGCGAAAATATCGGACGTGTAATTGGCCCCCTCGTGTTTGCCAGCGTCATTTTGGTCCTTGTTGGGTCGCAACATCAGGCTGACAGCGAGGCCAAAGTATGCACCGAAGGCATGAACTGTAATGGATCCACCGACGTCGGTTATCTGCAATAGAGGAGAAAATTACAAAATAAACGATTTCCTCTTATGGACCGGGGTTTTGTGTATATGCGAGTGTTTGTGTGTATGGGTGGGTGATTTCCGATTCTAAGAATTAAAGAGCCGAAGGAGCACAGCTGAAGGAATGAAGATTCCACTCAAAAGGACTAATTAATTTCATCCTGTTGTTATGTTGTTATATTTTTTTGTGTTGCCCTTCTTCTATTTGCTCTGCCGGTTCCTTTGTAAGGATTCGTCTGCAGTATATTTCTCTCCTCCGTCTCCACTATGGCTCTTCGTGTCTTTGATCCAGATCCAGAGTCTTTAAATAGAATTACTGTGTATATATAGATAGATAAGCTTCCTTACGCTAAGGATATCCAACTGGATGAACTCGTTCACAGCAAAGAGTGCAACTTCAAACAGCGCCATAAAGAGCAACTGAACGGGCGTGGTGCGACCCAAGAGTGCACCCATACTGATCAGCGGTACGGCAGCAGCGATGTCTGCATCAATTATACTCTCCAGGGATAAGCTGTAAAGACAAGCACACACACACGTAAACATATATGTACAGCAATAGCTGGCAAAATAGGACACACGGTATATAGGTATGATGTGGTGTAGTGCTTTAAGTTTCCTTTACGTTGCGACTACAGGATGCACAATGCAATTAGTAATTAATTAGCATAGTGTACTGAGAGTACACCTAGACCTACTCCTCTGTGCCGGAGGGAGCATTATGCTTCTATTTTTTTTTGTTCGTTGTGTTTGTTTATGCTTTTGGTTTACCTTATGTGACCAGACTCCATGTGGAAGAAACCCTTAACCAGAATCGCCCATTGGACTGTGAGTGCGGCCAGGAATAGTGTGTAACCAGTTGCGCTGTAACCGTACTTGCGGAGGAACGTCATTAGGAAGCCGAATCCAATGAATATCATCACATGAATGTCCTGAAAGTCTGTAAAACAAACGAAAGGGATTAGAGCGGGTGAAGATTAAAGTTTTGCATATTTAAAAGGGGAGATTTGGCACAGTGGCTCTGCCTACAAATTGAATGGGTGTTCGTGGGGATTAGAAGGGAGTTTCAGCAGTACATGCATTCACACGATGGTGGACAAGTTTATTAAAGTGAGGGAATTGTTAGGTGTGGTTGGTGTTCTGGGATTTCTTAATTAATATGTTTGCTCTAAGGTCGGATTAGGGTGAGAAGTGCAGAAAGGTCTTACGGAAATCTATTGGATTTGGGTCTTAAGGAAGGGCAGCCAAAACTTCGGTGACAGCTAAATCGCGAAGGAAATGTATGTAATTGCCTCTTGGCATGAGATTAGTTTTAAATAGTTAGTCAGAAGGTATTAACTTTGACACAAGTAACTCTTAGCAAATTAAAAAAAAAAATAAATAGGTGGCGCAACAGGCGGGTGACACCCAAGGCCTAGCTTCTCGCAACCATTCGGTTTGTGTGAGTTTCTATGTTTGGGACGAATGGAAGGGACCTACAATTTTATGCCGAGTCCGAACGGCTGAATTGAGAAGCTTTTTCATGACAGTCATACTCTCGGACGTTTGTCAGACGTTCGCGAGAGGTGGCGCGATAGAAAAAACTTTGAGATGGTATTTGTGTTTTTCCGGGGATCGAACCGGGGATCCCTCGCACAGTAGTCCAGCACAGCGCTACTGCGCCCACCTTAGCAAATTTAGAATTAAAAATTTCAGGCATGCCGACAGCTAGAACTTTGCTATTAAAGGAATGCGTTTAGAAAACTTGTATTTGCAGATGGCGAATGGAAAATGACTGTCAAATCTCTTTCCCCAATCCATTTTATCTCCAAATCTATAATGAGTTGTGATGTCCTTTTCTAGGTAGGTACGCACTTGGATAAGAGGTGCAATATTTATTTTAGACTTATGGAACAACTTTAACGGCAAGATGTCCTGAGTGCTACAAAGCGTGGCACATGGGTCAGGGTCTAAGCATACCTACCCAATGATGAATGTGGTTTAGAGATGTTTTTACGTTAAAAGAGTGATTCCTGGGCCAGTCTGTCAGGCACAGCAATGAATGCTTTTCCGAGGACCGTGACCAAAAAATATGGCCCTGTGATAAAGCGTGGTTTCTGGGTCAGGGTTTAAGAATGCCTCCCAATGGCGATTGTGATTCAGAGAGTGTTAAAACAGTGATTCCTGGGTCAGGCTGTCAATCACAACAAATGAACGCTGTTCCGAGGGCCATGGTCAAGAGATGTGGCTCCTGGGTCAATGTTTAAGAAAGCCTTTCAACGACAAAAAGGTTCAGAGAGGGTCTTAAGTTAAAAGAGTGATTCGTGTGTCAAGGTGTCGACGAATGTGGCTTCGAGAGGTCCCAACGACAAAGCGTAATTCCTAGCGATTCAATATAAAACGTGGTTCCAAATGCGCCTTATTGCAAAACGTGGTAAAGGCATAGTCAAAATATTGTTTATGGGACTCCAGAGGATGACACAAACAGAAAGTAGACTCACGAATAATAGGGACGAGAAGCACGCCAACAATGTGTTGTAAAGGAAATTTATATTCGGCAGAAGAAGGACGACAAAACTGCGAAAAAGCGAGTGTGAATTATATATAGGGAATAAATAAAAACCCTAGCCAGTGATGGTCAACACTTGGGTATGTGTAGCAAGGAACTTATTGAATTAAAGAAAATTCATTGGTACCGAAAAATGCAAAAGATAGAATGAGAATTTTATACCAGTGCTATATGCAATTTGAGGCCATAACTGGATTGGCAAAAATTCATAAAAAGATTTGTTTTTTTTTCTATCCTTATTTAATACTAAATATTATCTATACTTATATAAAGGGTGGTTAAATGTTAAGGGCCGATGTTGAATGTGAACCACACCTAAACGTCAAGTTTTTTTCTGCATTTCATTTGACATTTCTCAATTTCAGACTAACTCAATTTGAACCATGGAAAGATACACAATCGAGCAACGCGTTAAAGTTATTCAGGCTTGTTATGAAAATGGGCGTTCAAATCAAAATTCACTTCGTGATTTTTTCGGTCAATTTAATCGTCCAAATGTGCGTACAATCGGACAAATCGTACAAACATTTGAGCAAACCGGGTCTTTAGGGGATGTGAAAACACCAGTGCATGCTCGTACAACTCGTACTGCAGAAAATATTGCTGCTGTTCGCGATAGTGTGGCTGAAGAGCCGTCCACCTCAACTCGTCGTCGTCGTCGTTCTTGACTCAAGAACTAAAGCCTCTTGACCATTTCAAGCGTCGTCAATGGTCAGAATTGTGGCAAGAAATGGCGACAGTGGATGATCAATTTTCGAAGAAAATCAGCTTCAGTGATGAGGCTGTGGATTCACCTCAGTGGATTCGTCAATAATCAGAATTGCTGCATTTGGGCGAATGATAATCCAAGAGTAATTGTCGAAAAACCAATGCGGTTTAACGGCAATAACCTCAATTATGCCTCAGCGTCATCGAAAATTTGGACCATCGGATGGAGGTGTGCCGCCGAGGTCACGGCGGCCATTTGGCCGATATTTTATTCAATACATAATTGAACCATACCAATATTATCATAATAAAAAGAAATGACAATAATTTCCTAAATAATTTGTGTTTTATTCAAAATCAACACCGGCGCTTAAAACTTAACCACACTTAATAAATATGGATCCTTCTTTGTGTTCGGCTCCGTATAACTTGAAAACCACCAACTAAAATTTACAGACAGTCTTAAGTATTAGCCCAAGAGTGCACTGAAGGATATTAGTCAAAATTGGACAATTGGGGGTGGCGCCTCCCATACAAAAACAAAACATTCAAAATCTTATATCTCGAAAACTGTTGAATCGATTGAGTTAAAATTTACAGACAATCATAAGTATTAGCCCAGCAGTGCACCTGTGAAGATTGGTCAAAATTAGATAAAGGGGCGTGGCACCGCCCATGCAAAAAACATCTTCGATGACATTATAACTCGTTAACCGCTGGGCCGATTCTCATGATTCTTTTTTTGTTTTATTCGTATTTCAGGTTTACGCAAAAAGAAAATTCCAGAAAATTGATTTATTCTCATTTTTGGCATTTTACGAAAGAACATTATTATCTAAGACCTAAGCCAGGAGTTCCCTAACTGTGCGTCGCAAGACGATACGCACAGGTCGCATGCACACAACGTTCCATCAGCTTGAGCTCGATTGGAAAAAAAATTTCGGGTCGGGTTCGTTCGATGTTGGCCATTGTGTTTTGCCGTTCACAAGAAGTATAAGAATTTGCAGACTTCAACTTGGCGAATTTTGCGTCGAGTCGGGTTCAAGATCCAACTGATCCAGGAGCTCAAAGTTAATGATAATGTAATGAAATGGCTGTAGAAAAATCATCTTTGGCGACGGGCCGCATTTTTGGATGAATGGCCAAATTGCCATTTATGGTATGACGCCAACCAACACGAGGTGGGAATGCATCCATAAAAAGCAGTTTGGTGCGCATTTTAGACTGGCGGTGGCGTCATTGCTCCGTACTCTTTCATGACGTTGGTAAGGCCAATACCATCAACGGCGATTACTACAGAACGATGCTGCTAACATGCGGTTCCAGCAAGAGGTGGCTATGTGTCGCTCATCTGCAGGGTATGGTTATCTGATCTCTTTCAGAGGTGACGTGAATTGGCCACCAAGATCGTGCGATTTAACCTCGCTAAATTTTTCTTGTAGCGTTGCCTGAAGTCGCAGCTCAATGCGAATAAACCGCAATCGACCGATGTCCTTAAACCCAACATAACCAATGTCATTGCTCAAATTAAGCCGGATCTATGCGGCTGATTGGACCACTCGGATCCGTGACAACGTGAAAAGATGCGATGGACATTTGGGCTTGGTGTTATACTCCATACAATAATGGCATATTTGGGATTCGTTAATACCTTGCACACATCAGCTTGTTTTGTTCCATTTCAATGTCGACCGCTCCTCATTGAAAGCCCCTTTAGTGAATCTTCAGTAAGCTCAGCTTATATTCACATGTCTGTGCTTTGTTCCGTTGTGTGCTTTTCGAAGGGCGTCGCAGAACGATTATAACATGTATAGGGAGTCGCAGAATGGAAAGGTTTGGGAACCCCTGACCTAAGCAATACAATTCCTGTGCACGGGCAAAGCCAGGTGGGTAGAGCTATATTATATTCGTGCGTATATAAGTCCGATAATGGCCGCTGAACCACTGAAGCTATCCGCCTTCATTCCTATTAAAAAACAATAATTGAACAAAAATGAACTATTTTAGGCAAAAAAACGGGCCATCGAGTAAATCTATAAACTACAAAATGACTTCTAAAGGCTTGAAGCTTATAATTATAAAAATTCAATGTGATTTTCATATTTCTAATGTAAGTTATAGCTTAAGTAATCAAATGGCCTTCAATATTAAGCCAACAAACTATTCAGCATTATGCTACAACTTGCAACAACTACTATCTCAATCGAATAGCGTTTGCAATTAATGCTAATTTGAATCTACATTATAGTGTATGTCCACACAAATTTCAATTGACAATTGTTTGCATCTCGTTAATCCATAAGATTATTAAGTGGCACACAAGTTGACATTTACTATAAATTCACACCACACACACACACAAACGCTATTGAAGAAGATTCATTACGAATTCTATATGCGACCATACATAATTTGAAGCAACGAGTCTATATAAATCTATAGGACGACTATATGTAGACAATTTATAAACACAGTTAGATTGGTATTGCATATTAATCTTTTTGCTCTTACAAAATAATATATACCTACCCTAGAGTGCGACTGACAACCCACTCTGCACATTTTAATTACATTTGACTTCAAATAGTTAATCATCTGTTTGCCCGGGGAGGTATTGGCTGATCCTAATTGAAACAATTAATTTTGCAATTGTTCGCTTATAGCCACGTTGCGATTAATTGGACACGAAATTGAAAAGTTTACATAAATGATCCGTGTTGAAAATGTGTCACACTCACACAGAGACAGGCTTTATCCTCTGTGATAGCATAAATAATAAAAAAAAAATAAGTAAATCACGTTATTTGCAATGTGTTTAGATAATTCAAGATTATCGGGGCAACATGCTTAGAGTATAACGCATAAATAATCCCCTTTTAATTAATTGATATATTGCAATGAATAATGTGTCAATGTAACAGTTCTTTAAGTACATAAAGTTTGGGTCGTATGAAGAATGTGGGAACAATAATTTTATGAAAAGTTATCGTATCCAAGGCTTAGGGACCAATGACTTTTGGGTAAATTAAAAAAAATCATCAATTAAAGAAATTGCATTTTATCCCAATTTATAAACAAAAAAGGAAATTGAGCTAATTTAACCCGCTTTTTAAATAAATTTTTCCCTTTTCATGGTATAATTAATTTGCGTCTGCATTCCTCGTCTTAATCATTTAGTTTATGATATTGCGAATTGGGGCCACAATGATAAGGGACATGACAGCAGTCATTTAAGGCAGACCGTTTTGTGAAATTAACAAAGGAAAATCGAAATATCAAATAGAGAGAGTCTATGTTATATTTTGCTATACCAGTAAAACTTGCATAATTTATCTACAACTGATTAATTTCAGTTAAATGAGATAATATCAGGTAAGTTTCACCTTTTCATTCATTCATTCATTTTCAATGGCCCGCTTTGTCATTAAGTGGGTGGCGGGTGTAGGTTGCTCAAGAGGACGCTCCATAGCTCTCGATTCTCCGCCATCTACTATAAATCATCAAGGGCAATCCCCATACGGGTAGAGGAGGCTTGATCTAACCATCTCATCTTGGGTCTACCTAGAAGACGCCTGCCTAATGGTATGGATTCCATAGAACGTCGCTCGTGGGATCCTGGTTGGGGACATGCGTTTAACATAACCAAACAACCGAAGCATGAACCGCTCCGTCCAGAGAAGTAGCTGCTCGACATTGAGGTGCTCACGTATTCTGGTATTTCTAATACGATCTCTATGGGTTATGCCAGAAATATAATCTAATCTCATTTCGGCGGATACAATCTTATTCTTTCGGTCATTACACAAATCTTATGACCATAGGTCATAGGTTGGAACAAACCGAATTAAAGACTGAAAATTTAGCTTTGACACCAAGTTCAATCCTCCTATTAACAGAATGGTCGAGCTGTCTCAAAATTGACCCAGCCCGACCAGTCCTACAGGAAAACTCAACATTGCTCCTTCCATTACTCGTGAATAAAACCCCGAAATACTTAAAAATGTCTCCACCTGTTTCAATGGGACTCCACTAATATGCAGAGTGCATTAAACAGGCGTTCTGGAGATGGCCATCACTTCAGATTTGTTCACGATCACGATAGCCTTCATCTCAGCTTCAACACAAACGGCTACCAACCGATTGAGTGCGCATTGAAGTTCAGTCTGAGAGGACCTAAGGGTGACAAAGTCATCAGCGAAGAGCTCGTGGTAGAGAAAAATAAATGAAACAAAAATGACAACCATCTTGAATTGAATTGTGTGGAGTCAAACCCGAACGCGAAAACTAACTTGATTTCTCTGTATGTCACTTATTGCTAAAGCTCATCAGATCAGGGCTTAGAATAACAATAGGGATACTCTCCGGGCACTGTCTTCTAAGGAAGCACGCTATGAGATTAGGTCTAACAGATACAGACATGTGCAGGTATTGCGAAGAGTTACAGGCCACAGAGGATACAACTCATCTCCTCTGTGAATGTCAAGCTATTGCTCGGTACAGGAGGAAATACCTTGGTAGGTACTTCTTCGACAATTTTCAGGTTCTGTAGGGAAATTATTTGTTTGGGGAAAGTACTTTAGGTTATTTGACTGTTAAGGTTCACGAAGGGATGGCGATGGGTCCAATATGGTGCCTAGTCCAATGTGATGAACTCACACCCTATTCAACCTAACCTAACCTAACCTAACCTATAACACTTATTGACAATTGTATTTTTTTCTCCGGGATACTGAGCTTCTGTTTTCCGATTGCTCTACACATCAGAGTAATCGAAATGTTAAACTGCGCTCTCCCATGCTCTCCGATAATGATGACACAATAGAAATGTCAAACGACGAGCCAATTTGAAAATCAAACCTCTGAAAATCCCTCATTCGAAAATGAATGATTAGCCAGAGTAGAATAAAATAAATTTCATCTTCTTGCAATGTTCGCCATAAACTTTGGCTATATAGTGCCTTTTGCCACTCAGGTTTATTTGCTTCAAGACATTAAAAAACTGTTCTCCTTGTGATCGCACATTGTGGCGATCTGAAGCAAGGTTTCTAATTGAAAATTTACTGATTTGTCAGCTTATCTGACACCAAATCAGGCGCAGTAGCGCAGTGGTTAGTGTGCTGGACTACTGTGCGAGGGATCCCAGGTTCGATCCCCGGAAAAACACAAATTACATCTTAAAAGTTTTTTCTACTGCGCCACCTCTCGCGAATGTCTGACAAACATCCGAGAGTATGACTGTCATGAAAAAGCTTCTCAATTCAGCCATTCGGACTCGGCATAAAATTGTAGGTCCCTTCCATTCGTCCCAAAAATAGAAACTCTCACCAAACGAATGGTTGCGAGAAGCTAGGCCTGGGTGTTTACCCGCCTGTTGCGCGGCCTATTTATTTTTTATTTTTTTATCTGACACCATGCGTTTCCGAAAAGTTCAGGTAGAAAAACCGCGTAAGGCAATTTGTAAGTATAGACCTAACGGCTTTAGCTGGTATTCAAAAAATAAACATGGCCCTATATAGCTGTATGCGGCCTTAAAATCGAATAAGAAATGGTGTCCATCGATCGGGATTTCATGGGATTGGTCGTAGTTTGCATATTTTGTCGGTTGTGAACTAAACCCTCACTGGTATGACCTATTCATGTATAAATGGTTGCAGGCGTATACACAAGTATGACAGACAGTATTTTGTATCCAATGTTAGAGAGACCTGTATAAACCGGGCACTGTTTAGCTTCAGAGAGTCGACTATGTTTAAAAAATTTGCCAAACTAAGCCAAATCATCCTTTAAAGGCAGAAAGAAATGATTCTCACGAAATACATATAAGTACAGTGTATTCCGCTTTATTGGGACACCGGATAATCGAGACAGCCGCTTAACTGGGACAAAGGATACCTAAAGAACGGAAACGAATGCATATTTTAGATTGAATTTGTTTCGCTTATTTTGGACAGCAGTCGCTTATTCGGAACATATTCATCACACGTCTTATCGAATTTTGACATAAAAATATCGCCACATTGCTTGTTTGTCTGTCAACGACGCACGGTGAGAAAGCCCAAAATTGACCCAATGCTAATTAAGCAACAGCCACAAACCACTAAGAAGAGACCGCCGACTTCCCGTACACCTACCCGATTCCCCCCGGAAAAAATTTCCCTGTCTGTGAATACGTGTAAATGTCAAAATTAATGGCGGCAATGATTTTCCATGCTATACCATGCGACTAGGATTTTTCAAGTATGCGTGCGTTAATGGCGCCCCTTTGATTTTGTACAGCACAAATACATGAAAAATCCTGGTCTCGCCGGCAGCTTGTAGGCAAAGTCCGTTATGTGGGAGGAGTCGACGGTCTACTCTTACTGGTTTGTGGCAACAGCGCTTTCTCGTGGTGTTGCGCACCGTTTTGCCTTTGTGCAGTTCCAGAAGTGTGAGCAAAGCGGTTTGTTGTTGTTTTTTCAACGTGGCTTGCTATTAGTTTCGTTTCCGTAAGTTGCCGAGGGAAGTACTTCGACAAATAAATGTGAATAATTACATTATAAGTGAAATCATTTTTTGTTGTGTTTTTTTTTTTTTATACTTCATCATGACTTTGTATTTTTGGGACAGCCGCTTAGTTGGGCCAAAGCAGTCTAGTCCGGCGTGTCTCAATTAAGCGGAATCCACTGTAATCACACAATTTGCCTAATAAAAAACCCAAACCAGCGAAATAAATTTTAACTAGAGTGCACTAAAAAATTCTGTTTCTAAAGAAAGAATCAAAGCCTGATGCATTTTTTGACTCACTTTTGTTCCAAATATAAAATAATTGATTACATTTATATATAATGTACCTATGCTGTGTGAAAATGCAGCGCGTGATTAAAAATGTAAATTATCTGAAAAACTCAACCAGCAGAACATTGCGAAATTAAATTTAGAAAATAAAACTAAATCCTCAAAAGGAGAATCCCAATCCGAATCCGAATTCGAAATTTGTCATTCAATTTCAACACCGAAATCAACGCGTTGGCAAAAACTAATTACAAATTTATTAACAGAAATTATGTTGATTTTCTAATTCATTCAGTGCTCGTCAACTGATTGCATTTTCATGCTCTGGCTGAGTGTGTTATTTTAGTGGGTCGTTTTGGGAGGAGCGGATTGTTAAAGCCCTCGGGATGCACGCACCCATTTTCGAATTTCCCATGCACATGCATACATTCTCGCATAATTGTTTGCATACAAATTTTTTGCTGTTAAATAGTTCGTTAGCATGCAACAGCGATGAGCTACTGCATCTTTCCCAAAGGTTTGCGCTTTTTTTTTTGTTTTACGTTTTCTATGTTGTCGTTGATGTTGCTGTTGTTTTTGTTGTATTCGCTTCATTCTAATTCTAATTGAATTCATGAATTTTATATGAATGAACGGAAAATACGCGTGTATTTTTCGGTCGCGGGGATGATGTTGAACAGTGAAAATTTCCATCTGGGTGAAATTGTTAAATTTATGCAGGCTGAGTTGGGCTTATGTACGTATATACGATATGGTTTTCGGTGTGTATGGGACCATAAAACATGATTTCAATTATACACAGGATTTTTTTTTTTTTTAGGGAGTTCAAATAGAATATTCAAGTTTGCATGGCGTATATATGTTTCAAAGTGCAGTGCTTAGCATCGTTGCAAATTGAAAAAGCACGAGTTTGCTCTCTGTGCTATGATATGCTGATGCCTGGCATCAGTGAATAGAAAAAGTTGTGAAAACAAAAAAAAAAAATTCTGCAAATTACTTCATCAATTATTCATACCGAATAAAAAAAATTGTTTTTAAGTGTAATTTTGATCCATTTTGTTTGATTATTATTAACAGAGGGAGACGCGCGCCGGTCGGCCACTCCAGGCTTTCCTAAGCCAATCTAAATTCAAAATTGTGATGAAGCGTCATTACTAGATAATAAATTTAAAGCTCTCAGCATCCGTTTTTTTAAATTTTACTATCATTTCACAATTTGGTATTTTTGTCTGTGAGGCTTCCTGTTTACTTGAAAAGTACATAACATTATATCTAATTATGTGTATAGACTCTATTAAAATGGAATTTAAGGATGTGTTCTCACTCCTGTCATTAGTGGGTATTAACATCTCAGAAACAGTTTCAGCTGAAATGACAATGATAGGCCCAATTTCAATTATCACATATAAGGCCATTTACTCATCTTGTGAGTTATTGAAAAGCTTGGAGATCCAAACTTAATTGAATAAATTTGTAACCCTATTTAATCTAACCTAAACTAACCTAGTCAGAAATTACTCATCCGTAATTAAGACAATCGGAGAAAGACGTCTAAATCAAAGACAATTGTCAGTGGCCAGTATAGTTGCAGCTCATGAGGCGATCCCTGAAAAGAGAATGCGCAAACAGAAGGTGAATTTGTAAGCTGCTGAGGACTAAATTACCAGAAATTAAAATTTCGTATCAAATGATGCAGTAGGTATTTTAAAACTATTTCACCCTTAATATGGAGTCTAGCTGTAGGTAAACTGCTGTAAAAATGAACTAGCCTTGGGAAAAATTCTGCGCCTTGGGCCGATGTTATATTACTGAAAAATCACAGTGAGAAAGCTTAAGAAATCACAAGACTGTCTACTCGGAATCACCTCAAATATCAATTTCAGTGCGCTTACTGGATTTTGCCAGCGTTTTCCAGGCGGAATTACTGGCCATTCGAGAAGCTTGCACGCAACTAGGCCGTGACACAACGCTTAAACAAAGCATTGCTATCCTTACCATATCCTTCAAACTGGTGCAGGAGTGCCGGAACGAACTTGCCTGTCTGAGCGAGAGCTTCAGGGTCACACTTCTCTGGGTTCCAGGGCATAGTGACAACAGGCAATGAGCGCGCGGATGAGCTGGCCAGGAAGGGCTCAGCACTACACGCCTTGCTCTCAACGAGGGTCCACATTCCGCTAGGAGTGGTAAGGGGACAAAAACATTCGCATTCACTGCTACCTACCTACCCTACCATACAGCTGGACTTAACTTCAGTTCGCCAAGATAATATGATATAGGTAAGTACCTATACGATTATAAATAGATTTTAAATTTCGATTCACCAAAGCTTTGTACTGCGCGTCGACCTAGAAGATCTATTGTACCATAAAATTACACATATACAGTTTGTGAGCTCATCTGGCTCTAACATAAGGATGAGAAGTCAAAGAAAACCAACCCTGCTCGCATAATACATAATGTAAGAGCATACAATTGTAAGGGAATAATTATCGGACGAATTACGTTAGTTCAAAAGAAAGCGAAGCACTACTTGGAGTGGATACATTTCTGGCTTTATCGAGGGATGAAAGCATCAGGTAATTCATAATTTGAAAAGAATTTCAATCCAAAGTTCAGCAAAGGGTTGTACTATAAGAAAGGGCCTGAATTCTTTTACGGAATAGTGGAGCACATCCTATGCAAAGAGTTCGGTCAATTGGAGAACGAAAAAGAGCAACAATCTTTGAAAACATCTGAAAATGATCTGAGAGATGCTTACCAGCACTTAAGCAACTTTAACCTTAAAATATTAAGAACCAACCATAATTTGCAATGGTCGCGGATATAGTTGATCTTCCATGACTCTAATTCATCAAGCACTTATTGACTTTATCTATAACTATCTCATCCAGGGTCTATCTATATATAGGACACCTGCCTGATGGATACAGATTCCATAGCACGCTTAGAGATTTTTTTTTCGAAATGGTAACATTGTCTCAGACGACAACCAAATTTACGGCTGTACAGCTTATTTGTGCTAATTTTTGTTTGTCATTTTCACATGAGCATATTTATGTTTTCGATTTCTACTAGTGGTGTGCTATACCAGTATTGGACAAACTACATTTCCAGATCCATAAGAGAGGCTTCATTAAACTTACTGAGTATGTATTACATTATCGTTAATCTTTCAAATGAAATTCTTCTTAAAACACTTTTTTTTTTAATTATTTACTCAATTTGTACTTTACCTGTACCAAATCAATAGTTATTTTTAACTCATGGTGTTTGTTTGTCCTAAAAGTGTATTTTCATTTAATTTTGTTGGAAAGGCTAACTGACAACACACAAATTGGCATAAGGATAAGTGACATACTACTCGATAAAGCAATTTCAATACCGTCGTATATGAAAAGGTCTTCTTTAAAAATCGACGGATGCACCATACAATAATTCTCAAGCAAGAAGTTGTTATAAATCGATTTGCAACTGTAAACTGGTGTAGTTGAAAAAGAGTTTTCAAACTTTTGAAGTTATGTTGCATGGAGTCACTTTTTTGTTTGCGTGACATTCATACTTCATAATTGTCATGTAAAAGCTACCACATTTCTCTTAACCGATACAATCTTGAAATTGTGGATGTGTAGCAAAATTAAATAAAGCAAAATGAAATGCGTGTCATAGCATACGTCAATTGACGAGTAAAGGCGGCAATCTATGTGATCCCATATACTGTTACGGGAACTATTTATTTATTTATTTACTAGGTCATTCTATCAAAGGGCCCGATACATTTAACTTTGTTATGGATGCCAAACTTGTAATTTAGCTATATCATTTGAAAATAAGCCCGATAAATAGCATAACATGCATAGCGTAACATATGATATTTTACCAATCATATGAATGGCAAATATTGTGTTAAAATTTTCAATGGAAATAGCTATTTATTTTTAATTAAGTCGAATCGATGCCAAAATTAATTTATTTTGTCTGATATACGTTGTTTATATATTTCAGTTAACTAAAAGAGCAATTAGACAGAGATATTATTATTAAAATGGATGAGCATTGTTTTTCTTGTCTAAATTATTTTCTGTATTTAATGTAAATTGAACAATTGAGATGAATTGAAAAACACTATATAAATAAATTTGTATAGTTGTTTAATTCTGAAAATGTTTACAAATACTTATTTATATGGGTTAATTTATGTATTTTTATCTGAAAACAATATTGTTTTACAGATTAATTAGATTTTTAGAACCTTTTATACAAATTTTCTTAATTTCTTAGCATTTCACTTAAATGTTCATACATTAGTTATATTTTTAACTTTCTCGTATACGTAGTATCTAAGAGAAAGATATTGTTTTCGTACAAAATTTCGAACTCGAGATTTTGATCAATTCTTATATTACGATGATAGGGGAACTCAAAAAAGTGGGCCTCGCAATTCTGTCCGTCCGTATGTCTGTCTGTCCCACCCCTGGGGAATCTAAACGCTTGGACGGATTTGCTTCAAACTTCGTATATAGAGTTTGTGGGCTTTTTTTTTATGCTACCCCTAATATTAACAGTACCTCCCATATAAAAATTTTACGAAATATGACGAAATATGTCTAAATTTAGATTTTTTCGAATACGGCTGTAACGATTTGAATGAAAATTGATAGTTTAGTTAAAGTTAGCATGCTTAACCTGACTGCATACCCAGTTTTTCACTAAAAAGTCCAGCAACGGCAGTTTTGAAAATTGGCTTTTTTTCGAAAACGGTAAAAACGATTTTTAAAAAAAAATTATTTTTAAGGTACCTACTATTGTCATTCTTAACTTGATAGTAAACTCAGTTTTCTCCTAAAAAGACTGCGTCCTTTGATATCCACCCAAATCCCTAATAATAGTACTTTAAAAGACTGCTCATATCTCTAAAACGCCATTTTCGATTATGATAAAAATCTTACTTTCAGATAATGCTTAAATTCATAGTAATACCATTTGCTCAGTTTTGAGCTAAATAGTTGCAAAAAAGTGTTTTTTGAGCCATGAATGCGTCCTTCGATTTCCACCCCAATCGCTAAAAGTGGTACTACACATATCTCGAAAATGCCATTTTCGATTTATTTAAAAATTTAACTGCTAGGTAATGTTTATATCCTAAAGAATACGTCGTACTCAGTTTTCAGCTAAACAGTTTAATAACAGTGCTTTTCGAATCCAAATTGGAGCATTTGTCAGCATAATTTTACAAAAAAACCGCTCTAACGATTTTGATCAAAATACATATTTAAGACAACATAAGCATTCTAAACATGATCACGTACTTAGTTTTTCTCAGAAAACTCGAATACAGCCGTATTATGAATATTTCTCAAAAATTACTACCCAAATCCCGACCATTGAGACCACTTTTTTTTAAATAATAATCAAAAATGAGAATTCGAAATTCATCGCCTCCTTGCTCTCTTCAAATGTCAGTTGGGATTTGAAAGTAAGTACCTAATAAAGTGTCTATGTAGTATGTATTACGTGTTTAGTTAACAAGTGTTCAGTTACTAAACCAACGTAAGATGTATGTACGTGGAAATAATTTTAAACATAAAATTTTTTGAAATTACTCTGAGATTCTGCGAGATTCGCAATATTCGAGAAAGTTTCGTGCGACCCAGTCGTGCACATTTTTGTATTTAATGCACAGAAGACACAACTTACCACTTCTCTCTATATATAAAACAAAGTGGAAAAAACTATATGTTTCCCTCTCTCGTCCGTAATTTTCAACCATTTTAGTTGATTTTTTTAGGTCAAACAAATTCAAAATCGGACAAAGGAGGGTGGCACCATACAAAAAACATTGAAAATCGTATATGTATCTCGAAAAACAACGAATCGATTGAGTTCAAATTTGCGGACAAAGAGGCATAAAAAAAATTGCAAACGCTATTCTTCGACAGTCATGGAAGCCAAAGTTTTTAAAATTTGTAGATAGCATTGATATTGTCCTGATAGACAAGAATATTATCCTAAAAAACAAACAAAAATTTTGTGTACCATAGAGCATTACAATAAAAACTATTTATCACCACTGACTAACCATGCACGCGGCTCCGCTCGCTGGTTTTTCTTTTCTTTTAAACTTAATTAGAATTTATGATAACTCAATTATATAAATGTACGTTTTTATATATGTATTGTGTCCACTTTTTAAGCTCACGAAATATTTTATCGCAATGCCTTTTTATAAACTATATACCTACATGTTATTTATTTAGTGGGCGCAAGTAGGTATTGATTGTAGTAGGATGGACCAGAAAGATGAATGTTAGCTTAAAATACTTTTTGAAGAATTGCCCAATAATTAAAAGCAGTTCTTGAATTGATTCACATAGATTTATGTGTATAATGTTAAGTTGAGCGTAGTGAGGTCAAAAAAGAAAAGTTTGCACCTCCTTTTTTCAATTGTTATGGGATGAATTATGAAAAACGATGAATAACTAATAAGGTTTGTAATAATTTCGTCTTATCAATCAAAATACAAACTTTCAAGTTCATACGGCCCACGGTTCGTGAGACCCCTTTTACTCCCCGTGATTCCTTTACTCCTCAATAGTTTTCATCCACCCTATGGCCTAATTTGGGCAGACATCTATAAATCAGAAAAAAAATTATGAAAATCGGACAATTCTCGAGTTATGGATGGACGAACAGACGGAAGTTGCATTTTATAAAGTGGTATGGATTTAAATGAATTTGAAATAGATTTTTTTTGTTTTCCATTTTGCACTAGGAAGTGTGCAGGGGGTTCGCTAGTAATATAATGAAAATTGATCCCAAAACATTGACTTTAAATCTACTTGCAGCATACGGAGATGAGCTGTTCGACTTATAGGAAGTCCTACATTATGTCGCTCGCGCATTTCTATGGGTAATACCAAGGTAGATGTGCCAAAGTACTGAACGAAATTATTTCTCGAAATGCACACTCCTATCAGCATACTTGACAGGGAGGACAGATATGTCCTAAAAATCCTTTGGCTACAATCTCCTTTGAAAGCAATCTTCGGTACTCGAACTTTCTGGAGTCATATTTCTAGACTATAACTTACTGGGCGCTGGACTGCTGAGTAAGGGTCTCGTCGCAAACATAATCCGTCAGTAGAACTGTCGACAAAGTTGGTTGTAGGTCTTTTTCATTCGTCCCAAAAATTTAAACTCAAACAAACGAATTTTTGCGAGCAGCGTTGCCATTAAAAAATGTGAATCCGGTCAAATCTGACCGAATGTCGTCCAATTGACACACGTTCTAAGATAATGATTTGCGATCTCATTCATGCGCCTTTTTCTCACTGAACTCATGCAAGGAATTGCTACTACCTATTTTCAATAAATGGTTTTCCGTTTGAACTTGTGAGCGTCTACGTTAAAAATGGCAAAGTTTTATTTAAATTATATAAATTTATCGTTATGTCTAGTCTATAAGAACTATAATATTTTTTCAGTCAAAAAAGGTTTTCCGGTTAAAAAAAAAATTATTCGTTTCGGTCAAAAATCGGTTAGATCGGATTTAAAAATTTTCTCCGGTCAGAGTAAAATATTTTCGGTCAGATATGACCGGAATCCGGTCAGAATGGCATCATTGTTAGAAGCTAGACCTAGCATCGAATAATTCAAGTGCAGAACTAATTATCATATTATCAAAAAGAAAAATATTGGCAAAGTTTCGTGCAGCCCAGTCGTCCATTTATATTTAATGTGTTATTTTCCTTTTGGTTATTTTCCATTTATTTAGATAACATTTTTGGTATATCAATAACTATGATCTGTCTCTATAGCCAACTCTGTTGCCAGTTAATAACAAATGCATTAAAATAAGTTTGGTTTGATTTATTCCAACTGATTTTAGGCAAGTAGGATGGCAGATAATTTTTTAAATCAACAGCATATAATAACCAATAAACCTGTCAGTGCTATCTCTTTATTTTGCTTCCCATTCGTCACGGGACTAAATAAATATTATTCTTAAATTTCAGCAGTATAAATGTTGAGCATTATTAACACTTGTATGGTCGTTGTGTATATGTATTGTTAGATTCATCTAGTAGGAAACGTTATCATTCTCAATTTTATCTACAACATTCATTTAAGATGTTTATCCATTTTTAATTAAAATAAAATAATGACCAGAAATAAATAATACAACGTAAAGTATATTCGGCGCTAATAAATATATTCAGTGGCCATGTGATCACAATCAACATTTCTTTTCGATTTTCGGCAAGCAGCGTGTCATTCTTTGAACTTTTTGCTTTGCTAAAAATAAATCACGACCCAGTAATTTATTCAACGTCCATACGAGTACATACTTACATAATTATAATGCAATTTATTTTCATTAACGACTTTTACGATTATTTTATTACATTTTGTTAAAAAAGTTTTGTAAGGTTCGTTGATTTCCATTTATCTTAGCAATCGTGTTACTAAGAGTATAATCACACATATCAACGGAACACATGCATAACACATTCGTTTATGCAATTCACACGTTTAAAAATAATTAGTAGCATTATGTGATAAAAATTAATACTCAGAGAGTAGGCATTCCGAACTATTTATTTAATTTGGCATCGTTTTAGCACCTATTTAAATATAGACTATACAAACAAAAAATCGATTAACATGATAGGTACACATTTTACTACAATATTTTTCGCAAAGTTAACCAAAATATTTTTACAAATTATTAGCAGTTACTTAAAAAATGATTTACATATTTTTCTTGAATTTATTTGTTGCAGAACATAAATTGGACGACGAATAAGAATTTCACAGCTTATGCTATTGGAACACTTCCTGAGGTAGGTATGCCTCTACAATTCAATGATGGATTTTATTCTCATCCAGCATCTTATACAGGACACGGCCCATCATAAGGTTTGCATAAGTCTCTTGATGCCACACCTCCACTACTACGGGTGGGCCATCTAGTGGTTCCTTTTTAAATCGTAAGTTTTTTTGACACTGACAGCTGTTTCCCACTCGAAATCTTGATAGAAAGTCAGTATCATACCTGATACCTCCGCAAAACGAAATGAGTCGCTTTACGTTTGAGCAACGTTGGGAAATATTGAAAACTTATTTCCAAAGTGAGCGTTGTGTAGCCCAAACAGTGCGTTTTTAAAAAGAAGTTTTGGTCAAGTTTGTGCCAAAAGTTGGTGAGACTGGTGTGCTAGTGGACAACACTCGTGGTCCCCGTCATCGTACCGAGAATGTGCTGCAGATTGTAGAGTTGTGGCATCATTGGACCATTTTTCTTCGAAAATGAGACTGGGAACAACAACCGGTCATCGGTGGGCTTTACAGAGTCATGTTAACCAGATTTTTTTTTACTGAAATTGAAGACATGGATTTGGACGACCTCTGGTTCATGCAGAATGGCGCGCTATGCCACACGGCCCATGCCACAATCGATCTTTTGCGCACAAAATTCCCAAATCGTTATCAGCTGTCTTGGCGATGTCAATTGGCCGCCTCGGAGCTGCGATTTTACCCCTTTGGACTTTATTTTGTGGGGAACCGTCAAGGACCGATGTTATCCCAACAATCCGGAAATGATTCAAGCACTTAAGACCCATATCATCCAACCAATCCGTGAGCTACAGCCCCAAAATGACCAACAAGGAGTGACAGTGTGCGCTACTGCGAAGCCAGCCGAGGTAGCCACTTGAATGACGTTGTATTCCATAATTAATGGGAATGTTTACTCTTAGAAATGTTGTTTATTTTATTGTATTTTTTAAAAGAAACTTGTATTTGGCCCACCCTTTATATTCAAAAGTCCAGTTCCAAGCTTTCCTCTACCATTGCTAATCTCTAACGACCCAAAGAAATAATTCAGGTGAAAGAATTCCGCCCTGTAGTGGTCCACTTTGTTCCACTTTTATAGTTACAAACAACAACAATAGAATCGTTGATCATTGCGGTTGAAACACTACATCGCTTGTTTTATCGATTAAGTTGTAATTTTGAGCAATATACTAAATTATATACAAATTAAGCTTTCTTATGTTTATGCTCGGAAAACTCGAAACCACCGATCCGATTGAGCTTAAATTTAAAGCTATGTGATTGGTTCAAATGTGTTCTTGTGAAGTTTGGTTAAAATTGGTTAAAATTGGACAACTGGGCGTGGCACAAAAAAACCATTGCAAACACTTTTTCACAACACTTCGAAAAGTGGTTCGTCGATTAAGCTGAAACTTACACAATGTATCAGTTATGAAGTTCAAAAGTGTACGTTAGATGGCGCTAAACACTGACATCTCAAAATTGCACTTTATCTTGACATTTATAGCAGATTTAGCCTTGAAATGAGGTAAATAGATGTTTATTGCCTTTAGAAAGCATTTAATAAAATATGGGCAGAATCCGACAAGGGGGCGTGATACTTCCCAAATGAAAAAAAAAATGCTAACGATATTTTTTCACATTCGTGGGAGCTGAAGTTTTAATTTTGGATCATTGATCTCTAGACCTAGAGGTGCAAGTCGTAGAAAATATTTTAGCTAAAGATCAATTAATTACTGAGTACACATTAAAATATCTCACTGATCCACATTCGAATTCCAAAATAAAAAATTGTTGCTGGAAACTTGGCCACCAACTTGCTCATTCGTGATATTTTTTTTTGTTTTTTTTTTTTTTTTGTTTTAAATACTTCTTCCGGGAAAGGCAAACCTATAACGCTTCATCAGCGCCCCGAGATGCTTGCAGATGTATGTTAGTGATATAAAATCTGTTCCCGCATTTTGTTCTGTTAAATTCTATGCGAAAAATTAAAGTAACTCAAAAGTACAGGAACGGTTTCAACAATAAATTTAGCAAACTTTTTGGGAACTACCTAATTGTTTACTATATTCAAAGAGTGTTCTGCTAAAACTCGCTTTTCGTTCATTCGGCCTTCGGCATTTCTTCACTATAAAAAAAAACCATTACGGGACTGACTGGCCAATATTTTTGTCAAATTGATCTCTCGATTAGCATAAACTCTCACCCTTCGTGAACAGATAAAGTGTTGATCCGTACTTACTTGAAAAGTTCTAAAGGTAGAGTTGTTTAAAGTGGCGGAAATATATCTGGCATATGTAGCTGACAAAAGATTTCTTCCCCGGCATATGCGGCATGAATCACGGTCCCATAACCCTAAGATGAAAGAAAACATAAAAGCAAAAACATTGCGGTTGCCTTGCAAAGGCACAAAGAGGTGCTTGCCTAGCTACAGTTCTCATAAAAGTGAAAATCCCGTCCGGTTGTAAAACCGGAACTGGCATTGCCATTGTTAGCAGATTTATTCGAGCTGTATGTTGCAGCACATACCCTACCCCGCACATACATATATCTATAGATGTTGTAGTGGGAACAGTACCTACTTCAATGAAGACAAATCCCCAAAGTCTCATTTTCAGCACACTCTAAAGCAGATACTACATGCATGTTCACCTCCAGACCTACAGCGGCATGATGTCTTAATTGAGTTGCAGCAGAATCGAAAAAAAAGAAACAGAGAAGAAAACCCACACAACAAACACAAGATGTAGATGCGCGCAAAACCGTAGAAAGTGAAGAAGGTCCTTGTTTAAACTTTGAACGTCCCTGAACAATCACGGGTTGCTAAATGCACTCTGTATACATTGCAACCAGCAACCACCATCCGTGTACTTCCGCTACTATTCCCGATCCGACACGATACGACCACTACTAACAGAGTAGACGCATTTTAAAGCGCAAAATTAAACATAAAAGCACTCACGGGGATACTTGGAAACGTGTCCTTCAGCTAATCCATCGTCTTCTGTTGTTCCAGCAGTTCCATTGCTGGCATCTTCTCCCGATGGTAGAGCTCCTTCGTCGTAGCGTACATAAATCCAAAATAAAAGCAACAGAGCTATTTGCACAATGAACAGGCTGATAAAACCCGACACCTTAGAACCGGATGTATGCATTTCGGGGTTTGTTGTCCTTGCGAGAGATATTTTAACACGAAAACCGTGCGAGTGAGAGACACTTTTAAGGAGCAATGTTGACAAAAGAAATCTTTATATAGCTTCTACCCAAGACGACACTAACGCCAGATACTCATCCGCACTCGACCGATTACGGAACCCGATTAAGATTTACTATACTGGCTTGGGGTTTGCTGCAACAAAATTCACGTTAACCCCTTCGTGATTACACTACAACTACACTACAACACTGTCGAGCACAGCGATGATGATGATTGCTGGATAATTGAAAATTGAACGAGCTACAATTGGATGGGTACTGCTGTTCTGGTTGGCTAAGTGGGGGGTAATGAAGACTATCTTGGGGTGGGGGTTGGTTTTTTTTTATTTAGCGATATCTTGTTAAGAGTTGTAAATTTAAAGGCTTTAGCTAAATTAAGATTATTCATTTGGTTGTTATTATTTAGCTAACGTATTTCGTTTATCTCATATTCTCATGCAAGTGTGACAATAAAAATATAAATGTAATCACAATCTGGGGACCCGGGGTTGTGATAATGTCAATCAAAGATAAAACGAAAGGGAGTCTATTCGCGCCAGAAAGTATATTTAAATTATAGCTCAAAGTCACATAGTGACGTAGACATTTTACATTTAATGCTTTAATGAAAATGAAAGGGGATGAACAATACACATACTAAATTTAGAAAATCAGACCGTTTTAGATTCCCTGGCACATGAAATAGATACAGAAGCAACAATGATCCATAATGGAACTTTGAGTTGAACTTGATCATACAGTCATGACTTCATGAGTAAATATGTTCATTTCAATTGAAATAGTAAAATATTATAAACAGGGTTCATTATGGACATTTTCTTTATATCGCTTTTCTTTTTATGCTTCTATTTTTTTTTAACCCTTTTTTTCTTTGACTCATTGACTCATAACTTGCCCGTTCTACGAAAAGGAAGATTTTAAGATTTTTAAGGTTTAAAAAATGCCCTTAATATAGGTAGTCTAGTGACGGTGATTTTCTCAAAGGCTATTGTATCCAGACTTGCCCTCAAACTCAAATAAATAAGAAACGTTAGGGCAATATACGTCTAAATCTCGCATTTCCATATAGGTCCTAGGAAAATGGTTACATATGGAAGGTATTACTTTGTTTTGCCGCCATTTTGGTAAACATTAGTCTTGACAGTTCATATTTGGCATTTGTGAAGTAGACACGTGGCAAATTTATTATGGAAAAATATTCGATAAACCAACGTGTTTTAAACGTTAAAACATTTTATCAAAATCAATCATCGATTACTGTGACGATGAGAAAGTTACGTGAAATTTTTGGGAGAAACAACGTACCAACAAAACGCACTATTTGTCGTGTAGTGAATGATTTCGAAGAAAGAGGGTCTGTAGGTTATAGGCCCAAGCATGGACCACAACGTACTGCAAGATCGGCTGAAAGCATTACTGCTGCTCAAGGAAGTGTTCAAAACAATCCATCAACCTCAATTCGACGCCGTGCTCAGGAGCTTGGCCTTCTTCTTTAAAACTTTTTAACGCCACAACTTTATGCTTTGGGCTTGATTAACATGTGGTATCAACAAGACGGTGCCACATCGCATACAGCCAGGATTACAATGGAATTACTGTGAGACCTCTTTCCACAACAAGTTATTTCAAGAAATGGTGATGTTGATGCCTTATTCGACTTCTCCAGACTTCTTTTTGTGGGGATATCTGAAAAGCAAGGTTTATGCAAACAAACCAGAAAGGCTTGAGCAAATCAAACAAAATATTCGTGATGAAATTAATGAAATACCGCGTGAAATGTGTGAGAATGTAATGAAAAATGTGCTCAAAAGGGCTCGCATTTGTGAGACTAACAGAGGCGGACATTTACATGATATTGTATTCAATACATAATTGCCGACATTTAATAAAACATTTATCAATATAAGATCCATTCTCTTTCATTTAATCAAAAATTATAAACAAACAAAGTAGTATACCTTTCCGGCGGACACCCTGTATTTATATAAAAGGTATTTATCATTTTGGATGTAGGTATGTACCTTACCGATAGCATTTCAAGCATTTCATTCTCACGACCATTACGAAATTAAGCGCTAATCGGCTGAGCAGCATGTGGTTGTTAAAACACAATTGCAATGTTATTCAATTGGAGACTGAGAGAGTAAAGTGCTTATCGTTTCAGAGAGTGGAAGACATTTTTGGAATCAAGTAAAGTCAACAACATAAACACCACAAATTGCTTCTTAACAATTATATCGAAACGGGTCAAAATGTAGTAATCCAAAAAACTTCGGACCTTGTCAAAGCGTAGTAGATGGAGTAGAAAAGCACTGTTAGAAAAACGTTGAACCACGTCAGTTCACTGTAGCTGGAAAAATAACGCATTGAGGCAATGCGTAGTAGGCGGAGATAAACTTTGGATCACGTCAAAGCGTAGCATTCGGAAAAACATCTGTCAAGGGGTTGCATAGTCTCAAAAATGCCAGCTTATCGCAGCGGTCACCGAAGAAATGTGCATCCTTGAGGTCCAATTTTCGATTAATGGCACGGGTTATATTAACTTTGAGGTCATTGATTGTTTGCGCTTATTGGAATAGACCTGCAACTTAAGGAGACCCCCAAGAATAAGTCTAAAGAGATCAAATCGTACGATCTCGGTGGCCATCCCCTCTGCATTAGATAACAATGCCCTCAAATTATTAGTGTAAAATCGTGGCATCAGCTGTTTAGCACGTAGCGCATTTCCATTGGAACCATATATCACTTACATCCATATATCATTCAATTTGGGCTAAAAGAAATTGGTTATCTTGTCTGCGAAAGGACGAGTCATTGTTCATTGCGGAATTGACTGCATCGGGCTTACCGGGCCTGCACATTCTGACTGACAGAGGCGATGTTTTCAGCAGATCTTACTTTTGGCTGACGTACGGGTGTTACCTGTTCACTAAACAAGTCAACAGGAATTTGACCACCAAACGTTAAAAAGTCGATTGGGAAGGAGGTCGACCATATAAATCATAATATTAGCGCAATGAGGGCATCGTTCGCACAAGAGAACTCGCGTTCTGATAGTAAAGTTGCTCGAGTCAATGAAAAAATAAAAAAAAATAAATAAAAACAAAATGGTCGCCATGCAATATAATCCGTCTCTATTGGAGAAGCCTCTTTAAGGCACATTGGTTGTAGATGACTTGCCTTGTAAAGGCCGCCCCCAACTGACACTTGAAGGCGACAAGTAGGCGATGAATTTCGAAAAATATACCGTGTGTGAATACAGATCGGGGTTTGGGGTTGTAATTTTTGAGAAATATTCGTAAAACGGCTAAATTCGAGTTTTCTAGGAAAAACTAAGGGCCGGTTTGTTCATCTTTGGTTAACTCTAATCAACGGTTATTCCAGCTGATAACCATAGAATCTGTTTGTTCAGCTAAATTTTAACCAGAGAATCCATAATTTGTTAGTTAACCAGAGAAATCGATAACCAGACCAGCCGATTTTGGTCGGTTGAAGGACATTATTTGACATAACAATAAAAAACGAAACAACTTTCTTTTAAAAATAAAAAAAATTTAATAAACAATAAACGCAAAATAGTGTGTTGCTGCCTCTATCTGCTATGTGGACGCATTTTCAACAACTGGCAGATGAATACAAAGCAAAGACAGTGTGGAAAAAAAATTGCATGCATTGCTGCTGTTGTGACAATTTAACCAAGGATTATTTGAAACAACTGAATTGACAAATAAACTGGAAATCTGGAACGATTTGTAGCAAATCTATGGTTTGGTGACCAAAGTGAAAAATATCTGAACAAAGCCTTTTGGTTACCACAGATATATAATCATGGGTTAAACTTAAACCAGCTCTCAACAAACCGGCCCTAAGTACGTGATCATGTTTAGAATGCTTATGTTGTCTTAAATATATATTTTGATCAAAATTGTTAGAGCGTTTTTTTGTAAAATTATGCTGATAAATGTTACAACTTTGGATTCGAAAAGCACTGTTATTAAACTGTCTAGCTGAAAACTGAGTACGACTTAATTCTTCAAAATATAAACATTACCTAGCAGTTATATTTTCATCCAAATTGAAAATGGCATTTTCGAGATATGAGCAGTTTTTAAAGTACCATTTTTAGCGAGGGGTGGAAATCGAAGGACGCATTCATGGTTCAAAAAACACTGTTTTGCAACTCAAAACTGGGCAAAAGGTATTACTTTGGATGCATTACCTGCCAGTTACATTTTTATAATAATCGAAAATGGCGTTTTTGAGATATGAGCAATTTTTTAAAGTACCTACTATTATTAGGGATTTGGGTGGATATCAAAGGACGCAGTTTTTTTAGAGAAAAAATGAGTTTGCGAATGACGATAGTATCTTTAAAATAAGTTATTGCTAAAATCGTCTGTACCGTTTTCGAGAAAAAACGATTTTTTTTAAAATGCCGTTGCTGGACTTTTTAGCGAAAAACTGGGTATGCAGTCATGTTAAACATGCCTACATTAATTCAACCATGCATTTTGGTTGAAATCGTTAGAGCCGTTTTCGAAAAAACATATTTCGTAAAATTTTTATATGGGAAGTACCGTTAGTATTAGGGCTAGAATAAAACAAAAAAACGCCTCCTAGCGGGAAACCTACAAATTTTAAATACGAAGTTTCAAACAAATCCGTCCAAGCGTTTAGATTCATCGGGGGTGGGACAGACAGACGTACGGACGGACAGAATTGCGAGACCCACTTTTTTGAGTTCCCCTATCATCGTAATATCAGAATTGATCAAAATCTCGAGTTCTTTCTCTTTCTCTTACTAAGTATACGAGAAAGTTAAAAAATACTTGTGTTGTGTGGCTTGTGCTGTCGTCTTTTTGGCATCACTTATAGCTCCGCGCTCTTTCGAATTCGCGTTGTTATATTTGTATGCAAACGCTTCCACAAAACTCATCATCATTTTAATTTTCCTTAATTGAAATTAAACGGCTGAGCTGACGATACACCTTCGACAAATCCGATGACGACAATTGCATACGCCTGTGTCTTCCTTTTAATGCATCAAGGCAAGTGCTTTATATCAATTTCAACATAAATAATTGAATTGGGCCACGTTTTATTGCATAAAAGGTATCATGTCCGCTGGCATTATTCACCTCTCCAAAGGCACCTTTAAGTCCTTGCCTTCCTTGCATCGCCCTGTGAGAAATTGAATATGCACAATCCCACCCACACTCAACATTGACCAGGCGGCAGCATTCACGGCTAATCTAATCCTACACCAACCAACCGAACAAGAAGACGCATAGTTTGAAGTCTCTTTGCTTAAACGAAGCTTATCCGAACAATAAAGACGGAAAAGAATGCTATCCGCTTGTACTGTCAACAGCTATGGCCAATAGAGACCAGCATTGTCCTCATGACGGTAATCCGATTTTAAGCTGACAGCAACGATGGGCTTTTAGGGACGATGACACTTTTGTGACAAATTTGTGCATATCCTTGGAATAACGACGACCGACCGACGACGACGACGATGAGGTGGCAGCGCAGAAGTGGATGACGGTGGTGATGCCAGTGCATGCGAACTGGCTATTAAAGGTTTAATCGCCAGCAAAAGGTATACGGAATAGCACTTGCACTCGGCCAGTGTTGTTGTTGGCAGCACTTGACTTTTACTTTAGGAAAAAGAATGCAAAATTGTATTCTTCGTCGATGATGAAGGAAAAATGTTACTTATGTGTATGTGTGTTCTGTGTGCATGTGAAAAACGAAAAGGATGCCCAGCAAATGCGAGAGAAATGATGAATGTCCAGGAAGTATGTTCTTTCTAAATTTTTTGTTTGTACTGTAGGTAGGTAGGAACTACTTGTATGAACTTGGTTGCTCTTGAAGAACTTTTAGGTGCTCAGGACTATTTGATGGTCTTATTTCATAGAGAAGTCTTTGAAATTCTTTGGAAATTGGATGAAATCTTTAATTTCCGGTAACATGCAAGGCGTTATGTTTGGTATTAGTCAGTTTCCACGGAAGATAGTTAACAGCTTTAAAAATGTACATGCAATTAAATTAAAACGATATAATTGAGTTTTCATTACAAAAACTGCAAATTGCTGGAGTAAAAATCTGTGGATGTGATTAACGTCTCCAATAGCTTGAACTTGACCGTCGATGATTAAGTGTACATTATACAGAAGGAATTTAGGAACTTAGCCTTTATTTTTGTTTCCTATTTTATGTTGTGGGCATTTTGGTCTTAATTTTTTTAATGCGTAGCCTTATTTGATTTCAAAATATAGCGCTAATGAGTTATTTAAAAAAACTATTTTTCAGAGTTATTTTTTATTTTTTTAAATACTTCTCCCGGGAAAGGCGAACCCATACATGCTTGCAGATGTATGTTATAGTTCTGCACTTAAACTGCGGCAAATTGTAGTCTTCTGGAAATATATTCCCAGGAAGCGAGTTCCAAAGTTTGCTTGTCCTGTAACAGAAGGAGTTTTGAAAAGTTGATGTCCTCGCGGTTGTCAAGTGTACTGTATTGTCATGAGCATTAACTGCGTGTCTTATTGGGGCGCCCAAAGGATGCATTTTCAGGGATAATGTATTTGAGTTCCTCGGAAAGTCTACCATGGAAGTACCTATAGAACAACAAGTAGGGCCTCCAATAAGTCGAACTGCTCGTCTCTGTATGCTATCCAGTAGGTTAAGTGAATGTTTTGGGCCCAAGCTCCATATATGGGAACAATATTCCAAGGCTGGTCTGGGCGCAGTAGCGCAGTGGTTAGTGTGTTGGACTGCTGTGCGAGGGATCCCAGGTTCGATCCCCGGAAAAACACAAATACCATCTCAAAGTTTTTTCTACTGCGCCACCTATCGCGAACGTCTGACAAACATCCGAGAGTATAACTGTCATGAAAAAGCTTCTCAATTTAGCCGTTCGGACTCGGCATAAAATTGTAGGTCCCTTCCATTCGTCCCAAAAATAGAAACTCACACAAAACGAATGGTTGCGAGAAGCTAGGCCTAGGGTGTCTACACGCCTGTTGCGCCACCTATTTATTTATTTATTTATTTATTTTGGTCTAACTTGTGCTTTGTAGAGAAGGAGAAGTTGCTTGGGGATAAAGTACCTATTTGATCTAAATAGGTAGCTCGACTTAGCGGACGCCGCCGATCTAGCGATATAGGATATGTTGTCCTGCCAAGTTATTCCTGAATTGACTGTGACTCGTAGAAGGTTAATTGAGTACTTGGGATGGATTGGATGGTCATCCATTTTGAAGCATCTAGCTAATCAGTTACCAAGTTAATTTTATTTGCACATCTCTAACTAACACCGAAGAATCTAGTACAATGGATCCTTTGATAGTGGCTGCACTGAATTGTATTCTAGCAGATTCCCTTTTTCCTTTTTGTGAGCTAGGTGACGGGCCATTTCCTTTCAAAGAAATCTGCCATTTCAATCTCAGTTGTAAAGGCATAAGCACATGCACCCAGTCTTAGTTAAGTGCCATAGTCTAAGAAGTTTTTTTCTTTAAAAGTGATCTTACTTTAATAAGTGTAAAACAAAAGTATAAAAAATTCTTTAAGAAAACTTAGATTTAGTGAGACATAGTCTACTTATCTACCCACATATACTACCTGAGATAATTCAACACGTGCACGAAGATACATAACTACAACATTGAAACAAAACGAGGCATGCAAGACAGCATAAGCTACATAAAATCGTATTAAACAACACACAAAACAGGCTAAAAGTCATCTACAAAGCTACACAAACACGCATACTCGAAACACATATAGAAAAAACACATGTTATCACAGCACACGAATATCACAGATCTTATATAAGTATAATTGGGTATATTTATCTAACACTATAACTATATAACTATAAAAACTATATACTACGTCTAACTACAAAAAAATCCTAAGCTAATATCACAGTCCTTATCACAGTCATTGTATTGAGTTTTGAGTTCCAGGGAAGCATGACTTCCAACCCACAACTAAATATAATATAAAAAGCACCTATAAGTGTTTAGAACATAGAAAGTGTACTCTGTCGTCCTAAGTTAAGCATTATGTATTTGAATTTGGATTCAGGTAGGAAATATATAATCATGAATTGTTAAGCATATATTTTCTTTTGGGTCAATCTTTCATCAATGTCCACAACAGCGGTAACCCTCACATTCTCATAGGAACTTAGTTCTTCCCACCCCCAAGCCCTGAGCAAGCCGGAAGAAAAGAATAAAAGAGAGCAAACAAGAACTAAGTTTCATTAAAACCAAAATACTCTCTTTAATCAATAATTGTGGTCACACGCTACAATTTGGATCTAAGGAATTGCTGATGCATTTTCCCTAGAAAATGTTGTGAGCTGTGTTTTGTTTGCATTAAATACAGCCAAGTTGTTTTTCCCCACTTCAAGATTTTTTGTGAACTCATTTGTTCACATCTCTGACTGTGTGATGTAGCAGCATTCACAGGCCCACTGTTCAAGATGGAGGATATAAGAGTGGTGTCATGCGCAAAGCTGTAGACATAGATATTATTATATATTTTTATTTGTCGATCCAAGCAAATCGTTGATGTGGAGAAGAAATAGTGTTGGAGAAAGAATAGATCCTTGGGGCACTCCTGCATTTATAGCAAACGAATTAGATGATACACCATCTACAACAATTTGGATCGATTTTCTTGCATCCCTCCGCAGAGATGTTGTGGTAATCCATAAGACGCCATCTTGCCTAATAGGGCTCTATGCCAGACTCGGTCAAATGCCATTGATATGTCCAAGGCTACGGCTCTGCATTCGCCGTGTTGTTCAATTGCTTGCGTCCATAAGTGCGTTACGTAGCTTAAAAGGTCTCCAGTGGAATGACGGCTCCGAAATCCGTATTGCCTGTCGCTTATTAATCGGTGGCCTTCTAGAAATTTGTTTTTATTTCTACATTTATTGCCTCTTCCATTACTTTTGAGAGCATTGAAGGTAATGCTATTGGACGATAGTTCTGTGGCAGACATTTCCTCCCTTTCTTTGGAATAAGTTGAATGCGAGCGGTCTTCCAGGAAACGTCTTCGTTTATTTCATTTAGTGTAGTGTGTGCCAACTTCCCTTCGCATTGACAAAAGTTACTTTTTCATAGCACTAGGCTAGGACATCAATGATCTAAAACGAATCATACTTGTACTTCCTCTTAGTTCAATAACTTGATAACTAACATATGCCTTCTTCCTCTTAATGATGAAGGTCTTAAACTTCACATCACCGAACTATAAATTAACATCAAATTTATTGGCAAGGTTACTCTTTTCACAATTTTTTGTCAATGCAACTGTTACATATGTCACCTGTGTGACTTGAAAGTTAGACCTTTATATTGACGCTGCCGAAATATATACCTAATCTCTGCATTGAATGACACCGTTTGTTCGTAGGCTTTTGCTAATTTAGATGAGTTCCTAACTATAATAGTTTACTTATAGCTTTCACGTGTCAACAAGGAGTTCAATAGTCTTGAACTTATTATTTAATCGTCGGTATATTGAAACTCTGTTTTTAGTATTGTAACGCAAATGAAGATTCTGTCAAAAATGTAGCAGCATCGGAATACTAGCGAGATATTGCTCGGATTGATGCGGCTTGGTGAAGAGAACCTCGACTGCATTCACGTAGGTGTTGCCAGTCCTTTATTACTACCTTACAATTGCAAATCATTTGTTTGCTTTAAAATGTATTTCGGTCATTTCTTGTCTATATGTGCCACTGAAGCTTTGTCGTTAATTTACATCGCGGAGGGGGTGCCGTGAAATAACGCCGAGCGTTATCAAATTCGGCGTTATTTCACTTTCACAAAGTTAAATAAAGCCGAACAATGCTTGTGAAATAAAGCCGAAGCAAATGTTTCCAGATTTCAGAGAAAAATCAAAAGAGTTTGCAAAGCCAACTGTACTTGTTAGAAACAAGTGAACTGTACTTGTTAGAAAAACAAATGAACTGTACAGTAATCAATGTTTGTTGGTTGCAACACGAAGTGCAGTCATCTCATTAGTTGATGAAATTTGAGTGATACACATCGTTTAAATGTCGAATTTGGGTGAAACAGTTCTCGTGTATGAAATCTGCGAAGGTTTTAGGAAGGGAAGTGAACTTTTATACATACCCAATTGCAATGCAAGTGCTGTTGTTGAATTCAATAATGAAAATTTAGTGAGAATTCCCAAGGTCAGTGCTCACCACAACCATTCGACTCAAGAAGACCTTCGCGGTAAATTAAAATTATTGAGTGAAATTAAAAATAAATGTGCAAACGTTTCCCTTAAAAGAAGTGGTATACGCGAAGTTTTCGACGAAGTATGTGGAAGAGGTGAAACCAGTGCTTCTATTCAGTTTGGAAAAGTACGGCGACAGCTTATAAATATACGAACCAGTTCATTCCCTAAAACTCCGTCATCTGCTTTAGATGTATGTGAACTTTTTAAAAATCAGAGTGTGATGGATAATTTTGGTATGTCTCGGTACAAGCGTAATGAACCATTCTACAGAAGCACTGTTATCGAACCGGGTTTTTCGTACTCCATTTTTGTGTCTCCGACAATTTCTGAGGAAATACGGAAGTTACCGGAAGGAAGCCAGAAAAACTATCTTTTAGACGGCACTTTTAGCGTTGTCCCATCTTGCGGATATAAGCAACTTTGTATTGTACATTTTGCACACGACGATCATGTAAGACTTTATATTACATTTTAACTCATGTCCATTTAATGAAACTTTTCATGTTAGGTTTTCCCGTTCATTTATATATTGATGAGCAATAAATCGGAGAAAATGTACCTTCATGCATTTCAATATATTGAAGCCAATTTGTTTAAGTTTTGCCCAAGTTCGTTTGTCACCGATTTCGAAAAAGGACTAAGAAACGCTTTGAAGAAAATATTTCCTTCTGCCAATTACACAACTTGCTGGTTTCATTTTTGTCAAGCAGTTCGAAAAAAATCTTCCAAGCTGCCGGGGTTCATTGCTCATATAAATAAAAAGAAGGAAGCAAAGCGTCTTTACCGCAAATTTTTAGTTCTTCCTCTGTTAAAACCGAGAGATATGGAATCTGCGTTCGAAATACTTCATAACGAGGCGAGAAAGTTTAAAGTAAAAGGAGATTGCATCTTCAAAGATTTTTTAATATACTTCAAAAAGCAGTGGATAGAAAGGGTAAGAAATAATGTTAATAGTATTAGCGCTGGTGTTAAGGATTTAAGAAAATAAAAGCTATGTTTCTGGAAAAATTCGCGATTTTTCGAATTTTAAACTATTATTTTCAATTTTTAGAATTTCAATTATTTTCTAAAATTCTAAAATACACTTAAAGTGTTTGGAAATAAATTGAACGACCAATAACTTTAAGTGTATTTTAGAATTTTAGAAAATAATAGTTCGAAATTCGCGCGAAATTCTTAAACTTAACTTAAAGTTATTGGTCGTTCAATTTATTTCCAAACACTTTAAGTGTATTTTAGAAAATAATAGTTCGAAATTCGCACGAATTTTTAATTCCTCAGCCATTTCAATTTCTATTTTCGATTTGCAGACATGCGTAGCGTATACCTTCTATAATAAAAATATTGCTTCTATTTTGTATTCACATTTTTAGGAAACTACTTCAGCAATATCCGTGTTTAGAGCTCCTATGAGAACAACCAGCGCTATTGAGGGATACAATAGTCGGCTTAGCCGGAAGTTGGTGAAATTTGGAAATTTTTTCAAGTTCGTAGACTGCCTACTGGATGAGGATGTTATAAAATCCAAAGAATTTATAATGTCAACGGATGGCACGTTCCAAATCTTTGAACCGCCAAAGAAAAAATACAAAGACAGGGGACATCATATTGAAGTGGCTTTAATTAAATTGGACAAAAAGCGTATATCAATCCACGACTTTCTCAATCAAATGACAAATGAAAGTAACAATTTGTTTTCCGAAGATTTGGTAATTGAAAGTTTAAGCAGCGAAGATGAAGACGATCCAAATCTAGGTGAATTAGAACCGGATTATTTTAATGTTGATGATACCCCTCTACTGTGCATTATATGTTGTGAAAATGCTCGAAGTATCCTTCTTCAACCTTGTAATCACTTCAAACTGTGTTTGAACTGTTATACAGGATTGTCGGATAAATATTTAAAGGTTAACAATCCAGTTCTTTGTCCAATTTGCAGGCAACTCACAGGGGTGAAAATCTGAAAATGGGAAGGATCTTTTTCTGAATGTATTTATAAACTCAGAGCGAAATAGGGCCGACTCGGCTTTATTTCACTTTAGCTTTCACAAAGTGCAATAACGTCGAATTTTGGAATTCGGCGTTATTTCACTCGGCGTTATTTTACGGCACCCGCGGAGGGACTTCTAACTTGATTGAGCCGAATGTCAAACTATCTGTTGTCGTTTCACTGACATATTCTTTAAATTAATTTGAATGACGGTGGCGGAGCCAGGGCAGAACTGCTTCTGTATACAAGCTAACCTTTGCGCTATCAACTAGAAAGTTTGCATTTTTTTTTGAAGTAAAACTTCTTAGGCAGCGACTCGATATTAAATTATTGGGGCGAGAATGGGGAGTGAAATTTGAAAAAAATGTAATGTGTAGCTAAGGTATACCGTTCTACGAGGGAGAAAAAGGATAAAACGTAGAGAGAAAGAGAAAGAAAGCAATGCATTTGGATAAATACAGTACATCCTTTATGGATATCGCCACGTAGTATGATCCCGCGAGTGTGGGAATAGCGACGTCTGTTACAAGTTAATGAAAAATAAGCTAAACTTCCGAAAAAAATATTTTTTTATCATAAATTGTTTGGTCAGCATTGAATGCACTGGCAAGTGCTCCAAATGGAATTCTTGATATTGCATTAATTTTCCTGGAAATCTGTCTGGGTCGATGTTGGGGGTTTTCGGCCTATTGTTGTTGACTCAGCAATTGCTATTGGTGGCTTTTCGATTTGTTTGGTGTTAACTTACATCAGACACTCGTGAAATTTTATAAGGCAATCTTGTTACCAAAGGGCCACAGGTATCTGTAAGGGCTTTGTAATCGATGCACTATTTATTTTTATTTTCCTAGCACCGACAGAAATCGACAAGGCAAGGCAAGGCGTTTCGCGTTGGTTTGAGCAGACCTTATGCGAAATGAAAATTTGTTCATGTCACTAGTCGTTATGCTTCGTTTCTTTGAATTCAAATACGACTGCAGTTGCTAGAGTTATCTTCTGTTTAATTGGTCGCAATTTATTTTATGTATAAATGTTTCCAAATATTTTAGACTTTTGTCATAAGGTACCAGCCCCCCATTGCAATATTTATTTACATAGAGATTTTCCAACCAAATTAACCTCATACTATTTGCTTTGATTGGCTACTGTCGTCGATCCTTCCTTGTGCATACCATTTTGTGAGATTTGTAATTTCAAAGCCGCTTTGTAAAAAAATAACTAAATCTTCTCAAAATGTTCAATCCAGATAAATTATTTGAATTCGCATCTACGTCATTGCTTTGTAAAATCTAAGCTTCCATCTGGTTGTGACAGAACGATATTCTTTGGCAATAGCTACAAACTACTCAATTTAAAAGTCAAAGGATATTATCATACCGCAAAACTTCATCAGAGGTCTTATACATAAATTATAGCACAACTTTATCTTTTTGGGGTTAAATCTGGTCGAATCTCTTTGAAGACTTATTTGCTCCGCTCCATTTGTCTCCATTTAACCACTAAGTGAAACCCTCCATAATAATTAACACATTTTGTGTATATTTCTGTTCCTCAGTCCTCACCCACATCAAATCCCTCATGGAAAACCCGAGAAAATCACAAGATATACCCCGTGTTGACTACCAAACAACGGCTTAAGTGATTTGCTCCACAACCTTGAGGTTAGAAGATAATCACAACGAAAATAAGTATCTTCAGGTGAACGCAAAAAAAAAATAAAAAATAAAAAACACACTCAGACAAGTACCTCTAGATACAAATATTCTGCGGCACCCTGGGTGTACACCATTGTGTACACCATGCTACGCAAGATGGCACAAGATGGAACGAATTGAATTTTATAATCCAATTAACATCTCATTGTTGCCGTAGAGCAATCTTTGAAGTTGAAACATGCCATTAAGGTATCTTTCTAAAGTTTTGATCTCAGCCATCGGTGCCAACCCAAACCGCACCTGATATACCAACACCAGAGGTAAGCACTTTGTAATGTATCTGCCAGTGTGGCGGCATCGGGGGAATACTTGTACGTATACAGAGCTATAATACGCAAATTTCATGTCAACCGAATAATTGAGGGAAAACGGAGTTCATCCCACGTAAGAGGAATCGCGGAAGCTTCGCTGTCGCTGAGTGTAGTTTTCTTGGGTTCGTATTGCGCGTTTTATGGTTGAGAATGATGGAAGTAACGTTGTTTAATGATGGCAAATGGCAAAACCATTAAGATCCAAAATTAGATGTAGTTAGATAATATTGACTATATGAAATAGAGTCATTGGCTTTAAACGAATTAGATAAGTTGATTCCTTGCTTCAAAGCCTGAGCTGAAGAGCTTAATTATTCATTAATAGGTAAATGTCGATAGAGACAGGGTTTATAAATTTGAGGGTGTGGTAGGTTCTTTCAGATACGGATTTAAATACTTTTCCAAGTTTGCAAACAGGGACTTCTTACTCTTATTTAAGGTGGCGCTATAGTCCTGGGTGGACTTGGGCCTCAACCAACAAGCGTCGCCAGCCAGCACGATTTTTGCCAACTGTCACCAGTTTCGCACGCTTAGTTGGTTAAGTTGCCCTTCCACCTGCGTGCACCACCTGAGTCGCGGTCCCTCGGGTTTGGAGTCGAATATCTTCCGGGCCGGTGCGTTCGCGTCTATTCGCTCTACATGATTCAGCCATCTCAGTCGTTGGACCTTCACTTTTCTGGATAGGTCGATGTCGCTGTACAGCGCGTACAGGTCGTCCTCATCCATTCACCGTCTATGCAGCTGGGACCGAAAATTACTCGAAGAATTTTCCTCACGAAGCAACCAAGAGTTACCTCATTCGGGATGAAGGATGAAGGACTGCGCCGAAAGCAAACAAATGGATTTTTAATACTAAACATGTCTTTGATGTCACACTTGACTATATATCAGCACTGTAGAAAAATGTATCCTTTGTAAATTGACAGAACTTTGCTATTTCTTACGCAAAACAGTCATCCTCTTGAAAGCTGAATGAACAAAACTATTATTTATCGATCTGTTAAATCTGTGTGTCTTCGCTATAAAAATACAGTGGCCGGCATAAGTATTTTGACAAAACTAAAGTTAATTCTGCTCATAATTTGAACTTACTTCATGTAAATTTTGGCATCAATGGAAAGGTCATTTAAATTCCGTTTGAATGATACAAAACTTTCCTTAACCGATTAATTACCCATTGAAAATTTGGAACTTTTGTAAAAGTCTACTTTTTTGACTTTTTTTCCTCGGTATCAAAAAAAAAATGTTTTGATGCAAAAAGTTTCTCCAAACAATTCTAATAGTGACTGCAAAAAAAAAATTTTCAAAAATCTCTTCGCTAATATTGTAACGAAATTTGCTATTTCCCCTTCCACTTCTCTCGCTACCGTTATGACCCCATGTTTACAGGTACATGGAGTCAGTCCGGGCAGCAAAAGTGGAAGGGTGTCCAGGTACCGACAGCTTGGCATGCTAGCTTTAGCTCGTTCTAGCTCGTCGGATGGGGGGGTTCTTGCTATTGGTAACACTGGACGGCTCGTTACGCATTAATCATGCCAAAATTTATAAGCTTCAAACAAAAAAAAAGAGGCCTAAATGTCTCTTCAGATACAGTTTATTTTTTTGTGGTGGGAGCGATTGATGTTTGTGCTCCCTCAGGATACCCACCCTCTGCACCACACCAATACCCGAATGTATTAGTTGTGGTACACCATGGCTACCAAATCCTAATATTCATGGCAGCCCCTATCAATCTAAAATCTCATTGCCATTCCATAGGCTTAGGTCTCACCAAAGCCTTGCCACATCCACCAATTCTTAAAAGTTATTAAAATACCATGATTTATCAATCCAAACTAACAAAAACAAAAATATTTATTGAGAGATAAAGAACAATAGGTACTTATGTTTGTAGTATGTACATAAAAAAAAATTAATAACCGATAATGAATTACCTATATAATGATATTATAAATTAATACCGAAATTGAAACCCCAAATGTTCGAAATGATAATTAAAATAATAAAATTGGGTCGCACCAAAATTAAATTTATTGTAAAAACAAATAGAAATATCACTTACCAAATTTATATTATTTAAAACCATACACGAAGATCCAGGGGTGAAGAGGATGATGTGCACAACAACCGCTGCCCGTGGTGAATTTTGAATTTTACTGACCTGTAAACTCTAACTATGGAATTAAAATTAATTATATAATTTAACTTTGGCGGATCCTAACAAAATTTATGTTATGTTATCTCTGTCAAAATAAAATCACTTAAATTTCAGATAAAGGAAAAACACGAATTAAGACAAAACTAATGATACCGAAATAAGAAATCTTGACTTTCAATGAAATTTTCGTTCTTGTACAGTTATATATCTCCTTTTTGAAAGTTCTTCTTGATCCGGTATAATAAATTCAGCTTCCACTTACTAATATTTTTTTTCTTGTTAGGCTTGTGGTTTTTTTGATGGTCCGAAAAAACCTTACTGAAATTTCGAATCTCTGTAGTTTCGAGTCTATTTTTTTCTTTAGTAGGTATCTTTTATTTTGCTGCTGCTTTATTAGTTTTTTTTTTTTTGTTTGTTCAAGATTATATATTTCCTCTTGTGGGAAGTTTCAAGATACTATGTTTGATAGATTTTTTTCTATCTATAAGTATTTAGGCCTTTGGATTGAACCTTAGGACAATTATCATCAATCCACGTAGGTATACTAAAATCCTCGGCAATAAACTTTTTTTTTTTTATTTGTTTATTATATTATATATTTTGAAACAATCTTTCTGTTAGCAAACTCTCAGCAGGAATGAAAATTTATTTTTCTACATATGACAATTTGTTTTTATTTTCTAAATACTTATTTTGCTAACTAATTTTTATACAGTATAATTTAGAAAAGTTCTCAAATAATTTGCATACCTAAAATTATCTATGGATTTATGCCGTTCCCTACACAACTTATTATTTTCGAAAGGGTGAACGAACGAAAATAAGAAGAAAAGGAACTTTTTTTTTTATTATCCTAAATAAGCAGAAAAACAAAACCAAATTATCATAATGAACCGAAATTATTTCCGCAAATCTTTAGCATGGAACACACCTAATCTGTTTCCCTGTAGGTCTTCAAGTTCATAAAGATTATTGCCTAACCGTTTCTTTACTTTCGCTTTTACAAATTTTGGACTAAGTTTTGAATTTATACCTTTACTTGCATCGCTCATAACAAAATTTCTTTTAAATACTTCGTCTCCTACCGAAAATGTAATAATTTTGCTACGTGTGTTATAAATTTTTTCATATTCATTGTGTGATTTGGCCAAAGATTCTTTAATATAAGTATGTAAAATGTTCATTTTTGATGGTTTCGAAAGCAAATTTACTTCCGAATTATTTAAAATATCTAACGTTCTTAACAATTTATAATCAGACCCATGTTCAATCATCTTTTGGCCGAAAAGAGCTTCATACGGAGACATGTTTATTGCGGAATGCACTGCGGTGCGTAGTGCACAAGCAATAGATGGGAGATGTATGTCCCAAGTTCTTTGGTCTGGTTCGATATAAGATCTGATTGCAGCCAATATTGATCTATTTACTCTTTCACTTGCATTTGCCTGTGGTGAGTATGCAGCGGTTTTGATGTGACGAATTCCGTATGACGACATTAATTTAGAAAATTCATTACTGGTGAACTGTTTACCATTATCAGACAAAATAGTTTCTGGAACTCCAAATATTGAAAATACCTGTTCTTGTAAAAATTTAGTGGTGGCTAACGTAGTTGCAGACTTAAGAGGTTGAATGATTACAAATTTTGTGAGCTGGTCTAAAGCAATTAATATAAATTTGTTACCGTTTTTCGAACGAGGGTATGGTCCAAGAAAATCAATATACAAAAATTGAAAAGGTCTTTCGACAGGAAAGGCTTTACCCATTGGAGGTCTCAAAATTGAATTAGGAGCTTTGGATGTCTTACATACATCGCAATTTGAAATAAATGTCTTAACCTGAGCTGCCATGTTGGGCCAGAAAAATTGTTGTCGGAGTCTGTAAAGTGTTTTTGCTATTCCACCATGCGAAGCTCGGGGTGGTTGATGAGCCAAAGAAATCATATGGTCGGTCAGTTCTTCAGGAACCCAAAGTTTCCACACAAGATCGTCCTCAAGTGGATTGCCTGTACTATGCTTAACCCTCTTATACACATAATTATTTGAAACTTGAAGGTCAGGCAACTGATCGCTTTGGTTTCTGATATTGTCTATTATCTTGAGATATTTCTCAGACTTAAAACTTAAATCTTCAAGATCTATGTGAAGTACATCAGTTATATCATTCCTCATTGACATATCTGCAAGCATCAACGTATCAACCTCATACGCTCTTGACAGTGTATCAGGTACCACATTTTGTGAGCCTTTCCTATGTTCGATAGTAAAGGTAAACCCCTGCAGTTTTAGGCTCCATCGAGCTAATCGACCACTTAAATCTTTCTGGCTCATCAGCCATTTTAAACTTGCATGGTCAGTTATGATCTTAAACTGTTGTCCTTCAATGTATGCTCTAAATTTTTGTACTCCCATTACAGCAGCAAGACATTCTCTTTCAGTTACGCTGTAGTTGCGTTGTGCAGAGTTCAATTTATGAGAATAATAGTAAATTGGCCTTTCAATACCATGTTCATCCTTTTGGCACAAAACACAACCGATACCGGTTGCTGATGCATCACAGAGAATAATAAACTCTTTGGAAAAGTCTGGGTTAATTAAAATTGGTGATGAAGTCAAACTAGTTTTTATGAGATCAAACGACTCTTTGGCCTTTTCGTCAAAATTGAATTTCTTTCCCTTTTTTAGTGTGTCGGTCAGAGATGAAGCTAGCGATGAGAAATCCTTAACAAAACGTCGATACCAACCAGCAAGTCCTAGGAAACGTCTTACTTGACGAGCGGATTTCGGATATGGGAAGTCATTTATGGCGGTTAATTTGCCTGGGTCCGTTTTAAGACAACCATTCCCTACCACATAGCCTAGGTATTTCAATTCCTTGAAACAGAATTTTGACTTTTTGACGTTGATTGTTAAACCTGCATTTCTCAATTGATTTGCTACAATTCGCAGTCTCTCAAGATGTTCGTCAAAAGTTCTCGAAATTATCAGAAGGTCATCCAAATACACAAATATGTTTTCTTTCAGTTCATGTGGCACCACTTTGTCCATCAACCTGCACATGCGTTGAGCAGCATTACATAGACCAAAGGGCATAACATTAAACTGGTATAAAGGTCTACCAGGTACCGTAAATGCAGTCTTCTGCCTGGATTCTTTCTCCAACGGGATCTGCCAAAAGGCATCTTTCAGATCCACACTAGATATGTAATGAGTATCTGAAAGACGTCCTAGCAATCCTTCTATATGAGGAAGTGGATATGCATCTTTTTTCGTAACCTTGTTGACTTTCCGATAGTCCAAGCATAATCGATTCTTGCCTGGTTTACGGATTAGAACCACTGGAGAATTCCATGGACTAATGCTTTCTTCGATTACACCCATCTCCAGCATGCGATCCAGTTCCTCATACAAAAGTTTCTGCACCGCTGGAGACACAGGATAATGACGTTGTTTTATTGGTTCGGCATCTCCAGTATCTATAAAATGTTCTTCAATCATAGTTTTCCCTAAGCCAATCGTGGCTGAAGATGGGAACATATTAATGACCTCTAATAGTTTTCTTGCATCCGAATCAGACAATTTATGTGCATTTGGATCCTGTTCGAGAGGAATTAAATCTTGCGATATCTCTGATATCAAATTTGGTGCAATTTCAAACTGTTTCCAAAAATCAATGCCAAGATAAAGTCTTTGTTTTAACGATGGCACCACAAAGAGACTTAATTTTTTTGTTTTTCCTTTATAAGAAATGTCTACTAAAATTTGTCCAACAATTGACTGATGATTACCATCAGCTGTCTTAATACCTGCAGAAAATTTTGATAGTTCAATTTTGTGTTTTGTTAGAAATTCTAATCCACCTTCACCTAAACAGCTTATGCTAGCTCCGCTATCAAGAAGGCCCAAAATCGGTTCTCCAAAAATAGAAACAGTAGCGTATGGACGGGGATCTTCAGATGAGCAGCATAAGATGGTAGAATTTATGGATTTATAAACATGCTTCTTTACCTTGAACTTTTCACGTAACTTAAGAATTTTGTTGGATACCGGACGTGAACAGTTTGAATTGGAAAATATTCTTTTTCGGACGGTGTAATAATTATTAAGACGTTCATGCAAATTTTCATGAGGTTGTGTTGTGAAATTTTTACTTGAAGAAACGGTGGACCTGTGATCATGACTATGACTTAAAATTTGTATTGGTTTGGTGTTTTCTAATTTAGAGGAATAACTATATGTACGAACATTTTGAGAGAAATCAAGGTCAGAGTTATTTATGCTGGAATTCATTATTGACTGCCCGGGTTCTTGTTTCGAGAGCAATTCTTCCCGGAAGCCAAATTGCTCTTTCTCACGTTTTCCGAACACCGTGGGCAATTAGGTGAAGTAACATTTTCTTTGCCGCATTTGAAACAAAATAGCCATCGTTTAGGATCAGGACAGTCAAAAAATGAATGACCATGTTTCCGACAATTCCAGCAAATGTAACCCTTTGTATTTTTGCTAATCTCAACAGTCTTCACAATATGTCCGCTTTCGGGACGAACGGAAGTTTTGTTTTCAAAATTAACTTCCGACACAACATTTCTACGTAAAGTAGGTCCGAAATTGTTTCGCATCTTTTGTTGGTCATGGTCGTTAATGTATTTTTCTATATTTCTACAAACATAGACCATTTCGACAAGACTCTCAGTTCGGAATGTTATCAACAATTCACCCATCTGCCTTTGCACATTTTGCTTCAGCAGGTCAATTATCTCACGGTCTGATTTTGGGGCGCGTAAACGACTATTTAGCTGTTGAATGACTGAGTAAAAGTCATCGAAAGATTCTGAATTTCTTTGCTTTCTGTCAGACATTTTTCGGTAAAGTTCTGAATCTGTCTCTAGGCTACGATATTGTTCGACAAGAGCCTGACGTAGAACTATCCAATTTACACTCGGATTTGACTTTAAGTAGACCCAAAACCAATTTTCTACTTGTCCACTGACAAGCTGGTGAAAATTCATCACAACTTCATCCCATGTAGCATTGTTACAAACTTTCAATCTCTCAAGCCTGAAGAGAAAATCGTCAACAGTCATACTTTTGTTATCAAACTTAAGTCCCCATTTATGAAAGTCATGAACTCTTGGTACCAACATTGGCTGTTGAAAATCTGTTGAGTTAACTGGTGGCTGGTTGACATTTAAATTTAAATTATTTAGATTCTGCAGAAAGTCATTCACATTGGGACTAACTGTAGTATCTCTTCCCTGGTGGTTCAGAGGATTATTTGAGGGAATTCTGTTAGCGATTTGCTCATTGCTATATTGAGTTTCAGAAACATTTTGTTGATTTACTTGGCGAGTTACTGCTAAAGTTCGTCGAACTAAATCCGCCACTTCGTTCCTCAAAAACTCACGATTCCTATCCATTTCTTCTCTAATCATACGAAGCTCTTCACCTCGAGTTTGTCCTACAGTAGCGGTTACTGCTTCCCTGATATAAGAAACTATATCCCTTTCATGACTTAAGCCATTACTAGTCTCAGGCAATGAAGAAACATCTGGTACTTCAGACTGATTTACAGTTGAACTTTGTGCAACCTGAGGTGGATTAGTCATTGTTTCAGCGTATTTCTTTGTAGACTTATAGGTTGTCTGAGGTACAGCTTTCCTACGAAAACTATAACGACTTGTATTTGAAGACGCTCTAACTGGAAGTTTCGACATTTCGAAATAACAAAATCTAATCTAAAATCTAAAAATTAAGTCTAATCTAAACTAAAAACCGAATTACTATTAATAATGCGAAATGTGTTAAATGCTAAATCTAAGTTAAAAAGAACGAGTTAACTAAACTAACAACTGAACGATTAACAAAAAGTAAGTATCACTAATTAATTCAAGGGAAAATATCAGAACTGCAAAAGTTTTAAGTCTATATTCTAGTCTAAATAATTCCGTAACTAATTCTAACAAAATTAATCGAGTCGGTCGATAATGTTAATATGGGATCAAACAGTAAAGAGATAAAAGTTTGGTGGATGTGACAAACTGCATTAGACCCACCCAAGAATGACAATGAAGATGTTGATACTCCACCAAAAATAAACTGCATCCTGTTAATTTATGCGCTTACTGAATTGTGAAATAAAAAAAAAATAATGCATCTGTACCAGCCTCGCTTCTCTTGAGCGTTGCTTCAGGACATATATTTTAAAATTTCTAAACAATAATTTGGATTCCATTGAAATAAGAGTTGTGTGCAAAAATAAAGAAGTCCAGATAACTATGCATCAGACGCATGTGCATAAGTTTATGATCTCACATGCCGGTCATAAATTATCTAAGACTCTTCAGATCATTACAAAATTTGTTTCAATGAACTCATCACAGCAGACATAAATGCAATAAATTGCATTTACCGGATGAAAGGTTCATCTCCACAGATTATTTTTTTTTTTTTTAAATCTTGAAACCTCGCAAAAGTTACGCATCAGATGTAGACTGAATTAAAGAATCTGTCTACCGGTCGAACTAAGCGAAGTCCCAAATTTGTGTTGTATCTAGATAAAATTCAATAGAAACTCGAAATTATGAACAATCAGCAAACTCTATAAAACGCATTGTTAGAGACTATCGGGCCCCACGTTGGGCGCCACCTGTAACGAAATTTGCTATTTCCCCTTCCACTTCTCTCGCTACCGTTATGACCCCATGTTTACAGGTACATGGAGTCAGTCCGGGCAGCAAAAGTGGAAGGGTGTCCAGGTACCGACAGCTTGGCATGCTAGCTTTAGCTCGTTCTAGCTCGTCGGATGGGGGGGTTCTTGCTATTGGTAACACTGGACGGCTCGTTACGCATTAATCATGCCAAAATTTATAAGCTTCAAACAAAAAAAAAGAGGCCTAAATGTCTCTTCAGATACAATATTTTTTATGATTTTTTGAATGGGATGATCTCAGAAAAATTTTGTATGAAAAGGAGGAAAAAGTGACTAAAATAGTCATTTTTAGCAATTTTCAAAAAATCATAAAAAATTTACATGAAGTAACTTTTAAATTATGAGCAGAATTAACTTTAGTTTTGTCAAAATACTTATGCCGGCCACTGTATGTACATATATATTTTTTTAAATTATAATTATGCTTATACTTTTTGTAACAATGTTCCCTCTAAAATTAGTTCTTACCTACTGGCAATGCCTTATTGGTTTTATCGTAGAAAATATTGCTACTAATTACGATATTGATTCTGCAATCAAAATAAAATTTATTGCATACTACCAGGCACTTCGTAAAAAAAAAAAATTATAATTACGACATATTTATAGGGTTAGCATATTTATATGGTTCAAAAACCTTTCTTCCAAACAAAATTCTTTCTTTGTTGGTTTACAATCGAGTTTATGGACGACACAGGTGCGAATGTCACACGACATCAGCAACCATTCGAAAGGAGATACAAATATAATTATATCTTGGAATAGCGTATTTGAATTCCTGAATTTAATAGCTTTCTCATCTCGGTAGGTGTTGGATATAGTGAAGAAACTTTTTTTTTTTTTTTTGATTTTTCTAATCTACCAATATATATATTTACCCTTACTGATTCTGTAACGCTCCTTACTTTTCTTATTTTTCTTATTTTAAATAAAAGTAGGCGGTGGGTATTTGAATAAATTTTCAATGTTTGTGTTTTCTCATTATTCAAATACGCACCGCCTATTTTTCATATATTTTAATTTTCTTCAAGGTTCAAACTCTACTATAGTAATGCTCGGCAAGTGTTTTCAAAAGGAAATTGCCAAATAAAACCAACCCTTCTTAGGGGGTCAAAGTTTGTACGGGAACATTTTTATTTTTCATCCGATCGACTTCAAACTCGGTTTGTGTACTCTATATAAGAAATATGTAGGTATTTTGCTTTGAGCTCGAGTTATTGGCAATGATTTTAATGAGAACTTTTTCATAACTCACGAAGGAGTTTGTCGTATCAATATGAAACTTTGTACATTGATAATAAAGAAGTAAAAAGAAGTAAAATATTATTTATACTCATAAATCTAAATTCTAAATCAATAGATACAAAAAAAATAGAAACCGTTTTTAGGCAATGTGTACTTTGCTACGAATTTTAAGATCACTGATTTACTAACTGCTCCTCAGGTACTTTAATAGGAAATTTTATTTCGCGATATTTAAATATAAAAGAGAAAACTAACTGATCGTGAAGGAATCTCTGTGGACAAAATCCTGAGGGCTATTAAAATATGAGTCTTCTCATTATTGCAAAATTGCCGCGGGTAGCAGAAATGTATGAAGACGACGTTGTTGAAATTCCCACGGAAATTATATTAACAGGAGACTTAATTAAGACAATTTTTGGCGATCTGCTGCAAAAGTCAATGCAGGAACTTTCAGAACGAGTCATTGCCGCGCTGACAAATGTGCAGACATTAGAAATGAATAGGAGCGATTCTGTTATCAGTGAAGACTGAAGATCCAAATGATGCACCAAATTTCCCTGTTGAATTCCTCAATCAGCAAACTCCATCCAGCAAGCCACCTCATGTGCTGTACTTAAGCAAGGTGTCATCATCATGTTGCTGAAAAACTTGAACCCTAAAAAAGGACTGCAATGGAACTCGATTGATTGTGGAAGAGCCTGGACGAAATTTGATAAGAGCATGAATTATCACAATGATTCCATTTCCGATAAATTCTAGCATACGCTATAATAATAAACAAGGCTCAAGACCAGTCATTTGATCACGTTGGCATGCATTTGAAGACCGGAGTATTTTCACACGGCCAACTGTATGTGGCTTTATCACAATCAAGAGTTGCAAGACAAAAGAAGGTGTATATTGAATCTAATCCACAGCAAGGAAGATTATTAATTAACCAGAGACAATTTACACGCAATGTAGTTTTCAAAGAAGTTCTTTAAATAAAATCAATTTGTTTATCAAATATTACTTTGCATACCCAGCGAAGCGGGTACAACCAACAAGTATTGCAATATTGAAGATCTCGCAGAAGATAACAACTGACCTAGTTGACTCGGGCATCAGCGATGGTAGCTCAAGGTTAGGTTAGGTTAGAGGGACAGTTTGCTATAATAGCAATTTTCACCCGGAAGCCATTAAGGCCCATTGTGATTACCCTTATGTAGTACATGATAGGACAGGACATGCATCTAACAAAACCATTCGGATTGATGAATCTTTTTTAAATCTGATAGAGGTATCGTTGGTAGATCTTCCAAGCCTTTGAAGAACCGTGCTCCCATACAAGAGTAGCGGCGTCCTTGGAGGGCTGGGCAGTGACACAGGAGATGTTCCACAGATTCTATTTCCTCTTCATCTCTGCAACTTATACAGAAATCGTTTGTGAAGATACCTAGTTTTTTTGGCCATGTTCCCAATTATGCAGTGTCCGGTTATTACCCCGACTAGCACTCGGATTTGGTTTCTATCAAAAGATGTTGGGATCTTTGACCTTTTAGTGTCGATTGCGGGCCACAAGCTACGAGTTATAGTACAACCGGGAATGTTGTTCCATCGTTCCTTATAGCCAAGCTTAATGTGACATTATCAATGAACCCCTTAGCTGCGTTGAAAGCTCTGTCAGCTAATAGTTCGCCCATTTCAGAGCCGCATCTGGCCAGTTTATCTGCTGCCTCGTTTCCTTCTACACCAACGTGTCCAGAAACCCATCAGCACAGCATTACTGTGTGATGGCTTAATGCTCTCAGTGCTCAAAGGCACTGTAGCTCAAAGTTTCCAACTTTATTTTGCAGTCTTACTATAGAACAACAGATACTATGTACCTACTAATTTTACACAGCTGCGTTTTTATTTATTTCTAGGTCAAAAAGAAATCATAAACTCAACTACAACATTTGTATCTCATGAGTAATCTTTGCACAATTCAAACATAGAGCTTATCTCTGATTCTCCACCCTTAGAAGTTTACTCAACGCTTATCTTATCATACCGATAAGTCTGCTATCTATTTTGAGTAGGTATAGCTGAAGTCGAATTCGCTTACCCATTCAATGAATACCTATATTAGTCTTCAACGACAGGTGTATACTATACGATACATATTTTCGAGAGCCGAATATTTCTTTTAAAATCGATTTAAAATTACAAAAAACGACATAAAAATGAAGCTGATGAAAAATAGTGGATATTACCTAACAATCGTGTTGAGTACGTATAAAACAGAATACAAAAAAAAACATATTTTTGAAAAAGTTTCCCTGGGAATATGTATAGCTGCAAGCAAAGTTATAAGATTGAATTGGTGTAAATTAAGTTGGAGTATAAATTACAACAAGTAGCAGGATCTACAGTGAGAGCGTGTGTGAAATTGAAGTGAATCATATTTAAATAGATAGGTTCTGTGGAAATATTAAAACTTTTGATAAATGACGAAAGAGAATTCCATGAAATAGTATGATGCCTATCCACAATAAGGTGTATTTTTCTCTACACACACGTTTTATCTTATCGCTATCGGCAGAGTGTAGACTTTTATTTCGTATCTATGAGTAATGCTTGTATATTGTTGTGAATTCAAGAAGTGTAATTTTGTTAAGAAAAACGCCCTTTTGTGTCATAAAGTGAAAGGCAATATTAAGTTTTATCTAACCAATTGCTTTGTAATTTATTAAGGTTTTGAGTTTTATTTTGTAGGTATCTAACCATTAAAAACCTAACTTTTTGTGAGTTGTGACTGTTTGTAGTTTGATTTTTTATAAAAAGGTTCGACAAACATACATTTATTTTCATTCTCTGTTAGGTAGCATGTCGTTCTTACAAAAGTACTTTGTATTCCACTGTAGAAAAATCCTTGGATTAAACGTTATGTTAAAGTTGTGGCAAACATTAAAAAAAATATTTCGCTGGACACATTTTCGGTTTCATAAAGCAAATTTAATTTTATTACTTAGCCTAAATTCAAGTTAAATAAATTGTTACTTTTAAGATGTGTATACTTGCAATTTTAAACATTCCAAAACAACACCTGGGTTTTCACCAACCAATCTGCAGTCATAGTTGTTGATATACACCCCTATCGTGAATAATATTTCCCCCGGAATGGTTCCCATTCAGCAATTTGATTTACATTGCTGACAATGGAAATATTTCCATCGGAATTTACTCACGATACCCCTGATAGTATATTGTTTAAGTTTAAGAGAACACTTGTTTTTTTTACGGAAACTTCTGTTGGAGTTATAGCTATTTTGAACTACTTCACTAATTCATTAGACGCCTTTAATGGACTGTTTGGTTCGATGAATTCGGGCAGTGAATTCTCACTTCTGATTTAAAGCGTGAAAGTACAGAAATCTTTGTTGAACTGCCCTTTTCAGTAGTCACATAATATTAATGTACCTACATACCCGTAAATTAGCCGAAGACATTTTTATATTATATAATGCAATTGACACATGGCTTAAGATGTGAATTCACCGCCATTGCACTTTTGACACAAATCTTCATTTCTGATACTTGAAAATGAAAAAAAACTACCGTCCATCATTCGCTTAGATTTTTATTTTTACTAGCAACAATGGCTTTCGGCTCTCGATTATACTTCACGGTTCATTTATTATTTTGTCGGTGGCCACGATGTTCAACGTTCCTTGTACAGTATATAACTTCAAAAATTACTAAAATCTTATATCTAAATAATTCTTGAACAATTGACCTATGGACATGATCATTTCACTTCTAAGAAATTGCGCTTTTATTAAAATGTTCATTTGTTCATTCATTTTCAATGTACCGCCTATTCATTATTACCAAATGTTGCTAGGAGATGCTCATTTGATGGTATTGGCGTTAAAGCCACTTGAGACAGAGGAACATGCCATCATGAACGACTACCCAGCGCTCCCGAGAACCGGCACCCGAAACGGAAATTACGCGAGAGTTGTGTTTCAAAACCTGTAAACCTGTGAAAACGGATCGCAATCGCAAATAGTGTTCATTTTTAAAATAAATAAATTCATAATTCAATGTGAACGAATTAATTAGCCATTTTAGCCGAGTGATACGTACTTTTATGACCAGGTCGATGTCGCTGTGCAGCTTGTAGAGTTCGCTGTTAAATCTCCTCCTCCAAAGCCGAAAATCTGAAAATCACTCGAAGAATTTTGCGTTCGAAAAGACCAAGAAGATCTTCATCTTCTCGCAGCTGAATGTATTTAAAAATATTCACTTGCTTCTTTGTATATTTAAATAAACATTTCGGATTTTTTTGTAGTTCTTAGGTATTTTTTTTTTTGCCTTAAATAGGTGCTAAAAAAATATTTCAAAACATTAATATTTTCGACCTCGAAATGGACATTCACTAAAGTAATCAAATTTAATATTTTGTTGGTTACTCTGTATTTAAGAAACATTATTAAATATTTTAAACCAATGGGCCACCTAAATGATTTTTTTCACGTAAAATGTTGGTAACGACGAGACATTTTCGGTTTTTTTTTTATTTAGATACACGTTTGTGAGGCCCCATGATAAGTACAGATTACCTTTAATAACAATTTGAAATAAAAAGTGAAAATATTTGAAAATTTTTTGCAGTTTGATTGAGTAGGTATGTCATTTCCGTGCCCAAACTGTCATTATCACGTATGTCACGAGAACCATAGCAATGACGATATGGAAATGACATCGAAAGGTATTTCTCTAAAACAAAACCGAACTTTACTGAATATTTTCTTAAAAGCGCATCTAATTAATTAAAATCGAAAAAAATATTTGATTTAATTTTTGAATTATTACAATCAAAAAAACTAACCATAAGGTAATGACAACTTTGGGTAACGAAAACATGAAACACCTTAACAACATGAAAGAAAAATACATGTACTTCCTTCTGATATATATATGGGCTTATTGCGAAATTTTCCGACAACAATCAACATGTCCTGTTAGTCGGCTCTCACATTTAGGAAACATTCAATAAGCAACTGGCAATGGGAAACACGCAAAATTATAGCTCACACTAAATTAAATTAGAGGTCTCACATCAAAGCAACTAAATATCGCTCGAACGAAAAATGTTGCTGATTGTTTATTGGCAGTTGCTATAGTAACTATAGTTGCTTATTGCTTGTTGCCTCAATCGCTCTCCCTCTTAGTTTAAGGCAACAAGCAATAATCAATCAGCAACATTTTTTGTTCGAGCAATATTTAGTTGCTTTGATGTGAGACCTCTAATTTAATTCAAAGAAAAATAATTGTGAGCGATAATATTGCGTGTTTCCTATTGCCAGTTGTTTATTGAATGTTGCCTCAATGTGAGAGCCGACTTATTAATGTCCGCCTAGTCTGCGGCCGTTAATTCAATTTGTTTAAAAATGTACTTTTTGTCACGGGAATGACAATTATTTTTTGGGACAATCACTAAATACTTCTTATGCAATTTTTTAAATTCCCGTAAAATAAATTGACTGGGCCCCACTCCCCATTGTCCTTTCTTCTTCAATGCTTCATCAATAAAATTTACAAAACCGGCTTTCATTTTACAAATAAAATACATTTCTTGAATGAAGGTACAGCTTGGGACATGCCATGGTAATGATATTTTTGATGTTTAAGTTAAAATTTCGGCATTATTCCAAATTTTTATATTTTTATGTGTACATGTTAAAAGAGTTTCTACAGAAACGTATCTCAGTCGAATATTTACAAAAAAAAAATTTTTTTAGCTTATAAATGCCTGACCGCAGAATATTAATATTTTGAAATATTGACCCACACATAGCTAACATTTTATTTTCCTGAAGAAAACCGAATTTAATTTGGGCGCTCAAAAAATTACCTAAATTAACACTTATTTGTTCTATCACTGACAAAAAGATTCCTTTTCACTTTTAGTTTATTAGAAACCAAACATTAATTTTTCACGACCTTGAACACTCAAGGTTTCACTCGAATACTTTAACTTAACTATCTACAGCTCGAATTGTTAATTATTATTGTTTTTTTTCTGATGTTATTATATAATAAAAAAACAATATCCTTCAAGAAGCTACCTAGGTTTTGTCCCCATGTTTTGAAATTTATTCGCTTTATACTCTTCATGAATCTGTCTGTATTAACATTAGCGTAATCACAAGAAATTCGCCCAGCCAGTGTGTCCCCATCTGTCAGTGGGTGTGGTTACGCTTCTTGTGTTCAGAACTATTAATTCACCTCTGTCACCAGCAATGTAAACTGATCTTTTTCTAATTACACTCGATTAAAATAATGCACTTATTCCCAGAAACTCCTTCGTCTACACTCTTTCCTGTCATTTGTAATGTTAATGTTAATGTTAATGTATTTAAATTACCCCTTATCGTGGTACCAGTATGCTACATGCCTTCCGTTTCCACTTGCATTAATTTGCAAATGGCAAACAATTCTCTTTAAGAGGACACTGTTTCCGCTACAGACACAGAGAGCAACCTGAAAACAAACAAACATCTTCCTTCAGCACACAGAATTTAAACTTTTTTTTCGTACGAAACCTTTTCAAAAATTAGCAGAAAAATAAAGAACCATCATCCAGGATGAGGAAAACTTTGTGAAACCCATAACAAACTAATTAAATTGTAATGTATTAATATTTCCTTGCAGTTGTGCTTGCTTCATGTACCCAGGAAACGGATGCTGTGCGTCGTGTTCTGCGAGGACGTAGGACTCTAACCCGTCAGTACTACAGTAAGTATAATAGTATTGGTCAATGTTTTCAAAACTCGAGGCCAATTATTTTATGTCAATCAAATTTCAACATTTATTTTCGCAGCTGGTCTACCTATACCCGGTTGGGCGTTGATTCTAATTCTTGGTATCGTGGAACTTCTGTTGGGCGCCATTCTATATTTTGTGATGCGAAAAGTGATTCTATCCTCATCAGTTGAACATACGAATACGTACGCTCCAGCAATGACGGACGAAGCTTAAATGCCACCACTGAGCCAAGCGAATGTACGAGAATACGTTTATATTAGATTGTAAGGACGCAAAAAAAAAAATCAAATTAAAATTAACAACAAAAAAAAAAGTAGGAAAAAAGTTTTCACCAGTTCCCCCAGAGTTGCTCTGTGTGTGCCATTTGTTAAAACAACAAACTTAATTTATTTTACGTTCATTGTTGATCCCTCACATTAGATACATAGAAATTGCAAAAGACCGGGCTGCCGAAGAGGGTGGACGCAACTCATTTGAAGTTGGAAAACAAAAGATTGCCTTTTCCGGGGTATATGGAGCTCTATCAGCTTCGAGAGACTGCTCCGTTTGTAGTTTTCTATATTTCATTTCTCTTTTCCGTATTTAATTTCTGATAAACTACTCGTGTATAGAGAGCACTTTTGTGTGACTAGGTACGGGACAGAGTTGTTAGGCCATCAGGATAAGTTCGATTTTTTTTTTCTCAGTCATCCTGTTATTTCAATTAAAATTTAGTTATGTTTTGTAAAGAAATAGAAACAAAATAGAAAAATAAATTGGTTTTATTGTGGGACCAACGATGAAAAGAGTTTTCATTTTGGGAATAAATCTCATCTTTTGCAAAGTTTTTTGCGGTGAAAGCTTAAGAAAATATGGTGCAACATGGACCGCGTATGAAAAGGGGTTGGTGCTGCATTTTATTAGTCAAAGTGAACTGAATTTAAAGCCTTTGCAAAGTTGGAATAAGAGATTTTGAATTTTAACAAATATTCAATAACATATTGAAAACAAACTCTTTGGTTTTGATTCGAGGAGAATAATATTATCGAGAGAGAATTGTTGTAAAATTTACTATTTTACAACAATCTTAGTCAAATCAGACTTCAGAGCAGATGGAGAAATTTTATGAATACTTACCTACCTTTGTTCCAACTACAAAATCAATAACACTGTTTTTTTTTTTAATAATAATACATTTTATAATTTCTTAATAGTTAACAGCTTAAAAGCCTTTTCAAGATCATTGTATATTGTTTAATGGCGATGGCGATACTTCAATCTACGAACCGTCTTATAACGATATCCATCTTCGGAGAGCTCCTGTGGGGCGGCATCGACTGGTGGGAGGTATTCATTTAATGGAAGCTCACTAACATCACGACGATGTCTGAGGCGGTACCTCTTAACGGTCTTGTAGCGATATCCATCAGCGGCTAGAGGAGTAGCTTCCTCTGCAGCAGCAACAACTTCTCCTTCTTCAACGGGTGGGAGGTATTCGTTGGACGCAAGTTCGTTGACATCACGGCGATGTCTGAGGCGGTACCTCTTGACGGTCTTGTAGCGATATCCATCAGCGGCTAGAGGAGTAGCTTCCTCAGCAGATGCAACAACTTCTCCTTCTTCAACGGGTGGGAGGTATTCGTTGGACGCAAGTTCGTTGACATCACGACGATGTCTGAGGCGGTACCTCTTGACGGTCTTGTAGCGATATCCATCAGCGGCTAGAGGAGTAGCTTCCTCAGCAGATGCAACAACTTCTCCTTCTTCAACGGGTGGGAGGTATTCGTTGGAAGCAAGTTCGTTGACATCACGACGATGTCTGAGGCGGAACCTCTTAACGGTCTTGTAGCGATATCCATCAGCGGCTAGAGGAGTAGCTTCCTCAGCAGATGCAACAACTTCTCCTTCTTCGACTGGTGGCAGGTATTCGTTGGATGCTAGTTCATTGACATCACGACGATGTCTTAGGCGGTACCTCTTGACGGTCTTGTAGCGATAACCATCAGCTGCTAGAGGAGTAGCTTCCTCAGCAGATGCAATAACTTCTCCTTCTTCAACGGGTGGGAGGTATTCGTTGGAAGCAAGTTCGTTGACATCACGACGATGTCTGAGGCGGTACCTCTTAACGGTCTTGTAGCGATATCCATCAGCGGCTAGGGGAGTAGCTTCCTCAGCAGATGCAACAACTTCTCCTTCTTCGACTGGTGGCAGGTATTCGTTGGACGCTAGTTCGTTGACATCACGACGATGTCTTAGGCGGTACCTCTTAACGGTCTTGTAGCGATATCCATCAGCGGCTAGAGGAGTAGCTTCCTCAGCAGATGCAACAACTTCTCCTTCTTCAACGGGTGGGAGGTATTCGTTGGAAGCAAGTTCGTTGACATCACGACGATGTCTGAGGCGGTACCTCTTAACAGTCTTGTAGCGATATCCATCAGCGGCGAGATCAGTTTGCTCCTCGGGAGCAACTTCAACTGCGGCTTCAGTTGGTGGCAAGTATTCAGCACCTGCTGCAGCTTCTTTCACTGGTGGCAGGTAATCAGCTGGCAAGGCTGCAGCTGCTGCGAAAATCGCAACGAATGCAAATGCAAAGAATCTCTAAAAATTAAAATAGTTAAATTAATCCATTAGGCTGCAATTATTTGTGACGTTTAATAATTTACCATCTTCTGTGCGAAGCCTGTCTATCCACAAGAGAGCGACTTAGTTGAATGATAATAGTCGAACAAAGCTTCGGTTATTTATACAGATCTGGCAATTATTGTACTTGTACTTGGCATGTGCTTACTCTTCATCTTCCCTCTTTTCAAGAAACAATTCTTCAATTGTTTTAAGTTGAGATCGACTCAGCGAAATCGAAAGTAGATATACATTTCAAGCACCATACGAATGAGATGTTAAGAGTATACCAATTATGTTTTTAAATCAAATTCGATTATTTCCGTGTAAATTTTGTATGTGTAGGTGTAGGTGTAGGTAAAATTCGGAGGAAGGCAGTTTGGATACCTTTTCAAATATCTTGACGGCTCATCGCTCATTTGTTTTAGAACAAAATATTTTTTTGACCAGTTGGATCGATGAAGCGCACGTGTAAGCATTTGGTATATTTTTATTTTGCACTTAATGTCGACTCTGCGATAGTTATTACTACCTACTATCGACTTCAAAAAATCATTTAATATGAGGTCTCACTTCCACAGATATATCTAGATTAGATTAGATTAAAAGTCGGGAGAGCCTTCATCGGGCACTGGCTCTGCGGCTTCTCTATAGGAGCCTATTGTGTGCCTCCTGGTTAGGTCATAGATCTATCTTTTTACTGTGGAGACAGTCAGCAAGGCACGTATCTTCTGTGGGGGTACGTCAGCAAGTTTTGCTGTAGTAACGATTTCTTCGCCAATGACATTATTTCTGCCTATACATACTAGCTATGTATGAGACAATTGATTTATATAAACTCTCCGATTCCTTGGAGATCTCACTTAAAACCTAGCCAGGCGATCTTCATTTTAAAAAGTTTGAATAAAATATTTTACTCCGTCGTCTGAAGCAGTATTGCCAAATTTTGGGTCTCGCACATTTTTTGTTAGATTCTTTTGGTCAAAAGGACTAAGCGTAATATGCGAATGTCCGCAATGATACTTTTAAAAATGTTTTACAAAAAGATTACGAATTTTAAACTACTGCATTGTAATGAACATTTAATTAAGTTATTTGTTTTTTGTTCCAATTTTAGAGTGGTTGCAGCTTTTCCTTCCCCTAACCAACACGGCTTTCTATAAAAGGTACATCAACTACCACTTACTTTGTTGAATTCGTGTTCACTGCGTTCTAAGATTTAGAAATTGGTTAAGAAGTCGACGTTATTACAACTGATTTGAGTACGGCTTTTGATACGATTTTTCATAAATTAATCCTTTTAAAATTGTCTGCGGTCGGCTTTTAACCTTAATCAATTTCTTCACCACAAGACTGTTCCTTGCTTCAATAGGATCTTTAGAGTTTTTTCCAACTGGTAACTTAAAAATTCCTAATACCCAATCACATTCTGGCAGCTTAAGTCTCGGCTAAGTGTAGGATTAAACACAAACTTCACTAAAGTAGTTTTCGTTTTCACAGTCGATATTTAAGCTTGGTTTAGTGAAACCACTAATTGAGTGCTATTGTGAACCATTTGTCATAAATTTACAAGTATGTGTATATGTCTGCCATCTAAAACTACGAGTGTTCGTGAAAGCGAAGCATGTTCATGTTGTTGCATATTCAACGTTCCTCCAATATACACGAAAGGATGATTTGACATTTTGCTTGAACAGCATTGCCAAACATAATATATTGTTGCTGGGAGTATTTTGGTGTAAATATTACCTTATTGCACTAATTATGTATTCCCTGGCCCGCTACTTAAGCTACACGGAAGTCGGTGGCTTAACTTTAGCCACTATTTAAGTAAAGTTAAACGTTAAGCCTGTATACCTACTGTGGACACTAAATTCGTGAGAAATCGGGTATTTGGGCTCAATATCTCCAAATGTCAATTCATTTCCTTATTACGTAAGTCAAACAAGTACATTCCTCGACTTCACCATCTCAACGGTCAACGTATATCCATCGTTCAATCTCACAGTTCAATTTTTTAGAAGATTCGCCTTTATTTCAGTTCTGATAACAATTAGAACAGGAGCCGTAGATTGAGATAAGCATTCTCAATTCATATCATTTGTGCATGGTGTAGCACAGGGCTTTATGCAACTTATGAGCCTATGAAAAATCCTTTGGCTACGGGACAAATAAACTACTATACTTACAACGCAGAATGGTAATGGCGAATTAGTCTCCTTCACCTACAAGATTGTAAAATAAAACCCTGATTTTTGAAACATTGTTTTTATTTTTTTTAATATTCCTTAAATTATAGTTTCATTGGTTAAAGCTAAAAAGCCTTTTCAAAATTATTTCGGATATTGCTTAATGGCGGTGGCGATACTTTAATCGACGAACAGTCCTATAACGATATCCATCATCAGCGAGTTCCTGTGGGGCAGAGTTGAGTTGACCTTCCTCAACTGGTGGTAGGTATTCATTGGATGCGAGTTCGTTGACATCACGACGATGTCTGAGGCGGTACCTCTTAACGGTCTTGTAGCGATATCCATCAGCGGCTAGAGGAGTAGCTTCCTCTGCAGCAGCAACAACTTCTCCTTCTTCAACGGGTGGGAGGTATTCGTTGGACGCAAGTTCGTTGACATCACGACGATGTCTGAGGCGGTACCTCTTAACGGTCTTGTAGCGATATCCATCAGCGGCTAGAGGAGTAGCTTCCTCAGCAGATGCAACAACTTCTCCATCTTCAACGGGTGGGAGGTATTCGTTGGAAGCAAATTCGTTGACATCACGACGATGTCTGAGGCGGTACCTCTTAACAGTCTTGTAGCGATATCCATCAGCGGCTAGAGGAGTAGCTTCCTCTGCAGCAGCAACAACTTCTCCTTCTTCAACGGGTGGGAGGTATTCGTTGGAAGCAAGTTCGTTGACATCACGACGATGTCTGAGGCGGTACCTCTTAACGGTTTTGTAGCGATATCCATCAGCGGCTAGAGGAGTAGCTTCCTCTGCAGCAGCAACAACTTCTCCTTCTTCAACGGGTGGGAGGTATTCGTTGGAAGCAAGTTCGTTGACATCACGACGATGTCTGAGGCGGTACCTCTTAACGGTCTTGTAGCGATATCCATAAGCGGCTAAAGGAGAAGCTTCCTCTGCAGCAGCAACAACTTCTCCTTCCTCAACTGGTGGCAGGTATTCGTTGGATGAGAGTTCGTTGACATCACGACGATGTCTTAGGCGGTACCTCTTAACGGTCTTGTAGCGATATCCATCAGCGGCTAGAGGAGTAGCTTCCTCAGCAGCAGCAACAACTTCCCCTTCCTCAACTGGTGGGAGGTATTCGTTGGAAGCAAGTTCGTTGATATCACGACGGTGCCTGAGGCGATATCGTTTTACGGTCTTGTAGCGATAACCATCAGCGGCGAGATCAGTTTGATCCTCGGGAGCAACTTCAACTGCAGCTTCAGTTGGTGGTAAGTATTCAGCACCTGATGCAGCTTCTTTTACGGGTGGCAGGTAATCAGCTGGTAAGGCTGCAGCTGCTGCGAAAATCGCAACGAATGCAAATGTAAAGAATCTCTAAAAGTTGCAATTGTTAATTAATCCATTGGGCTACAATTATTTGTAAGGCTTAATTTACCATTATCCTGAGCTTAGCCTGTCTATCCACAAGAGAGCGACTTAGTTGAATGATAACAGTCAAACAAAGCTTCGGTTATTTATATTATACAGATCCGGCAATTAAAATGTTATCTTTTCATTAAACAATTCTTCAATTGCTTTGTTGAAATAGACTCAACGAAATCGAAAGTAGATATAGCTACCTATGTACATTTCAACTTTCAAGTATGCATACGAACTGAATGAGTAGTGATGAGAGCAAATTATGCTTTCAAAGCAAATTCTTTAAATTTCCGTACCATTTCAGTTGGATGCGTCATTTTTCTATTACATTTTAGAACACGTGTCTTAAGGACTTGACGCATTGAAAACAGACATTTCTCTCTAATTGTGTGTATAAATTTAAAGGCAGACTCGGCTTTGAAACCGTCTTTTTGATTTAAAAACGTGGTAGAATTAAATTAAAAAACGTGATAGAACAGTTTTGAATATAAACAAAAATGTCGACGAAACAGTTCTGGTTGTAGTTGCTTTTCAATTCTTCCATTTGACATTGGAGGTCGCTAGGACAACTATCCAACGAACATAAAACTGGACTGGGGTATCGCACAACAAAAGCTAGGTAGATTATAATTTGTAATTATGGAAATCATTGTTGGGACGGGAACGGGACTCATTTCTGTGTTCGATATTTTTTGACTCTTGGACCTAATTTTTTGACCTAAAAGAACTGCCACTGTTTCTTTTTTAAAACGCTAAGATCGCTAAGATTAAGGTTATGCTATAGGTTATATTCATCAGGGTTCTGAGGAGAACCATCACAAGACACTTGGCACCTTTGTGGGCCCGTCGCGATCTTCGCTTGGTCCATAAGCCCTATTTCTTCTATGTTATTAAAGAAGTAGTTTCCCAAAGCTGTATACCGCATACGTGCTATGCCATGACATTTGCACAGTATGTGTGTGATGTCTTCCTCGATGCCTATATCACTGCAGAGTCTACACAGAACTGTGTCTGAAAGTCCTAGTCTTTGGGCATGCTTTCTAAGAAGACTGTAGCCAAACAGGATACCTATAATAATTAAATGTTCTCAGTTTTGCCTTGCTAAGTTTAAGAATTTCCTTAGTTCGTCTGTGGTACGTTTCTGGCCACAAGGCTTGGGACACGCGGTATCCAACTATGTTAACCCATCTTCGGGTTGCTTGCTTTAGTATACTACGACGCTAAGATTTGATAAATTAAAAAATCGTTTAAAGGCATTTAATACGATCGTGTAAAGTGGCTTTGTTTATAATACACCCACTGCGAGATTAATTTCCTCTAACGCTAAATTTGAAAGTCTATGATGCTTCTATTCCGTAACTTTGCCAAAATAGGTTGAAAAAATGCAAAACAAATTAATCTGTACATGCGAACATAATCATTTTGTGTGCTTTCAAGATCACTTTGAATTAATACTCGAAATGTATCTATACTTTCGATTTCTGGTAAGATCATCACATTCAACTTATTTAGATGAACAATTGTTTTGCAAACACAAGTTGAATTTATCACGAACAAAACAATTGACTGTTGTGCATATATAAATAGCAAAAATGTGCCGTAATTGGTATCATTCAACTAAGTCGCTCTCTTGTGGATAGGCAGACTGAGGACAGAAGATGGTAAATTAAACCTCACAAATAATTGCAGCCTAATGGATTAATTTAACTATTTTAATTTTTAGAGATTCTTTGCATTTGCATTCGTTGCGATTTTCGCAGCAGCTGCAGCCTTGCCAGCTGATTACCTGCCACCAGTGAAAGAAGCTGCAGCAGGTGCTGAATACTTGCCACCAACTGAAGCCGCAGTTGAAGTTGCTCCCGAGGAGCAAACTGATCTCGCCGCTGATGGATATCGCTACAAGACTGTTAAGAGGTACCGCCTCAGACATCGTCGTGATGTCAACGAACTTGCTTCCAACGAATACCTCCCACCCGTTGAAGAAGGAGAAGTTGTTGCATCTGCTGAGGAAGCTACTCCTCTAGCCGCTGATGGATATCGCTACAAGACCGTTAAGAGGTACCGCCTAAGACATCGTCGTGATGTCAACGAACTAGCGTCCAACGAATACCTGCCACCAGTCGAAGAAGGAGAAGTTGTTGCATCTGCTGAGGAAGCTACTCCCCTAGCCGCTGATGGATATCGCTACAAGACCGTTAAGAGGTACCGCCTCAGACATCGTCGTGATGTCAACGAACTTGCTTCCAACGAATACCTCCCACCCGTTGAAGAAGGAGAAGTTGTTGCATCTGCTGAGGAAGCTACTCCTCTAGCCGCTGATGGATATCGCTACAAGACCGTTAAGAGGTACCGCCTCAGACATCGTCGTGATGTCAACGAACTCGCATCCAATGAATACCTGCCACCAGTTGAGGAAGGCGAAGTTGTTGCTGCTGCAGAGGAAGCTACTCCTTTAGCCGCTGATGGATATCGCTACAAGACCGTTAAGAGGTACCGCCTCAGACATCGTCGTGATGTCAACGAACTCGCATCCAATGAATACCTGCCACCAGTTGAGGAAGGCGAAGTTGTTGCTGCTGCAGAGGAAGCTACTCCTTTAGCCGCTGATGGATATCGCTACAAGACCGTTAAGAGGTACCGCCTCAGACATCGTCGTGATGTCAATGAACTCGCATCCAACGAATACCTCCCACCAGTTGAGGAAGGTCAACTCAACTCTGCCCCACAGGAACTCGCTGATGATGGATATCGTTACAAGACTGTTCGCAGGTTAAAGTACCGCCATCGCCATTAAGCAATTACAGCATCGCTTGATCTCAAATTTCATAGCTTAACTAATGAATCTGTATCTATATAATTATACGAAAAATAAAAAGGTATTTTACATAAATGGTCTCACTTTCCATTAAAATCTGTAGGTTGTTAACCTACTTTTTGTATCAACAAAATGGGGAGACTTTGTAATTAGGTGCGTCTGAAAGTTAAGGGTTTAGGGAAAGTTCTTGAACATTTTGAGACGTTCCATTGATTAACCTCTGAGCAATAGCTTTCGCTCTTTTAATTGGTGGCTTTTTAACTCATGAACGGTTCAATTTAAAACGTTGCGCGTTTATAGAAAAGCAAGAAATATAAAACTGGTCTTTGTGTTTGTTTTATTTTGACTTGATTTTCTTCAACTTGCCATTACATTCATAAATCTCAGTCAATACAAAAATTAATGAGGTGACGTGGCTTTGCAACCTGTATCGCGAGTCGCGACTTCAGAGAGACAGCACAGAGTTTGACTGCTTTTCCAATAGGATGGTCACCCGGCTGAGGATCATCATGGACAATGGCTTAAAGTTTGCGGTTGGAATGTAGAATGCAGTCAGTTGCGCTCACTATTAGAATTGTTTGAAGAAACTTTTTGCATCAAAACATTTTCTTTTGGACCGAGGAAAAAAGTCAAAAAAGTAGACCTTCACAAAAATTTTGAATTCTAAAATTTTTAAATGGGTACTTAATGGGTTAAGGAAAGTTTAGTATCATTCAAAAGAAATTTAAATAACCTTTCCATTGATGCCACAATTTACATGAAGTCAGTTTCAAATTATGAGCAGAATTAACTTTAGTTTTGTCAAAATACTTATGCCGACCAGTGTACATTTAAATTTCCGTTCATGTAAGGGTTAAGCAAAGTACCGCCAGCGCGTGACTGATTGTTAAAAACTATTTTTTTTTAAACATGTTTTTTTATTTTACAAATAATTATAACTTAGTTCGTTGTAGGTCGATTTCAAGCTGTCCAATTTTTATATAGTGATGATGGTATCTTAGCCGACGAATTGTCATTTAAACTTATCCGTTATTATCATCAGCCAATCTACTTTAAGAGTCCTCAACTAGTGGCTAATATTCATCGGTTGAGGGTTCGTTGACATCACGACGGTGCCTATGACGGTATTTCTTGACGGTCCTATAGCGATATCCATCAGCGGCAAGTGCGGCAGATTCTTCGGCGGCAGAAAATGATTGTCCTTCTTCACCTGGTGGCAAATATTCATTGGATGGGAGTTCATTGACATCACGACGGTGCCTATGACGGTATTTCTTGACGGTCCTATAGCGATATCCATCAGCGGCGAGTGGTGTTGCAGCTAAAGGAGCAACCTCAGCTTCTCCTTCCCCAACAGGTGGCAAGTATTCATTGGTTGGCAGTTCGTTTACATCACGACGATGTCTGCGACGCAGCTTCTTAACGGTCTTGTAGCGATATCCATCCTTAGCAAGTACAGTGGCTAGATCAGGAGCTAGCGAAATATTTAATTCCTCGACAAATGGCGGTAAATAGTCGTTAGCCGGGACCGAACCAATAGCACGACGATGCCTGAGTCGCAATTTCTTGACTGTCTTATACCTGTATCCGTCAGCAGAAAGAGGCGAAGACTCCTCAGAAGCAGTTGCGACATCAGATGCTTCTTCCTCCACTGGCGGTAGGTATTCAGGAGGAAGGACAGCTGCTGCTGCAACAGCTATCACAGCAAATATAGCGACAAAGTATTTCTGCAAACGAATTTGCTTATTATTCTCTTGGTCCTTTATGACTTAAGATTCACTTACCATTATTCCAATAGATACTCTGCACTGCGATGAGTTTTATTGAATGGTAATAGGATAGATTTGGGCAACTATTTATATCTAGAACAATTCTTAGCACAGCTAACCAGTTTAATTAACATTGCCATACAAACAATTGCAAAAAAAAAAGAAAACCAATTGAACTCAAAAAGTATTCACTTGTTTGGAGTTGACGTGAAGTGCTTCCCTGTAATTATGTGTCGATGATGTAATAAACGCGGCAGGTATGAGAATGTGATTAATTAGTATGTTAATATGCCAGAATAATGATTCCGAATAAATTATCATTTCATGGGAGAATTACTGGCCATAACATCAGGTGATGATAATAGCAAGGGAGGGTTAAGCCCTTAGGGTTTTCGCGCTTACTTGCAGTATCTCCGATTGAAAAAAGTTTTCATTATTACTCACTAGTTGTATGGACTATTGTGTACTCTAGGATACATTGTATTCCGATAATTAAAGCAGAAAAATTTAAGGACTGTAGCTACTGATGTTTTAAAGATCTCTAGACACAACAGATTTAGGAATTGCCAACAGGGTCTTCCCAAACTACCGATTTGGAATTTTATCTCAAGAGAAGTCTCAAAAACTTCAGTCATTTTATTTTTAGTACAAAACTTACAAAACTCATCCAATTTACTATAGCAAAAGTTACAAAAAGTTGTTTATTTCCAATTAGAAAATATGCAAAAGCAATCATAGTAAAATATCCCACTCTGGCATGTGTTTATGACAAAAGTTGATTTCTCTGTTGACCATTTCACAGTCAATTAGTCGTCCAGTTGACATAAACTAGCAGTACCACGATTTATCCAATGTGTACAGCTAACTCGACTATTCAACTGAATGTACATAACAAAGTTAGTCGAATGTCCTGTTGTCGACAATACTCCTCGACGTTCACTTGTCTTATAGACGGGACATTCATATGTCCCCGAAGTGGGGGGCCTTGTCTCACCACCAGCCTCAGGCTTCAGTACAGGCATCATCAAGATAATTGGCAGGGTATCAAACAGTATTTTCGAAAATGATTCATCCAAGCATTTAAGTTCTCGATTCCAGCGAGCGCCTTCCAGGAATAGACCCTGCGAATTGAAGCGAAATAATGGAAAATAAATACTCTCTACAAAAGGAAGTCAGTATGCCATCGGGATAGCAGGAAGTATTGATCTAAATTGGGGTGGTATTAAATGAACAAGGAGTGGATTTTTGATAAAACAGAAATTAGGATCACAAAAGGGCGTATATAGGATGTTTTCGTTTCATTATGCTACAGTCTTACGTCAAAGAAAATTGTATCCTCGTTGTTTGCCTTTTGTTCCTTTTTTTGTTTTTCGTGTTTTGATGAAATGTGTGCGTGAGCATGAAATATAATTTGACAGTGATATAGAAATATTTTGGTGTTTTATTTTGTTCTTTGTATTGAGGAGAAGCAATTTCCAGAGTTAATGATGGATAAACTTGGTCTTGCAATTGGAATAGTTACCTTAATGTAGGCGCCCAATTCGGGTGGGCTATCTTGATCCGTTTCGAAGTCAGTTACATCGAAAACAACTTCGACTAAATCGATTTGGTAGCGATTTTTCCGTGAATAGTTCTGAAGGACACCCGTGATAAAGGACTGCGTAAAATAGAAGCCTGACAGCCAGTAGACACTGGGTTCGCCATGGTCAATCCATTTTTGAAAGAACTGCAATCTGTTTGAGAGGAGAACAGTATTAAAAAAAATTCAAATGAGGTCGGACGACCTAATCAATGTATGTACATGCTAATAACAGCTTCAAAAGTTTCGCTTAAGAAAATATTCCAACTAAAAGTCGATAGTTAAATCTTGAGACTTTAGAAGTACCTTACCTACTTATTTACCTAAAGCTGGCAACCCCACTCCATACTACTGCCAAAGAAAGGCTATAAGGCTAACCTTATTTTGGTCTAAAAACATTTGAAACTTTCATTGATATCCATTTTTGGAATAAGCTAAGCCTGAATATTACATCTCCGGCCCAGCATGCTTACACAAAATGCAAAAGTGTTGAAACAACACTTCGTAGTGGCGTCAGTATGGTATGCAGAAAACACTAAAAGTTAAAAAATACACTTTCGCAGCTTTTCTGGAGATTGAAGTAGCCTTCAGCAATATATAAGAAAAGCACTTCACTTCAGGCACATGTACATATATGCCGACGACTTAGAACTGCTTGTTTCAGGAAAATTCGTATATCCACTATTAGTCTACAGCAGCGTATTCCAAGCTGATTTCCTGAAAGTAACAATAGCTACTTAACAGGTTGCAATGATTGCAATACCTCATGCAGATTTTACTTTTTTCATTGACAGTCAAGCGGCAATAAAAGCGACCTCTGCCGTTGAGTTAAAATTTAAGCTTATAAGTCGCTGTCATGAAGAGCTTCGGTTTCTTGCCGCACAGTACAACGTAAGAATATGCCAAGTTCCCTGTCACAGAGGTGTGCCTGGAAATGAGAAAGCTGATGAGTTTGCAAGAAAGAGGTCCTCCCTTGAACTAAACCAGGCCGATTTCAGACAGACGATTGGGAAATAAATACTAATGGGAACAGTTGAAAGATGGATCAAGCTCGGCTTCTGTTTCAAAACTAGAAAAATGTGACTAAAAACAATCAGAAAATGAACACAATCTTAGGGAATAAGAAATCATTGTCCTTTGTTTGTGGAAATTATCAAAGGGACCGGATATAATATCCTAAAATATGATACCAAGAGAATGAGAATCAGCGCAGATGTCCTATTCAGAGGATGCGGTAACAAGAAGAGGAAGGACATATTTTCATCTTTTTTCGGATTACAGAGTTCGTGGTTGTGCGTTCCTATCGATTGTATCCTTCAAATGAGCCCAGTATTAACTCCCCCTTCTTCAAGGTAATAACTGGAATATAACTTGTCTAAACGGAAATAAATTTTGCTTTGACACAATGACTCGCAGTAAGGATATCGCGCTGATATAAGAAATTCAGTTTCGTTATATTGTACAGAAGGTCGCAATGTTCATATGTAGCTAGGTATAGTGGCTGCCTACGAACCCCACATTTATTTAGACCACAAGAGAGAGAAGGTATTTTACTTTACTTTACTTTTGGTGGCGCTTACAGTCCGGGGTGGACCACGGCCTCAACCAACAAGCCCCTCCAGCCAGCTCGGTCCCTCATCAGCTGCCTCCAGTTACACACACCAAGTTGGTTGAGGTCGTTCTCCAATTGTGCGCGCCACCTAAGGTGGGGTCTTCCTCTGCTGCGTTGTCCCTCAGGGGTGGATTTGAAGACTCGTCGGGCTGGTGTGTTGTTGTCCATACGCTCCACGTGTCCCAGCCATCTCAGCCGTTGTATTTTTAGCTTTTAGACCAGGTCAGCGTCGCTGTATAGCCCGTATAGTTCGTCATTGAATCTTCTTCTCCACACTCCATTGTCACAAACTGGACCGAATATCACTCGAAGAATCTTTCTCTCAAAGCAGCCCAGAAGGTTTTCATCCGCTTTTGACAGGGTCCATGCTTCTGCACTATACAGCAGAACCGGGATGATTAAGGTCTTATATAATATCTCCTTCGTTCTATGAGAGAGGGCTTTACTTCTTAGATGCCTTCTTAGCCCGAAGAAACAGCGATTGGCAAGAGTGATTCTTCGCTTGATCTCTGCGCCGATGTCATTTTGCGAAGTGATAGTGGAGCCCAGGTAGACAAAGTCTTTAACTACTTCGAAGTTGTAGGTATCTGTCCATCGTGAAGTTTTGTCCGAGTCGCCGATGTTGAGAGTCCCTTCTCGTTGACAGCAAATAATTCGTTTTGTCCTCATTAACAGCCAGACCCATCTTCGCCGCCTCCGTTTCGATGCTTGCAAATGCGCCACTGACAGCTCGCCGCGTTCTCCCAATAATGTCAATATCATCAGCATTGGCAAGTAGTTGAACGGACTTTTAAAAAATTGTACCTCGGGTATTGGCTTGTGAGAGAAAAGGTCAGATTTCGTAAAAGCAAATATAATTTTAAGGCAATAAAGGACTTAGTCTGTGCTGAGATAAGAATCACACTTCTTAATCGGCTTTCCTAAGGGCTTCAAAGGCAATCGAGGAGCCAACGCCTTTTACGGACAACTAATTTGGTGAGCTGTACTGTACGTGATGTAAGTGCGGATTAATATAAAATCTAAGACTTATAGATTGGACGTATAGAACCGGCCGGCCCAGAGATTTTTCGACAGTACTCCAGAATGACTACAAGGGTGAAAAAAATCTTACTTAATGTGTTCGACTCAGTTAAAATGGGGCATCAAATTTATGCAGCATGCAGGCTGGATTAGTCCCAGGTCCTCTTTTAGGTTATAGTTGAGTTATCAGAGCTTCAAAGTGATTCTAATACATATCAAAGGTATTACTTACCTAGCTAAGAGGTCATTTATGTAGCTTGCCAACGGCTTAAGCGATGGGTAACTCTTCGACAGCCACGAGCGCGGAAGCTCTCCAATCACCATCGATGCATGAACCCGCTCCAGTTCTGGTATCATTGCGATTTGTCCTTGCACAGCCTTCTGTACGTTGATCAGACTCTTCCTCAAATAATCCAAAAGTCGATTGAACCTATATTCCGATGCAAACAATAAAACGGCGGTTAAGTAAATGTAATCAAAAATGTACTTCAGCCACGACAAACTACTTTAAAAACACAACACACAGGATAAGCTTCGAAACGATTTTTTTATCATTCCTCAGGGATTATCATGCGGCTACATTTTGCAATTTCTCACTTCAACTGCGAGTATAGGGCCATGCCAAAGGTACCCCAAAAACTACTGACACGTTTTAAAAATTCAATGTTTGTCTTGCTTTATTGAAAAGAAAGACGTACTGCAAACAGAATGGCAAGGAGCAACAAATAAAAAAAAACATTTTTTTTTTTCAAAATAAAAACTATCGAAAGAAATATCCTTATTTACCTTATAAGCTCCTGACGGAGAACCGTGTTCATGGAATTCGTATAAACAACAGGATATTTGTGGGAAACTTGCTCGATATCGTAAGGTTGCGGTAAACGGCTTAGGATCTCTTTACATATATGGTATGCTGGATCCTCAGCAGAGTCCGATGCCGACGATGCTCTTGTTGATGCCAACAGTTCAGTTTGTGTCTGGAGGACTCCCTGAAGAAGCTGTTTTGTTACATGGTTTTTTTTTTGTGGTTAACCCCCCGGTGTTGAAGATTGAAATTCAGGATACACGTGTTTGTTATTTGGATGGCAGCAAGGAACCGACAAAAACAAAATAAATTGAAAATTGTATTTTTGCTTATCCGTTTGACGTGAAAACGACAACGAAAAAGGGATTTTCTAAGAAATAAAAAAAAAAAAACACAAAAGAAGACATCGCTGTGTGAAAATTTGCTTACACTGTTCGTTTCCTTATTATTGCGATTTATATCAGCGTTTTCGTGTAAACCGAAAACTTCCGGATGTGGGCTAAGTGGAAAGCTTGAGATGTAGTCGATGCTGCAGATACGAGTTGGATTTTCCGGAATGCGATATTCACCGGATTGTGATAGGGGATAACTGTTTCGTAAAAGAGAGGAAACTATTAGTTGTGTCTTATTTTTTTTTTTGTAACAAATTGGCGGATTTACTTGTCGGTATCGATGGCATCGGGATTATAGCTTTTATTCAATAGGGAAAGGATTAGACGGCGGTCTTTGTCGTCAGTGACACGACCGCCATAGTTACATTCACCGGTTAAGTAGATGTGTCCTTGGAACGGTATGTTGTCAGATTGTTTTAAAAACATTTTCAACTGCAGCAGCGATATCCTGTAAATAGAAGATTCGTTTTATAGATATTATACATTGGTTGAGGGATATAATGTGGAAGAGATTGATTTATGTGGTAGTACACTGGGTCTTATAAGCCCTACGGGGTGCGGGTCAAAAGGAAATTCGATAGGCAATTACTAAATGCCAATGTGGTGGTAGTGTAGCGTATAGGGCCAATAATACGTCATGTTGCTTAATCTTACAATTTTTGAAATATGTACAATTGGTGAGTAATCCAACAAGCCGCTCAGATCGAATTTAAGCTGGCTTAACGGCCAGCCTTCAGTATTGCATAAATAGCAGTGGTTAGGTTTCCTCTGATATTATGTAACAATGGGTTGCGGAGCTGAAAAATGTCCTTGACATCTGACATCTTACAATCGTATTTGTAAGCGGATATTTTTAAATGTTAGGTTTTCCATTGATGTCATATAGTAGGTAGGCATTATAACACTTAGCCGCTCTTTTTTCTGCTTTTTTGAAGGAGCAATATTTTCTCTCAATCTCGCTGATGGAAACATGAAAGAATCATTTCTAAAGACTTTATCGTAAAAAGTCAAAAAGTCGTCCTACATTTTTTAAGAATTGGAGTTCGAAATTTTATCAACGTCAACAAGAATAAGAAGGTATATACTAAAGGGTGGTTAAATCTTAAGGGCCGATGTTAAATGTGAACCACACCTAAACGTCAAGTTTTTTTCTGCATTTCATTTGACATTTCTCAATTTCAGACTAACTCAATTTGAACCATAGAAAGATACACAATCGAGCAACGCGTTAAAGTGATTCAGGCTTATTATGAAAATGGGCGTTCAAATCAAAATGCATATCGTGCACTTCGTGATTTTTTCGGTCAATTTAATCGTCCAAATGTGCGTACAATCGGAAAAATCGTGCAAAAATTTGAGCAAACCGGGTCTGTAGGAGATGTGAAAACACCAGTGCATGCTCGTACAGCTCGTATTGCAGAAAATATTGCTGCTGTTCGCGATAGTGTGACTGAAGAGCCGTCCACCTCAACTCGTCGTGGTGTTCGCTATTGTGAGATGAGAGCGAACTTTTTATGGCCCGAATTGGAAGATATGGATGTGGAAGATATGTGGTTTCAACAGGACGGTGCCCCTTGCCACACAGCTAACGAAACAATGGCTCTTTTGCGAGAGAAATTCAATGGCCGTGTTATTTCACGTCGTGGCGATGTTAGTTGGCCGCCACGATCATGCGATTTGACACCGTTGGACATCTTTCTTTGGGGTTATTTGAAACGAAAGTTGTACGTCGATAAGCCAGCAACAATTCAAGAGCTAAAGAATGAGATAATTCGGCGTCATTTTTTATGTAATTTTCAGCGTCATCGAAAATTTGGACCATCGGATGGAGGTGTGCCGCCGAGGTCGCGGCGGTCATTTGGCCGATATTTTGTTCCATACATAATTGAACCATACCAATATTATCAAAAGAATTGACAATAATTTCCTAAATAATTTGTGTTTTATTCAAAATCAGCATCGGCCCTTAAAATATAACCACCCTTTATGTACTTACCCTAAACAAACCAAACAAATGGTTGGCACAAAAGGGCAGTCTAGGCCTTTTCACAACCTTTCCTTTAAGTATGGGAGTTTTTAATTTTGAAACTAATGGAATTGACTTATAATGTTATGCCGAATCGGACGGCTAAATTGAGAAGCCTTTCTAGGACAATTATACTCTTGGATGTTTGTTAGACATTCGCGAGAAGTACCTTAGATGTGCTGAATGCCATTTGACAGTAGGTTCTCGACGTTTTACTATAATATGCCTGATAAGTTGGTTTTATCCAAATAATGAGCCGTTAAACTGCCTTTGAATTGATGCATATATACAAATCGAGTCCTGTATCGAAGCAGTGGTTGTTTTAAGTGATAGGGAGCATGCAAGAGTTGATATTTATTATTTCGCATACCGAAATTATTACAGGGTATTCACTGCCGCCGATGACTTTGCCCTGTCAGCTGTCAGATGCGTTAAAATGCTTTTTTTTTTTTTATAATTCACTAGTGCTCAAGGGGTTTTTGTTCCCTTATAATGCTAATGCTCAGCACGTGTGGAAGGGTTAATAGGGAGGATAGAGAAGAGGTACTGGTGCACATTGGTTTTAAACAATTGTGCGGGTTGTAATGAGAGGGAAAAACCGTGAGGCAATGCATTTCACATGCGCGTTGTTCGACTTACAAAAGAATCTCTATATTTTACAGTACGTCCGAAGGTAGGCTTAAGGATAAACTGATGTGCATTCGATGTGTGACGGGTGTTGCGAAAGAATTGTTGAAGGGGCGGAATGCAGTTAGCTATTTCATCAGAGCATCGGTGGTGAAAATATCGATAAAATAAGGAAAGGCAAGAAACATTTCTGCGATGTTCGAGCGGGTCAATAGACTTCGCTATATTTCTTTCACCTATAAGTTTTATCGCGCGCTTTTGGATTCTGTCTAGTAGGTGCAATGAAGTTTTTGGTGCACCTGACCAGATATGAGCGTTATACTCAAGCTTAGGCGGAATAAAAGCCTTGTATATTGAAGCTAAGTCAGATGGTGTAAATTATTTCTTACACTGATTTAAGAAACCTAGACATTTCGCAGCGTTTTTGGCGACTTCGTATATGTGGTCATTCCAATGGAGTTTGTCGGTAAAACACATACCAAGTATGGAAAGTCGTTCGGTTTCGTCGATGCAAGTCCCATTCATGGATAATGGGTGAGGGTTCAGGTTTCGCTTTAATGATAGAAGGCAGCATTGTGTTTTGATAGCATTAAATTCCACTCTATTGATTGTACCCCATTTTATAATGCTGTCAAGATCGGAATTTAATGTGTTTAGCATACATTGCCGTTCCTGTTCCACGGCCGAAGAGCAGGGACGTGAGTCAGGGAACGAATATGAAAAACTGAGGGTGCTATCATCAGCGAAAGAATGTATTGGATTAGAAGTAACAGACAAGAGATCATTGATGAATATGAGAAACAGTGTCGGAGACAAAACAGAGCCTTGGGGAACACCAGCATTTATATGGTGAATTGCAGACTTGAAACCGTCCAAAACAACTTGAATTGAACGGCCAGAAAGGTAGTTTCTAATCCATTGAAGAAGAGACGCGTCGATCCCATAGGCACGCATTTTCGACAAAAGAGCTTGGTGCCAAACTCTGTCAAATGCTTTCGAAATATCAAGCGCAACAATTTTCGTTTCACCAGAGTGGTGGAGAGATTGGTTTCACTTTTCGGTGAGATAAGTCATCAAATCACCAGTGGACCTGCTGCCACGAAAACCGTAATGCCGGTCATTGAGAAGTTTTCGTGATTCAAGATATTTCATAAGCTTTTCAAAATGTTGTTTCCATATAATTTCACGTAAAGGAAATTCGCAAATAAAAAACTCGAAAATTTATTTCAAAATGCTATATTTTGTTATAAGACATTCTGGTTTGTGGTCAATTGTAACGTTCTCGAAGCATCCAAATTGATGGCAAATACAAAGCAATACGAACACTTCTTTATCAGAGGAATCATGTCTGCACTGATACATCTTTATATTATCAGGTTACTAAATCAGAAAAAGATGTATTCTATGTCCCCCCAACTTGAGGCGATTTACAGGTGTTTTCCTATAAGTTCTAGTCTAGTCTCTTGAAATAATTCGGCGGCCCAAATAAATAAAGAATTATCCATTTCGAATTGACTTCACATTATATACTCCGGTTAACAACTCGATCACTAGCGCCAGCGCCACCTGTCAGGTGTAGATATGACTACTGAAAAAATGTCGATGAAACCGTCAGTAATAGCCGTATTATTCATCCACTTCAATCCGGGTTAAACACAAGTCCTTTAATCATTAAACTCAGTGTTTTAACCACAAACCAGTAAAAACTAGACCGCCGACTTCCCCTTCACCTACTCGATTCTCCCCAGAAAAAATTACCCTGTCTGTGAATACGTGTAAATGTCAAAATTAATGGCGGCAATTATTTTCCATGCTATACCATGGGCCTAGGATTTTTCAAGTATGCGTGCGTTAGGTTAGGTTAGGTTAGGTTGAATAGGGTGTGAGTTCATCACAAAGGACTAGGCACCATATTGGACCCATCGCCATCCCTGGGGAACCATAACGGTCAAATAACCTAAACCACTTCGCCCAAACAATTAATTTCCCTACAGAACCTGAAAATTGCCTCAATTTTGTTCGCGAGACGACCTCTTCCAAATTGTCGAAGAAGTACCTACCAAGGTATTTCCTCCTGTACCGAGCAATAGCTTGACATTCACAGAGGAGATGGGTAATATCCTCTGTGGCCTGTAAGTCTTCGCAATACCTGCACATGTCTGTATCTGTTAGACCTAATCTCTGAGCGTGCTTCCTTAGAAGACAATGCCCGGAGAGTATCCCTATTGTCATTCTTAGCCTTGATCTGCTGAGCTTTAGTAATTGTAAAGATTTTTTCCTATCTAGCTTAGGCCACAGAGCCTTTGAGACCCTGTGCCCTTCTATATTGAACCATCTCTGATCTGCCCTATTTTTGATATCCTCGAGAATAATTCTCTTGGCCACGGCTATTGGTGGTCTAATGCCCTCAATTGTTTCATTAGGTGGAAGCTCAGCTCCGGTTTTCGCCAGAACATCAGCCCGTTCGTTACCCTCTATATCGCAGTGTCCGGGTACCCAACACAATCTGACCTGGTTCTGCGCGCATAATGCTCTGAGCATTGTGCGGCAGCTCCTGACTAGTTCAGATTTGATGATGAAGGACTCTAGCGCCTTTAGCGCAGCCTGACTATCAATGTAGATAGCGATATTCTTGTTGGATATTGATCCCATATCAAGTAGATCCGCGGCTTTGAGCACGGCCAGAACCTCTGCCTGCAACACACTGCATGTATCCGGAAGTCGTAATGACACGTGTAGGTCTATATCCCTAGAGTAAATACCTGATCCTGTACCCTCCTTAGTTTTGGAGCCATCCGTATAAATCGAGATTTCATTGTCCTTCGATACCTCGTTCTTTTGCCAGTCCTCCCTAACTGGGTATTGTACTTCGTACGGAGTATCGAAGTCAATTTCCCCCAAACTTTCATCCGTTTTGTCGGGGATGTTGGAGAAAGATTCCATTAGTATGGAGCTATGTCCTACCTGTCTTGTTTTGAAAAACCCTGCGTTAGTTAGCCGAAGCGCACTGTTGGGGCATCATCATCGTCATTCTCAACATCGCCATCATCTTCTTCACCATCATCGTCATCAACATCGTCTTCTTCATCATACTCATCGTTATCATCTTATCTAAAGAATACATCCTATCAATAATTCATAATTATGTACTCAAAATTGTAATTTAAATCTGCCGCCTTTCATTATACCAATGGCCATATTTTGTTAATTGTTAATTCGCCTCAAAACTTACAAACTCTTAAAATTAACGTAATGACTCTCTTTCAAGCGAAACACTGTTATTTTGATTTTGTATAAAAACCCCCAAACAAAATAAAGCTTTTATGAATTCGTAGTTGAAAACCATTGTGGAATCTCGTCTTTCATTTTCGCTCGCATAACTTTTCTCGCTATTTTCGTTGTCGCAAATCCACAAAGGTGCTGTCGTTTCTATTTTAAAACACAGTATATAGCTAAAAAACGTAACTCGCTTCGTAATTGCAGTTTCGCACCAGTTTGGCAATCGGTCAAACTCAGCAACCAGGATCTTCCTATCCTTTGTTAAAAGGTCAAATAGAGGTCCCGAGGTTGACGTTCGGAAAACTAACGCGAACGTTCATTTTGGCGCCCAACGGGTTAAAAAACCTATTGACAATTATTATATTCATATATGTATAGTGTAACAGTGCAACTACATATCTAAAAAATTTTGCAAAAAGTGTTACAACCAAAAAGTAAAGTCCTAACAAAGGCACACGAACAAAAAACTATCATAGACAAAAGAAAGTTCACACAAAACAACAAACATTTCAGTGAATTGTGAATATCGGTACGGTTTCGGTTTCGGTGATCGCGTTCGCGAGTGCAAGGTAGCTGGAGCATAATCAACATCACAGCAGACGCATAGCAGAAATTTGGAGATATATACTCAACACCAAAAGCACCAGAGAAGGAAACAAATAGTGGGAGATAAGTATAAATCCCCACTTCCAGGTACATAATATAGTCTAGTTATTCGAATGTGCGTCTTCAATAGCAAGCAGTTGTTCTGTTCATAGTTCTTACACTATTGCCTATAGCCTACACAATTGGAATCAATAAAATTACATCAAAACGCACCTTCGATATAATCTGGATGATCGTACAAAAATTATTCTATTTCTAACACTAAATTACATTGATCTAACAACAATACTATATTGCAACATCATAATATACGTAGATATTATTTTAAACTACATCTTAAATACATTTGAAACAACATCATTGCTGCAATTCAATTTATTCGCCATCAAATAAATTTCTTCCGTCGATGTCATCTCAATGCATTAGGAATTAGAATCCACACAAAAAGCTCCTGTGAAAAATTACGATCCACTCCGCTCTTTGTACCATTGTATTACAACAACAACAACCAAATATTGACTTGCGTTGGTATAGACACATGCATTCGACATATTAAATAACTTTCTCACCAGCCTGCGGTTACCTTTACCATTGCACTTTTTCGTACCTCGCTCGTTTCGCTCATCGCTCGTTTCGCTCCTCGCTTGTTTCGTTCCTCGCTCGTGTCGCTCCTCGCTCGTTTTCTAATTTGTAAGCTTCGTAACAAATTTAAAACAACAAAAAGAAAAAGAAATCTCTTTAGAAAGCCAAAGCTTATTTACTTTTTTTCGTTAAAAGTTTGTGCACTTTTATCACAGACTTCAACCCAATTGGTTTTTTTTTCATTGCATTGATCTTCATTTCGCTTCAATTTCGCATATCATATCGTCGTTTTCCTTGTCGTCGCGGGAGAAGGGGCTTCATCAATCGAATGCACTGAAAGAAAGCTTTCGCTTTAAATATTCTTCGTGGGTGTACAAACAAATATACAAGTACAGCCGATCTCTCAAATGCATCGTTGGATTTAAAACAATTATTCTCTTTCGCTGGCATTATTGTTCATTATCGTTTGAATTTTAATTGCTTTTCCTATAAGAAATCTATTTCCTCCAACCTAATTGCTGAACATTTCACCGCTGGAATTAAGGACAATTATTGTTACCTATCGTCGCAGTCAAGGAGGAATAATTTTCAATTTGGACTTTGAATTTAAATTTTATTTTGCTTACACGTAAAGCTCAAAATGTTAGGCGAATTAAATCCGAGCAGTGCGAATGCGTCTGCTACTTCGCTCGAAGATTTGAGGCAGCAGCGCTCATCAACGAAGGGAAGCATGACAAGGTTAAAAAATTATGTGGAATCTAAAGCAGATACTCTCACCTCAACCGAATTGGAATGTCGTTTAGGAATTTTGGAGTCCTACTTTAAACAGGTTCTTGTTTATCAAAATCAAATAGAGCGATTAGCGCCCACTGATACTTGTCGAGCTGATCTGGAGGATTTGTATATATCCTCAAAAACCAAAATTCTTTCGCTTATGGGAGCAGGAAGACGCATGAGTAGTACTGCCGAAACAACTTTTGCAATGCCACATTCGGTAAATCATTTACCTAAACTTAAGCTTCCACGATTCAGTGGAAAATATTCGCACTATAAGAATTTCATTCATTCTTTCACGGCAATGGTGGATAATGATCCGAGTTTAACGAAAACTGAAAAATTCAATCACTTGTTGACGTGTCTGAGTGATCAAGCGCTCGGCACAGTCAAAGCGTTTCAAGTCACGGAAGAAAACTATCCGAAGGCAATAGCCCGGCTTAAGGAACGTTACGACAATGACACAATGATATTCCTAGAATACATATCGGAATTATTTGAGTTACCTAAGGTTCCTAAGGCTTCTGCGGTCGGCCTAAGAAGTTTGGTTGACGATATTTCGGCTATTTTCAATTCCTTACAGTCCCTTGGTTCATTTGAAAAAATATGCAATGCAATTATTATATACATTGCCATGTCAAAAGTAGACTCGGAAACGCAGTCCAAGTGGGACGAACACTTAAATTACAAGGATCTTCCTGATTGGAAAGAATGCGCAGACGTTCTCAACAAACGTTGCCAATATCTCGAAGTGCGTGATAGTAAGCAACTGAGATATGAGTCAAGCCAGACAAAGTCTGCTAAGACAAAAGTATCCAATTCCACTCAACGTTCTCAAACTTTCCTCGTTTCTACGCAACGTTCTTGCGCCTTTTGCCGAGATAATAAGCATACAATTTCCAGTTGTACGAACTTCGCTGAACTTTCAATAATGGATCGTTTCTCAAATGCGAAGAAATTAGGACTTTGCTTAAATTGTCTAGGAAAGGGTCATGGAGTATCGAAATGTACATCGTCGTATAGGTGCAAACAGTGTAGGCAACCACACCACAGTCTTTTGCATAGACAGCAAAAATCGGAGAGCGCCTCTGGAAGTAGAGAAGCGTCATCATCGGCAGCAGTCAATGCTGCAGTGGAGAGGGATCATGGTCCTGATGCTCAGGTCATCTTGGCAACTGCACTTGTGTTAGTAAAGGATTCGTCAGGCGGATTTCAAATCGGTAGAGCTCTTCTGGATTCTGGTTCACAAGTTAACTTTGTGAATGAGAAATTTGCAAAAGCACTGCAGTTGCAGAAACGCAAAAAGAGTGTTGATATTGTCGGAATAGGGGTATCGGAGACAAAGATTAATTTCCAGACGCAAACAACAATTCGCTCCAGGTATAACATCTTTGAAGTAACTTTGGAGTTCCTTATTGCTCCATCGATAACTGGATATCAGCCGGAGTCAGCACTGAGTGTGAAGGACTGGAATGTTCCCAGTAACCTCGAACTCGCTGATGAAAATTTCTATCATCCATCGAGGATAGATTTATTGCTAGGTGCCGAAGCATTCTTCGATCTTCTTCAAGTAGGTCAAATCAAACTGGGACAGGAACTTCCTTCGCTACAAAAGACAAGGTTAGGTTGGATCGTTTCAGGAAAATATAAAAATAATCCTACTATGACAAGAAAATCCTGTTGCCTTAGTTCGAAGGACGAGACACTTGATCAATACGTTGAGAAATTCTGGGAAATAGAAGAGGTTCTTGGTCATAGATCAAATTGGACTGAGGAGCAGAAGGACTGTGAAAGGCATTTTGTTGAAAACACTGAGGCTCTCCCCAGCGGTCGTCTAATGGTTCGACTCCCCTTTAAAAATGATCCTAGTTGTTTGGGAACATCATACGATATTGCGTTTAGGCGATTCTTAGCTCTTGAACGTCGACTGGCCAAAAACGTTTCTTTAAAAGCTCAGTATGCAGAATTTCTGAGCGAATATCAGAGGTTGGGTCACATGACTCTAGTAAAAGACCCCAAGTTAGACGAACCGCACTATTACCTTCCACATCAATGCGTAATTAGGCCGGAAAGTACATCCACTAAATTACGAGTGGTTTTTGATGCGTCGTGCTGCACTTCAACGCACGTTTCACTCAATGGAATCCTTATGGTCGGACCGACAATACAGGATGATTTGTTTACAATTTTGCTTCGTTTTCGTTTGCATCGGTACGCACTGACAGCGGACATCGTGAAGATGTATCGGCAGGTTCTAGTGCACCCATGTGATCGCAGATTTCAGTTCATTCTGTGGAGGGAGACTGAACATACACCGGTAAGGACATACCAATTGAACACCGTAACTTACGGTACATCATCTGCGCCATTTCTGGCCATTCGATGCCTTCAGTACCTTGGAGAGAAAAACAAGGAACGTTACGAAATAGGTTCTCGAGTGCTTCAGTCAGACTTTTATGTCGATGATATGCTGACTGGAGCGGACGACATGGATACGCTAGTAAAACTACAAGTTGAGGTCGTCGCACTTTTGAAATCAGCAGGATTTGAGCTATCGAAATGGAATAGCAACAGCACTGAAATGGTCGACGTTGTTCACCGCCACAACAAGGAAATCAAGCTGAATGAATCAAATCTCAGCAGTACGTTAGGAATTTCTTGGAATCCACTTGTCGATACGTTTGTCTTTTCGTATAAACCCAATCGAACATACTCTAAGTTCACAAAGAGAACAATTCTTTCGCTGTCATCATCTCTTTTTGACCCAATGGGTCTAGTAAGTCCTATCATTATAAGGGCTAAGATAATTTTGCAAAAATTATGGGTTGAAAAATTGGACTGGGATACTCCAATTTCTCAAAGCATTGAAAACGATTGGCGTCAGTTCATGTTGGATTTGCAATCGTTGCAAAACCTTAGGGTTCCTAGATTTGCACTAACACCAAATCAAAGATCTTTTGAAGTCCACGGCTTTGCGGATGCATCCATGAATGCATATGGATGTTGCATTTACCTTAGGTCTATAGCTCCAGACGGATTAGTTCAGGTAAAGCTTCTTGTGGCCAAGTCTAGGGTAGCGCCTGCAAAGAAGAAACAACTCCCTCGCTTGGAACTGTGCGCAGCACATTTGTTGGCTAAGCTTTGGGCCAAGATTAAGACGATCTTCGCAACTGCGCCCTCAGCAGTTTATTTTTGGACGGACTCAACAATAGTTCTGCACTGGATTTCAACGCATTCTTCGAAGTTAAGTACCTTCGTGGGAAACAGAGTGGCTGAAATACAGGAGACTACCAAGGATGTCATTTGGAAACATGTTCCTACCCTTCACAATCCGGCAGATATAGTCTCAAGAGGTTGTACGGTAAAGGAGCTCGAAACTTCGATGTGGTTTGGAGGGCCAAATTTTCTGATAGAAGAGGAGGACAAATGGCCATCCGCTGTCGAAATTCAACTTTCACCAGAGGAATCCCAGCTGGAAAAGAAGAAAACAGTCCTTACTTGTCAAAAAGTGGACCCCAATGATTTACTCGACGTCATTGAAAAATGCAGCTCGTACACAAAACTTGTTCGCGTATTCGTATACATTCTCAGGTTTCGAAAATGGAAGCAGAATCGAGATTCACCATCAAATTTATTGCATGTTGCAGAATTAGATGACGCTCTTTACCGAATTGTTTACTTGGTGCAACAAAACTCATTTTCGGATGAAATAAAGTCAATTCAATCTAACAGAAATCCTCAGGGTCCGATTAAGTGGTTAAATCCTTTCGTTCAGGAGACAGATGGGCTTCCCCTTCTGCGAGTAGGAGGACGCCTGAAACATGCCAATATCCCGGAAGAATGTAAACATCCACTGCTTCTACCCAAAAACTGCAATTTTACTCGGGTACTTGTCAGACATCTGCATCTCACAAACTTCCATGCTGGTCCTAAGGCGCTGGTAGCATTAGTCAGGAATCGATTCTGGATCATCAACGTACGGGACATTGCTCGTCAAATAGTCCGGAAATGCATACATTGCGTCAGATATCGACCAAAACTATTGGAACAAGTCATGGGGGATCTGCCTCAGGCGAGGCTAACTCCTTCACGCCCTTTTCTCTGTTGCGGTGTAGATTTCTGTGGGCCTATATACACTCATTATAAGATTAGGGGAAAAATTCCTTATAAAACTTATGTCGCAGTTTTCGTTTGCTTCTCGACAAAGGCAGTTCATTTGGAATGTGTATCTGACTTGTCAGCTGACGCTTTTATTGCAGCTCTTAAGCGAATGATAGGTCGAAGAGGTCTACCGCAAGATATTCACTGCGACAATGCAACCAACTTCGTAGGGGCACAATCTAAGCTTGTTGAATTGCGCAAGATGTTGTTTAAAAGTTCTTCTCAAGAAAGCATTAATAACTTTTGTATTAACAGTGGCATAACTTTTCATTTTATACCCCCCAGGGCACCTCACTTCGGAGGAATCTGGGAGGCGGCCGTAAAAGTCGCAAAAGGTCATCTGTACCGGAGCTTGAGCGGCGCCAAGCTAACCTTTGAAGAGCTGTCCACAGCCCTGGTGGAAATAGAGGCGATAATGAATTCGCGACCAATCACACCGATGTCATCTGACCCTAGCGATCTACAAGCATTAACTCCAGCGCATCTACTCATCGGGTCATCTCTGAAGGCGGTTCCAGAACCAGCAATCGAAACTCAAAATATAAGCTACATTCATCGATGGCGGCGAATCAACGCCGTCAAAACCCACTTTTGGCAAAGATGGTCGACGGAGTACGTCCATGAACTGCAAGGTCGAGCAAAGTGGACGTCCTCAACCCCTAACCTCGATGTTGGCACACTAGTCGTCGTTCACGAAGACAACGTTCCACCCCAGAAATGGCTCATGGGAAGAATTGTGAAAGTCATTCATGGTTCAGATGGCAGAGTCAGAGTTGCCGACGTAAAGACAGCAAGAGGAGAATTGAGACGGCCTATCCGCAAACTGGCAGCTCTTCCTTCTTGAAAGGAGTCCTTTCAAAGGGGGCGGAATGTTGGGGCATCATCATCGTCATTCTCAACATCGCCATCATCTTCTTCACCATCATCGTCATCAACATCGTCTTCTTCATCATACTCATCGTTATCATCTTATCTAAAGAATACATCCTATCAATAATTCATAATTATGTACTCAAAATTGTAATTTAAATCTGCCGCCTTTCATTATACCAATGGCCATATTTTGTTAATTGTTAATTCGCCTCAAAACTTACAAACTCTTAAAATTAACGTAATGACTCTCTTTCAAGCGAAACACTGTTATTTTGATTTTGTATAAAAACCCCCAAACAAAATAAAGCTTTTATGAATTCGTAGTTGAAAACCATTGTGGAATCTCGTCTTTCATTTTCGCTCGCATAACTTTTCTCGCTATTTTCGTTGTCGCAAATCCACAAAGGTGCTGTCGTTTCTATTTTAAAACACAGTATATAGCTAAAAAACGTAACTCGCTTCGTAATTGCAGTTTCGCACCAGTTTGGCAATCGGTCAAACTCAGCAACCAGGATCTTCCTATCCTTTGTTAAAAGGTCAAATAGAGGTCCCGAGGTTGACGTTCGGAAAACTAACGCGAACGTTCACGCACTATTACCTGCTTGCAGTTTTATTTGTAGGTCCAGGGGTAAAAGATACATGAACGCCTCAAGTGCAGCTGTGGGTGTGGTGCGTAAAGCACCAGTGATGTCAGTGCCGGCTGTTCTTTGTACCCTGGTCAACATATCCCGTATATATAACTTATTTGTGGCTTTCCACCAAACAAGAGCCCCATAGGTAAGGATGGGTCTAACCACCATGATGTATAACCACTGCATCATTGTTGGACTCAATCCCCATTTTTTTCCTGCTGTTCTCTTACAGACGAAGAGAGCATTATGAGCCTTTCGGACTCTTTCCTGAACGTTAAGTTTCCAATTCAATTTTTTATCTAGGACTATACCAAGATATCTTGCGCTATCCGAAAGGGAAAGCTCCACTCCACCAATCCTGGGTAGTTTGAAGGGTGGTATCTTGTATTTTGTACTAAAAAGTACTAGTTCTGTCTTTTCCGGGTTGACACGAAGTCCACACCCTTCAGCCCACTTTCTGAGCTTGTTGAGGGCTGATTCCATGGTTTCACTCAATGTATTCAAGAATTTGCCCCAAACTAAAATCGCCACATCATCCGCATAAGCGGTTACGCTAAACCCTGCGTTACTGAGTTCTTTAAGAATATCGTCTATGACAATAACCCAGAGAAGAGGAGATATAACCCCTCCCTGGGGAGTGCCTCTAGTCACCGATTTTCTTATTGAACTGTGTCCGAGAGTGGAATTGATATTTCTGGTGACAAGCATCGTGCAAAGCCAATTGGTGATGCTATGGTCTACCTTAATCCTTTCCAGAGCGCGTTTTATTGCCTCTGCCCTAACGTTATTGAAAGCACCTTCAATGTCTAAGAAGGCAGCTAGAGCAAATTCCTTATAGTGTAAGCTATGTTCTATCTTGCCTACCACTTCATGTAGAGCTGTTTCTACTGATTTACCTTTTAAGTATGCGTGCTGAGCATTGCATAGATTTCCATTGCAACACTTGCTTCTTATATGGATGTCGAGAAGCCTTTCGAGTGTCTTAAGGAGAAACGACGAGAGACTGATGGGTCTGTAGTCAGTGCTGACTTCAAAGATTTTGAAAAAGTCGCAAAAAAAAGGGGATTTGCGTAGAAAAAGGGGCAATACTAATTTGCCCACAAATGTCAGAAAAAAACGAGGGAGTTCACTAAAGTTAAGTGGCTAACGCATATTTTCATCTCTTACTTACTTACTTAAGGTGGCGCTACAGTCCGGGGTGGACCTGGGCCTCAACCAACAAGCGTCTCCAGCCAGCACGATCTTTGGCCAGCTGCCTCCAGTTTCGCACGCTAAGTTGGTTAAGGTCCCCTTCCACTTGCGTGCGCCACCTGAGTCGCGGTCTTCCTCTACTGCGCCGTCCCTCGGGTGTGGATTCGAAGATCTTCCGGGCCGGAGCATTCACGTCCATTCGCTCTACATGACCCAGCCACCGCAGTCGTTGGACCTTCACTCTTCTGGCTAGGTCAATGTCGCTGTACAGCCCGTACAGTTCGTCGTTGTATCTCCTCCTCCATTCACCGTCTATGCAGACGGGACCGAAAATTACTCGAAGAATTTTCCTCTCGAAGCAACCAAGAGTAAGCTCATCCGCTTTTGATAGAGTCCATGCCTCTGCACCATAAACTAGGACTGGGATGATTAAGGTCTTATAAAGGTTCACTTTAGTTGTTCGAGAGAGGGCTTTGCTACTCAATTGCTTTCTTAGCCCAAAGAAACAGCGATTGGCAAGAGTTATTCTTCGCTTAATCTCAGCGCTGGTGTCATTGTCTGAGTTAATAGCGGAGCCTAGGTAGACAAAGTCCTTTACCACCTCAAAGTTATATCTGTCTATAGTGACATTCTGTCCAAGACGTCGGTGTTGGGTGTCCTTTCTCGATGACAGCATATACTTTGTCTTGCCCTCATTGACCGCCAAACCCATCTTTGCCGCCTCCGTCTCAATGCTCACGAACGCGCCAGTGACATCTCGCTGCGTTCTCCCGATTATGTCGATATCGTCGGCGTAGGCGAGTAGATGGACGGACTTTTGAAAGATAGTGCCTCTGGTGTTAGCGTTTGAGTTTTGCACTATTCTTTCAAGAACGATGTTGAAGAAGTCACATGACAGCGCATCGCCTTGTCTAAATCCTTTTTTGACATCGAAGGTCTCGGTGAGTTCTTTACCGACCTTGATGGAGCAGCGTGCATTCTCCATTGTCATCCTACACAAACGGACGAGTTTGGCAGGGATGCCAAAACTAGACATTGCTCTGTATAGCTCGTCTCTATAAATGCTGTCATAGGCGGCCTTAAAATCGATGAAAAGGTGGTGGGTATCGATTTGAACTTCCTGGGTTTTCTCCAAGATCTGCCGCAGTGTGAATATTTGGTCGATGGTAGACTTTCCTGGCCTGAAGCCACACTGATAGGGACCAATCAGGTTGTTGACGAAAGGCTTCAGGCGTTCACACAGCACAGCAGATAAGATCTTGTAGGCGATGTTAAGAAGACTAATACCTCTGTAGTTGGCGCAGTTAAGAGGGTCTCCTTTCTTGAGGATCGGGCAAACAATGCTAAGGTTCCATTCATCGGGCATACTTTCCTCCGACCATATTTTACAGATGAGTTGGTGCATGCTCCTAACCAAGTCATCGCCTGCCGCTTTGAATAGCTCGGCGGTTAGGCCATCTGCCCCAGCGGCTTTGTTGGACTTAAGCTTAGATATCGCTATCTTCACTTCGTCCAGGTCGGGTGGACGGAATTGGTCTTCATCGTCCAGGTTGAATGGTTCATTCTGCCTGACAGCGGGATTTAGTTCGTCATCGCCGTTAAACAGTCTGCAGAAGTAGTTCTTCCATATCCTTAGCATCGACTGCGATTCTACTACGATGTTCCCTTGTTCGTCCTTGCAGGCTTCGGTTCGGGCTCTGTAGCCTTGGCAGGTTCTTTTTACCCTTTGGTAAAACTTCCGAACCTCATTCCTGCTGTAGCATCTCTCTATTTCCTCGATCGCGCGCTTCTCGTGCTCTTTCTTTTTCCTCCTGAGAAGCCGGTGTTCGTCTCTTCTTTTCTGCGCGTAGAGCTCACGAGCAGCTCTAGTCCTTTTTTGCAGCGCCGCTTTGTATGCCTCTTGTTTTGCTGCATGTGCTTGCCGGCACTCGTCGTCGAACCAGGGGTTTCGTGGTGGTGGTCGAGTGAAACCAAGCACATCAGAGGCGGCGTCTCTGATGGCTTTTTGGCAATGTTGCCACTGGTCTTCAATACTTGATGCTGGCTGCATAGAACCTCTTGAGAGATTGAGAGAGACTTGATCGGAGAAGGATCTGGTGATCTCTTGCGATTTTAGCCGTCCGACGTCAAACTTCCTCACAGTATTTACTTGTCTTGGCGGTGTTCGGGATATCCGAAGGCGTACCTTGGCTACAACAAGGTAGTGGTCCGAGTCAATGTTGGCCCCTCGGAACGTTCGGATATCCATAATACTGGAGGAGTGCCTTGCGTCGATCGCAATGTGGTCAATCTGGTTGACGGTTGATTGATCGGGAGATCTCCAAGTGCCTTTATGAATATCGAGATGCGGGAACCGCGTACTTGATATGACAACATTTCGCCCCGCCGCGAAGTCGATCAGCCTGAATCCGTTATCGGAGGTGGCGTCGTGTAGGCTGTACCTCCCAACAGTACTACCAAAGATGCCTTCTCTTCCTATCTTTGCATTAAAATCACCTAGGACAATTTTAATGTCATAGTTAGGGCACTGCTCGTATGTCTTGTCCAAGAGCTCGTAGAACCTCTCTTTGGTGTCGTCGTCTTTCTCCTCCGTGGGGGCATGGGCGCATATTAGGCTAATGTTGGCGAATTTAGCCTTGACGCGGATTGTCGTGAGGCGCTCGTTCACACAGTTGAAGCTTAAGACTTCTTGCCTAAGTCTGCCTCCAACGACGAATCCACATCCAAATAAGCGCTGTTTTTGTTGCCGATAGCAGTCGCCATAGTAAATATCGCAGTCTTTCATCCTCTTCTTGCCCGGTCCATCCCATCGCACTTCTTGGATGGCGGTTAGGTCTGCTTTATAGCAGTTCAGGGCCTCCGCTAGTTGTTCGGCTGCACGTGGTCGGTTAAGGGACCTAACATTCCACGTGCAGATCCGAAATTCGTTGTCCTTTATTCGTTTGCCAGGTTCGTCAACAGTAAAATCATCCGTATCCGAGGCTTGTTGTTGTTTCGGAACTGGGTTTGTTTTCCGCAGTCGGGCAGTTACCCCGGCGTACAACCCCCAACCTGGAGGGCCAGGCCCTTTGTTGGACCCCTTGGACAAAAGGGGCCGGATTCCTCCGGTGCCAGTAACCCACTTCGGGGATGTGAGAGCTGCCGTTGGCCCATTAAGGGTTCATCCGCCACCATCTCTGTTTCAGCACCCTGACTAGTCCTGAAAAATCCTCACTGACCTCAGCTCCAAATATGTCGAAGTAGCTCAAGTAAGGTAACTGTCGTATTGACTGTTGACGACACCGTTGATTCAGTCTAATGAATTCATCCGCCGTACGTCCTCTTTCTGAGGAGCTCATGTAAGACTTCTGAGGCTCGTTCAGTCAGTCTTTCCGACAGAGCATTATAGTGTTGCTATTTTCTTCGTGTTCAACACTCGCACTTATAAGTTCAGCAAGTCACACCCGGATGGGCAGACCAGTACCCGGTGGTTACCACTAGGAGGTAAAATAAGCACAATTGATGTGTACGAAAAGTTACAACAGCTGGGCACCGCCAGGTTGATGCCGATCAGCGCCTGCCCGATTCATACACACCCAACCACCATTTTCATCTCGTTCTATCTTATTGTTGCATTGAACATGGTTATAGCTAAATTGTTAATGCCTAAACCAGAATATATCCATTAATGAGTAGGGACACTCTCTCCACATATGCATTTCCTACTACCACAAAGCAAAATGCAGAAAAAATCGTACAATAAGTGGAAGCAGGTCGAAAGAATAATTTTTACCTTCATACAACGACTGCTTGAGAAAAAAAGGGTACACAACACATTTTGCCTGTACCACTACATGGGGCTTGCTGCGTACGACAAACGATTGTGGGTTTTTTCATAAAGCATTTTTAAAGGCGAGCTGAAGTGATGTCAGTATATTAGTATTTTCTCTCAACCATTCAGGTTGATCAGGTAACCAGCTTTGCTTTCGTAGAATTGCTAATAAAAAAACAAATTTTGTAGTTTTTCCCATTGGTTATTGATTAAATGGTCTTTGTTATGGACATGAAAAAGAAATGTTTCATTCTCTATCACGAAATTCAACCCTTTTGCCTTGCTACGACTTCGTTAATTACCATATTTTACGATTTTAAGTTTTATTGCCAGCACTTTTTAGGTAATATAATTCACAGCAGATGGTCATACTAATTACTTAGGTTGGTTGTAGAGGGGATTGTTTACATTTTTTTCGCACGTATTTTTAAAGGCGAGCTGGAGTTGGATTGTTATCAGTCGTTCATTACCATCAATTGACGAAGTAAAGGGTGTTCAGTGTCAGTGCGTGTGGCAAACAATTAAAAATAGCCCTCATCTTTTAAAATCATTCTGGCGAAATTTCATGAAGTACGATATTGCTGTTGACAACAAAAAAGCAAATTGGAAAGACGTTGTGAACTTTCATTTATGGGAGAAAAATAATTCATTTCGAATGGCTCCCAAATTGACAGATGAGCACATTTTTCCCAACAATTTCCAAAAGATGAGGGTGAGGCTTGCTGCTCAAACGATAAGTGCAACAGTTGCAGCTGGTATTTATACTCTAGCTAGTCACGGTGCTGTATCTTCAACAGCTATTAATACCGCTGAAATTATTGACAAAATAGATAAGTTATTTGATATTTTCAATTCATCTAAATTTCGAGAATCCAAAAAATTCAGAAGGCCATTTTTCGCAAACCCGGAACAAATTACTTTTTTGCATGAAATGAATTTATTTTTTGAAAATATGACTTTTCATGAAAATTCTAGAAATGTAACTAAAAAAATGCGTTTTATAAAAGGATGGCAACAGAATATAAATGCCTTAATTGGCATTTTTACAGAAATAAAAGAAGACGGTATTAAGTTTCTTTTAACAAGAAATCTTAATCAAGATTGCTTGGAAAACACTTTTGCTGTTTTACGTAACCGAGGGGGAAATAACAAGTTGCTGACTCCATTTCAATTCATCTGTTCATTTAAAAGATCTTTTTCGGCAAAGTATATGGAAGATATTACACGTGAAAACTGTGAGCCAACTGCTAACCTGGAACTTCCAGACATTGAAGTGCAGATGGAACCACAAAAACAAAATAAGGACAATTTGGTTTACGCTTTCAAAACTGAACCTGACTATAAAACTGTGGACTTTGGTATTGATAATGCATTCTACTATTTCGCAGGTTATATTTAAAAAAAATACCGCCTAAAGCACAAGTGTGAGTTAAAATTGAGTCCGCAACTTAACGTTTCCTCCCTTTTTACAGATTTTAAAGAATTTGAAGATGCGAAATTGACACGGCCCAATCAAGAATTTTTGGACTCGTTAGAGAATCTTGAACAAAAATTTATTTCTTGTTTTCCAAATATGTACTACCTAAATAATTTTGAGGGGAATATTTTTAACTTTTTGAAAAATGAATTTCATTACAACTGTTGCAAAAATCAAAATAAGGAATTTCTTATCAAATTTTACGTCCGAGTACGGGTTTACTTTATTCTAAAACAGTTCAATAAAAATAACAAAAAATGTACCAACAAACAAAAATATTTAAGTGTAGCACACATGTGAATATATATTAGATATAAAATGTTCAATAAGAAATATTACAAATTGATTTTGCTTTTTTTTACGTCACACCCTGTACCACATTTTGAAATAGTTCGACTACTCTTCCATCCCTCTTTTACTAGAGCACTTTTAGTGCCGTCTATTTCTCGTGTATGTGTACTGCAAATTGTAAACTGATAAGAAACACGTGGAGAGTGTCCCTACTCATTAATGGATATACTCTGGCCTAAACTTATGACAATAGGACGTAAATAGCTAATAGCTGATACCTCTGGCTGATAGAAAAAGGACGCATTCAGATCCCAATTAATTGTGAAGTAGTTTCGTGAAGCATTTATTATGTCACATTTCGTATTTCATATAAAAGGGTGTTTTTTTTTCCAAAATGGGAAGAACTATCCACGAAATACAGAAAAGGGGCAAATATGGACAATTTTGGAAAAGTCGTCTCATTGGGGATAGAAAGAAAAAAAGGGGCAAAATGCAACTTTAGTCGCATAAAGTCAGCCCTGTCTGTAGTCTTTCGCTGAGGTATGGCTTGGTTTACCTGCTTTGGGTATGAAAACCACTCGTACCTCTCTCCATGCCGTGGGTATGTAGCCAAATTTAAGGCAATGTATAAAAATTTCCCTGATTCTACCTGTAACCATGGCCGGGGCATTTTGCAGCATAGCTGGCAGAATGCCGTCGGGGCCCGGCGCTTTGTATTGAGAGAAGGACATTATAGCCCAACGCACTTTTTTCCAAGTGAAAAGGTGTTCAATTTCCGCTTCGTCAGCGTACTCATGATAGCCATTCGGGTTCGAAGCCGTTGGAGTGCCAATTCCTGGAAAGTGAGCTTCAACCAGAGCTATTAGAACTTCCTCACTGCTTTCAGCCCATGCACCATTAGATTTCCTAATAAAGCTGGGGACTATCGCATCCTTAGCAATAATTTTGCGAAGTCGGGAGGCTTCACTGGTATCTGCAATCGATTCACAGAAAAGCTTCCAGGATTTCCTTTTAGATCGCCTGATCAAGTACTTAAACTCTCTCTTGCTCTCTACATATTCATCCCAAGTAATATCGTCCCCTACCACTTTAGCTCTGTTGTAAAAGTGTCTGACCTGTTTTCTTTTGGAGCTTAGCTCCTTGTTCCACCACTGAGGTTGAGACCTCTTAGCCGTTTTTCTGAGTGGACAAACTTTTTCATATGCTTTATTCAAGGTTGTGCATAGGTTGTCCACCACATTGTCTATATCCGGGGGATTGGTCATACGAGTTGGCCCCTCCCCCAGATGTTGCCCTACCAAAACCTTGTACCTATCCCAATCAGCTCTTCTTGGGTTTCTATAGGTATTGTTTTCCTTATTTAGGAAGCTTATTTGAAAGCGAATCCATTTGTGATCCGATAGGGATGCCTCATCTAAGACCCTCCATTTACATATTGTGAGAGAATCAGTACAGGATGCTAGAGTGATGTCTAACACCTCCTGTCTGTTTCGCACCACAAAAGTTGGTGTGTTGCCCTTATTACATATAGTAAGCCTTGTTGATAAAATAAAATAAAATATGCGTGCGTTAATGGCGCTACTTTGATTTTGTACAGCACCAATACATGAAAAATCCTGGGCCTGCCGGCAGCTTGTAGGCAAAGTCCCTTATGTGGGAGGAGTCGACGGTCTATTCTTACATGTGTTTTGTGTTTTTAACCTTGTCGGTGTTTAGTGCGATTGAGCTTAAGCTGCGCTCCTACTTTAACTCGGGTTAAAACTTTATTTCATAATATGTATTGATATAATGATATTATTGATCATGGATTTCTTTGCTTGCCGGAGGCAGGAAATAAGTGAAAGTGAATGTACAAGCCGGCTTGCGTCAACGATTGCGATTAATATTTTCGGCGGAAAAAAGGTTAATTTTGGAGGCTAAATTCGTTATTTCCGCGATCACTGCTACTGTTGTCATTGTCATCATTCACTTTAATGCCACCTTTTTTTTACATTCTCTTTGGAGACATTAATAAACTAAAAATGCATCAAAAAATATTATAGACTTGAATTGGTAAACAACAACTCTAATCTAATTCCAATATTACAATAACAACAAAAAACAAATGTCATGTGAAGTATGAAATTAAAATCAGTTAAAATAGTTTTGAAAATGGGCTTAAACTGTTATAAATCCGTGTTAAATGTATCCTTAATCCAGCGGGTTTTGTGAATGTTTTTGAGTGAATATTTTGGATATAGATTTAAATTGTCGGGTTAAAAAAATGCGGATTAAATGGTCACTTAAGCCTGATAAAGAAAGAATAAGATCGCGGACACAAGCACTCGAAATTAGATTCCTCCGAACATGTAGTGCAGCTCATAGAGATCATAAAGGAACACCAGAATATGTGAGGAACTCAATGTCGAGAAGCTATTTCTCCGGACGACGGAGCGGTCCATGCTTCCAAGACTTGCTATGGAATCCGTACCACCAGGCAGGTGTTCTCTAGGTTGACTCAGGATACGAAATGGTTATATCACGTCCATAATCTCTCCTCTATACTTATATATGGGGATTGCCCATATAATGGATAAGCTTGTCATTAGAAAATGAATGAATGTCCACATTCTCCTAACTTTACTTTACGTAAATCTTGACCAATAAAAAAATGTTCAAATTGTTTATAAGCACTACTTCGCCATTCAGAGGCTGGGATGCAATGAATTCAAGACCCAAGATGGCCAAATGTTATATACTTATTTCAATCTTTAAATTGGAAGTTACTCTAAATTTTCTCCCCCCAAATCTATAATAAATTTAGTAACAAAATACAATACTTACTTCAAATCGGACTCATTAAATTCGTATGGTATATTCCATCCCAATGGTCCGAATTCCCTTCGCTCCTGAACAATCGCATGAAAGAACACCAACGAGAATACACCTCGTAGCCAGCATTTTCTCGCCGCCGGTTTATTGATAAACGCCTTCGAAAAAAATGAATCTCTCACCAAAGGATCCGAACCGAACGACCTCATCATATTCATTTTCAATCCCTTGGGTGGTTCATTTGTCATTTTAACCGAATTCTGTAGTAGAGATACCGGAAACACGTCACTCGGATAAGAGGTGCACCACAAGCGATAATCCATATGTGCCGACTCAGCAAGACTGCCATCGTTGCATATCCTCTCAAGTTCACCCATCCAACTGACGGCGACGTGACAATTTTGCAAAACAACCCAATGTCCATGGCGGTTGGCTTCCAAAATCATTTTCTCTGCCCTCGGTCCCTGCCCTTGACCCAGAGATATCGTTTTTGTTCTGTTCAAGCGGCAAAAATGAGAGAAAAATTATCAAATTTACTATATTCCGGAGCTGGGTCAGTCGTGCCATTGCACACATGATATACGATTAACTTACTTGTCATACATGTTACGTTGTTTCGCATACATAAACAAGCTGGCCATGGGATCCGAACCGGGAGACAATAAAAATACCAGCGGTATCGTGGCCGAACTGTCAGCGAATGATGAATGCAGGTCAAAGGGTGGTGGTTCGACAAATGACTGATCCATATTTCGGGTAATAAAATCCTGTTAGGGAGAGGCACAATTATTGGACACAAAAACGGCCAATTTACAGAAAACTATATGTGAAATCATAATATTGATGGGTTGTGTTTTGTATATACGAGTATTAGTGCGTTTAAGGACATATTGTTTTGGGACGTGTATAAACTTTGTACAAAGTCATTTGAGGCATTACTCACTCGGACAGCGGGCACAATTTTATCCGGCCTTATGCACTTTAGCAGAATTAAGCTAATCAATTCTTCGGCATGCTGGTAGGGTTCCGGAAAGCGGGCCAGTTCGGGTGATGATAAATCATAAAAGCTCTTCCATTCATCGATGTTTTTGCTGAATTCATGATGGAAATTGTGGAGCCTGTGGATGGGAGATGGCCAATATGTATGTTTGGTAATATAGTTTAAAGCTAGTTGAAATTGTGTTTAATGTTTGAAAGTTGTGGATTATAGTGACATTTTGTATTCTACTTGTCTAAAATGCTGTAAGGTATACTGAACAACATTCCCAATGGCACAACTTCATCAAGTCGCTATATTGATATTCTTATTCCAAGAAAATACTTGTTCATAAGCCTCCAATATAGCTGCTGAATACTATTTAAGCATTGTGGGAGAACTGATACTGAAACTCCCCAAAATTGCTACAGCGGAAAATGTCCATCTTTAAACATCCGGTCCTTAGCGGAACAGATATAGCAATCCACTTGATGAACTAAAAACTTAAATAAAGGGTTTTACGATTTTGAGAGTTCATGGCACTAATTATGACAAGTAACAACGTCGAGTAACACGTGCAAATTCCTGCAAGTCACTGTTTAGTATGGATTGTGGGCAGACGTTATCAAGAGTCCCTCCTTCTTTGAAAACGACTATGACATTTCCAACAAAGGGCGCTGCCGATCTATGATAACCACAAGCTTTTGGCCCAATATGGATGTGAACCACAAGTGTTTCAAAATGGACGGGGCTACGTGCCTCAAAGCTGATACCACAATGGACTTTCTGCACTAGAGATTTGAGGGCATGGTTATCAGATCACTCACAGAGTCGACGTATACTGCCCAACGAGATGGTGCAATTTGACCTTATCGGACTTTTATTGAGGGATTTTCTTAAGTCACATGTCTATTCCTATAAGACGCAAACGATAGGTCAACATAACCCGTGACAAAGCCTGATCATTCAGAGTGATCGAAAATTTGAGCCACACAGAAAAGCGACAGTGGCCATTTAAACGATGCCATGTTCCACACATAATATCGTTGCGAGGCCTTTCAAATAAAACTTTTTGGGTGATCTCACATTCAATTTTGGGCTTTCTTGCATAATTTTTTAGGCTTTTCTTTAATGTAATTGGGCCCATAAATATTGGGTCATTTGGATTTTCGGGTTTTAAGCGATTTGGACAATTTTTCGCATAACCATTGCAAAATATTCCACAGCAATTGGTCGTCGGAGAACTTCATAAGATATTTGCCGTACGTTTGTCAAAAGTTTATTGCATAACGCGGTATATCGCAATGCGGCGAACTACGCTCGATGTCATCGGAGAATTTTTCCGAACGAATACCTCCAACTCCAATGGAATTTCTGCGATTTTGTACAAATCGGAGAAAATTCCATTCGGAACGAATACCTCGCGATAGGGCTGCTTGTTTCATTAAATCCGTACATCTATCCGTCCATATTGGAAACCCTAACTACTGGGAAGTTTCGTGACAATTGGTGGCAAAGCGGACCATTACATCAAAAGCATACTGTCTATAGTGTGGAATTCCAATCAAATACTATGCTGGCTGAGACTCCCGAATCTATAATTCAAAATCCGTGCTATTGTATACCTCTGAAAAATGGGGCATCTCCAGAACGACGACGTCTGATTTCAACTTTTCTAAACCAGATTAATGTTTAGCTGAACTACAGCTCACAGAGTTCCCTATTCAGACTTCTTCTTCAAAGCACACTATCGCAAATGGGATCGAATACCATTCGAAGTAATATCTTAATCCATCTTCGACAACGTCCATGCTCTTTAGGATGTCTGGACAAGGCCTTACTAATTAGTTGCCATCTAATGTACTCTACGTTCATGAGTTTTAAGACAATTTGTAGTCAGTTCGAAAACGAACAATCTATATATATAAAAATCATGGTCAATTGTGTTTGTCGATAATGTTCTCTGTAATGCGTGAACCGATTTTGATTCTGGAAATTTCCCATGAAAGGTGACGTTGATACCATGGTTTATAAGTTCATACGGTCTTTGTAGGTGTATTGGTTCATGAGTTATAGGGGCGTGGCAGCTCCCATACAAAAAATGCATTCAAAATCTTATTCCTCAAGAACCACTGAATCGATTGAATTCAAATTTACATACAATCTTAGGTATCAGCCCAGGAGTATTCCCATTAAGATTGGTCAACATTGGACAAAGGGGCGTGGCACCTCCCATACAAAAAAAAAAAACATTAAAAATCTTATATCTCGAAAACCACTGAATCGATTGAGTTCAAATTTACGTACAATCTTAGGTATTGGCCCAACAGTATTCCTGTGGAGATTGGTCAAAATTGGACCTAGGGGCGTGGCCCCGCCCATACAAAAAAAAATTAAAAATCTTATATTTCGAAAACCACCAAATTGATTGAGTTAAAATTTACGTACAATCTGAAATATTGGCCCAGGAGTATTCCTGTGAAGATTGGTTAAAATTGGACATAGGGGCGTGGTACCGCCCATACAATAAAAACATTAAAAATCTTATATTTCGAAAACCACCAAATTGATTGTGTTCAAATTTATGTAAAATCTTAAATATTGGACCAGGACTATTCCTGTGAAGATTGGTTAAAATTTGATCTAGGGGCGTGGCACTGCCTATAAAAAAACAGCATTCAAAATGTAATATTTTGAAAACCACCGAATCGATTGTGTTCCTGTGAAGATTGGTTAAAAATAGATAAAGGGGTGAGGAGGCGTTATTCTTCGACAGTCATGGGAGCTACAGTTTCGCAAATTTTTAACATTGATGCGCATTATCCTGATAGACAAGAATATTATGTAGGCAACACGAATCCTAAAAAAAAACAAGTGTTGTGAATACAGCAGGGCATTACAATAGAAACTGTTTACCATTGATTTAAATGAATTTGAAATTGATTTTTATATTTTCATATTTTGCACTACGAAGTGTGCAGGGGGTTCGCTAGTTGGTTATAAATTGAGTTGAGCCCAAAACACAATTGCTGAAGAACTTCCGCATAGTATCCTGCAATTCGATAGAAGGGGATATGGCAACTAGAAGTTTAAAGTGCAAATTCATTTGGATGGCCAGAGATTTTTGGACGTTCTAAATGCCGGCGATTAACCAACAGAAACTGCGTCGGGGGTGGAATGTTTAAAAAGAGATAAAAAGGCTAAATCGTGTATACTAAAAATTTCCAATTCTATTTTCTTGAGCTACATTCGGAAAAAATCGAGGAAAAAATGCTGCCAAGAAATGTGTTAAAAAATGGAGGGGCGGGGGGAGGGGGGGGAGGGCAAATCAGAATAAACTTTTACTCTTTTACTCACCCGTAAATCAGAATAAACTGATTTGCTAGATCGACTATTTTTTACATTACTTAAAAAGTTTGATCTTTCAGTTACCGCATCGCAAAATATTGATGATGGTACGCTTACAGTCAATATTCCAAAGGATTAATATCAGAACAGAGCAAGTTTGCAGATCGTCAAAGGGGAAATTTGTCAGAGATTTATCAGGATTTTTCTTTAGTTTCGATCCACCATTTAACGGGTAAGTAAAAGATGATTAGGTACCCGTCCCGTACTCGTACTTCCCGTGAAGTTTATCCAATGTGTGTCCATTGGGTTTATTCCCCAGATTTAAGTTGCATTTCGTTATGCGCATACATCGGGTCAAACTTTTTTACTTTGACAAGCCCATTAAGTGTCAGTACGCAACCAGTGTTTCAGCGCGTACTTATTCCACCGAAAGTGGGCAAAATCTTTTTCAGTTAATAAGGCTTAATCCCAAAACAGCTCGACTTCTTAACAGCTTGCATTAAAAATACCCTCGCAGCGCTTAGAATAAGCTTTTTGAATTACCAGAGAAACTGTTTCACGCCCATTCTTCATTCAGCAGGAAATTCATTATAAAATAGAAATTCCCTCCAAGACTATCCATTAATAATCCCACCGAGATTGCAAATATTTCACAGGGCAAAATAAAATCAAAACACAAGTTATTTATGGTTCATTCCGGCGACGGCAACAAGCGAAGCCGCCTTCCCTGCGCTCATATACAGCTTCTTTAAAGAAAAACAAACGATTACACGTAATCCTTGCGTTGGAAAATAATGAAATTTTCACTCGCATTCACCCATTGAAAATGTGCCTGTGCACCCAAAGGATTCCGGCTCTCTATACGTCCTAGCTCATTGGCGTAGAAAAAATCCCATCAAGCTTTGCTAGTATATTTCACTGTTTTTTTTTTTCTGTCAATTGAAGCATGTCTAATACGCTTACCCGTTCAAGTCACTGGCTCGAAAAATCTGCGTCCAAGATTTGTCGGGAAGCCATCCGGGCGCCGGATTAGGCGGTATACTCTTCAGTCCAACGCCTCCAGTCAGAAAGAACACCAAATGCGATTTATCTATTTTATCCTGCAAATATTTCCATTACACAAAGCACAGATTAAAATTATAATTAAAAAAAAAAAAACACAAAACAAAACTTGTAGACAAGAGTAGTGAGTGGAGAACAAAAATTCAAAGGATCACCTTTTGCTATGTTCGTTTTAATTCACCCGCGTTGTTGCACAATAAATCGCCGGGAATTATTATGAAACGAAGCAGTGAAGTACAATCCAAAACAATCACAAAGCCAAAGCACAGGCACACTCGTTTGCACAACTCACCTGCGAAACAAGGATACCAAGGCACATAACCATCGAGATTACAAGTTTATCCTTTTCGAAGAGCGACCGGCATACGTTCACATAGACCGACTTGGTGAAGAAATCATTCAAATGCCCTAGCCGCTCGGCGAGCAATTTGGATTTGGGCGCTTTCATGATGGCATTCACAAAGAGGTTCAGAAACCAGCCCAAGGAATACTGGTACATCGGATCGATGTTGGCTAGCTCGCTGATGCAGAAGAATAGAATGGCAGAGTGTTTCGCCACCGGGATGTATTGTTGGCGGGCTGCGTCGATTTCCGTTTCGGTTGCGACCGCGATAATCTGCTTCTCTTGGATTTCCTCCGATAGGATTTTACTGGACGATAGAATGTTTATGGCGTTCTCGTCTTCTAGTACATTGCCTTCGGATGTCGAAAGGACCTGTGAGTGGGTTAGATGGACAGAAATATATTTTACAAAGTTTTTCCAGTTTTTTTTTCTATTCGTTTTTTACCTCGAGGATTTTCGACTCGATGTTGTATAGAGCGTCACGATTCTTGGCCGATTCAATTATAAGTTGCTCCTTCTTCTCCTGCAAGTCGGGTCGTTCGTGTGCAACTACGTTCGCCAACAGCTGTTCCCGCAGTCCTTGTTCGGTTATCATAAAATTAAGGATGGTTACCTGGTGGTGTTTGTTTTAATTTTCCCATAAAGCGCGGACATAGAAAGGGAACAAGAGGGAATACATTTTTTTTTTGATTATGGTTTGATTGGTTGGCGTTTTGTTTAGTTACCATGACCATTGTTTCGGGCGGATAGTGTGGATTCCGCAGGCAAGTGGTTATGTACAAACGGAAATTGTGATTATATTCAATCATTTGATCACCGCATTTGATGACATAACCACCCTTGTGGCGGATGACATTTCGTTCCAAGATCGGAGTGAGGTTGGAGTCGAGCTTTTCACCTAAAATTAATTGGAATTTCGTCAGTGAAAATATTCTCCTACAAGTTGGATAGAGAAGAAAAGTAATTTAAGCAGGCATTCAAATGGAAATTAGTTGTGCAATAAAATCTGTGGCCCACTACATATTTTGTTGGTGCAACGGGGTTGCTCTCGATATGAGCTGTAATTAAAACTCACCGAGCAAACCCCTTGTCGAACCCGTTTTCCTAGATTAGTGTTTCTCAAAATTCGTACCGCTTGACATTACCACATGCGCCGCGAAATTTTTTTAAAAATAATAGGTAATGACATGTAGATTGTAGATACAATAGGTAAGGCCTAAAATTGAGTGCAGTAAGATATTTTGTGTCATCATATTTCCTTGAGCTGCGTTGATTCTTCTCTTAGTCTATTATTCCTATAAATCGCATAGGTACTTTTACACTTTGTGATTGCAATGCAACTCTTTACGAATTTCATTTTTGTTTATTCATTTACGTATAAACCAAGTCACCAAATTGGTCAATTTGGATGTCAAAATAATTTTTAAACGACTCGTCGAAAAAAAATTTATTGTAGATATTTTTAATTCATGACGAGAATTGCTGGCGTAATTTCAATTCAATGAAATGCGTAATTCTCTAAATTTAAGTGTTCAAGTTCAAGATCCATCCGAGATTATGGTCTCATCATAAAACTGACATAAACTGACAATTATGTTAGGTAAGTGAAGTGGCTGCCGAAAAAAAGCCGACAAACTTGGACCATTATAAAGTCCCTTGTGATACAACGTGAATCTAGAAGTTTCGTCCTACTCTTTGCACCAGTTTGAGCTTCTAATGAAGCAGAGGGGACAACGAATGACTTGATTTGTTAGATCGTTTAGATCATTGTAATAGAAGGCTCCCAAATGGAATTTCCGTTTTCGGCAGAGAGCCGGACAAGTGCAGAAAAAGTGATGTATGGTCTCCTCCTTGTTGCATGCCTACCTAAAAGATAGTGTCCCGTCATGACACCTATTCTGGAGCTGTCAAGAGATATCAAATTCTTAGAACGTTTAAGCAGGGGCGTAGCGAGGGTTCGAACCGTGGGGGTGACTTTCGTTAAAATGCCGACTTATTTTAGAAACTTGCCGACTGTATAGAAATCACTAAAATCGGCCCAGCGATTATCGAATTATAAAGTCATCGAATTTCACCCCATAGAAGATGATTTTTGTATGGGAAATGCCACGCCCCTTTGTCCAATTTTAACAGGAACATTCCTGTTATCTTAGGTACTAATGGAATAATAAAATGTAAAATTTTCTGTTTATAAAAAAACGGTCGCATTTCATCAATTCGTTCGTTCGCTCTCATTTGAATAGTCCTTTAGAGTCCTGTTAATTAATTATTTCACTATAATTCAAAATATATTAAGAAAACAAATTTATAAACGAAATTTCGTTTTCCAAACTTTTTCCGCGAACGAAACGAAAGTTTATTCGCAATCCACATCATAAAGCCGCGTTCCGCAATATAGCGAATATGACATTCGTTCAGATTTAACCTCAAATTAAAATCGAATTGAAGCTCGCTATATTTTAAGGATTTCAGGCGGCAAATTCCGACAGTCCTTTTTAAAATCGAAACTCGAAAAAGGTACATAAAAATAATCAAATATAAATTGGCATTTCGGAAAGGTTGAACCTTTGAAAATGCCGACTTGTATACATTTATAAGTTTGAAAACCTATACCTAATAAAAATCCAAATTCACTTCTTTTTTTTTAACATTTTGTTCCGAGCTAAATTTTGAAAATTGGTCGTTTTTGCCGATTTTTTAAGTTGCTCAAGTTAATAATTGTAGCTTCCTTGATTTGCCGACTTTTGAAAAGCGTGGGGGGTGTATGTCGCACCTCCTTCACACCCCACCCTGCGTTTAAGATCTAACTTTGGCCAGATCTGTTTTGTTGCTAGACATGTCATGTCAATTGTCCACCTTAGGTTTGTCCTTTCGATAGCATCCAGCTTTATTATGGGTATACATGTAGCGATCGGTATACCTAAGACACATTGTTGTTTGGTACGATAGGTAGTGTAGTTCCGAATTTGGCAAGTTCATCAGCCTTATACTGGAATGTCTATATGCCCTGGCACCCAGCAGAGGTGAATGTTAAACTGCTCCGTCATCTCTCTGAGAGACGTGCGACAGTTTAGGGCTGCAGTAGAGTTAGTAGAGACTGATTCCAGGCACTTAATTGCAGCTTGACTGACAACATAAAACTGAAGTCATTTAAAGACAAATTATAGTAGATACTAAACAAAAGGAAAATTCTAACTAATTTCCGTTTGTCTATGAATTTAGTCGGAAATAAAATTCAAGACGAAATTATAAGCACCCATTGACAAGCTTCAAACTTGAATTAAAAGGTACGTTTCATCGCTTCCAGTTGACGAATATGAATAGTTAATCAACCCATTCAACAACTCATTCATATTTTACCGTTCAACATTCGTAGAAAAAAAAATTTTACGATTTTTTGCTTTTGTCAAAAATATGTTCGATGAATTTAGATTTTCAGCGTTGACCGAAATAAAGTCCAAAAGCGAGAAAAACGTTCAAAAGTCGAAATGCGGGGAGCTTGCTTATCGACCTGCGAAAAAATTTTGTTTGAGTTTTTTTTACTAAATTTATTTTAAAAGCAAATTTGTAGTTTTTCTTGTAAATACAAATATGTAAGTTGGTGAAATAGGCCACTTGACCTATTTCTGTTCTAGATGTTCACTAATTTTTTTAACTAAATACAGGGTCGGCCAAATGCAAGTTTCTTTTTAAAAATGCAATAAAATAAACAAAATAAAATGTTGTCCATGTATTATGGCTTTATTAGTAAGAGCAAATATTCCCATTAATTACGGAATGCAACGTCGTTCAAGTGGCTGCCTCAGCTGGCTTCGCAGTAGCGCATTCTGTCTGTCACTCCAATTTTCCAAAACCTTGTTAATGGTTTTGGTCTGTAGCTGACGGATTGCTTGGATGATATTGGCCTTAAGTACTTGAATCGTTTCCGGATTGTTGGTGTTACATCGGTCCTTCACGGTTCCCCACAAAAAAAAAGTCCAAATGGGTCAAATCGCAGCTCCGAGGCGGCCAATTGACATCGCCAAGACAGCTGATAACACGAATTGGGAATTTGGTGCGCAAATTCTGCATGAACCAGAGGTCGTTCAAATCAATGTCTTTAATTTCAGTAAAAAAAGACGTTGACCGAAACGTTGTTACTAGCCTCATTTTTTAAGAAAAATGGTCCAATGATGCCACCACTCCACCGAACGAAGACGGGGGCCATGAGTGTTTTCCACTAGCATAGATACCAGGCTCACGAACTTTTTGCGCAACCTTGCGTACAGCAGGCGCGGTGGTTGCTTCATTTCGGCCAAAACATCTTTTCGAAAAACGCACTGTTTGGGCTATACAGTGTTTGCAAATAAGTCTTCAATATTTTCCAACACTTTTCAAGAGTAAAGCTATTTATTTCGTTCCGCGGAGAGATGATTCTGACTTTCTGTCCAGATTTCCAGTGGGAAACAGCCGTCATTGTCAAAATAAACTATGATTTAAAAAGAAAACACTAAATGGCCCACTATTTACATTCTGCTGATATTTTCCTAATGTGATTAATTGAAAATCACTATTTATTAAAATATAAATCATTATTATTATTTCTTCTTTAAATTGCGAAATAGCAATAATTGAGAACCTTTATCATTTTCAATAAAAGAAATAATATTTATCATTTTAAATCGTATTTGTCAATTGCTATTACTTGACCGAAAGCAATCAGCTGTCAAAATTGTCAATTACATCCTGACAAAATTGTAAATTCAACACTTTTTCTGTCGCATTTTAACAGTTTATGACAAATATATTTTTTTTATGAAACTAAAACGTGGAAATTGTCTCATAATTTATGAAACAAAAATTTGACAATTATTGTCCATGTATTTTCAGTTTACAAATTGTCACATAATGTCACTCGTCGCAATTGTCAATATTTATGAAGTAGGGCCATGGAAATATTTGATAGGTGTAAAAAAAAACTGTGATTGGTCTTTAGCAGAAACATTAGTTATTAGTTAGATAAATAAAAATGTAAATATGAAAATAAATGTAATGAAGGCAAATTTCTATTTTGACTCCGATTCAACGCTAGAAATTCTGACAGAAAAAAGTTTAAAATAAATATTATTTCCTTACAGTCGCACTAGCCTTCTCTAGAGTCTGGAACATTTTGTACTTCTACTTCTATTTATCTTTGCAATTTGTTCTATTACAATTCTGGCGTCCCCTTAGTCTTATGGCGGTATGTGAAAAATACATAACCATCTTTTTCGTAGAGTATCAGTTTTCACGCCTTATATCACAAGTGAAAGGTTTTTTTTATTGAACTCCTAAATTCAAAAAATGTTTGACAATAAAAATGTCGCCAATTTAAAAGCTATTGCCTTTGCTAATTTTAATGGACCTGTCTCAAAATTTGCATTTGCCTATATGACGTCCAATATACAAGAATTTGCTAGCGCCTATTGAAACTGTGATTAGATATAGATATAATTTAATTTATTATAAATTATGATCAATAAAGATGAACAGCAAAAGCGAAAGGTATCTTTCAATTAGCATCTTTTGTCCATTTGAGAGTTGACCTTGTGCAATTGTCTTTTGTAGATATGTAAACGAGAACCTTTCTAAAGCAGAACACATCTTAAAAACCAAATCAACTTTGCTACTTAAGATTCCACAAGTCGAATTCCAAATGTGATCCAATATAGAAGAAAATAATTTCGAGTTGTTCTCATTGTATCGTAACCATTTTTGTGATCTCCATAATAATACCGTAGGCGATTAATTGTTTGACTCATCGCGCTGCGGGGTGATTATAAATTCCGGTTCTATTGTTATCTTTACATCGTGACTTAGATTTAACTTTTGAACCTCAACTCATACGGATACTACTTGAAGATACTTCAGTTCAATACTCTAAGCTAAAATGTTTCCCGCTGATTTTATGTATCTAAATCTAGCTATATACTTTATACGGATGAGCATAGTAATTATTATGATTATATTATCGTCGTGTAATTAATTATATGATATTGAGGTCATAACTGTTGAATGGGGCAAAAATTAGAATACCCACCTCAATACCACACAGGAATACAGAATAATTATGATGAACTCGTTGGAGTCTGGTCGTCTTGAGAACAGGAACTGTTTTGTAATGTTTAAGATTCACTTTTAATTGGAAATGAGGAAATGTTTTGTTCCATCGTCACGTTGTACTTGAGATAGAACGTTGCGAAGCCATAGGTCGATAGAGTTCTATGGAATTTTATTTCGTTTTTGGGAAAAATTACACGGAAATTGTTATCTACCATGCTGTCCACATACTTACTCCCTCATGTATGAACTGTTTCACGAACTGGATTACCAATTTTTCTTTTCACTTCTAAAGAGGGAATTAATTAACTTTGATGCCACCTATCTGTGCATTGATTTGAATTCATTTCGGCATCTGCTACAGCTAAAACTGCGTCACATCGGCATGCGTCGCCGGTCTTGGTTATAAATTTATTCTAAAAGTTTTTTTTTTTTTTTTGTAGCAATAATAATTGTTGAAGCTATTGAGTGCGGATTTTTATGAAATTCAAATTTTTATTGAAATAAAAAATAATTTTCTTGCCAGCACCACAACATAAGAGTAGGTAGTCACTTCCGTATTATTTTTAACTTTGATGTTTGTTTGGATTTTTTATTGCAACTGAATATTAAATAGGTATTTACGTCAATGACTTATAAGAAATACAACGCATTGTTATAGGTATGTAGGTATAGGTACTTATGCATACAAAATGGAAGCCTTCTCAAATTCACTTATTTGCATATCTACTAATAAAAGATATTCATTCCCACGTAAAATAATGGGAGGTCTGAGTCTGATCCGATGAAGTCAGCGAAGATTGCAGGTACCAATAAAGAACTATACCTTACCTATACTAAAAAAGTGTACATACCTATACTTATCTACATAATAGCATTCCACATTTCTAAACTTGTAAATGTTTCAACAGAATGAGAACTATCAACACTAACGATTTAACCCAAATTGTGTAAGTCTACAAATTTTAATCACATCGAGATTTTGCTGTCGGGGAAATATTTTAAAACAAGCAACAGCAAAAATTATGAAAAGGGGGCAAGACATATAAAAGCAAACTCTTTGAAAAAAAAAAACTTTACATTTTTAGACTGGCATTTTAAACCATCGAAGCGTGAAAATGATAGTTCTCTTAGGGCTGTTTGCTGATACGAGTCATAACGATTTAAGTTCTACTTAAATTTTTATGGCGTACTTTTGGTATGGCATAAACTGCATAAGAGTTTATGTGGAACTTAAATCACTATGAGTCGTATCAGCAAACGGCCCTTAGTCTCGTAGATTAACCTCTGGAGTATACTGCAACTGGGTGTCTATCTGTTATGAAAGTATGGGTTGGTATGGTATTGGAACTGTATAAAGCGAACCCAGATTACCATACCCAACCCATACGCATACTAGGCTTTAAGCCCTATTCCATTGCCCTTTACGAAATATTAAATGTTCATTGTTAGCTTTCTCAATTCTGTCCTTTGCATTGAGGAACCAATTTTTGTCAATTTTGTCCAGAATTATGATAGGCAGAAAGTGATAGTTTCTTATTATCCTATACATATAATAAAACTGTAGGAATTTTCTTTGGCCGTTAAAAACTCGAAAACTACTGGACAGATTTCAATGAAACTTTTTTTAAAACTTTGCTTAGGACTGTGAGACTGCTATAGGCTATGCCGTTTATAGCCACGTCCTTAGGTACAGTTTTTAGCCAAAATTTATTTTTCTAAGTGAAAATATATACATACAAATATACCTAGCTACAAATGGATGTTTATAATTTTGCGATCGTGCGCCAGGACAAACAAAAACAAAACAAGACTAGCATACGTATACCTCTCATTTGAAAAGGGTTGATTTATTTTTGCAGTGAGTGCTATGGTCAGTTTATTTGTAGGTGTGTATATTATGATCGTATCCGTATGTCCGATGCAGGATGGCGCAAGGCGAGCACGGGTTCAGCTAGTCTGGAATATGTTGGAACTTGGATATAACGATTTCTACCTGCAAATACTGAATAAGTGGGAGGAACACCGAATTGTCGGAAAAAAAAATTTGTTTTTTTTTTTTTCGCTTGTCTATTAAGTGGATCGCGGGTGTAGGTTGCTCAAGCTGTCTCGATTCTCTGACATGGACTCTAAATTATCAAGGGCAATCCCCATACGGGTAGAGGAGAGATTATGAACTTGATCTAACCATCTTATGCTGGGTCTATCTAGAAGACGCCTGCCGGAAGGTACGGATTCTATAACACGTCGTGGGATCCTGGTTGGGGACATGCGTTAAACATGACCAAACCACCGAAGCATGAACCGCTCAATCCACGCAGAAAACTGTTTTTAAATTGGAAGTAGGCTTTATTTGACATACAATTTTATGGCATTAATATAATGTTAAGTATGCGACCGTCGCGGATTCCCGTATACGAGGCGTATGTAGGTAATCAAAAAGTCCTATTTTTACAGACTCTTTGCATTGAATCATGCTATTTCGGTAATAACGCGACGAATATTGGCTTCCAAGTGCTCATTTGTTTCTGGTAGAAATGGCGCCAAATTGCACGAACTAGGTGGTTAACAGGTCCATTTCGTCACATTAGTCGTTCGTCAAAGGTTATTTCAGCAAATTAATTGATGCGAAGTATGTGTGAAAATTAAATTTCCAGTAACGCCATTATACAGTATACACGTGGGCCACATGACCGGTATCATATTCAAAGGTTAATGTAATAAAATTTTAGAAAATTTTTTTGTGATTTATTTTAAATTTAAAGTTGTAGTTATACTTAAAAAAATCACCCTTTCGGAACACGGGAATCAGGCTAAAAGAGTGATATGTTTGGTTCAATGTATGTACTTAAATATTTATCTCTACCGGGACCTTAGTGGGTTTGAAACAAGAATTTAATTGTAACCCTCAATCTTTTCCCTTATAAAGGGTCCGCCATCTAGTGGTTTCTTTTTAAATCATAGGTTATTTTGACACTGACAGCTGTTTCCCGCTCGAAATCTGGACAAAAAGTCAGTATCGTACCTCCGCGGAACGAAATAAATAGCTTTACGCTTGAGCAACGTTGGGAAATATTGAAAACTTATTTCCAAAGTGAGTGCTGTATAGCCCAAACAGTGCGTTTTTTAAAAAGAAGTTTTGGCCGAAATGAAACAACCACTGCGCCGCTGTACGCAAGTTTGTGCAAAAAGTTCGTGAGACTGGTATGCTAGTGGACAGCACAACAAAATTGACGCATATGGGGCTCGAAAAACCCGCACGTTATTGTCGAGAAGCCAATAATGCATCCACAGAGAGTGACAGTTTGGTGCAGATTGGGGAGTGGTGGCATCATTGGACCGTATTTCTTAGAAAATGAGGCTAGGAACAACGTTTCGGTCAACGTTTTTTTTTTTTACTGAAATTAAAGACATGGGCTTGGACGACCTCTGGTTCATGCAGGGCTTGCCACACAGCCCATGCCACAATCGATCTTTTGCGCACCAAATTCCCAAATCGTATTCAGCCATTGAAGATGCGATTTTACCCCTTTAGGCTTTATTTTTTGTGGGGAACCGTGAAGGACCAGTGTTATGCCAACAATCCGGAAATGATTCAAACCCGAAACCACCAACAAGGTCTTGGAAAATAGGAGTAACAGAATGCGCTAATGGGAACCCAATCGAGGCAGCCACTTGAACGACGCGACCGACGTTGTGTTCCATAATAAATGAGTTATGAGAATGTTTGCCTTTACTAATAAAGCCATAATATGTACATGGAAAATATGTTATCATCACATCTGTCTAAGCGCACACTTTACTCGATGTTTACTGAGACTATCACGTGTTCACAATCAAAAGTGATCATTAATAATTTGAAAACTACTCGACAGATTTCAATGAAACTAGTTTTGAAATGGTTCCTAAGACAGCGAGAAGGTTTTGGAGTATAATATTCAACTCGCATATAATTTTCACGCCTAAATTGCATAGCCTAGGCTACGTCTTAATTGCACTGGTATCACACGACCGAACGATGAACTTTGGTCAGTCGCATGGCTTGTTGGTAGCGCTACCAAAATGCGTGTCCTATTACCGATCGCTCATAAGCGCCTTGTAAACACCATCCCGCGACTACCATATTTCTCTCCACACTACACCTGTTTTTAATCGATTATAATAACATTCCGCACGTTTATTCTATAAAATAGGGTTAAAAAAAAAACTAAATTTCTTAAGTGTTCTTCTTATTCCATTCCATTTTATCAACGAACGGCGCGACAAATATCAAACTTGTTTGATTTGAAGCGACCAAACTACTTTTCATAGCGTTGGTATGAAAAGCTTTTGTGATGTAGGTTGAGCAATCTCGAAACAAACATGTGCGACCGTGCTACCACATCGCGCAACCGCATTTGTGTTTCACACAATAGAATTATTGCAGTTTGATATTTTTATCGTCCGAATGTCCGATGCAGCGACCATCGCTGGTTGCTTAGTCGCACGATGGCTGCCAATTAGGACGTAGGGTAAGAAGTTGAGGAAGCAAATTATTAATGCCCCTATTGTGTAAGACAACTCAACTCAACTTTCTCACAAACCAAACTAACTAACAACTTATATACAACTGCCGTCATCTTTGTTGTGTTTTGACAGACAACTTTTCTATCCAAGTTGTGTATGACAATACGGACAATACCGAATTTTGAATACACCAAGAGACAACTCAACTCAACTCAACTGTAGTTACACAATAAGGGCATAAATGATCGAAATTGCATCCGATCACCATTTTTATTCCACATGTCTATTTAGATCAAAAATTAACTGTACCAAGACCTTCAATTTAAAAGACAAATTTAAAACTCGTCCAGGGCTTTTTATTCTGAAAGAAAAATGCATACAAAACTAAGTTCCGGTAAAATCATAAACAAGACCTTATCAACCTGCAACCTCTTTAACATCTCAATGGCTGATAATATGAAAAAGATGACACAAATTGTATGCGCTAAATTAAAAATTACCTTAACGAATAAAACTTGCGAATTTATTTGCATTTCCAAATAAAAAAAAAAACAAAACCAAACGAAAAGCATCGCATAAATAAATTCGACTCTGCATCACTGCTATTAATCACGCGATGTGTCGCTCCATTCTACTGTAATAATTATTATTCAATAAATGCTAATTGCCGGGCAATTTATTCATGAATGAATATCGTATAAGAAATCTCATAAATATTTTCTTGCTATGCTTTTAGGCCTGTTGTCGTGATTATCATCAAAACGTCAACACTACTCGTACTTCGTACAAACAAAAACGAAAACAAAACAAAAAAAAAAACCCACAGCCAATTAAAGGATGTAGGTATATATACAATCTACGTGTGGAATCAAAAAGCATAAAGCCACTAAAAGTATATCTTACCAACATTCTCAATCAGCACCGGATTACCATAATTGATGGCCAACTCAATAACGCGCATGTAATTGTCGTCGCTCTGCTTAATCACTTTTAGATCATTATCCTTTTCCATATTTTTTATCCACTTGTTGGCTTGAACTGTTCCGGCAATGGGGGGGTGAGAAAAAAATAAATAAATAGCGATTAAAGGACGGTGGAGGATACATGGATGACAGATGAATTAAGCCGCGAGTATTAAGCGATAAATAAATTAAAATTGAAATGAGGAGGCTTGACTGGGTTTCTAGAGGGGTAGAATATTAATGTCTGTAGGTAGAATGTGTATTGTGTATCCATTGCCATGGGCCACGATGCCATTGTGGGTAAAATCGAACGTTACGAGTATATCGACAGCGAAATGACAATGACAGATAAATATTTACTCGTAATATCCGCATTATGCTTATATCAAATGTTTCTGCATTGATGATGGGTATAAAGTGCTTTTGGTTGGTTGTATATAATAGTTTTGGGATGCTTTGAGTTTTCATACTTACATATAGTGAACTGAAGTAGATATGTTGCGATTGGCTTCGTATCTGCAATTCTATAAATTATGTCAAGCTGGTGAAAAACTGTCATGATGGAATTGTTAATATACCCATCTTCTGTCGGAGGTAATCTCCGAAAATACTCACTCGAAATCAAATTTATTTCACCAATATTTAGAATAAATCTTCATGGTGGACATAGGCTGTATATTATCCCGTTAAAATAAACACATCTTTTGTGGAGACCAATTTTAAGCAAATGCCGTTCTTACAAATGCTCAGATCAATATGCCCGCAGAACGATGTCAGATTGTGTTGGGTAGCCGGACACTGTAATATTGATTGCAATGAAAAGGCCAACGTTCTGATCAAAATCGGAGCAGATCTTTCAAAAAATGGAACATTTGAGGGCATAAGACCACAAATAGCCATGGCCAAGAGAATTATTATCGAGAAAACTAAGAATAGGGTACATTAAGGCCTTGTGGCCTAAACTAGATCGGAAAAAATCTGTAGAATTGTTAAAACTCAGCAGATTAAAGCTGCAAATGGCGATAGGGTTACTCTCTGGGCACTGCCTTCTTAGACAGTACCCTAGGCTAGGAGATTAGATTAGACGAGGACCTACATGTCGCATCAGAGGATATTACTCATCTTCTCTGTGAATTTCAAGCTATTGCTCGGAATAGAAGGAAACACCTTGGAGGGTACTTCCTTCGTCTATTCGGAGGAGGTTGGTATCTCAGACAAATTTGAAACCATTATGTAGGGAAATTAAGTGCTTGGGCGAATTGGCTTAGGTTTTGACCGTGAAGGTTCGCCAGAGATAGCGATGCGATAAATCACACCTTTTACAACCACACCTACCTACGAATGCCGTCTTAACGATAATAATATAGATATACTAAAAAAAATAAATAGGTGACGCAACAGCCGGTAGACACCCAAGGCCTAGCTTCTCGCAATCATTCGTTTTGTCTGAGTTTTCTATTTTTGGGACGAATGGAAGGGACCTACAATTTTATGCCGAGTCCGAACGGCTAAATTGAGAAGCTTTTTCTTGACAGTGATACTCTCGGATGTTTGTCAGACGTTCACAAGAGGTGGCGCAGTAGAAAACACCTTAAGATGTAATTTGTGTTTTTCCGGGGATCGAATCTCGGATCCCTCGCACAGTAGTCCAGGACACTAACCACCGCGCTACTGCGCCTACATATAGATATAGATAGATATACTGCTTTAAAAGAAAGAAAGAGCTTTGGAGATACTGTAGAAGTGAATGGCAGGACGACCTTCTTAATATTTTACTTATCGGAGTCTTTTTGAATACCAGACGTTGGGAACTACGAGCCACGTCGCAGGGTTCTGTGGCTTATCTGTAACGTAGTTATTGCTTTGCACAAGGCTAGGTTATTTTACTGAACTGAAGTCCACGCCGTTTACACTGCTTGGATCTGTCGTGGTTACTCTTGCAGCTCGAAATGTAAGCACATTAATCATTTTGTTTCATTTATCCAACCAATTCTAATCATGCCCAACTTTAGCGTTGGGCATTGCCAATCCGGGACCCAATCATCTTTGCTTTTGTATCAACATAGAGTTTAGAGCGTATGCTTCGTATCTCCAATTTTTTGTTCATCCGCACCCGATACAAAAACAATGGGTGTTAAGGCAACAGGAATAGGCCCCTATTGTGAGTGTCGATAGTTAATCGTTGATCGACAACTGTCGATCGATCGAGAACTGTGATTGTCGATTGCGATCGATATTTGTCGATTCAACAGTCGCTTGTAGTCGATTACAAATGTCTGATCGATGCTTTCTCTTGGAAGTGAAAACATTTTGTGCGTACGAATAGCTAAAGCCAAACGACACAATCGATAATTGTCGTGACGATCGCTGATCGTGATCGACAATCACAATAAGGGCCATAAAGTGCCTACGATAGACGTAGGCACTTTAGGTACTGTTTCTACAAACGAGAACTTCACTCCCAAGAAACCATTTTTGTACAAAAAAATTGCAAAGGATTCGAAAAAAAAAAAGAAAACAGGAGGCAAGGGAAAATCGTATCTAATACTCACCCTGCGGATCAATCAGCAATGGAAAACGATTTGCATTCGCCACTATTATGGCATTTTCCACTGAGAAATTATCGGACGGTAGGCCAGCCAGCGACCAAGCACGAATCTGCATCGGATTTCCCAAGGTAGCTGCTAGCGAGAATTTTTCAGTGCACGGTATGTTCTTGCTGATGCACAATGCATTCCATTCCGTTAGGATATTTACACGGTACTGTGAATGAATGAAATGATTGCACATATGCACAAAGTTACACAATAATTTAATTCTAGTTGTATTTCTTTCTGTTATCTAATTATCCTGCCCGGATTTATTACAATTACAATACAGACCACCTACGCGAATAGCTCCATAATATAGGCAGCCATTCCTCCACAAGGATAATGATGGTGATGATGATGAATCGTGCGTTCGCATACCAACTAATTGGATCATTTGCAAAACGTTTGCTTTTCTTTAGTAAATGTTTGCATGGATACGAGCGGGATTCTCGATTCCCTGAATTGTGTTCGTATCCTTTTGTGGAATTAATTTGCTCTTTGGGAAAATTATATCAGACCTACGCGATGAATATCAGAGGTCGGCTGAAAAGGGAGCGAGTGCATAAACCAGTTAAAATGTTCTGCAAAAGTTATTGGATGTGAACTGTGACTGAGATTTATTGGATAATTAGTGTGCGGGGATTTGTTATCCTTTATTACTTTTTCTCTGTACAGAGCATGGAGCTATAATGTTTTAGTACAAAGGTTATTTTAGAAATCACATAAGTATTATAAAGCATTTGAAATGGCTACAATTAGTGGTAGCAAAATTTACCTGTGAATACGTTCGTAAATTATTAGAACAACAACTTTACGTAATTGGCGTTCTAGAAACATACGTGAAAGCCAACAGTTAAAAAAATGAATGAATATTTATTTACCTCATTGTCTAATTGAAAATATTTGCGGAAACAAACACCTATTTGATTTGAATTAATTCAGCCAACCTTTTCACAATGGCAATCGATACTTCATTTCAATGGGCTAAAAGAGTTCACGATATTTTAATAAAATAAATGTAGGTATATCGACAGTCAGTGAAGCTCACCGTTATGACATCAATATCAATATCAATATCAATATCAATATCCATGAAGGATAAACAAACAAAACAAAAAAAAAATTCCACAAAATTGATGTCGAATATTTCAAATATTTAGCCACACAGTTGCAATGTTTGCTAAGTGAGAAATGCGTATAAAAATATTTAAATTGCATCGCGCAACATGTCTACAATAACACATGTGACAGTAATTTTATGCATTCTTTTTCCATATAAACTGAAGTGAGTTGAGGTAAAATAAAAATAGTGCACCTGTGTTATTACTGAACATTTTATTTTACTAAATATACCTATCACCCAAAATTAAATTAATTTCAGTGGTAGTTGGTAATTAAAAATGAAAACTTTAGTTAAATAAAAACGCAGGATGGGTGGTAATTTAAGTTAACTGAAAATAAACATAAAAATGTTCTATAGCTAACCCCCTGCAGGCGGGATATAATGTAAATTATGTTTATAGATAATGGATTTTTAGCTCATTGCCCTACATTCTACTCCATTTTTAAATATTGATTTTTAAACATGATAGGTACCTACGCTGTGATTTTATGCAATTACATAATCAGGCACAAACTCTTCTTATATAGTAATTAGGAGCTAGAATTGACCAACACTAACGGCTGAATAGGTATATAGCTAATTATGGTTGTATTGTAATCTCAGGGCCAGTGAAAAGCGAAGAACGAACCTCTTCAGAGCAGAATTAAGGGCCAATAACAACATATTTATGGTGGCTCGCTAAATCTAGTATCAAATATGGAGGAAAATCCCACATAAGTTCATAGGTTCAGCTAAATGTTTGACTAAATCTCATGACGACCTTAATTCTCAATAGAAACGCTCATTGCTTTAGGTCAAATTATTCTCATGCTACTATAACGAGTGAAACTCAAACCATTTGTCAACGAACTGATTGGACCCTATCAGTGCGGTTTTACGTGCAGTAGCGCAGTGGTTAGTGTGCTGGACTACGAGGGGTCCCAGGTTCGATCTCCGGAAAAACACAGAAAATTACATCTTTAAGGTTTTATCTACTGCGCCATCTCTCGCGAACGTCTGACAAACATCCGAGAGTACATTATAACTGCCCTGAAAAAGATTCTCAATTCAGCCGTTCGGACTCGGCATAAAATTGTAGGTTCATTCCAATCGTATCAAAATCCTGCTTGGACGTTATCAACGGCGGATAAAGATCTCTTTGGTCGCTTCGAATGCAAAATTCTTCGAGTGACGGGCTTTGGGGGTGGAGATTTAACAACGAACTCTACGAGCTGTACAGCGATATCGACCTGGTCAGAAAAGTACGTATCACGGGTCTAAGATGGCTAGGACATGTAGAGCGCATGGACACCAACGCTCCAGCCCGAAGAGTCTTCGATTTCAACCCGGAGGGACAACGCAGTAGAGGATGAACTGGTCTAAGGTGGCGCGCACAAGAGGAAGGGGACCTGCGCAACTTGGGTGCACAATTAGCCCAAGATCGTTCTAACTGGTGAGGCGTGTTGGTTGGTTGGAGGCCCAGGTCCAACCCGACCTGTAGCCTCACATAAATAAGTAAGTCTAAAGCTACGATTACACGGCCATTTTTTCGAGTCATTTAAATGGCGCTCTGACGTAAAAATCGCGTCACAAAGCAGTCACTTAAATGTCGTTCTGTGTGATCGCCATTTTTGGGATAACATTTTTTGCGTCATTTAAATGATTAGGAAAATGTCGGACCAAATGACATGTATTTAGTGTCATTTAAATAACCGTGTGATCGCTCTTCAATGACGCCTTGGACAAATGACTAAACTTTTTGGCTGTTACGTCATTTAAATGGCATCCCAACGAAAAATTCTAAATTACTCGCAGTGTCCGTCATTTGATTTTGGGACACAAATGACGATGATAGTTATTTCGTGTGATCGCCATTTTTTCAATGACGAATCTTAGCTTAAATGTCGCTCTACTGGCGACATTTTTTCCTGACGTCACAGCGCCATTTAAATGACTCAAAAAAAAAATGGCCGTGTAATCGTAGCTTAAGTACTATATACGACTACTCGTACTACCTATAGTTCTCCATGTGAAAAAATCTTCAAAATAAGTAAATAGCGCAAGGTACGTTTAGAACGCCAGGTCTAGCTCCTCATAGAGATTTTTTAATAAAGAATTTTATGCCTTGTCCGAATGGCATAGACAACTTTATCTAGGCAGTTATACTCTCAATATTCGTCAAAAGATCGTGAGAGGTGGCACAATTGAGAATAACTTAAGATTTAACTTGGGTTTTCCGGGGGTTGAGCCTGAGTCTGCGACCCCTTACTCAGTAGTCTAGCACAGTCGGCATATCTATTCTATGTATGTACATATATATAGTATATCCTTTCTCGATCTGCAGGGATTTCTTGTCACTGAAAAGGTATACCTTTTCACAAAATCTCTAAGTTATGTTCTCAATTGTTGAATTAAAATTTCGCAACTCTTATCAAACTCAACATATTGTATCTGTATGTAGCATGTAAAATAAAAAAAAAACATCTATCCGCTGTCACTTTCCTTAAATATGGAATCGCCCACCATAATCCATTGATCTCGAATAAATCATATTTCAAAAGCTTTTTTCCTCATTGTACAACTATGCCTTGAAGTGTTAAATATATTTCTATATAACTCGACTCCTTATTGTTGGCATTCCTAAATTCCTTATTGGAGTTATTACAAAACAAACAGTTCCTATAGATCCATATCAAAAGATACGTTTAAAACTTTAATATCCGCAACAACTTAGCATAATACAACAAAGAAATATAAACCACATTCCACCCCGAATAAATATCCGCGCACTTCCTGTAAATGTTTACAGAGCTTCGATTCCCCAATATTGGCACAGATCAAAGCCAATATTTTCAACTACCCTTATAATCGTCACACACCATTGTATCCAACTCCATCATACCGATATCAATTGACGTTCATCAATGTTAAATGTCATTGAAATGAAAGGACATTTTGCTGGCCGTTCATTCCTCACGATAAATGGAGAAACACAAAAAATAAAAAAAAAATCAAACAGAAATATATTTCATTCTGTTGATTTATGTTATATCGAAAATTAATTTCCAGTCGATTGAAGCAAATGAAAAATACAACATCAGCTCAATATCAACGCTCTGAGGTGACGTATTGTGGCGGCTACTCAAAGCTTCGAGGTCTCGTTCTCGTATATGTATGTATAGGGTATAGCCTTGCCGAAAAAAAAAAAACGCGACGCAAAAATCCAATCAATTTCGCGGATTTTATTTGCTTACCTCAGTTGGAAAAAATCCCAAATACGCAATGCAGCCGGCGGCTAGTAGCACATCGCCAACAATATTGTGAATTGATTCATGCAAACGATTTGCCGTATCCGACCATCGAGTCTTTTCGCCACCCAGGCCGCCCAGTAGCTTTTCCGCTCTGGAAAATATGATTTAAACAAAATTGAAAAGTCGCTATATCTATTATAAATCTGCCAATGAATTGGTCCGCCAGTTTATGTTTACACGTACCTATTTAATCTTTTTTCACAATTATCAATATCATCTTCGAGACGCTTTTTCTCGCGCGATTTCTCCGCAAAGTAGTCGTTTAGTTTTTGTAATTTGTCCAGAATCTCCTGCAGTTCGGCTCGCTTCGCGTTGAGTTTTTCCATTTGGGAGCTCAGCTCCTCTTCAGCTTCGGCTAGGGCGAGTTTCTTTGGCGCAACGATTTTTGCTACTTTGTCATAGACATCCATGGCACGCATCCAATGACACAAGCCTTCGCAGGCAGTTGATGCACTTTTGATTTTCTCCGGAATGAAATCACGATCCGAAATGTATCTTTACGAAGAAATTCAATGCGAAATGGTACGAAAAAAAAAAAAAAAACATTTATAGGAGGTAAAAGGACATTTTCTACGTTTCATGTCATGTGGTATTTAGGTGGCGCTGCAGTTCGACACAAAACAAAAGGTACGTCTCTACAATAAGCGAGGTGCGATGTATTTGGCTGCAGTTTCGCAATTTAATTCGATTGAGTTTGTCCTTCACCTTCACTTACTTATCCCGCACTTAAGGGTTAAAGTGGAAAACTCTTCTTTTATTGCGGTCTAAATGTCCTAGCCGTCTTAAACAACTGATTCGAACTTTTTTCGACCAGATTGACATCGCAGTACTAGAGTTCGCTATTAAGACTTCTTCTCGTCACGTCAACGCAAATGGGACCGAAAATCATTCGAAGAAATTTGACATAAAAACGACCAAGGATATCTTTATCTGCCTTCAACAATGGCATGTCTCTATAATGTGCTCACGCCCCATAGTTTTTACCTTTATGCTAAAGAGTGGTTTGAACTTTGAAGATTTTCTCTACAAATCGTATGAGAAAAGTGTCATAAGTATGAGGCTAGAAGTCTTATGAGGTTTTAATGTCCAAAATGAAGGGGAGAAGGTCTTTGGTAGTACAATGGGAAAGGGAAACGAACTATAGGTGTTGTCAAAGATGCACTACCGACAGGGGCAATCAGTTTGTTGGCAAAAGTTTTTCAGATTTCAGATTATCAGGAGACCGCGTCAACTATCTTCAGGGTAGTTAACTGTCATATTGGAGTTAACTACCCTGAAGGTAGTTGCCGCGGTCTCCTGATGAGGGAATATGTTATCAAGCATACTATCCGCTAAAAAAAAGTCTTGGAAATCAGTTGCTTTAAGCAAGTTATTTCCTGCCGCCCTAACCAGTTATTTTAGTCTATCAGATATTGCTGTCCTCGCTATTGTAAGAGTTAAATGGTTCGTACTTTTTGACAGTGAAATGTTGGTCGCCTTCGCAGTTAAGGGATCTGCACAAGTGGTTTTTCAACAACGGCTTGTAACTCTATTAAAGGCTGGCGTCCTAGAAGTCTAGCAAATGGGGTCATGCTCAGCTCATGTATCGCAAGTCTAATATACTATGAAATGCCAGTTTCATAGTTGCATGGGTTATCTCTTATACAAGCGATAATTCGAAAAACAAGCCTCTAAAAAAAACACCCATTCCCTTCCTTTCCCTTTATCTTCTTGCTCAACACTCGTGCTTATAAGTTGAACAAGCCAAGACCGTATGGACGATTTATAATATGCTTCCCACGGGGAGGTAAAGTAAGCACAATTGATATGTAGCAAAAAATAGTACCGCGCAATGTATTCTCAACCATGTAGATGTTTTTTTTTTTAAAACTTACTTCTCGCGAATCCTCTTCATAATAGGCGGTGGGATATTGTCTTTGTCGAAGGTCTTCAAGGACTCCAGAAATTTCATATCGCCCAGCATTTTCTGCGACGGCCCCCAATAGTCCTCAATCATTCGACCACCTCGGGAGATACAAAAGGAACACTAAAAATGTGTCTCAAACAAACTCATTCGACCTTACTTGGATCGGGTTTCCGGTCAGGCTTAATACCCTTTATCACACAAACAGCCTCAAGGACTAGTTTAACACCATACGGTGGGTTCTTCATCGATTTCACTACATAAATATCGGCTGGCTTCAGCGTATTGAGTGCATCCAAAGCCGCTTCCATAGCGGGAATCGCTTCTTGCAAATCACTCTCACAATCATCCTTAATCGCTTGAGCGGCAGCCGCAGCTTCATTAGCCGCAGCTTCGTCTGCACCAACGACCTCCTTTTTCTTCTCAGCTTCTGCCGTTTCACGTTCAATATTCACCATAATCTTCTCGGTCTCCTCGGAGAGGACTTTCAGTTTCGGTTGCAAGTCGTACAAGTTCTCTTGCATGTCGCCAACTTGACCCGCAGCGAAATCCAGCTTCTCCAAGCCAATTGTGTATCTACCGGTGAATGGATATAATAATTGTTTAGTCACACTTTGCACTCTGATTTCTAACCTATCCCTAAGTTGTGTTATTTCATTAAACTTTCTGCTATAGAAACTCCGGAAGGCCTTAAGCATTTCGAGATACGATATTGGCGTCACATAGTTCCTTCGTCCAAGCTCTCGGAAACACCTGCACATGGATCACAAATAAACAAGAGATACCTCCACCCCAAGTCAGCCCTTTCGATACTTACTTCTCACTGGCATCGACAACGGACACATTGAAGTACATTACCATCTGGACGAGACTTTGATCCTGTTGTGATAGGGCAATAACCTTATCTGCAGCTAGACTCGTTTGACTGCCGCGAGGCGATGCATGTAATTCATTTGCAGATGCATCCTCTTCTTCGGTCTTGTTCAGATTCATTGAACTGATGAAATACTCTGCAACACGTACCAAGGCGTCCACTGGCCATGCCATGTACCTGTGTGGGTGAAGAGAGAAAGAAACCACCCATGAGAATAACCAACCTGGCATGTAAATGCCTGATTGCCTTTAAATGCCGATACGTGTACCAGTACCTATCTGAGGAGACTCCACCGCTTAAGGGATACAATTTACTTACACAGTACGAATACGGGCACGTATTTATTGTAACGATGACTATGACGTGATGGGGGGAAATGCGCAAGGATTTACTTACCAATCAATAGTGCAACAGTTGATCAGAGATGGATACATCCTGAGACGTTCCTTGAACGAATCTCCAATGGGAGAGAAGGCCAATGCAACGTGCAACTGCTCACGTATCCTCTCAATGAAGTAGCCGTACATTTCAATCGGCGACGGATCTATTTCTCGAGCCTTTACCAGGACACATAATGATAATAATGATGGTGTTGGCCGGCATGGGAAGAGATTCAATAACAATTTACGATTATTATCATTGCGTTGTGGTTGTGGGGTTTCACATTCATTCATGTGATTTACGCTAAGAAATAAGATTTCACTTCGTCCTTACCATTTGCTTGGCGATATTTGTCATATTTTCCATAATTGTCGCCTTCTCCTCGGACTGGTAGAGATTGGGCAAGTCACCGGTGTTTAATATTCCATTGATGTCCTCGATATAGCACTCGTCCACGGCCTGCCACAGGATGAATTCATTAGAAATAGGAAGACATGGGCATGTAGAATCCATTTAATTTAGTTTCAAGTAATCGACCGGATATATCGAATTGAAATAAGTGGAGAGAGCGAGACAGAGAGGTGTTACGACTTAAGTAGGATTGAATTAAATTACTGGTGTGTCAAGTGGCATGGAACACAGGGGAATGCGTTGTGTGTTTGTTGCGTTGCCATTGTTGTCCACCTGAGAGTGAAGTGCGGTGCGGGCACGTCGTAGATCGGGCGACGATGGTTTTATCCTGACACCACACCCATTGTCTGTGGGAAAAGGTGAGTGTGACAACAATTTCGATTACCACTTGTAAATTTAATACAACAAACATGTGATGATGGAGAATAATTGAGATTAAAAGATACTGTCTGGGGCAAGTCCCATCGGAATCAATTGGGGAGTGTATACTGTACTATGGTGTATAGATGTACTATCGACGACCGACCAGACCCCCGGAGAGAGATTGAAACAAAAGTGATAACTGATAAACTTTGATGAGGTTTGATGAAAGGACAATCCCATAGCGATTCGATTAATTTTAAGTGTGCACTGGGTGTGGGTGTGTTAGTGTATGTCAGTTGGGCTAAGGACTTAATGCGCTCATGCAGACGAGAGTGTTTTGATGAATAATTATACGATCTTAGAGTACGCACTGCTTTGTAATTTATGCCATGAGGAGGATAATGGTTCCCTTTTATGCATTGAAGTTGAGTCGAAGTGTATACCTTGGGAAAAATTGTTTTCAGGTTATAAGGCGATTTAGAGCTTACATATATCATCAGATTTTCATAATTTTTTTTAAGAGCTTACAGTAAACAGTTGATAAGCTATTGGCTATTTTTTAATTGGTCTTACTTACCACTTATATTGAAATTATTATCGACTTTTGTTAAGATTCGAAATAAAGTTTTGAGGAATAACAAGTCGATATGGACTTTCAAGTCGACTATAACCGCAGTTTTTAGTTAACCCCTTGAAGAATGAACGTTCAAACTCAAGAAGCATAGATCAACTCAGAGCATAGATTTAACGATTGAGGGTCCAGTCCAAGACCTATACTGTTAACTGAAGGTATATTCAATTAGATACTAATTCCTTCGTTAGATTATTTCAAGGGTTGTTCACGGACAGCATGAGTAAAACTCAAGTATGTATAGTTTTTTTGTAAAGGAGCTCATCAATAATGCCTAAAGAGGTAGCCGAAACCACTGTAGGAGTGTTACCAGTCATCCCAGAGAAAGAGGCCGTGGTACGATGATGAATGAGTGCATAGGCAAAAGGTGACAAAAAATGCACACAAGAAATCGCTGCAGCGCAAAACAAGGGGAGCGAGAGAAGAGTATCGAGTCAGAAGAAGGGAGAAAAAGAAGATCCTGCGTTGAAAGAAGAAGGCTTACGCAGCTTTCCAGGGAGATCAAAGAGCGGTGCGATCGTAATAACATCCGGAGGTTTTATAAAGAAGCTAAGCAACTGGCTGATGGCTACAAAACCGGAGCAGGCTCTTCAAGACAGCGAAAAAAACCTAATCACCAAGGCGCAGGGAATTGTAGATGTGTTTAAGCAGCATTTCCAGCAGCTGCTTAATGGGAATCATGTAAAGAGAGTGATAAAGCAAGAAGAGAACCCACCTTGAAGTTAGCTTATAAAGCTAATAAAAAAAGCAAGGACTTAGATGGTTTACCAGCGGAATTCTTTAAAAACGGTGGTGATGTTTTGGTAGGGAGTATACACCGAATCATCAATCAAGTATTTGTGGGAGAAAATATGCCCGGCGATGACTGACTATCAGCTCCATGTGATGCCCCATATACAAAAAAGGCGACCCTATTTCTTGAAAGAACTATCGAGGCATATCCTTGCTGAATGTCGCATCCAAGATCCTATCCAACAAACTGGGCAAACGTCTGATTCAGCTGTGTCGCGTGACGTTGGAAAACACGCACTATAACGTGAAGTTTGAAAAAATCTCCTCCGAACTATTTCAAACATACAGCGGATTTCGGCAAGAATACGCTCTATCATGCGACTTCTTCAATCTCGTATACTGGAGCAGATAGTTCTAGTGCAGGCCATGTATTAACACGGAAGGGATACTATCTTCCGTTGAAGCTGTGGTATGCGGACGATATTGAGATCATTGGTCGTTACCACTTACTAGCGTATCGTGATAGAAGCTTTCACTTTGATTGAAGAACAGGCGAAATAACTTGGCTTTGAAATAAATGAGGGCAAGTCTAAGTACATGCTATCAACAAACAAACAAGCATCTGTCCACCGTCTGGGAAAAAAACCTCACTATTGATAGCAACAATCGAGGTAGTTAAAGAATTCACCTACCTCGGAGTAAACATGTACTCCACGATTGACACCTAAGTGGAGATCCAGCAAAGAATTACCTGAGGAAACCATTGCTACTTCCGTTTGGCAAAACAATTAGCTTCAAAACTCCTGTCAAAGGACAACATGTATGCAACCCAAAACCTTTATCCTGCTAGTTCTGCTTTATGGTGCCGATTGCTAGACGATAAACAAGAAGGGAGAGCTGATACTGGGCACATTTAAAAGAAATATACTTCGGCGGATTTTTGCTCCTGTGATCGAAGAGGCTGAATAGAGGAAAATATTTGTATTTCCAATTCTTCGAGCGAATGAACAATAATGTTCCAGCTAAGAGGATCTTCAAATCACAGTCCCCAGGTTAGAGAAGATAAGGAACACCGAAACTCCGTTTCAAAGACCAAGTCATCGCCGATGCCAGAGCATTTAGTATGTTACCTATACTTAGGTGGGTAAGTCCAGTCCAGGGTTTACCTGGGCTTCGACTATAATATGCTTCTCCATTTGTTTCGGTCTCCCTAACTGCATCCAGTTGGTTGCGGTCCCTATCTACTTGGACTTTTTTCTACTTCGTTGTTCCTCTAGGTTGGAGTCGCAGACGCTTCGGGCCGCAGCGATTGTGTCTATTCACTCTTCATGTCAAAAAACGACTGTTTCCCACTTTTTTGACCAAGTCGACGTATCGCTGTCATTGTTATACCACAGATCAACAACCAAGGAATTCGGGAGTACAAGCCTCAACTTTATGAAAGTAACGTCTTTGAGTATTAAGCCAATGGTTATACTATTACCTTCGGTGGGAAAGATGCAAATGGAGTTGAACGAGTTGTCCAATTCCGATCATGGTGATGAGGAGACAGTAACAGACCCCTTACATATAGCTTTAAAGAGGTCGGAAAATAGGCACAAGGCAGAGGAAGTTATTTTGCCGGAATGGATGAAATTCGGCTAGAATTTCGGAAATGCGCCGAAAGATCTGGCGATGGAGATTGAGATTAACAGTTCTACTAAGAGCCGTAGAGTCTCTAAGATTTTGCATAGGTGGCTGACATTTTTGAGCATGTCTCTCACAAGAATTTCGAGCTCCACATTATGACAAAAGGAAGTCAGTGATCGTGCGACTACGAATTAAGCCGAGCAAAAAATTGTACCTACCTACATTCATCGAAAAATATGCAACTGCTAAGTAATAGAGCTACTCCTGATGGAATGCCTGCAGAGGGTTTTTAATTTTATGGAAGAATTGTCAGATGAATCGGCAAAGTTATATGGTTGCTTTAATATATTTGAACCTCAACCAGCATTCTTGTAGTGTCGCTAGTTTTTTTTAGCAGATGCCAATACAACATGGCTTGGTTTTCCAGCTCAGCTGTATCTCTGACGACGATTTTTACTGGACAACCCTCTAACGGCGTTGTATCCCCACAGGTATATTGACCAACATATTAACTAGAAGACTGAACCTTAATTCAAAAAACTTATTTGTTCATTATCTCGGCGAATAGCAAATTTTGTTGGTTTTTTTTTTGTTTTCAAGCGTCTGCAAAAGCTTTAATGTCCGTAGCCCTCAATTAAAGATTTTGATAAACTTTTAAATGTAAGACATGAGAATCCTAATTAGATTCGTTAAGAGCTACAATGTGAATTTGTTTTTGTGTCAGCTCACATCACAGAGCTAAAACTATGTTCCTTCCCCTAAAGAACATCAGAAAGCAACCCTACCAAGACCAAGCGACTTTTCACATTCATTAACAGAGCCATAAAAGTGTCTTTACACATGATGGCTTTTACCATAACAATAAAGTTAAATGGCGCACAAGACTTCCATTTAATAATTTGCTGTTCCTTTGCACCCCTTGACAGATCCTTCAAAATAACATTCTAGCAACTCTCTACCACCGTCAAATAGCCAATTGTCCACATCCATTCAATGCCATTTTGCATCAAACTTACCTGTGAATCGGAAAATAGAAACACCGTATGATTCAAGCTAAAACCAGCGGTCATCAATATCTTGCGTAAATCCTCCCGCCAGTCGGACATCGAATACGTCTTTGTTATTTGAACACTCATCAGTTTGGCGTCGGCGATATTTGCTGCCAATTTAGCAGCACTCCGTCGGCCAGAACCACCCATGCCGACCATTAAAATATTACCTCGTGGCATTTGCAGAATCCGCGAAACCCTGTATACAAAATGCACCCCAAAATAACAAAACGTTTAACTTACGGCCCAACACCCACTCACCTGGAAATATGCTCGATCGCAAACCGAAAAAGCACCAAATCCATAGGTGTACTCGAGAATGCATTGTACTCCTTCAAATAGTACTGCATGACCTTTTCCAATTTATCATAGCTCTCGACCTCATCGTAGATTTTCGGTTCCGCATCCGGTTCCATGTAGTTGCCGAAAAATAAATTTCGTAAATCATCGTCTGTCAATTTGGCACCTTGCTGGATGCGGTCGCCCATGGCCTGTTCGAGGCTAAAGCGCAGATGGACCTTGCATGCATTACGTGTCATATCCAATAGCAGTTCGCGGTCCCGCTGTTCGATCAAACTGTGTTCAAATGACAAAATGAGATTTTAGTTTTCTCGCATCAGGCTTAAATATAAAACGGTCCCGGCGGGCAGCAGACACCCCATAATCACATCAAGGAAGTGATTTGTTTTTGCCAGCGCCCGCTGGGACCGGTGGTTTACTCCATTACCGGTCATAAAAAACCCGATAGGTTTCGTGCGCCCATAGACGTCCTAATTTCTCTGGATCGGGCAATCGTTTAGGTGGCATGAGCACGATTCCCGTGAACACACGGGTTATGTCACGTAGCGAGAAGGTGTAATGCGATTTAGCCGGAGTTGGCAGGAATACCGAAATTGCTTGGCGATAAATGTTGACCATAGCCTCGGCCAGACCCTACATGATGTGTGTTGGTTGATAGTGCGGGTGAAATGATTTACGATTTCGGGTGAAGCGAAATAGACTTACTTTTGAGAGGAGCGCCACTTTGTCTGTATAGTCATTGGCAAAGTGCCAGTCGCCAATTGTTGTGAATATTTTCGTGATTGTGGCATCTTCGAAAGCATCTACTGCCACCACGAATGTGTGCCGAAAGAGGCGAGGGAATATGTAATTGCTACCGCCGACCGGACCCATTGCAGCAACAAAGGCCTGAAATTAAGAGTGTATACTGTATAGGATGTTGATGATGTCAGTGGATAGCGATAGAGATGTAATGGACACGCATGTAAATTAAAAACACTAACGTTTGCATAAACCTAAAAGATTGCATCATACTGATTGTCTGCGCGACTTCTTACCATGTCAATCAATTCCAGTTTTGTTGTGTCGACCAAATCTGACCAGTAGCCGTGGTCCAGCCATTGTCGTACCAGTTCTAGGGGTGGCTGCGCACCGTACGTGTCTTTCGATGGCATTCCAACGTCATCGCAGAATACCAAGCACTGCAATGATTGAGGGGATCGAATTCGGGAGAGGTGTATTTAAATCGCAAAGTGTATACCTTCTTGCCAAGCGGTGGTCCATATACACCTTTGCGTCTTCGGTCCAACTTGGACATGATTGTCTCTTGCACCTTGCGAAATTGGTTAAGTTTATGTGTTAATATTTATAGAAAAAGATTCAAAGAACACACTGCAGGCAAAGAGTCTGTACTGGAAAATGTACTCAAAGCTGTTAAGCAACTATACTTAAGCCCCATTTAGACGGTCATTTCAGTTTCAGTTTCAGTTGAGCTATCAGTTAAGCTTTCAGTTGAACTGATATTCTACAGTGCATTTAGACATCAGTCTAGTATTCAGTTCAGCTTTCAATTTACTCGTGATTAGCCGAATGTTATGAGATATATCTACTAAAACTGACAACTGAACTGAAAACTTATGGGAATTCCATGAGTTTCAGTCTCAGTTAAACGCTTAAATTTTTGCATTTAGACATCAGTTTAACTGAAAGCTTAACTGATAGATCAACTGAGACTAAAACTGAAAGGACCGTCTAAATGTGGCTTTAAAAATACCCTTTTATGAACATCTAGATTAAAAGTGAGTACGAGACAATAATATTAACTCTACCTCAGCTCAGACTCAGAGGGAGATAGCATTTTAATTTATGAGCATTGGGTAAATTAAATAAAAAAGTGGAATTTTGCCTTTTTTTTCTTTTTTACACGGGGCAATGCACCCTACGCACACATAGGCCACATCACATATTTTGTCTCATTCGTTCCGATGCATAATGGGGACGAGGTTCGCACAAAACAACGCCGTTGTATAGAATACTTTCGATGGGCGTGGTGCGTCCACCACCCCAGAAAAGAGCAGCAATTGGAATCACGGTTATTTTTTTTTGCATTTGATCAAATACAAGCTCGGCTCGGCTTTGCCTCCCGTTAGTATCGTGAAATAACGTTTGCATTTTTTTAATTGGGAAGTATCACGAATTTTTGCTTTCTAATGGTGGATTTACATTACCACGCCACGCATTTTTGCATAACTTCAGAAAGAGATATCCGTTTGCTACAGTCGAGGCTTATGATCTGTAAGAGTGAGAACACAAATCTCCATAAAAAAGTTATGGCGGCCTAAATACAATTGTTAGGCTCGTGGTCTCACTCTTACACATCAGTAGCCTTGACTGTGGAAAATCGGATCTCACTCTCTGAAGTCATGCAAAATTGCGTGGCGTGGTAATGTAAATCCAGCATTAAGCTGATATAAATGTGAAGATGTAATTTTGAGATTTGAATGTTCAGCGCCATCTATAGGAAAATTTGAAAACTTTGGCTCAATGTGCACTTTTCACTTAACAGAAATATTCAGCTTAATGGTCGGGCTACTTTTCGAAAAGTCTAGATCTAGAAAAAGCGTTTATATTGTTTTTTTTTGTATGGGAAACGCGAGGTGCCATACGGATGCCCGTTTGTCTAATTTTTACCAAACTTCACAGAAACACTTTCGGGCTAATACTGAAGATTGCCTAAAAATTTGAGCTTAATTTGTTCAATGGTTTCGTAGTTTATAATAATATAGAAGATCTGTTTTGAATTTAACGTTGCTCAGCCTCTGAACGGAGTGAAAAGATTAATGATTGCACTGAGAAGTATTGTCTGAAAACGGTTTCAATCTATTTTTTATTGATTAAGATTTATGAATGCAATGCTAAGTTGAATGAAGTGAAACAGACAGAATAGGAAATTATTTCCTTGGAATACCTAAAAAAATAAAATAGGCAATACATAATGTTCATGATATTATTATTAGATACTGTTTTTTCGAATTGAAATATTTTTTTGGAAAAGGTCTATTAGCTGGTTCCAGAGATAATCCTCTACAAACAAGCATAACCTCTTTATACGTTTAGATGAACTGAAATAGTATTCCAATTTTTTTTTTCAATTTCGGTAAAATCATTATTGATATCACTTTTTTAAGACTGACTGACTGACAATATATTTGACAACATTAACGATACTGACGATATACAGGTCATTACCGCTACAAATGCCCATATCACCACAACACAATGTGTTGACGACGACAAAACTCATCGAAATCAATCTGTCAAAGTTATTCAATGTAACCCATTTCTGAATTCAGATGTCACTTTTCGAGTTTGTCAAGTGATTGTTGTTTCATTTTGAAAAAAAAAAAAAAACACTCAATTTTATTACCAAAAAAGGAAAAAGATAATATTTTCATTGGAATAAGTCCTCTTGGCACGCTTAACTGAGCCGGTACCGCGATTTTAATTAACAGACTCACACGCTTGAGATTAGATCATCGAATTAGCATAATTTTATTGCTTGTGAATCGTTATCCTCTTGCTTTGTATTTGATGTGAAGAGATGAAGACTTGTCTAATGTAGGTACCTATCTTAGATTAAACAAAATAGATTGAGTTTTTGGCTAGTGTTGGAATACCTAAAAAGATCTATTAATTCCACAGAAAGCTCTTCAATGGCTAAAGCGAGAACAATTTTAAATTATTCTTCTTTTTTTTGCGCTTCAACTTGAATTTGATTTCATTCGAAAAGTTGATTGACATTTAAATGATGATGAATTACATTTGAAAAATCGAATCGCTGCTCAATGGCAATGTTCTGGACGGATGAACATGGAAGATGATTTCGAATGACGCAATATTCAGAAATGGTTGGTTGGGTAGAAATTTACAAGCGGTTCTTGGAATTAATTAGGTCAATCTGATTGATTGATTGATATAGTAAGCAGGTGGATTCAGATGAATTGATGTCTTTACGAAAAATGTTCAAGTGTTGCGTGGCATTTCGAAATTTGGATTTGAAAATGTGATTAAATATAATAAATATGTAGATTATGTATAATTATAAGAGTGAAAAATTCGAGATCAATGAATTTGAAATCTGTGGAACCACCACTTTGTTTGTTTAAATGGAAACAATTTTTTTGGCAATTTTTTTTGTTGTCTTTCTTTATCTATGAAAGAATTATTATATATCCCACTCCATAAGCATATATGGATTTAATGATAATATTTGTTAGCAAGTCTGCTACAAGTAGGTGCTTTGCCTACCTATATCTATTCAAGGCAATACATTTATAGAACTATTTGAAAAGTCGTCTTTTACTCTAATAAGAGATTTAACAGACGAAACACGTTTCGATGAGATCTTGTTTTACATAGAATTACAATAAGAAGCTTATTTTGATATAATTCAGTTTTGAAGAACACTGGAAGATATATAGGGTGACCTTTAAGATAATATATGGCTGATAGTAGTGATGACTTATCAAGGTGAAGGTATATATAAAATATCGTCACCGAAAGACAATTTTGAACAGCTGTATGTTGTGGAAATATAGACGCTATCTGATTTGAAATTATATTGGTCAGCAAATACAAAATACTGATCAACTTGGGCCAATAGGCGGCTGTCATATAGCAGAGTCCTAGATACATTGCGAATCATTATGGCAATTGTAGTGGCGATCTGCTGGTCTTGTCTTCAAGAGGAATCCAAAAATGCCGATTAATCATAAACATAAGTTTGACTTTGGACACACTCTCAGGTAGCAAGCTGAGGGAGTGAAATTAGCACCCCAAAGGACCCAAAGTTTTAAAAAAAAAATGTTTTTCTAGTTTGGGATAGCTTGTAACGAAATTTGCTATTTTCCCTTCAATTAACCTTTTGTTATTTGTTCAGTTGTTAGTTAAGTCAGTTTGTTCCTTTTATCTCAGATTTAGTACATATTTAACACATTTTTCATTATTAAAGACAATTCACATTTTAGTTTGTATTAGAATTATTTTTGAAATTTTGTTATTTCTGTATAGCCCGCCCCAAAGTAAAAGAAAGATCCCAACATGCGAGCACTTTATTTGAGGGAAATTTTACCTCTTAAGTAATTTTTGATCGCATGAAATGGTTAATGCTTTTCTGTACTTTATCACAAAGTTTAGCGAAAATTCCATTTCATTCCTTTTTAATAGTGGGTCTTACGCTGTTATAATAATACTTAAAACTCTGGCTTTCATTACTAAACACATGCTTGAGAAACACAGCAACTTTCTCTCTTCTTGGGGTGGGTAAATGTGTATCTTTTGCACACGCCAACGACGGTGCTGTGTGGACAAACAGTCATGGCTCGATCGTCGATGCTTGTTGTTTGAAATGCGCTCATTTTTTTTAGCTGTAGTTCTGGTTGGAAAAGTTGTTTTGTTGCCGCTAAGAGAATAAAATCCCTGATATGAAAAGATCTGCGCATGAAATGTTCACTTAAGTTGGGACGAGCTATACCTCAGACAACTAATAAGTCTACAAAGAAAAATACTGAAACAATTCCTAATCCACCTCAGGTTGCACAAAGTTCAGCTATAACTCAGTCTGAAGTACCAGATGTTTCTCTATTGCCTTCGACAAGTAATGGCTTAAGTCATGAAGGGGATATAGTTTCATTATGTCAGAGAAGCAGTAACGTTTACTGTAGGAAAATTAGCAAATTTCGTTACAAGCTGGACAAGAATTCTAAAGTTCTTGATAAACATTTTGAAAAGTTCTGTTTCATGTAGTATTTTTTTTAATGTGGGATATGGTAAGTTCACGATGCGAACCATCTTTGCATTTTTGATTTTTCTTTTTTTTGCGAATAGAATCTGCATAGTTATGGAGTTCCCGTAATAGTTAAAAATCGCCAAATAAGAGCTAAAAAAAATTGCAAGCATCCACCTTATTTACATTAAACCAATAGTTCTAGAGTTCCTTAAAAAAGAATTTTCTTTCGGAACAAAAACAAAGAAGTTATGGTACCTACCTACTCATAAAATTGTCAAAGTGCTCTAAGGTCTCTAAAATACTGTCTTATAACACTTACTTACTTACTTACTTAAGGTGGCTCTACAGTCCGGGGTTAACCTGGGCCTCAACCAACAAGCGTCTCCAGCCAGCACGATATCCAGCTGTCTCCAGTTTTGCACGCTAAGTTGGCTGGTCCTTGAGTTCTGATTTTCTGGAAAGAATTTGAGAAACTCGACAAAATATTCTTACAAAGTCATCTTCTAAACACTAACAAACACAAAACATTCTCAACAACTAAATTCACAAGGTTTTAAAACCACAGTTCGCACCAGAACTCTTTTGTTTTTTTACGAAAGCTATACAAAAAACAATTCGAATTTTTCGATATTGCTTCGAATATCGTTAAATAATTATCCATAGGCTATCTTACGGTGCCGTGAATTAAAGTCGAAGGAAATAAGGCCGAATCGTGTTTATTCCACTTAACCACTTCCACTTGCGTGCGCCACCTGAGTCGCGGTCTTCCTTGAGTTCTGATTTTCTGGAAAGAATTTTAGAAACTCGACAAAATATTCTTACAGAGGCATCTTCTAAACACTAACAAACACAAAACATTCTCAACAACTAAATTCACAAGCTTTTAAAACCACAGTTCGCACCAGAACTCTTTTGTTTTTTTAAGAAAGCTATACAAAAAAACAATTCGAATTTTTCTGCTTCGAATATCGTAAAATAATTATCCATAGGCTATCTTACCACTTAATCAAATAATTTTTCGCTCTTCTCTAAAAGTGTCAACAAGTGAAGAGTTTATTTAATGAGATACTTCAAATAAAACCCTATTATCCTATGCGAATTTCTTCGATTGCGAGAACATGGCGACTGTAGCTGAACTTACGAGAACTCACTGGAACAGCATTTTGAAATTTTAATTGTTGTCTAACTTTTTGTTTAGAAAATGATTTCGCAAGGTTTTTGTGTTGAGTTTTTTGAGCACTTTTAGAACTATAATCAAAGCTCATAAGAAATAAAAAAACAATTTTGCAATTTTTGGCAATTTTTCGAGTTAACTTTTTTGTTTTTGTTCAAACAAAAAAAAAAATTCTTTGGGGCGCTGGCTTATTATGGAAAACAATTTTGTTTGCTCTAATTTGTGTAGTATCTCGAAATACTATATAAATTGTTTGAAGTTTAGTTTATGATAACTTTGTATAAAATGTCAGTTTTAATAAAATAAAACTTTACTTATACGAAACTATAGAACTGGACGGATGTCGTTTGTTCAAGATATAACAGTTTGGACATTTTTTTTCTTAACTATTAGGAACCCCAGAACTATGTTGATTTTATACACACAAAAAAAAATTCAAAATGTTTGCAAATGGGGTGCATCCTGAACTTAGCATCCCGTCAAGATGTTGGTCCTCGAAACACTTTCTGAAGGAAGTGAAAGGGGCTTCCAATGTCTGTCGTTATGGTCGTTATAGTAGGAGAGTCCACATTATATCAATCGAATCGAGTAGATTACCTGGAAGTCAGGTTCAGGTAACTTTTTTTGCTTTAACTGCTACCGGTAGCTTACAATTTAATCAGCAATTTATTCATGGCGTCATTGATGTTGTAATTTCTTAGTACCGACACCATTTAACAAATAACAATCTCATGAATGGGCCCCTGCACTACATATAATTGAATTGCGTTCGCCGCCATTTAACCGATAAAGCACATTTTTTTGTAGCGTCCAACGTCAGTGTTAATTGTCCACCATTATATAATTTACACTGCATACATGTGCATGTGTTGCCTCCCGCAACATTATTTTGCTACATTGTTTGCCAATTACCAAAATAAAGAACTCATACCTTCGGGTTGACAATGCGATGCATTATAGCGCAAAGCGTTGGCTATGTGTATCTATCCACCTCGACTATTAATGGAAGTTTACGAGTAACAAAAGATTAACATCATTGCATCATCGACCGTGGTTAAGCTCCATCGGCCCCCTTCCAATCCATTGCGAGTGGACACGCAGTCCGTACATACATGGACAACACAGTGGCAACACGACCAACAACAACAACTCTACTGGATAACAATACTTATTCGTGCATCCTAAAAATAATGAGGCGGCTTAACAGGATAATTGCATTAAAATCTGCGGTCGCAATGAGAACGCAAATTGGGGTATATTAATAGATTTCCACATGTGCCTCTGGGATATGTACGCGATAACGCACGTATGATGGTAATGCACATAGTGGATTAGGTAGCAATTGGGAATTTTTAGCAATTCTCCAAAGGTCAAGCCAGATCCCAACAGGTTGGCGAGAGTACCTAGTATAGACGCATTGATTTTTCATTTGCAAACTCTCCAAAGCGATTTCAGGCTGCGATTTCGGATTTCATGGTATCGCATGTGTAATTAGAATTTTATGATGGGAAATTAGGTATCACAAATTGGAAGGGATTACTACTATGGTTGGCTGCTGGATTGCAGAAAGCTTAAAACATGATGACAAGTATTAATCGGTTAAAGCCATAACAAAACAGATGTGATTTAGGGGTTGCTAAGGGTTGCACAGGAATGAATGGAATAAGTACGAAGTTGCATGTCGACCTGCAGAGCTGAGCAAGAGTCATCACTCATATACTTTATAAAGTAGTAATGCCATTTTCCCCGTTTGCGATTGGCTTAAATGTGTTGCTGTTAACTTTGGTTAAAATTGAACAAAGATGCTGGGCACAACCCGCTTACAAAAAAAAAGCAATGCAAACGCTTCTTCTTGAAATTTCGAAAAGTTGTCGGTCGATTAAGCTGAAACTTGCAAAATATTTTTGTTATGAAGTGAAAAGTGCACGTTGATCTATAGTTTTCAAGTTTACCGCTAGATGGCGTCTAGTTATATTCTGATATTTATCGCAAGCTTTAGTCATTTGAAAACCATTTAAGAAAATATGGGCTGGATCTCGCAAAAGGGCGTGGCATTTCCCAATAAAAAAAACTGAAACAAACATCTTCTGCTTGTCACCCACTGAGCCACCTGATGTTCTTTGAGTTGTTGTATTTTTTTATGAACGGAAAACGTTGGTTCTACTTTCTGATTATGTTCATTTGATGTCTGATTTTTTTTTCCATTAAGTCGAGAAATTTTTATCGGCTAAGTGACCACCGCCTGAATTGATGACCATATTCGGGCCCGATTTATGGCATTTTCTATCACACTTGCCAGATCTTCCGGCGATAGGTCCGAGGACCTCAGTGAGGGCAAGAGTCTGAGGCTTGTTGACATCATAGACTCGTGACTTCGAAGAACCCCACAAAAAGAAGTCTGGAATGGTTCAATCAGGCGATCTTGCCGGTCAATGCGCATCGACAAAGCGAGAGATTAGGCGACCCGGAAATGCAGCTATCAGAATGCGCCGTTGCACCATCACGCTGGAACCACATGTTTTCCAGTCCCAATCCATTCATAATTGAGAAAGGAGACAATTTTTGGAGCATGAGCCCCAGAAGCGATAAGTTTGCTTATTCACATTTCCACCTAGATTAAACTTGTAGGTATAATTCACGTGGGCGCAGTGGTTGGTATGCTGGACTACTGTGCGAGGGGTCCCATGTTCGATCCCCGAAAAACACACAAATTACATCTTAAAGTTTTTTCCACTGCGCCACCTCTCGCGAGCGCCTGACAAACATCCGATAGTATAACTGTCCTGAACAAGCTTCTCAATTCAGCCGTTCGGACTCGGTAGAATATTTTAGGCATGATGCAATAAGTATAACGTGGTCTCGTCGGCTGCCGAGTCGTTAGTTTTTTGGTCCGTTAACGTTCAGTGCGTGCTTGCTTGTTGATGTGAATATTTGTTTTCGACTCTAATGTCATTTCACTCACACCTACTACGCACTTACTACGCTGAACCCTTTCACTCGCACTTATTATAAGCATAGTCAACGGACTACTTTTTTCCGACGATACCACCTTATACTTATTCCACCGTTCAAACAAACGAATGGTTGCGAGAAGCTAGGTCTAGGCTAAGCTGTTTACACCCCTGTTGCGCCAACTGTTTATTTTATTTTTTTAGGTACACTTCACAAATGTCGAAGTAGAGTTGACATTTGCCACCATTTGAAAAAATTATACCTAACTCCTTCTAATGACTTTTACGTCACCTTGTATGGAAAATAAATAGGAATTCCTTCCTTCTAGGAGTTCCAGATTTTCGGCCATTGACCAGCTTTAAATTCTAAGTAAGTGCGTAAAATGTTTTTGTTAACATAATAAACCATTTATATAAATACAGTCAAGTTTACACAAAATAAAAAAATCCCGAAACTACCTTTCTGTTTTGTGGATTTGCTTTTGGGAAAGTTCTGAAAAATTTAAAAGAAAATGCAAGTATCGTAGACGCGGTTAATGTAAGTCTTTCTCTCGGTCTTTCTATCTATCTATATGTTTCACTTGATAAAGGTTGACCTTATTTATTTCAAAATTAAAAAACTAAAATTTAGCTATTCTATCATGCTTTCATAACATGGGGGTCTCCCAAAGGTCTACACATTTTCTTATAATTTACTCTCCAAGGGATTCCCGACAATACGCAAAATTCTACTGTGTCTCCCCCTTTCAACAACATTAAAAAAAATATTAAGCGCCTTAAATCGAGACAAAAAAAATCCCTAACCCAACATTACCAGACGAGGCACGTATTTAATTAAACAAAAATACCTATCTGACGCATCCATTTCGATTGAATCAAGCCGATTGGATTTATTCGAAATTATTTCGCAATTAGTGTCAAAACCATTTCAACAATTTCAATTTCAAGTACAGATTCGAATGCTTCCCGCGCCACAGATACATCGACGAATACCAACCATTGAGCAATATATATAGAATGTATATAGATACTTACCAATTGTGCACTGGTGCGGGCAGAAAAATTCACAATATTCACTAAATTAGCGTGTTTCGGCAACGCCAACAAATTATGAGTGATAATAGCACTTTTACCAGTTCCAGTCGGTCCTATCACCATAAACGGCATCGGTTTGCGTCCAATACAGAAATCCAACCAATAGTTGATGTAGCCCGTCTCCTTGGTTGGAACGATAATTTCACTGATTTGTACACCTTCTGGAAATGTAATATCTTCGTGTCGTTGCCATGGCCACCAGGTCTCTGTGCCATCGAAGCGGTAATCCATTAATGAAAGTTTCTCGGGGAACATTTGACCACGATTCAAGGAGAAGTACTTCGGCCTCGGGTGGTTCTCATTGGAGCCGTACAATACTTTTCTGATTAAACTGTCGAAATGTTTTTGGCCTTCAACTAGGTATGCGTATGTGTTAGTGTGTCGTTAAAATTGTTAGAAATAAACTTTCAGATATAGTGAGTACCGAATGGCATAGAGAGGACACATAACTGTTTGAAACTTGACTAAAAATAAAATGAAGCTAAAATGAAGACGAACAAGGATACACAAAGCTGTGAGTGCCAATAGGAGGAGAATGAAGATACCTTTGTGACAGTGCAATTTGAAGTACAGTGTGTCCAGCAATGGTGTCGATAAACCAAAAGATGTCACATGGACTGCATGTTGCAAGAATAAAAAATGAGAGACACGATTTAAACTAAATGTCAATAGCCTACACTTACTATGAACAATGCGTAGATGGTGAAGACTGGATCTTAGATAAGAGACTCCGTAAATTAGATCTGCCTTTTGACAAGAGATGACATTTGCAGAGGGGCATCTTTTTTGGACTGAAACTCAAGATTACTGCTTCGTACTAAAGACGCCCAGATATGGCTCGAAGAGTAGCTACCCTAGTTTAATAAAATGACTAATGAGAAATGAAATTGAATGACAAACAAGCTTAATTGTGGCAACAAATTTATAAAAGATCGAAACAACAAATCGCCACAGGGGCTATTGGCTAACAAGTCTATCGTCATTCATGCTAAAGACAATGCAATGGGAGTTATTGATGATGTGTTGTGGATGTCAGGGATACGATAGGCGACAAATATAAAATCACATAACGCAAGAGCTTACATGGCGACTATGCGGTTGTTGGAATCCCAGCAAAATTCCTATCAGTCTTCAGCGTAGCTATGCGCACTACTACTATTCAGTAACTAGGTTATGATTAATGGCCAAACAGTCGAAGATACCATAGAAAACCCGTTCCTCTAAACGCTAGAACTTGACTGGAGTGGATTTTTAACCATATATCGCGGTCTGTATATCATTAAAGATTCCAAGCTCAATAGGAATATAAATGTAGACGACGGCTACACACTATGTATCTTCCGCCTTAGCCTTTAAAAGGATGATTATACCACTAAAATGTATCCACAAAAGAAAAGGGTCTACGAGTACAAATAGGAAGAGATAGTTCCCTATACACGTGGATGTCGGATTAGGAAAGGCATCTTCTCTGAAACTCTGGTTCTAAACGGCTTCGACGATTGTGTAGTGTCTTTCAAGCGGAAATAGCTGCTATACGCAAAATAGTTAAAGAGATTAGCAAAAGAAACTGACGGCAAGTCGGTGTATAAAACAATACCTACATGGAATACTGAAATGAAATCGCAGCAGTCTTTAAACATGCTGGGATACCGGAGAACTCTGGTCAATGGTTAGCCCAATGTTTGCCTCATCTGAATGGCCAATTAAAAAAATATAGCTTATCGGTTAGCACCTATTAGAAAGCACAGCCTTTATGAACATCAGATGAAAGATCCATAGTAGATATTTCATTGATGAACTCAAAGATTTGGGCAATAAGTTTCATCTGGGACTGCGGCACGTGTTCTAAACAGGATAAATAGAAGTTAATGAATACAAAATAAGCACAAAAATGACCAAAATGACAACAATGCTTGTCTTGTTAAACTGTGACGACTATCACTGGACTGGGGCAGCCATTTACCCACCTACCATTAAAGTCGAGTGTCTTCAATAATTGGATTGACTTTAAGGCTAGGACAAGGTAAGGTGACTATGACTACATCAGAGATACTCCTTGCGCTTCTGAGATGTCAGTCAAAGAGGTGCAGCAAGAAGGTACCAAATTGAGGATCGAGATCATTACTATAAATAGTAAGGATAATGTGGCACCTAAGCATGCATCATGTTGTGAAAAACAAAAGGCAGATCGTGATTAAATTTTATGTCTGAAGCTGCAATCAAGCTGCGCATCTCTTCAACACTCTAAAAACTTTCAAAATAGCGCGAATGTCGTCAAAGGTTGATTTATGTGTGTTTTTGGATTAAAAGAAACCACTGTCTGATTGTAGAGGATTCAACGAAATGACGGATTATTTTTATATGTGGTTGTCCTGCTATAACAGTCCGGTGCCGGTGGGAAGAATCTATTTGGTAGTCACATACCTACTTAACCATACCTAGTAAAAGTTCACTTTCTGTCTTACCGTATCAATTATTAAAAGCTCCTGTGCTGTGTTGACAAGGGACTAAGAAGTGTGAATCTTTCAGGAAGTATAGATAGATACATATATGTACATTTTTTATACATGTACGATTCTTCTATTCTTATGGGGATCTACAAAGCTGACTGGCAACTAAAAGTCTCAAGCATATCAGTCGTCTGATGGGCGACAATATACCTTGTCTTCATTAATCAAATCAACTTCGAAAACTTTGCTTTAAAGGTGCCAAAGTAGCCTATAATCAGAAGCTATTCGGCAATTAACAAGAAATTTTTATGCGATCCAGTCGTGTACATTTCGTCTGTTATATGTCTCACCGCGTTCTCAGAATACTTTAAATGCATCCATCCCCCAAATGTACAAAGTGCGATCTCACCTCATAATCAAATGCGTAGTTTAAAAAATCGTGACCACAAACTGTCAAGAATGTTTTGTCTAGCAGATGTAACTCTTTAAAACATTAAACTAGTAATTAGATATTTTTGCAATGAAAATCTATGTACCATTAAAAACGGAACCACATTTGCATGACACACTGTACTTGATTAAGCATGGGTATGTGGTGTACCTTTCTACTTGTACTCTCATATGGACATCCCGTCGAGTTATTGAGTTTCCCAACGAGGACACCTACCATACATACCATCCCCTGTCCGCTTGAAACTCGATTATCGACATAAAACCCCAATATGGGGTGAGACACAATGTGTCTGCAGGGGCACGTCACAGACGCGTTTCAAGAAATTCTATAGAAATCTATTTTGTTATATTCCACACACAGGTATGTGTTCTCTCTCTCATTTCGTTCATACCTGTTAGTGCGGAACCATATGCCCAGGCGAAGCTGAATAGGAACGTCTGCTGGAACCATATCTGATTATATGTCTGGTTCTTCTCCTCCAGGAATTGCAGGAAGAATCTTGAAAGCATCTATCGATATACACACGCAAACGCGCCAAAATGAGACCAATTTCCGCCATCATATACACGCACGTACAAAGAACATAGACCATCAGCCAGCCAGCAAACATGGAGGAAACGAATAGCAACAACAAAAAGAAACACGAAAATGAAAAAGTTAAATAAATTATTTTTTTTTCCTCCAGGAGGAGCAGCACTCTAAACGTGCTTTGTGCAGGAAAATTGAAAATTGGACCGTCCATTGGATGCTCTATACCAAATACCTGTATATAGTCCTATACTCACCGTGTATTGATATATGGGTGAAGTCTCCAGCATAGTTTTGCACTTGGGCAGCACCTCCAGTGCGGCTGGCACCAACCAATTAACAAGGTCCTCGTACAACGCCATATAGATGTCATTCAATGCCTGCTGGGATTCGAGGACATACGTGAAGCTCTTGTGAAAGACTCGCCATCCAAGTTGTGCCGGTTCCATGTAGATCATGCCACAACGTGACACCGTTGCGGGGGAGGCTTGTTCCAGGTCGGCCGGTTCAAACATCATATTCATCATTTTGGTCATCTGAACTATTTCGCCCGACATGAGGCAGAGTTTTTTATTATCGTCCAGTACGGTGTTAAGATTTTCTATCCAAATCGCATCCACCGGACCGTCAAATATCACCCAGTGACGTTCTCGCTGCGATGCGTATGCCATTTCACGGAAGGTTTTCGCCAGCACTCCGTCGGTCCATTCGTGTGAGATCGGATCGAAACTGCCATACAGTTGGCCCATTGTTATGGCTTTGGGGTTAATTATACGATAATTGACGGGATACTCTGCAAGTGCAGCATCCTGGTCGGCGCTGACGCACTTCATCGCATGGGCCAGCACCTGTTGCGTACAAAAAAAAAATTATTGAAAAGAATGTCAAGTGAGTGCTTATGGTTCTTTAAGTGATGGTGCTAATGAGTGAATTTTCACTCTGAGTGTGAGAAAGTCCTTCAGGATTTTTGTTGTGTATTTGAGTGGTACAAGAGCAGGAATATGCACTTCAAGGGGTTTTATATACATACAAATATATTTTTTAATTTAATTTTATAACGCTATTAAAGCCGGTTAAGTTGAGAATGTAAAGAATCACTTTAACCTCAAAACGGGCTGAATATTGTTTAACTTGTATTCACCATTTTCAACTAATTCAAGAATTTTTGGCTTCGGAATTTTAGAATATAAGGCTTCGTGAGTGCTGTTTGCCTACTCGAGTTTGTATATCTTTTGGTTATTAAACTATTAGAACTATTTGAAGAAACTGTTTGCATCAAAACATTTTTTTTGGACCGAGGAAAAAAGTCAAAAAAGTAGATTTTTACAAAAGTTCGAAATTTTCAATGGGTTAAGGAAAGTTTTGTATCATTCAAACGGAATTTGGATGACCTTTCCATTGATGCCAAAATTTACATGAAGTAAGTTCAAATGTATGAGTAGAATTAACTTTACTTTTGTCTAAATAATTATGCCGACGACTGTATGTATATCGAAGCCACAGAAGCGGTGGTTATAAGCTTTTTCAATATATACCTAAGAAGTCACTACAAAAGAATTATTGTCATGGTAGGTATTCAAAATGAAAGAAAATATTGTCTCTGCGGTATTGAGTAAGATTATGAACACGTTAATTTAACCTAAGGCCTTATCAGTAGCGATTTTTAACCGACGCCAAATATTTATAAATATTCCTCTGTAATTGGCGCAGTTCAGAGTGTCTCCCTTCTTGTGGATGGGGCTCACGATGCTGAGGTTCCATTCATCGGGCATACTTTCTTCCGACCAAATTTTGCAGATAAGTTGGTGCATGCTCCTTACCAAATCATCTCCCGCCGCTTTGAACAGCTCGGCCGGTAGGCCATCTGCTCCAGCCGCCTTGTTGGACTTAAGCTTGGATATCGCTATCCTTACCTTATTTTGGTCGGGTGGACGGAAATTTTGGCTATCATCGTCCGGAAAGAATGGATCGTTCTGCCTGACAGCGGAATTTTGGTCGTCTTCGCCATTTAAGAGTCTGCAGAAGTGGTCTTTCCAAATCCTCAGCACCGACTGTGGGTCTACCACCGTATTCCCATGCTCAGCTCTGCAGGCTTCAGTTCGGGCCTTGTATCCTTGGGCAGATCTTTTTACCCTCTGGTAAAACATCCGAACATTGCTCCTGCAATAGCTTCCCTCAATAGATTCGACCGCTTGCTTCTCATGCTCTTTCTTTTTTTCTTCTGAGAAGTCGGTGTTCCTCCCTTCTTTTTTGCCCGTAGAGCTCGCGGGCGGCTCTCGAAGCAGCTCTGGATTTAGTTTGCAGCATCGACTTATAGGCTGCGGTCTTAGCTGCATGCATGTGCTATCCGGCACTTCTCATCGAACCAGGGGTTTCGTTCTGGTCGCTTAGTGAAACCCAGCACTTCGGTGGCGGCAGATCTGATGGCGCTTTGACAGTGTTGCCACTGCCCCTCTGCACTTAATTCTGGAGATGCGTTTGCAAAAGTTCTGGCAGTCTCTTGCGATCGTAGTCTTGCAACGTCAAAATCTTCTAACTGCCTCCGTCGGGTGTTGTTGCGCAGTGGATATCCGCATCCGTACTTTAGCTACTACCAGGTAGTGGTCCGAGTCTATGTTGGTCGCTCGGAACGTTCGGACATCCAAGACACTGGAGGCATGCCGGGCATCTACAGCAACGTGGTCAATTTGGTTTACTGTTGCTTGGTCCGGAGACCGCCATGTCCCCTTGTGTATATTGAGGTGTGGTGTCGATAAGCCTGAATCCGTTTCTGAAGGTATTGTCGTGTAGGCTGTGCTTTCCGACTGTAGAGCCGAAGATGCCCTCCTTTCCGATCCTGGCGTTAAAGTCGCCAAGAACAATCTTGACATCGTACTTTGGGCACTTGTCGTACGTCTTCTCGAGAAGATCGTAGAACGCTTCTTTCAAGTAGCTCGTTAAAATACCCCTGATAGCACCTTCCTTTTCCTGAGAATAACGATTATCACCTTGAAGCGGAATATCGTAAGGCGTTACTTCACGTAGCGAAAGTTCAAGAGTTCTTTCACAATGCTGTCCCTTAGGTATAACAATTCATTACGTTTCCATCACCCTGACTAGACCTGAAATGTAATTTTTGATATCAGCTCGAAATATATTGGAACAGCTCACTTAAAGTATCTTTAATACTCCAGTACAAGTCAATTATTTAGCATGTAATGAATAATTAAACAAAATTGTATAAACTCGGAACTGGGAGATAAAGCAAAGTCGATTTGAACTAACTCTAAAGTAAAGAAAGCTAGTAACCTAATATATGAACAGAACTTCTGAATCTCCGACTACAGACTCCTTAAAGAACCAAGCTAAGTGACTGCCAGACTGTTATTTTAAGAATTCATCTCAGACTACCAAAAAGAATCGAAACTCGAAATAACTTTCCCAAATAGAATAGAAGCTACCAAATGGTAGGTATAGTATAATAATCTCTGTACGCGGGTATGAGGATCATACCTAACTAATCAAAAAAGTTTGAATAACATAATTACTGATTTGAAGATCAAATTCAATTGATACTCGGGGCTCAAGAGTATGTATCTGTTAGTGGGTTCTAGGAAGATAATCTCGTTGAACTATTTTAAGTGAGTAATCGTTTTTCAAACATACAAAAAATCATCCACGCATACAATCCAATTGGAAAATGTGCATATAAATACCAGAAGCTGACTTCGATTGGTATCATTCAGCTAAGTAACTCACATGATGGTAAGCTAAGTCGTATAATATGTACCTCTAAAAGTTATAGATCAATGTTAACATAAATAATGTTACTATTATTTTCAGAGACTCTTCGTATTTGCATTCGTTTGTATTTTCGCAACAGTTGCTGCACTTCCAGCCGAACCCAGTGCTGAATATCTACCACCAGCCGAAGGTGACGCACCTCAGCAGGAGCAAACCGATCTCGCCGCTGACGGATATAGATACAAAACTGTGAGGAAACTGCGTTTTAGGCATCGTCGTGATGTAAATGAACTTCCATCCAATGACTACCTTCCTCCAGCTGAAGAAGGCGAGGTAGAAGCTGCTCCCCTCGCTGCTGATGGATATCGCTATAGGACCGTAAGAAAGTATCGTCTCAGACATCGTCGTGATGTTAGCGAACTTCCATTGAATGAGTATTTGCCACCAGTTGAGGGAAATGTTGCAGAGGCTACTCCCCTTGCCGCCGATGGATATCGCTACAAAACTGTAAAAAAATACCGCCACAGACACCGTCGTGATGTTAACGAGATCCCTTCTAACGATTACCTACCACCAGTTGAAGGAATTGGAGCCGCGGTTCCAACTGAAGAAGCTACACCTCTTACCGCTGACGGATATCGCTATAGGACCGTAAGAAAGTATCGTCTCAGACATCGTCGTGATGTTAGCGAACTTCCATTGAATGAGTATTTGCCACCAGTTGATGAAGCTAAAGTTAGCTCAGCCCCCCTCGCTGATGATGGATATCGTTACAAGACCATTCGTAGGTTGAAGCATCGTCATCGCCATTAGGATATAATATTATGATCTCGACAATGTTTTTAAAGCCGATAGAATTGTGCCCTTTGAACGAAATAAAAACAACTTTAAGAAATTGATTGCTTTGAAAGACATTAAGCTACGATTATACGCGGCCATTTTTTTGAGTCATTTAAATGGCGCTGTGACGTCAGGAAAAAATGTCGCATTAGAGCGACATTTAAGCTATGATTCGTCATTGAAAAAATGGCGATCACACGAAATGACTATCATCGTCATTGTGTCCCAAAATCAAATGACGGACTCTGCCAGTCATTTAGAATTTTCCGTTGGGATGCCATTTAAATGACTAGCGAAAAAATGGTGAATGACTTGCCATTTAAATGGCACTCAATTCATGTTATTTAGTGCGCCATTTTCCTAGTCATTTAAATGACGCTTCCAAAAATGGCGATCAAACACAGCGACATTTAAATGACTTCTTTGTGACGGGATTTTTACGTCAGAGCGCCATTTAAATGACTCGAAAAAATGGCCGTGTAATAGCTTTAGACAGCTAGAATATCAACATGTCGATTGATTTTTAGCAGGCGGTTTTCATGGGCAATATTGTTGTGGTAATCAACAGGGTGCACCAATTGAAAGTATCTTGTTTACACCTCTAAGGTCTAAGCGATGAAACGAGACTTCATCTTGAATTTTCAGTATCTTGGTGACAATTCCTTTGTTTGCTTGTTATAGGCCTATAATATGACTGCTAAGTCGGAGGCTTTTGGCATGTGTCCTCAGGAGAGAAGGCCCCCGATAAGATCTTAACTAGTGCCCTCAGTTTATTCTTGCTTGGAGCTTGGTTTAACTGTTTCACCTGTAGGGTGGGGCTAGTTGGGGCATGGGCGTATGGGGAAAGTTGGGCCACGCGAATTACTCAGAAAAAGTAACCTCTAAACGAACAAGATCATACACAAATGAAGGCTAAATAATAACCAACACGTGCAAAATCGGTCCCAACTGCATTATATCAGCAAGAGGAGAAGCACATTAAATTTTCGGTTTTAGCGTGAAAAAGCAAAAAATTGCCGTTATTCCTTTTATTATTTTAGTGGTGACTAGCTGGACCCGTGTTCGACTTGCCCGATCGTACAAATTTATATTTGGTTCATTTAAAATTACACGTTGAGTGTTTCATTGAAATCTGTAAAAGTAGTTTTCGCGCTTTTAGGAGAAAAAGAAAATTCGTCCCTTTGTTAGACCTTGGTACTTATTTGTAATACTGCATTTCCTTTCCTTTGTTTTCCTCTTCCTATGGAGTCCAAGCAACTACCTACCGCAAAACCTATACACTGTTACCATACTACATATCAGTGTCAGAATGAAATTCTGAAATGAAAACTGTTTTGTATTATACTACTCTTCTCTGAAAATAGTGATTATTAATAAACCCCATGCCATACTGCAGCACTCACCCCCATCCCCATCCTGCATCGGACATACGATCATAATATACCTTCATACAACTGACCATAGTATACTCACTGCGAAAACCAATCAACCCTTTTCAAATGTGTAGTATACGTATCGTCGCACGTCGCACGATCGCAAAAGTATAAACATCCATTTGTAGCAAGATATATTGTGTATGTATATATTTTCACATTAAAAAATTACATTTTGGCTAAAATCTGTTCCTAAGGACGTGGCTATAAATGACATAGCCTATAGCGGTCTCAAAGTCCTAAGGAACATATTAAAAAAATTTCATCGAAATCTGTCCAGTAGTTTTCGAGTTTTTAACGGCCAAACAAAATTCCTACAGTTTTATTATATGTGTAGATAAGCTGCAAGGTAAACATTAAGGTAAGGTTTTGTCATGAGCTACATTAATATATTTTAGTATTCAGTAGGTAGGTATACGAAATTGGAGTGTTTTGAGTATTTTTGTTTTTGTGGCACATTGTTCATGAAACTAGGATGTTGGTCCAGGTGGAAAAACTTGCCCCGTTAAATAAATAAATACATGTGTTATCTGTAGGTCCATTATTATTTGTTCTAGAATGCGTACGTACAAAGCAAAAAACTGTTTATAAATCTATTTATTTTACATGTTTTGAATAAGATACTACTGTAAATTCTGGCTTTTTTGTCCTTTATGGAGCTCATTCTTCCACTCTTCAGACTGTGACCGAACTTACCCCACTCACTAAATATTTTCAGATTTTTCCAAAAATACTAAGAAGTACGAAATCCATTCTATCTTTTGATAACACTCTTGAAGGTATAGAATGGAAAATTCTGGTTAAAACAGGACGAAAAGTGGCCCAACTAGCCCCGCCCTACCCTACTCATAATCATAGGTAAGAGGTGAGAAGCGGTCTAGTTTTAATCGGTCGGCACGATAGTCCAGCAAGAGTACGCGGACAATTTCGTAACGTAACCACTTGGCAAAACTTTTATGAGCATTTCCGTTCTAAAAAAAATTAAATTATTTTCTCACACTTAAACCAGAAGAAACCAGTAAGACAATTATCTTCGACTATGCCGAAGCTAAAATACCCGGTACTATATTATTGTAAAAATAAAAAAAAAATTTTTATTAAAAAATTATTTTAATAATAAAATTATTTTAATAATGGAGGTATGGGTAGTTTTTATTCGACCAAGCTCATTTTTTGCCAAAATTTTTTAAATATTATTAAAACAATATGCGCAAAGTTTAAACTTGCTATCTTTACTGTAGCTATTTAAATTAAATTTTTAACATCAAATAGCTATATATTTTGTATGGGAGGTAGTAGTAGTTTTCATCCGATCTTGCTTATCTTTGCACTTAGCCTCAGTTCAGTGGATAAAAGCTTACGTACCAAATTATAAGTCGATAGCTCTTAAATTACGGCCGTTATCGTGCGGACGGACAGACAGACGGACAGACAGACGGACATCGCTAGATCGACTAAGAAAGTGATGCTGATCAATAATATATATAGGTTATCATACCTACAACGCCTCCTTATGTGCGTTACAAGTGGAATGCAAAGTGAATATACCGTCGCCACAGTGTGGTACCGGGTATAAAAATATTGGCGGATCGCAAATCGCAGCTTTAACAACGAAAATATTAGTCACGGACCGGAGACGATCAAGGAATAATTTCCCATAAGCTGAATGTCGTTAGATATGAACAAGAAGTACCATTTGAAAAGTTCAACAATAGGGAATAAAAACCGCATAAGGTACTTGTAATACATTAAGTTCCATCATAATAAACATTTCAGCGCGAAATCCTACAGGAAAATTTGTTTAAATAAAATAATGCATTCAAAAAAGTTTTCTCAATTTTTTTTGTTAAAGCGTAATTTAATTGGCAAATCCCTCCTAAACAAATTCAATACTGAACAACTAATGGCGGTGGCGGTATTTCAATCTGCGAACGGTTCTGTATCGGTATCCATCAGCGGCTAAAGGAGTAGCTTCCTCTGGGGCAGCGTCGACTTGTCCTTCTTCAACTGGTGGCAGGTATTCGTTGGAAGCGAGTTCGTTGACATCACGACGATGTCTGAGGCGGTACCTCTTAACGGTCTTGTAACGATATCCGTCAGCGGCTAGAGGAGTAGCTTCCTCTGCAGGAGCAACAACTTCTCCTTCCTCTACTGGTGGCAGGTATTCGTTGGAAGTGAGTTCGTTGACATCACGACGATGCCTGAGGCGGTACCTCTTAACGGTCTTGTAACGATATCCGTCAGCGGCTAGAGGAGTAGCTTCCTCTGCAGGAGCAACAACTTCTCCTTCCTCTACTGGTGGCAAGTATTTGTTGGATGCGAGTTCGTTGACATCACGACGATGTCTGAGGCGGTACCGCTTCACTGTCCTGTATCGGTATCCATCAGCGGCTAAAGGGGTAGCTTCCTCTGGGGCAGCATCGACTTGTCCTTCCTCTACTGGTGGCAAGTATTCGTTGGAAGCGAGTTTGTTGACATCACGACGATGTCTGAGGCGGTACCGCTTCACTGTCCTGTATCGGTATCCATCAGCGGCTAAAGGGGTAGCTTCCTCTGGGGCAGCATCGACTTGTCCTTCCTCTACTGGTGGCAAGTATTCGTTGGAAGCGAGTTTGTTGACATCACGACGATGTCTGAGGCGGTACCGCTTCACTGTCCTGTATCGGTATCCATCAGCGGCTAAAGGGGTAGCTTCCTCTGGGGCAGCATCGACTTGTCCTTCCTCTACTGGTGGCAAGTATTCGTTGGAAGCGAGTTCGTTGACATCACGACGATGTCTGAGGCGGTACCGCTTCACTGTCCTGTATCGGTACCCATCAGCTGCTAAAGGGGTAGCTTCCTCTGCGGCAGCATCGACTTGTCCTTCCTCTACTGGTGGCAAGTATTCGTTGGAAGCGAGTTCGTTGACATCACGACGATGTCTGAGGCGGTATCGCTTCACGGCCCTGTATCGGTATCCATCAGCAGAAAGAGGAGTAGCTTCCTCTGCGGCAGCGTCGACTTCAGCTGGTGGTAAATATTCAGCACTTTCAGTAGCTTCTGTCGCTGGCGGCAGGTATTCAGCCGGAAGAGCAGCGGTTGCTGCGAAAATAGCAACGAATGCAAAAACAAAGAATCTCTGAAAGTACGAATTTTGTTAAAATCTATAAGAGTTGTGTTGAGCGTTTGTTGGATTTACCATCTTCGAATCTAAGCCTATAGATCCAAGCACAATAGAGTATCTCAATTGAATGATATCAATCTAATAATTTGTCTGTTATTTATATTCAAATAATCCGATTGTGTGGTCTGTGTGCTTGTGCTTGATCCGCAATTCATGGAATTATTCTTCAGACGGAAGTATAGATAGTTAAATGAGTCATCCAGTGAATATGATTTCAAGTGCGCCAATTACGTTTACTTCATACTTCCGCGAGTGTAGGTACCTTTCGGATTGTAATTGATGAGCGCTTTAACGGGAATTTAGTAAGGAGTTCATTATTAGCAGGTGACTTTTCTATTGCGAACAAAAGCGCCTCTTTATTGAAGTGGCTAGTAAGCTATACTGCCGGAAAAGAAATGTTGTACGTAATGTTGATATTGTGGAAGCAGCTAGTCACTAACGAGTGTTTTTTTAGGAATCAGCTAATACAGTAAATTAAACGAAAGAGTTGAAAGGCGAACTGCTATAGTGACCCTTGTGGTCTGTCATTTATTTTACAGTTTTTAGATAATATAGCCACACAAGAAGTAGGAGCACATAACTGGTGCTCTTCAAATGGTACTTATGCGTTATGAAATGTGTCTATGATTATACGCATCGAAGCTGCTTCAGTAGAAGCCACTTGTCTCGAAGCTGATGATGAATACCAATATAATGACTGTGAATGGGTACCATCTGTCGGAGACGCCGAAGTGATGTCAGTAAAATTCTATTGAATGAAATTTTGCCACCAGCTATTGAAAACGGTATTATTTTTTATTTTTTAGAAAAAAGGGAATTTCCAAATCCTGGATCACTCAGACCAATCCCGGTCAATTGTACTACCAAGCAGAAACCCATTTTTGGTGTAGTGGTGGGGAAACTCTGATGTTATTCGTTTCTCTTTATGGTCGGTGGCAGAGTATTGCTGTCCCCCGCCGGGGCTCGAACCAATGCCGCTCGGGGTCACAACTAACCACTACACCGTGGCTACCGCTATGAACAGGAACAGGAACAGTAACACAGGAACTTAGGGACTGATTACGACTATCGTATCTAAGTATAATGTCATAATGTGAATTGGCGCCAGTTTTGTTAGAAATGAAAAAATTAAAGCTCTAATTTTTCACGGGAAGCTTATTTGAAAATTGATGACATTAAGTTGAAAAAATAATTTCAGTTGAATGAACGTCTCCCGAGTATTGCTGCTCGCAAAATATCTGGCTCCATATTGGTGATTCCTTCTTTAATGTCGGCTTTCAAAAGCTGTAAGAATTGTGAGGTTCGTTGTGGAAAATCGGATAACACGGCCTTGCAATTTTTGATTCAAAATCTACATCGTTGCCTGAGCTATGTGAGAAGTTGCTCTATCCTACTAGACCCGATAATGCCCGAGATCTAAATCACCGACTTGCAGGAAACGCTCTCTGTAACGCTCACCCAGTTACTGTTACCGGCGTTCCAAAAATAAAAATTAATAAGTTCCAAACAGTCTCTTTGAGATGCAAAGGCTCTTCGTGCATTTGATTCCCCGTGAACCAGAAATGATAATTTCATTTATTCATATAAGCTGAGCATGAGCACTTAAGTGGAAATGGTCATCGTCGTTAATTTTTATTTTGGATACAAAATCATTCGCTTCTTCCACAAGGTTTAAAAAAGTAGGGGAGTATGTTAGCCTCAGCAGGTCAGCAATTAGTGAACGAATAACACTCTACACGAACGTCTGCTGATGCCAAATCGTGCGCATTGTTATCCCGTATGTGTTTTTGCACTCTTGGACGTCCTCGGCTACATCAGTCATACTCTAGGTCCAATGAGCAATACGGAGCCGGCCACTTCTTCTCTAGTGAGTCAAGTTTATACGAGACGCTCGGCGAAACGCTTAATAATTGTTTGCGTACACGCTGCAGGACGATGAGGAAAATCGACGATGAAATTCCGCGTTTTTTTATAGTTTTTGTCGCTCCATTGCTTGTTGTCAATTATCTCTCTATCTGTCTATACAATATAAATGTCAAAACACAATGACATGTTACACCATTTGCAAAAATTATGACACTTTCACATTATTATACCTACATTACTTTATCAATTTTCCTTATTAGCATTTACATTGTCACTGAGTTTCTAGCGGCTTTATTCAAGGTAGAAAACGACGAAGCCTAAAATTTTATAGTCGGGAACGATATTTGAAAAATCCCTCATATTCAAATAACCTGAGCTCAGTATAAGTTGCTTATATCTGGATTCTGGGTACTCATTTTCGCAATGGCTTCCCTTAAATATAGTAAGTCTCCTTGTTGCCTCCTGATTTATTCCTAAGAATCTAGTAGTAGATTCCTATTGGTAGGTACAAGACCATCTTCAGCCTCAAAGTAGGCGTATCACTGAACGATAGAGTACCGAATACAGTCTATACACATAATCCTTAATAACTACTGCTAATTTGTTCTTAAACGTGCAGTAGCAGTATAACTGGATCTCCACATCACTTTCAATATAATGTAAATAAAATATCCTTATCAAAGACACCGCACGAGCTTTTTGTCAACACATTGACAGAGAAGGTCGCATAATGCATCCTGAATACTTTTTCATCCAATACTATTAAAAATTCCCAATTACTTATCCTTTCAAAGCAGGATTCCCATCTTCACTGATGTGACAGAATTTTTTTTCTTTCTTACCTCACAAACTACAACGTGGAACTTTCAAATGTCAATATTGACAATCGTAAGTAATGCAAAAGTAGTTTCAAAACTAATTCATCTCGAAAATCACCTCAGTGGAGGTATTGAAAAACTTCTGAATCACGCCTCATTCCAACATGTCTTCTATTTTACCACTGTTTACCTACTTTGAGTGTGTGCAAAGAATTGCAAAAAAAAAAAGGTAAAGTATACATAGTTCTTTCAGCCATCCCCATACTGCGGCACTTTCATCGCAGCACGTGTATACACACACTTGCTAACTTTTACCTCAAGTTCCTGTGACAAAACTTTAAATTTACGCTACACACAAGCCCCAGCTCATAAATATTTCAAACAAAAGGCCCAGACATCTAAACCTGTCCGCGTGCATGTTCGCAAAATGTAAATCAACTCCAACTCGCCAGACTATAGCCCATATCGTACACAGGACACAAATTTACAACTATCTCTTTGTACACCCTCGATTTACCCATATTACCACTACCATACCACGACCACCTCTATTACCGACCGTGCACTGGCTCAAATTAAGTCGAAAATTTAAGGCATTCATAAAAAAGTAAACGATTCCTGGCCATGACCACCCCACTCGACACGGGCATGAAAAGACGGACGCCCGGTCGCAATTTTTACGACCGCTATTTCGTTGGCATATTCTATTCAATTTAATGCCTCATTAAAGTCGAATAAAGCCAACAACAATGGCAACTCACTTTGGGTTCGTGTATAAGCCTTGTATGTGTGTAGTTGTAAAGCATTGTCCTGATTTTTTTTTTTTTTTTTTTTGCGTTTCGAACATTTCACGCCAGAGTCGTAAAAAACAATCTCGCTCAACTATAAAGCACATTCGCCACTCATAGTCCACATCAAAGAAGGGATAAATGCTGCATTTATAAAGGACTGCTGTACTCACTTGATAGGCTGTAGTTTTGCCACCCATTGGACCGCCCACTATCATTAGACCATGCCGCACCAGAAGCATTTCGTATATTTGTAAAATCTTCTCTACATACCATGGTGTGGCTTGGAGATTTCGTTCTTCCAAAGTTGTCCTCATCCATTTGAGAAGATCATCCCGAGATGGCTATAAACATTGAAACGAATGACAGTTAGCCGGGAGAAAAAAAAATAAACCGAACCTAAATCATACAACACCCGTTATCTGTCGCAGCTTGTAGTAATTTTTTTTATCTACCTGGCGAAAGTATCCTCGGAGCGCAACACATTAATTGGATGGTGTGGGCGGCTCAGAAGGACAACAATACCAGCTGAACAGAGCTTTGGGCGGTGCATGAAAATGGATGACTTACCTCGGGCAAATCTACACCCGGGAAGAGATCCGTGTAAATGCCAATGAACAGGGAGACATCTTGCTCGAGAAATTTTGGCAGGTTAACATCGACAATTGCTCGCAGGACAATTTGTGCTTCAGGCAAATTGGGATGCATACGACGCAACGATGCAGATGCCAGGAGGACGGATTTTACGGCTCGCATACCTGCAAAATAATGGAAAAAGGGTTAGTGTCGGATGGTTGATGGCTATGGCGTGTTCATTTGTGTGTTGGATAGGATAATCGAGCCTTTTTCACCCTGAAATGTTTCCTTTTCTCGGTTTTATCAAGCAGAAGGAAAATTGTGTTGCACCTTTTGTATTCGATTCATGAATTGCATGTGGAGGTTTTTTTTTTTTTTTTCAATTATCTGGTTAGAAAAGAGTGAAAAAACAGTTTTCGGAAAAGCGATGATGATTCGATCACCAGTTTTGGAAGGAGACAATGATTTTGACCATGGCGGATGATGGAGTTTGGTTTCTTTACGCAATGTAAATGCTGAACAATATTAATGGAATGCAACTTGACAGTAAAGTAAGTAAATGACAGTAGTAGGTTGGGTATACGTGTTTTGGAATATTTTTTGGAAAAACCAAAATATAGGTATACGAATCGCGAGTCTTAAGATCTGAGAACCTGCTTGAGAGGACTTTACTAGAAAGAGATGTACCTTTTAACCCATTCACAACAACATCTAAGATAATCAAAAGGAAATTTCTAGGGCATGACTTTCACGACATTAACCACTAATAGGAGTCGTCTTTGTCAGCTAAAAAGTAAATATCTATTGCTAAGCGTGTATACTTGGGAGCATCATACAGTTCGGTCAACAAAATCGTTCTGAAATTTCGAAAAATTAGGCAACAAATACCTATTTTAAGTCGACCTGCTTTTCATCGCCTAAGTTGGGATCACAATGGATCGACTTTCCTCAAACCTAAACCTAACCATCGCCTAAGTTAGTTAGAATTTGAAAAAAAAAAATCGAAAACACCGAAGACCATCAATGACATACGGGATTAATCGGACTGTATACTTTTAAAAACCTACTCAGGCAGCTTTACGGTTTCTGGTCAACCAAAGCCTCAACTACAAGCCTCTTCGGTAGACCCGATTCTTTGTCAACTACGTCCAGTTCCGAAATTTAGCATGGGCGAAAAGTGATCACCAAATTCTCTACCTAAATTCTACTCAATAAAATTACAACTGTCTATAGAAAAGGGTACTCAACCACATAGGCCAGACACCTTGTTACTAAGCAGATTTAAAAATTATCTGGGGATACCCTAAACACCCAATTGCCTACAAGAACGTTTGTGCTTCATAAAGCTAGGAACGTTCTAGAAAGAAAGTTTAAGGCACGAATTTTTGATGACATGTGTTCTGCTTGCTAAAAAAAACACTGGCTTAGAAAAAGATACTCAAAACTATGAACAGTAGAGGAGCTGGTAAGGACTTTCTCCGAGGTTCAGGGCTATAGCCGACATTCAATAAATATTATCATGCTGGTAATGTCAAAACTTAAGAAACCCTTTTAAATTTATTAGGTATACGGAGGGATATTCTGCACGCCTGAGTGAAATTTTTCGACGCGTCACAATTATACTTCTAATGGATAGTCAGGAGTTACCTCAGAGGCAGAAAGTTAAGCTATGATACAACCAAAGACTAACCGCAAACGAAGGGAGGGTAAACCTACCTAACCGCTGCGCTGGTGCCGCTCAGGGCTCAATGATATATCTCTCTATATCTCCTATGATGGAGTCCTAAGAGAGAAAATGCCAAAGAATACGTAGGTACTTGCATAGGTAAAGCAGATGACATCGAGGCAGTGATCTCCAAGCGCTTAACCAAGCAAAATATATAAAAGCATCGCACCGTAGCATTTACATAGGTATACCTATCCAAACCATCTTAACCTTCATGCCCTAGCCATCTAGCTAACTGTAGGTGCGGCAACAGGTCCGTATTATCCCCGTTCAGTCTATATCTATAATTGGCTATATTAAGTTAAGAAAAAACAATGGGACAATAGGTATAACAATGGCAGCGCCATTGAGATATAAGAACTACTCGCATTCACTATCATTATTCGTTGATTTGTTAAAATAGCAAAGTTGAAGTGTACCTATACTTAACCCACTTTCGAAATGTTAGCCCGGAAATTTGCATCCATAAATACTGTTACAATATACTCAATTCAATGACTCTACCAAAACTGGAAAAGAAGAATCAACCAAAGCATCTTGTTTCTGAATGGTAAAATCCTTAAGCAAATTTCAAAAATATATTTATTTTCAACAAAAAGCTATTTTGTGTACCTAAAACGGAAGCCACCCTTAAGAGGAGCCAACCCGCGCATTTCCATATAAACCCTCCCTGACTGCACTTTTTCCCATTTGAGGACATTCGATAGAGGCAGGTAAGGTACACCTACACCTACCTATACTGTACTGATACTGATGGAAAGGAAGAATAACGAAATAGTTTTTGTATTTTGTATTTTTTTTTTTTAAAGAGCACACTCACCATAGTCGTAGTGCGATTGAGAGGATAACTGTTCAGAGCACAGCTTGTACGTGTGGACGATTTTCTGGGCCAGCGGACGTGCATCATCGAATCCATTCGAATATAAAGTGATTTCACCAATCATTGCATAGTCAGGTACCATCATAGCGACTGTCCGGAAAAGAACCTTCAAATTGTCCGGAAGTTCCGTGCGTCCAGCATACCTACAAATCGATTCACACAAATCTTTCTTAATTTTCCTTCCATCCAACGACTGCAACTGCAACAGCACCAGCACCTACATATCTATATGTACTCTACTGGATGGTACACCGTGCAAGGACATATTTTCTGGTTACGGCTCTATTTACATATGCGAAACTGCTGCCCACTATGGAAGTAAGTTTTTCAATTTTAATTTCAAACAGACTTTGTAAGGAGCAAGTTTCGCATACGTTGTCGGTTGAGCCATTATCATATTGAGAGAAAGAGAAAGAAAAAAAAATGTCCCCTCAAGGATGCTATATTGCAGCAGTATGCAAAAATTACGTGACATAACCGGCCAGTCAGCGTTGTAGTACACTTACCCAGGATTCATTGTAATAAATATGGAGCAAGTTGGATCCAATTTCAGCATTGTGTCTTCAAAGAAGAACTTTACAACTCTTTTGGCGATGGCCCGCTGTATCGTTAGGATTTGTTGTGCAACAACAGATAATACCTCCAGTTCGATTCTATTGAATTCGTCGAAGCATGCCCAGGCTCCAGACTGTGCTAGACCCTGCAAAAAAAAAGAAACCATGAGAATGCAATTAATTTTCGATTTTTTTTGTCAATTTATTTGCAATATAAAGGCTGCTAGGATGTTTTGAGTAACTTTTGAATTTTTACTTTTCATCCCCTTCTCCCGCAAAACTGTGGTCTATGTGTCAGAGTTGGGCTTAAATTGAACTAGAAATGATTTATGACTAAGATGGGGCATTGTTTGAGCTCACAAGGACAGAATGAGTCTGTTTCGGAATTAAATCAATTCACACCGAACGGAAATATTTGCAGGACACCCTCTCAGAAAAGATTTATTGACAACAAACCCGGTAAGTCTTACGCGAAATATTTGTTTCTTCTCCATGTCGTCGGTCGTCGGACGTTGTCGGGTATGTTGTGGTGTGCTGTAGTGATAACAGTGTCGAGATTTAGGTGGAATTAGGAAATTATTACACTTGTCGGTCGCAGTCGGAGACAGGACACTACATTTGGCACAAGGGAGGAAATTAATTAGTTTTTGGAAGCGACGCATTTGAAATTCTAAAATTGTTCTGCAGATTGTTTGTGCGGCTTGCAATGAATTTCATTGTCTGTCATAAAAAAGTAAAAGGATTCCAAGTATCGTTGAAAGTGCTATTCTAGTTGTATTGTTTGGGTGGTAGGTAGGTACTAAATAATCAGTTTGTTTGATTCCAGATCCAAAGTCTTAGGTTGGTAAATGAGGGCTTGTGAAAAACTGCACTCAAATTTATACAGTAGGCGCATTTTGGGGCGTTTTATGGGACGTTTTTCAGTGCGTTTCTTGGGCAGTTTTGGAGAGTATACGTTGGCGCGTTTTATGGAGCGTTTTTTTTGTTGGTTCTTTATTAGCGCGATTTTTGACTCATTTCCAGTGGCATTTTCTGAATCAGGATCACATTCTGAATCGATTTAGCCATGCCTGTCTTTTGAAAATACGATAAAGTCGAAACGAATCGATTTAGGCGAGTACAATTTTGTGAGAAGACATCTCACTTGTATGCAGTGGAGGGTATATCAAAGCATCGGCCGGGATGACGATAACCCTTTTACTGGTGGCCGATGTAATTATGCCGCTCATTTTTTGGGGTTTTGAAGCGTTTTCCGTGTCATTTTTGAGGCGTTTTTTGGGAGGTTTTTCGAGGATATTTTTTTGGTCCGACTTTTGGGTGGTTTTTCGGTGCATTTTTTATGCGATTTTTAAATGGTTTTTCGGTGCATTCATACATTTATTTGACCATAATTTTCATAGACTATAATCAAAAATTTAATTTATGTTGACATTGATATGACGACCATCCGACCATAACTCATTGTATTGTAGTATCTAGCAAAGCAATACACGGTGGCATAGCAGCCAAATGGGAAAATTTTCAAACCATACTAACCATAACCACCAAAAGTACTGTTCGTCAATTGTAATTGTTTTATTAAATCAAATGTCGACGGATGTGGATTTTTGATTTTGAACTACGCACTACTGGTTGTCACCAAATATAAATATGGTCTGCTTCGAGGCTGAACTATATGGGATCGGTTTGGTCAACATATGGAACTAATCCGATGCATGTTTAAGCCACAGGAAGGTGGTAATTTCAAATAATTCTGGATATACAATATGTTGGTAATTTTAGCTGATTTTACGACATATGAGTTAAGCTAAAACTGCAATTTAACCTTTAACCCTTCAATGCATACTGGAGCATATCTGCACCATACTCTTAAAAAAAACCCTCTTAATAGGGTGAGTGAAGATATCTCTTGTATTTGGTCACTTTATTCATTTCCAATTTATTCCATGATGATATCTTGTCCTTGAAAATCTATTTATAAGCGTATATATGTAATAAAATGGAACTTGGAGTCAAAATAACATGTCCTCTTATAATGGGTAAAACATGTGTGTTGAATTTAGTATAAACATAAATAACTATGTGTTTTAATGCATGTAAGTATTATTTTTGTTATAATTATGTTCATTTTGATATCTGTGCAAAAATAGGTCGAAAATATTGTACGAAACAGATATTTTTCCGATATTTTGTCTATGATGCATATCTGAAACACCATGCATTTAGAGTATGATTTTGGTTCATTGAAAACTCGATGGATTCAGCTCTTCCATACAAAAAAAAACATTGTCCATCTTATTCTTAAAAACCTCCAATATCACTGAGTTCAAATTTTCAGCCAATCTTCCGTATTGACCTGCGAGTGTTTTTGTGAAGTTTGGTCAAAATTTGACAAAGGGGCGTGGCATCTCCTATGCAAAAGAAAACATTCAAAACTGCATATCTCGAAAACCTCAGAACCGACCAAGTTAAAATTTTATGACTATCTTCCGTATTAGCCTGCAAGTGTTTCTGCGAAATTTGGTCCAACTTGGACAAAGGGTTGTGGCACCTCCCATATTTATAATATCATAAATTATTATATACTTATACTTAGGTATATTTTTTTTTTTTTTAAATACTTCTCCCGGGAAAGGCAAACCTATAACGTTATGTTAGTTCTGCACTTAAATTGCTGCAAATTGTAGTCTTCTGGAAATATATCCCCAGGAAGCGAGTTCCAAAGTTTGCTTGTCCTGTAACAGAAGGATTTTTGGAAAGATGATGTCCTCGCCGTTGTCAAGTGTATGTATGGCCATGAGCATTAGCAGCCTGTCTTGTGGGGCGCCCAAAAGTTGCATTTCAAGGGATAATGTCCTTGAGTTCCTCGGAACATCTACCATGGAAGTACCTATAGAACAAGCATAGTTCAGCGACTTGTCCTCTGTGCACCAACGGTTGCAGATTCGATGTAAGTGTAGGGTCTACAATAAGTCGAACTGCTCGTCTCTGTATGCTGTAAGGTAGGTAAAGTCTAAGTGAATGTTTTGGGGCCGAGCTCCATATATGGGAACAATATTCCAGGCCTGGTCTAACCTGTGCTTTGTAAAGAAGGAGAAGTTGCTTGGGGCTAAAGTACCTCTTTGCTCTAAATAGGTAGCTCAACTTAGCGGACGCCGATCTTGCGATATAGGATATGTGGTCCTGCCATGTGATTCCTGAATTGACTATGACTACTAGAAGGTGCATTGAGTCCTTGGGATGGATTGGATGGTCATCCATTTGGATCTGAGGAACTGTTGATGAATTTTTCCTGGAAAATGCTGTGAGCTGTGTCTTGTTTGCATTAAATACAACCAAGTTGTCCTTTCCCCACTTCAAGATTTTGTCCAGATCACCATTTGTTCACATCTCTGACTGTGAGATGTAGCCGCATTCACAGGCCCACTGTTCGAGATAGAGGATATAAGAATGCTGTCATCAGCAAAGCTGTAGATATTATTATTTGTCGATCCAAGCAAATCGTTGATGTGGAGAAGAAATAGAGTTGGGGAAAGAATAGATCCTTGGGGCACTCCTGCATTTATAGCAAACGAAGTAGATGATACAGCATCTACAACAACTTGGATCGATCTTCCCAGAAGAAAATTTTGCATCCATCCGCGGAGTTGTTGTGGTAATCCATAAGACGCTAACTTGCCTAATAGGGCTCTATGCCAGACTCGGTCAAATGCCTTTGATATGTCCAAGGCTACGGCTCTGGATTCGCCATGTTCTTCAATTGCTTGCGTCCATAAGTGCGTTACGTATAGCTTAACAGGTCTCCAGTGGAACGACTGCTCCGAAATCCGTATTGCCTGTCGCTTATTAATCGGTGGCCTTCCAGATATTTGATTATTTCGACATTTATTGCCTTTTCCATTACTTTTGAGAGCATTGAAAGTAACGCTATTGGACGATAGTTTTGTGGCAGACATTTCCTCCCTTTCTTTGGAATAGGTTGAATGCGAGCGGTTTTCCAGCAAGAAGGAAACGTCTTCTGGGAGTACGACATGCTAAACAGCTTACATAGTACAGGTGCAAGCTCTGGAGCACAGCTCTTGAGTACTATACGATGGAATTCCGTCGGGTCCCGTTGCCTTATTGCAATCTAGTTCCTTAAAGATGCGTTGAATTATTCGAGGCCGAAATTTCACTTCTGCCATCGATGTTTTCACCCTCGGGATATTTGGTGGCTCTAGTTCTGCAGAATCTAGGGTGGAGTTCAGTGAAAACATGATAGCGAAAAGGTCTGCCTTTTCTTTAGGAGTTTTTTTTATGTTTTTTGGCGTGTTTCTTCTATGAATTCGGTGAATTTTTTTTGTCGTTTTTTAAGTCGTTTATTGAACCATTTTTTCGGACATTTTATTGGGGCGTTTTTAATGTCCATTTTATTCTGGGGTTTTGTCACTTTTATCGACGCCTTTTTTTTGGCACGTTTGTGGGTATTATTTAAAGCATTTTTCGGCGAGTCTTCTGGTGCTTTCGGCGTTGAGACGTTTATTGAAGCGTTTTTTGGTCTAGTTTTCGAACAATTTTTAGGTATTCTTTGGTATTTTTGTGTGTTTTTCGGAACGTTTGATTTGCCGCGGTCTTTACAATGTTTTTCGAGGCATTTTTTAATGCTTTTAGGGAGCATTTCTTAGAATTTTTCGAAAAAAAAAAAATAATAATAATAATAATAATAATAAGTAAGTAGGTAACTACCTAGGTAAATCTAATCTAATAGAAAAAATGTTGATATAATTTATTGAAATATACCAAAATCACATTTGCAGCAGTGGAAATAATGTAGCTATATACTACATATTCTTATTTTAAATAAATTCAGTGTTATCATAAATATAAATAAAAATATAGAATTTTTGTAGGATTTTATATTTTATAAACTTTAATGAACATTACGTTGACATTTTTATATGCATATTTCCAGGTTTAAATACATTTTTATAAATGCAATTTCGGATTGATTTCCATTATTTTGTGCTATAGAACACATTCTAAAACCTTTCCCCTGCCCACAAAACTCAAAGAGTTGTCATCTTATTTGTAGTTAATATATGCATCACAATTTAATTTATTCACTATAATCAATTTTCATTAGTGAGATTGCTCTCTTATCCATTCTATTAGCACGACTATTGGTAACCTATGAAATTATGCTAAATGCATTCAAACATTAGCAATCGCTAATTAATTCTAACTTAATTTCGTTCTTTTATGTTGGCCACATGGCCAAACTTCTCATCAGGATAGTCACCTAAAATGCTAGAGTAATTTTAGCAACACGCGTAAGCTGAATATTAAATAAAAAAAAATCATGCTTATAATAGAAAAAAAAAGAAAGAAAGAAGAAACACACGCTATTAAATTTTAGTTATGTACAATGTAAGTTATAATATGTAAAGCGCCGACTTGTCTGCGAATCCAACCATCACTAGTCAAATTTTGATTAATTACTGGCTTTTCGGTTTCTTTAAACGAAGGTACTCAAAAGTCAGACAAAAAAAAAAGTTGTTTCCATTTTGTTAACCTTTCTATCGCCTCCACCCTATACGTCATTTTTTAACATCACCATTCACAATCGATGATACTTCATTAACTGGTGAATGAACCCGTTGGGTTGTTAAGACTATACATAAATCTAGACGATGATGTAAAGTGATGTCAGATCAGAACTTGTTTGTCAGGGCATGCGAACTCTTCACAAGATCTGTATATAGCTATTAAAAGAATAACTTCCTCAATAACGAAGCCTTTGTGCCTCTATTACATAATTCGGTCAGATGGTTCTGCTGGAAGGAGAAAACATGTTCAAGTTCAAGATCACTTTCGCATTTTATGTTAAATTTGTAGCCTAGCCTAGACTGGTCTAGAGTTCGCATCATTTAAAAAAGACAAAAAAAAATAAAACCTCGCTTGACCTAAGCCATTTATAATTTTAGGAAGCTAAAATAGATCCAGTCGGCGGTCAAAGGCGTAACCTTAGCCAATATGTACCCAAAAACCTAATATAGATACTAGATAACTATTTTAACCCAAAGTTGCGTACTTACAAACAAGCATCAATTGATCGACCACTTGGAGGTGTGCGAAACACATTTGAAGCGGACAACCGGTTAACTGATTCACTTATTATTTTTTTTTTTTTTTGCAGCGAAAAAACTATCCATAGAACTCACGTATAAATAGTTGAGAACATTTTGAGATATCATCATTCGCTCAAGTCTCTTCAAAGGGAAGAATGGTAAGTCGAGTTCTCCTTCGTGGATTTTTTTAAGCCCGATCTAGCTGAATCTATTATCGAACTTCCAACTAAATTGAAATTTTCTTACTTTTAGAAATTCTTCGTAGTCGCATTCGCTGTAATTGCCACAGCCGCAGCAGCTGCTGTGTCCACTGAATACCTGCCACCAGTACAGGAGGCCGCAGTTCCAACTCAGGAATACTTGCCACCAGTAAGTGCTGTTGCTCCAGAGGAGCAAACTGTCCTCGCTGATGATGGATACCGCTACAAGACCGTCAAGAGATTCCGTCTGAGGCATCGTCGTGACGTTAACGAACTCCCATCCAACGATTACTTGCCCCCAGTTGAGGAATCTGAAGTCATTGTTCCACAAGAAGAACAAACCGTCTTGGCTGATGATGGATACCGTTACAAGACCGTCAAGCGTTACCGTCTGAGGCATCGTCGTGATGTAAACGAACTCCCATCCAACGATTACTTGCCCCCAGTTGAGGAAACTGAAGTCATTGTTCCACAAGAAGAACAAACCGTCTTGGCTGATGATGGATACCGTTACAAGACCGTCAAGCGTTACCGTCTGAGGCATCGTCGTGATGTAAACGAACTCCCATCCAACGATTACTTGCCCCCAGTTGAGGAACCTGAAGTTATTGTTCCACAAGAAGAACAAACCGTCTTGGCTGATGATGGATACCGTTACAAGACCGTCAAGCGTTACCGTCTGAGGCATCGTCGTGATGTAAACGAACTCCCATCCAACGATTACTTGCCCCCAGTTGAGGAGCCTGAAGTCATTGTTCCACAAGAAGAACAAACCGTCTTGGCTGATGATGGATACCGTTACAAGACCGTCAAGCGTTACCGTCTGAGACATCGTCGTGATGTGAACGAGCTCCCATCCAACGATTACTTGCCCCCAGTTGAGGAAACTGAAGTCATTGTTCCACAAGAAGAACAAACCGTCTTGGCTGATGATGGATACCGTTACAAGACCGTCAAGCGTTACCGTCTGAGGCATCGTCGTGATGTAAACGAACTCCCATCCAACGATTACTTGCCCCCAGTTGAGGAAACTGAAGTCATTGTTCCACAAGAAGAACAAACCGTCTTGGCTGATGATGGATACCGTTACAAGACCGTCAAGCGTTACCGTCTGAGGCATCGTCGTGATGTGAACGAGCTCCCATCCAACGATTACTTGCCCCCAGTTGAGGAAACTGAAGTCATTGTTCCACAAGAAGAACAAACCGTCTTGGCTGATGATGGATACCGTTACAAGACCGTCAAGCGTTACCGTCTGAGGCATCGTCGTGATGTTAACGAAATCCCATCCAACGATTACTTGCCCCCAGTCGTCGAAGATTTGAACATTTCTTTGGCTCCTGAATTATCCACAGTCTTGGCCAATGATGGATACCGTTACAAGACCGTCAAGAAGTACCGTTTGAGACGTCATTAAGTATACTGTGTTTTAACAGTATGATCTTTAGCCGAATGTTATAGTGAAAACGAATTAAGAAATTAACCGAAAAATAAAACAAAATTGTAATTGAAATTTTTAAAAGACTTTTCATTTTTAAAACTTATCCATCCATACCCACAGCAAATATCGCGCAGTAGCCTTTAATAGATTAGGAGCCTCACATTGGTACCAGGTAGGTATAGAAATAAAGACATTATTCAACAGAAAATATGTACGCTTAGGTGGACATAGTTTTAGGCATGAAAATGTAAACAAAATTGTGTTGAAACCTTAATGCAAGCCAGCAAATTTAAAGCGGCTAAAGCAGCGCTTTTCTGAAGTTTGAAAGAAAAACAAATTCTCAAGTACGATGGGTGGCCGAAGTACTACGTCAGTATTGTTCTGGCGACTTATAACGACAGAATCGAAAAGAAGGCTCTACTGTTAGAAAACACAGCTACACACACAACTCGAGCTAATAGATTTTGTTGCGGGGGCAAAAGCCATCTTGACCAGCACGCAAATCTCAATATGCGCAAGGAGACGTGGCAATTTGCAGACAAATTAATCACATTACAATAGAGACGTCATGCCTCCAGTATAAGGTAGTCGATTTACAGTCCTTACTGAGAATTTGAAAAGAAAACTTCTGCAGATTGTTAAATGGAAGAGAAAGCCAGAAATTCGCTGTCAGGCAGTAAGATCCGTTAAACCAGGGCGATGATAGTCAAAATGTCCGTCCACTTGACCAAAACGAGGTAAGGATAGCGACATCACTTATGTGCAAAAGGCTTCTCCTGTACCGTATGGCCTACTGGCCAAGCTTTCCAAAGGTGTCGAAGATAAATTTTTATAAGGTAACTATAAAAAATGTTCTGCATGAGCATGCCCGACGCAGGGAATCTTAGTTCCAATCCCAACTACAGTAAAATAAGTCTCTCGAATGTTGCGCATATGATTCTGTTGGCTATACAGTGCAAATGCCTTTCGGTACTAACCTCAATCGGCCCAAATCAGTGCGGTCTTAAGCCATGAAAGTTGACCACTCCACCGATCACATCTACTCCGACAAATATTAAGGATGGCGCACATTGAGCAAGTGAGGTGGTAGTGGCGTGGTGACCAAGCAGCAGGTGGAAACGGTGAATATGTTAACAAGTAAAGAAGCACACATTAAAGCAGAGTGGGAGCGACACGTGGCGTGACGCCGCGATAGTCGGTTGCCACTTATCTCAAACAAGCTTAACTTTCGAGAGGCAAGTTGTTAATAATAATATTGTAGTGGTTGGTGACGATGGGTATTTTGGCATTTGCAACTGCCCATAAAGTGAAAACATGCGAAACGACCAAAAATTCAATATAAGCCGACATTATAGGAATTAATGAATCGGTGGCACTATTCTTTGTTTGCCACTTCAGTGTGCATTAAATCAACTTCATATCACTTCACCGCCATTCCATCGCCACTTGGTCACCACGTTACTACCTCACTGCTAAAGGACCATCACATGGGAGCGAATGAACGAATTGATGAAATGCGAACAAACCACTTTTTATGCATTTATAAACAGTAAATTTGACATTTTATTATTCCAAGATATCCTCCTCTTGGAATAAGGTCAAGTTCAAATTTCAAATTGGAATTTTCTGTTCATAATTGCATCAAAAGTGGTTTGGTCGCATTTTATTAATTCGTTCGTTCGCTCTCATGTGAATGGTCCTTAAGTGTGCGCCTTGCCTTACAAAAAGCGCAGGAATTCACGAACTTTCACGGCAAAATTTAAAAAGTCACGTATATTTGAAGGATTGCCATTGACATTTACTCATTTTGACAGGAGTTGATTGTTGGGACTTTTGAACTTGAAGCTTTGGAATGTATTTTTTGACAACTTAAGGAACATATTCGTAAACTTCTACACAAAAATTTAAACATAATTTCTTTGCATTTCCAAGCGAATGCTGTGACCCTAGATCACTAAAAGGCCATTTTCATCTCTTGAAATTTTTTTTTGTCTGAGATGATTCTATAGATGATGACGTCCAATTTAGTGGCTATATTTCCCATCTACTTCTGTTTCTAATTTTTGAAACGTTCACTGGGAGAGCCGCAGGTTAAGGAGGTAAATAAAACCGGAAATTCAGCGGCCCACCCTGGCGTGCAGTCGCAATTAATTATAAGCTCGTTCATAATGGAAAAACAAAATTTTCTGCGTCAGTGCCAAGGAACTTTAAATGATTCTGCCTCATTCTAGATATATGTAGTGTCAATATACCTACATATTTTTGCAAAATTAAATTTAATTAGATACATGTATGACGCAAAAGCTTTTGCGTATGAATAAATTATGACCGTCTTAGGTCATAATGCATTCAATTTTTGACACTTTTGATTTAGCATTTAGAAATTGCCTTGTATAGATGGTACTAAAAATAACAGCCAACTTAACGCTGCTGCTTCCTTTCTAAATAATGCAAAGTTAGCATAGTTTAGAATGAAGGATAACTTAAACTGTGCTATTGATATCTACGAGATAGTGAAATATGTACACAACAAGTTTCAAACGCAATTGCTAATACCGACCATCTTTTGCCATTAAAACGGTATTGTTATGATGCAAAACACATTTGCATAGATTGAAAAGTTCGTTTGAAGACCTAAAATAGTGTCAAATAACAAATCATTGTAAGTAGACAGATGTCATAACGTCTAACATATGCACGGCACGGGTCGTTGTCAAGCCGTTCGAATGTGACCCCGATTTATTAGCAAACATAAATCGCGTATAAATAAGATTAACAATTTATTGCAGTCATCATTCAAGTTTGACCACCATACACAGAGATACCAATACACAGGACAACAACCCAAGTAATGGTAAATTCAGAGAATTTCACAGGGAAACGAATTAAAGGATTAATCTTTGGGTTTGTAGAATATCTTTGTCTTAGCATTTGCGGTGATAGCCGCAACAACAGTGGCCGCTTTACCATCTGAGTACCTCTCACCGGTCCAAGAGATTGATGCACCTATTGAGTATGCCGAACAGCAAATTGAAGAGCAGCCTTTTATTTTGGCCGATGATGGATATCGCTATAAAACAGTAAAAAAGTTACGTCACAGGCATCGTCGTGATATTAGTGAGATCTCTGATGAATATCTGCCACCAGCTGAAGAAACTTCATTTGAAATTGAGCCACAGGAACCTCTTATTTTGGCTGAAGACGGATATCGGTACAAGACTGTGAAGAAGCTTCGCTTGAGGCATCGTCGTGATGTTGGTCAGGGATTCAGTGAATATCAGTCGCCAGTTGAAGAAATCAACTTTGAAGAACTTCCATTAGAAGCTTCACTCCTTGCTGATGATGGGTATCGTTACAGAACTGTAAAGAAGCTTAGACATCGCCGCGATGTTGGCGAAATCTCCAGCGAGTACTTGCCTCCTGTTGAGGAAGGTGAACTTTTCGAAGGCATCGCTGAGGAACCAGCGTTCGACGATGGTTATCGTTATAAGACTGTTAGGAAACTAAAGTATCGTCATCGTCATTAGGTAGTAAGTTTGTTGTTAATGTTATAAGGCAGATTAGCCATGTTTTTGTTGTTAAAAATTTACCAATAAATGTTCAATTTAAAGCCAAAACATGAAGATTTATGTCATCTCTACATGGATTAGCGATGGGCAACAAAAACATTATTTGCGACCATCTTATAGTGTTAAATATTGGCACTCGACACGCGTTAGTACTTGCACTTGGTGCGAGCCACAGTATGTGGGGGTGGGGCTAGCAGAAGTCTAAAATCCTTGGCGACACGGATGCTTATTTGTGATGAATGATAGAGACTTATTTACAGTTATCTGTCATGTGTCATATATGTTTGACGCTTCGCCACAAGGCTTAAACTGCAAGTGGGACACGGCGTAAAGTTTCTGGGCCAAGTAAAGTGACTTAGCAGTCACCGCTACCAAAATTGTTCTTGCTATGGAAAGAGATATTACGTCTTGAATTATAGTAGTCATATGTTAGCGTTTTTTGGCTGGACGCGGATAAATATTGGACAAGAATTCATTTTATTACATTTATTTCAACAAATCAAAAAATATCTGAAACGATTGGTCTTGATTGTGGTTCTACTTTAGGGACGTTTCGTCGTCTTACAACGAAAAGAAATTCTCGAGAACAAACACTGTGTGTAGTTTTGTCTATTAGAAGAAATGGACGCGAAGAACCTAATGTATGAGTTCAGCGTCAATATTTTTCAAAAAACTCATAAGATTATCAATACTTTTTAATGAATATTCAATTTGTATACTAAAAAGATTCATCAGGTATTACCAGAAAAAGCAAAACACTTAAGCAAGATATTGATAAAATTGGTGTAGGGAAATAAGTCCCATGTAAGGTGGGAACTAAGTCCATTTTTTAATGGGAACTTAGTACACATTTAACAGTTTAATACGTATGGGGGGCATAGTGCCCCCTGCAACCCCCCTGCTTGGGTTTACTGTCAGATTTGCAGTATATGTGCGAAATTGGGTGTATTGAAAGGGAAATAAAGCCACTCAGAGTTTTCGGAATTTATTTCCCACCTTACATGGGAACTAAGTCCACTTTCCAAAAGTGGTTTTATTTCCCACTAGGTGGGAACCAAGTCCCTCAGTGGACTTAGTTCCCGGGGACTTATTTCCCTGCACCGATAAAATTGTCAAAAATTGATTTTTGGAGGTATCGACGAACCAGACAACAGACGCATCAAATAAATATGTCGCAAATGTTATGATTAGATTTTAGGACACATATGGAGGATAAACATTTTTTTATGGAATTCAGCTCAAGTGGGAATAATAAACCTTTCAAACTTCGTCTCGCTTTTCGATGATTTAATCAGAATTTTGGTGAAGACTTCCACTAAAACTCGATCTTATACCTATCCTATCAGTGGCTGCATCGTTTACCTACAGTTAAAGCGGACTAGGCTATACAAGTATTCTACACAAAAATAGTACACGTTCATATCTCGCTTAGGTATACCATGGGTCCATGGAGTAAGTATCTACCTATTTAAAAACTAAACAAAATCGAGTATTTATTACTTTGGACAACGAGGCTGCTGATTCAGTTAAAATTTCTTAAGATCTTTTTAAAGAAGAACAATTAAATGGTGACGTTATTTTCCTGGCATCAAGCTTATAGATGATGTCTGATGATTCTAGCATCATTTACAAAACTGGAAACATGTGGCTTACCAGTTACCACTTGATTGTAGTACCAAATTATAAGTGATGCTGTGGAGGCAATCAACCATATCACGACCATATCAGTGAAGTAAAAGCTAAAAAATCTGACGGAAAAAATACTAGTTTTCAAAAATTAAAATTATTCTATAGAGAGGATTTCGTGTAGGTAAATAATTGAAAATTAAAACTGTCACCCTTTTTGTCGTTGTCGTCTGTCGAAAACGACTAGCGGCACTTGTCGTATCGAGGCGATTGGAATTTCGTATTGCGTAACTGAAACGACACGACTCTCGGAACTTTTATATTCCACATACCTTCCACGAACTATGACACATGTGGTTTGACATATCAGTTGACTGAATGTAGCATTGATATGTTTTTTGAAAGCAATGACGAAGGAGAAAACAAGAAAAAAAGAGTTTAATGATGGAGGAGGATATATGAACAAAATCCAATTTACGCGTCTCACGTTAAGTCAGTGCTAGAAACAATGCCGGCTTTAGGGGTGGGCGACCTGGGGCGCCAGCACCTGGAGGGCGCTGAAGAGTATGCGCGCCAGCTTAGCTTTACTGAATTTAAATATCTATCTCTAGCGATATAAGAACTACGTTCAGCATATTAAATCTTGTGAACGTATCTTGAAGGAGTGAGTATGAGTACCTACCTACTCAGCATTTATCTACCACGGCCAGTTACTGTGTTGCTTATAGTGTCGTATTCTTTCCTAACTTATGTATAGGGCGAACCATAGAACCCATTTAGTCTAGTTTAAAAAGTTTTGCGATCAGAGAAGTCCCTGTAGAGTGAATGAGCTTAGAAAAACGGGCAGCACTTCCGGAGCGCTTGAGATGTTTTATTTGGGGAAGTCCCAAAACTTATTTTTCTTAAGTGAGCATTTTTGAAACCAGTAGCGCGATTAGGACGCATTAAACGTAGAAGAGGTTGATGAACCAATAACTGATAAAAAAAAATGTCGAAGTCGATTTCTTTAATGCTCTTTTGGACACCCTACTTATATCTATGATGGTAACATTTTTCTGACCTAGTTTAACATACAAAAATCAAAATACAGAAGAACTCATGTGACATTGTTTTGAGCTGCAAGAAAAGTCAACGTTCAACTTTAAATTTGATATTGACAGAGATTTGTTGTGCGATGAAATTTTAGGTCCCCAACACTCGAAGACAATTAGGCAACAACTATGGATACATGCACGCTTATTCTGAGATTCGACAGAATCGAATAGGTATTCCTCGAATTCAAAACTTTCACTCGAATGAACTTCTCGAATTTTAAGTTTCGGGGGAAAAATGTGCTTCCTGTTTAATTCTATAAGTTTTTTGTGATAAAAGTAAGCAACATATCTTTCGATATGCAAAAGCAATAGAACTTATTTCTAAAAAGAGCTTGAGATTAATGTTCGCTCGAATAAAATTTGACATTTATTTCGAAGAAATGAACAAAATACACATTTCTATCGAAATCGAAAATTGGAATGCCAGTTGGCTGAAATCTAATCACTTTCGATTCGGTTCGATTCGAATTTCAGAAATAGAGTGACTACATTTTTTCTCAAGAGTTATATCCCAACCCAACACTTGGATATCGCTCCGCATTCTGTTAACTAACAATACCAGTGCAGTGACCCTTTAAGCGGCGAACGCATTTTTTCCAAACGTATATGTCTCGTGACTAACTGACACACCTTTCTATATATTCAATAATAAATATGGTACAAAGTTAAAAACAAGTTTTTTATGCGAGAAACAGATTGGCACAGCAACAGCAACAGCAACTTTGACAGCCACAGCGCACTTTTTAGAGCCCCTGCTTTTTAATGGCTGAAGTTACATTACCACAGCAACATCGACATCGACATCGACGTTAGAGCTAAGTCCTAAATTCAATGTTGCTGTGCAACGGCTACCAACACCACGGTGACTTTTTCAGTTCTCTCAACTTTCGAATGCTGACATACTGAAGGTGCAGCATTATTACCAGATATAGACAAAAAAAGTTTCAGCAGTTTACAAATAATTATTCTTATAATAAATTATTTATAAAATACTATTTTATTTTATTTTTTTTGATTTAGATTGCCTTTCATTTTCGATTGGCAAAAGAAATCAATTCTTTTTTGTGATCTGCAGGCGTCAAATTATTTACTGTCGGTGGGACGTGATTTTGAATTCTAGTTTTACTATATTGCAATGTGGAAACGAGTTATCTACTAATTCAATCGTCGTGAGTTGTATTAAAATTAATTTTTGACAAGCTATTAAAAGAAAAGTCATGTACCTAATATCATTTTTTTTTCGCTTTTACCATTTATTTTGGAAGATATAAAAGGTAATGTGGCAATGCTGCGTTGCAATCAACTCTCAACAAATTTTGTTTTCCTCCCTTGACAAAGTTGCTGTCGATGTTTCCAATGTGTTTCATGCGACTTCTGCTGTTGAAGTTGCTGTTGCTGTCAAAGTTGCTGTTGCTGGTGCTGTGGTAATCTGTTTCTCGCATTATACTCTCCATGGGAAGGTATATTCTCCTTTTCATTACATTTGTAACGCCAAGAAGAAGCCACCTGAGACTGCATAAATCTGAACCAGGATCACATTCTGAATCGATTTAGCCATGTCCGTCTGTCTGTCTGTTGTAAACACGTTAGCGTCCAAACAAATCGACTAAGGCCTGAAACACACATGCGATTTCAATCGCGCGACTGTTTAGTCGCAAAAAATGAAACACACGCATTTCAATGTGAATTCGCGCACATAATTTTGGATCTTATGTGCGCGCATTCATATTGAAATGTGTGTGCTTCATTTTTTGCGACTAAACAGTGACGCGCGATTGAAATCGCATGTGTGTTTGGGGCCTAAGGCGAATGAAAATTTGTGAGAGGACGTCTTTTACCGTTGTCCTCAGGTTGGTTTTGAAAATTGGCTTTGTTGGTCAAGTAGTTCTGGTATCTCCCATACAAAACCAATATTAGATCTATGCGAGTACATATATACTAACTCACACGGAAAACATTTCCCATGGCTTGTAAGTAGTGGAGGATATCAAATGATAAAACTTTTACTTGTTTTAAATTTTAAATTTTATTGAGATATAAAAGGGCGCCAAGTGCATGATTCGCTCGGGGCGCTTAGATCGTTAAGGCCGGCCCTGGCTAGAAATAATTTTAATTTACAAACTTTGTTTTATTCACAATTATTTTCAGATCTAAAATGTAGACTTGCGAAGGCCACAGTTAGGCTTGCCACCTTTTAGAAAATCTCGTATGGAGGAATTAAAAAAAACATAAAGACTTTTTAACCACTAAATTTTAGCTTTTTTGTACTGACATTTCACTTACTTTCAAGGGCACGGGCGAATATTTTCTATTATAGGTATTAATATCAAACCCGTTCTATTAATTCTCTACACAAACCTATCTTCCGTATTAAAACCTTCAAAGCGTTTTTAACATCTCCCACAAGCAATATTGAAAACCTCCCATAAATTCCTGACATATTTAAAGGTCCAATAATAATAAAAGATTTATATCACCCTCAGCCTCATTATAATCTAGTTCTAGTCGGTTGTTATTTATAAGCGCCGCGCCGCCGGCCCGTTAATGTAAACAATTCCGAATAAAATGCTAATGACACCGATTTACAAAAGATTTTTTTTTTCAGTGCCCACAAAAATGCCTAAAAACACAATCAACTCAGAGCGATCTTAGCACAAAATACAGTAAAGGGAACTGCTATACATCTTCGATGTATAATATTTATGAACGTAGTCATAATACAATCACTTCCGGAATAACTCCGAACGCACATATCTCAACTCAAATATGGAAAATCTATAACAAATTAATTCCGCTCTATAAATATTTATGATTCAACAGACGAACAGGAGTGATGACACCCCGGTAGCTAAACACAATACAACAACAGCAACAATTAAACTATGTCTTTAAGTGATTATTCAAAGATATTCAACGGATTAGATTCTCAAGCGGAACAGAAAGACGCAATTGGAGCTCTTCAAGTTCAGCTGTGGAGCTGGGAAATGGTAGTGAACTTTAGTGATTTTGATTGAAAGATATACGCGGAACCGGTTAAGTGTTTCTTTCAAATGATAATGGGAACCTCTTATACACACGATATATATAGCCACCAATGGGGCAAGAAGTATCATTCACTTGAGATCATCTTTGGATAGAAAACCACTAGCGGTTACAAAGATGGTGAGTTGATTGGAGAATGTTCTAAAGGATTACCAAAGGATTAACCAAACTCTTGTACTTTTCTAGAAATTCTTCGTTGTAGGATTTGCCGTATTGGCACTAGCGTCAGCCGGAATTGTATCAGTTGACTATTTGCCGCCAGTGCAGGAGTTAGCAGAGCCGACTGTGGAATATTTGCCACCAGTTGGAGGTGCCGTCGCTGAGGAGGCAACTGTTTTGGCTGATGATGGATATCGGTACAAGACTGTCAGGAAGCTCCGTTTGAGGCATCGTCGTGATGTCAGCGAGATTGCCAACGAATATTTGCCCCCAGTAGAGGAGGCCGCCGTCGAAATTGCCGCCCCAGTTGTTGAAGTAGCACAGGCCGCTGAGTCCGCTGTTCTTGCTGATGATGGTTACCGTTACAAGACTGTGAAGAGAATTCGTTACAGGCGCCGTCGTGATGTCAACGAGATTGCCAACGAATACTTGCCCCCAGTAGAGGAGGCCGCTGTCGAAATTGCCGCCCCAGTTGCTGAAGTAGCTCAGGTCGCTGAGTCCGCTGTTCTTGCTGATGATGGATACCGTTACAAGACTGTGAAGAGAATTCGTTACAGGCGCCGTCGTGATGTCAACGAGATTGCCAACGAATACTTGCCCCCAGTAGAGGAGGCCGCTGTCGAAATTGCCGCCCCAGTTGCTGAAGTAGCTCAGGTCGCTGAGTCCGCTGTTCTTGCTGATGATGGATACCGTTACAAGACCGTGAAGAGAATTCGTTACAGGCGCCGTCGTGATGTCAACGAGATTGCCAACGAATACTTGCCCCCAGTAGAGGAGGCCGCCGTCGAAATTGCCGCCCCAGTTGCTGAAGTTCCTCAGATCGCTGAGTCCGCTGTTCTTGCTGATGATGGTTACCGTTACAAGACTGTGAGGAGAATTCGTTACAGGCACCGTCGTGATGTCAACGAGATTGCCAACGAATACTTGCCCCCAGTAGAGGAGGCCGCCGTCGAAATTGCCGCCCCAGTTGCTGAAGTAGCTCAGGTCGCTGAGTCCGCTGTTCTTGCTGATGATGGTTACCGTTACAAGACTGTGAGGAGAATTCGTTACAGGCACCGTCGTGATGTCAACGAGATTGCCAACGAATACTTGCCCCCAGTTGAAGAGGCCACTGTCGAAATTGCCGCCCCAGTTGCTGAAGTTCCTCAGATCGCTGAGTCCGCTGTTCTTGCTGATGATGGTTACCGTTACAAGACTGTGAGGAGAATTCGTTACAGGCACCGTCGTGATGTCAACGAGATCGCCAACGAATACCTGCCCCCAGTTGAGGAGGCCGCTGTCGAAATTGCCGCCCCAGTTGCTGAAGTTCCTCAGGTCGCTGAGTCCGCTGTTCTTGCTGATGATGGTTACCGTTACAAGACTGTCAGGAGAATTCGTTACAGGCACCGTCGTGATGTCAACGAGATTGCCAACGAATACCTGCCCCCAGTTGAGGAGGCCGCTGTCGAAATTGCCGCCCCAGTTGCTGAAGTTCCTCAGGTCGCTGAGTCCGCTGTTCTTGCTGATGATGGTTACCGTTACAAGACTGTCAGGAGAATTCGTTACAGGCACCGTCGTGATGTCAACGAGATCGCCAACGAATACCTGCCCCCAGTTGAGGAAGTTGTTGAAATTGCTGCTCCAGTCGTTGAAGCTGCACCAGCCGTTGAGACTGCTGTTCTCTCCGCTGACGGTTACAAATATAGGACAGTCAAGAAACTAAGGTACCGTCATCGTCATTAAATAACTACGGACTATAGATTAAGGATATTGTCACATACATACAATATGTATAGGTGGAAATAAGAGACTTGCAAATAAATATAAAAATGCTATAATATACTCGTTGATGTTTGTTCTTATTATATCGGTAACTATTCCCAATTAGTTTTAACTCCAAACAAAGGAGTTAGCAATACCTATCTAAGACATAAACCATTGGATTTACATACATGTTTGCTTATTCTACGCTCTGCTATGTCCTTTTAGCGACTTATATCTTCGAACTTACTATCTAGCACTCACCTTAAAGAATTTTCCCAAAGCCTTATAGTCCAGACCATCAGAGCAATTGAAGACAACACATTTCTTTGCCACCGATTTGGCCAAATCCTTGCAAGTTTCTGTCTTACCAGTGCCAGCTGGTCCTTCCGGTGCCCCGCCCAAGCACAACTTTAGTGCTCCCATTAAAGTCCTAAATAAACGTGTTTCTCTTTTAATGCAGTCCACTGTTCAAACTTCAGCTATTACCTATAACATCGATCCGTAAGCGGTGTAACGACCAAACGTGATATATTGCCGAGATATTCCATTCCGTATTTAACCTCTGTTACAACCATACTGACAGCCACATACTCCAATTTATCTATATTGGCGAATGTAAACATAATAAAATTTATTTCCATGTCAATCACACCAACCACTTCATATGTTTGTTCAAATTGAATCGTCGAATGGCACGCAAAATGGTTTAAAACACAAAATATGGTTATCGGTTATAGGCACTTACTATCCACTTTCCAGTAGTAACGTAATTGGGAAATCCAATCAAACTCAGTCACAGTTGTGACATTTTGGTCAATCATATATTTGACCACATCTCGGGCTGCAATTTTATTTTTGTTTTCATAAATACGTGGTCAGGAATGTATATTTATTTTGTGTGTATAAAAAAAAACATTTACCGTGTACATCCAGAACAATTAAAGCTTCGATGGTTATACGAGCACCTGATGTTAGGTCGGTACGCACCAATTGAACTAATTCACCAATCTGTGCGTTACATTTGTCCAAATATCCTGGAATATCTGCAGCGTCAATGGCCTCCTCCACCTGAAAATGGTATAAGAATAACGTGCTTATTAGTCTGTGAAATAATTTACCTCATAAGTCCATGCCATGCAGGATATACCCTGTACAACTTGACCAGGCCAAGATGTAACCCATGATTTTCGCTCAATTTGATAGTAGTCATCCCAAGCGGCTTTCATTTGATCTTGTACACTATCGAGCATCACTGTTTCAACTTCCTTTAGCCATATTTCGACGAGACCCTGTACACAATGTGCTCGTTAGAATAGAATGGTTTGGATATTTGCTGTAAATTACGTTAGCCAACTGAGGGCTGATCTTGCGACTCATTTTAACAACTTCGCCTTCGGACGATATCATGGCACCGATTTCCAGATTATCGTCAAAAGTCAACGAGTCAATCTGGAAAAGGAGACAAATTTTGATTTGTTTTGATTGTCGTTAGGTGTGTAACGGTATCTAACTAATTTTCTCAGTAAAATTCGTAGAATATTAAATTAAATCTGAACTGACTAAAGGGTGGGCCAAATTCAAGTTTCGTTTTAAAAATGCAATAAAATCAGCCAAGACGGCTGATAACACGATTTGGGAATTTGGTGCGCAAAAGATCGATTGTGGCAAGGCGCGCCATCTTGATGCATGGACCAAAGGTCGTCCAAATCCATGTCTTCAATTTTAATAAAAAACAAAGTTAGCTAACATGGCTCTGTAACGCCCACCGTTTACCGAAACGTTGTTCCCAACCACATTTTCGAAGAAAAATGCTCCAATTATGCCACAACTCCATAATCCGCAGGCACATTCTCGTCTGTGCGCACCGTACGACGACGGGGACCATGAGAGTAGTGTTGCCCACTGGCATACCAGTCTCACGAACTTTTGGCACAAACATACAGCACAGCAGGCGCGTTGGGTGCCTTATTTCGCCCAAAACTTCTTTTCAAAAACGCACTGTTTGGGCTACACAGCACTCACTTTGGAAATAGGTTTTCAATATTTTCCAACGCTGTTTAAGCTTAAAGCGACTCATTTCTTTCCGCGGAGGTATGATACAGACTTTCCGTCAAGATTTCGAGCGGGAAACAGCTGTCAGTGTCAACATTTTTAAAATAAACCACTAGATGGCCCACCCTGTATTACTAAATTTGTCTTAACTTCAAATTCGATAATGACCAACTTGATTTTTCACTATCATTTTCAAACCGACCGTTTCCGTACCCGTTGCAATTTAAAATTTCCCAAATTTTTAAGAAGCTTTACTTGATCTTGTTTTCATACACAAAATTTAGAAGAGAAACTGTACAAATTCGACAAATTTTTGAAACAAAAGAACTGACAATTATATTTTCCATCTTTAAAAACGGAAAATTTCGTAAATGCTCTTTAAACCGATCTCGGCGTATACCATTTTAACTAATTTTACCTTTCAAGTTTGACATTTAAAAAATAAATAAATAGGTGGCGCAAAAGGCGGGTGACACCCAAGGCATAGCTTCTCGCAACCATTCGTTTTGTGTGAGTTTCTAATTTTGGGACGAATGGAAGGGACCTACAATTTTTATGCAGAGTCCGAACGGCTGAATTGAGAAGCTTCTTCATGACAGTCATACTCTCGGACGTTTGTCAGTCGTTCGCGAGAAGTGGCGCAGTAGAAAAAACTTTAAGATGTAATTTGTGTTTTTCCGGGGATCGAACCTGGGATCACTCGCACAGTAGTAGTACAGCACACTAACCACTGCGCTACTGCGCCCATTTTGACATTGACATTTGACATTTTACGAGGTATTTACTGTCGGTGTCATTGTCACTGTCATTGGAATTGGCTCTGTTTTTGTCGTTGTCATTGTCACTATAATTTTCAGTGCCATCTATGATCTATAGTCTGCACTTTGCTCTCGTTTTGGCGTTCACACTTCACATTTTCTCGTTCTCGTTTTTTTTTCTAGTTCTTACACCGAAAGAAAAACGTTGGTAAAATCAAGCATGAACCTTATTTGATTTTGCGTCAACCAATGGGCATTGTCATTTCAACAAATGTGACATTGTCAATTTTTTATAAAAAAACATAACGGGTATTTTTGCATAAATCTATCACGCCATTGTCAATTTCGTGTTTAAATAACCACGCATTAGGTTATTCGTAGTAAAGCAAGCACGGTAAGCGATTGATTAAGCACGATCATTGTTGATTAACAAATTCAAAATTGTACAATGGTCGTGTTTCTTTTAACACGTCTATGCTTACTTTATCACAGGGAAGCGATTGATCAAGCATGATCATTGTTAATCAACAACGAAAACATTGTAATGTTTTTGTGCTTCTTTTAAAACGTCCATACTTACTTTACCATTTTATTTCTACTCGCACCCAGCTGAAAATACTATTAAAAACTGAAAACTAATAGTAATCTACGCAAAATTACATTACATTTATTTACATTAGTATTTATTGAACTTTCATATAACAGTTTGACTTAAGGCTAGTTAACAAAATGGTGATAAATAATTAATATTTTAATATGTTGGCTCAACAACAGGGTACCAACGAAGTACAATTATTATTTTATAAATAATTATATTTACCTACATAAATATTGAGTGTTGTCTCGTACCGTACCTATAGGGTATTGAAATCCGGGTGTCGAATCTAAGCAAAATTTAAAATTATGAGTGGTAAAAGTTTACGAGAAAAAAACTTACTTTAGATGGCGCTTACAATCCGGGGTAGACCACGGCCTCAATCAACAAGCGCACTAAAAAACAAAACGTCACTGTACACTACAAAGAAAAATACACTGTTGACACTCGCTCGTAACGTAATGCACCTACTACTTGCACTTCTGACTGAATACTGAAGATTTTTTCAAGAAAAAAGATGACCGACGCCAACGAGGCAAACTGACAAGACAAATTGCGGTAAGCATGTCGCGACTGCGATGTTTGTGGTTGGTTCAACAAGAAAACATGTAAATTAACTACATTCGTGATAGTTCTACAATGTTTGTGTTTCTTTAGCAATTTTTAAGCTTGGCTGCATAATTATTTCAACATTTTCGTGATACATTTAACTGAAGTGTGATACTTTAACTTTGACCGCTTTACAATACGTCTTGGCAAGAATGTAGGTTGTGATAATGAGAACTATTTTTATAAAAACATGTCCGTAGATACTTTTAACATGTTCATGATACTTTAATAATAGTCAATGAAATTTTGCCTTGAACATGTTTGTGTTTAATTGTACTGTAATCATTGTACTCCAACTACGAATGTGTTTAATTTATAAGAAATATGGTTGATTTTAAATTTATTGACCACATTTGTGTTTAATCAAAAACACTTATGGTCAAATTAATTGTAAAGTCCCTAAGTTGTAATTTCATCCTGTTTATTGTTGTTTAACAATGAAATCAACAATTAAATTGTAGGCTAACAATGTTACCATTTTTGAAACAACTACAAAAATGTTCAATCTAAACATATCTGTGATACTTTCGAGCATTTTAATCAACAACGCCAAAGTAGTTGTTTCAAACATGCAGCGTTGTTTGATTTAATCACATACGTATTTGATTTGACAATTTTAAGCCCATTGTTAGCTAACAACGAAACATTTTTGATTCAACCAATGTTTTTTCTTTCGGTGTACCTATACCTACTCGTTTTCGTTTTTATTTTCGTTTTCGTTATCATGCTGGTTCTCGTTTTCGTTTTTGTTTTCGTTCTCGTTCTAGTTTTCACTCTCATTCCCATTTACATTCGCGTTTTCTTCTCCTCGTATAGAGACCATTATTCTACTAATTTTATTTCATCGCATTCATATACTATTTCCCATTCTCATTTCTCAACCATACAACTCACATGCTACACCCAATGACCCTACCAATCCACTAACTCGAGCAACTACCCACCCATTCATTCCACTTACCCCTTCGAAGCATTTCTTCAAATGTGGCTGCACTCTGAGTGGATCCTTCGTCTCCGACAAAATCTCCAAAAGTTCGTCGTTCGAAAGGAAGAAGAATCTAGCAAAAAACAAACGTTTCTGCTCCAAGTATGTATTCAACCCCTTTTGCACACACTCAAGGTCTTCGAGTGCTTTCCTAAAGACTTGCAATAGATTTGGATAATCGGTCGCCTCAATCACACCCCGGTGTTGGTATGTGTGCTTCATGACCTTGCGCCAGATTTTATCCACCTAAAGGAGGAAAAGTTTAATTTTACAGAAAATTTGCCTCGCTTTAGAGCCTTTCTCTTCTTACGGATTTAAAGTTTCTTCCTTCAACAGGCATTTGTCGCATTATATCTTCCGAGCTGAAAATCGGCTCCAGGTACATCCATGTCGCCTGTACCTGGGTCCATGCGTCCATTATATCCAACATACTTACCAGCTTCGCCTCCCAGTCATCGGCTTTGGTGCCGAGTGCAACAATAAATGGAGACCGTCGCATAGCCTGGGATTTCATCACCTGATCGTCTAGTATCGTTTGGATGTCATCTAAAGCGGCCAGGATATGCGTGTCCGAGTCGCGGTATTGTATCACATCGAACTTAACGTTCTCCCATTCGCGTTGCATCGCCACCAAATGACTATTCAATTCGAATTCCTTACCAGCCGCGTTAGCTACTTCTTCCAGTGCGGCAAGGATGCTCATGATATTTGCATCAATCATATCCTTCAGCGATGGATACAACGATGGATTGCATGGCTTGCCTAGTTTTGCTGAAATCAAATCCCAATGACGCTGCTCCAGTCCTTGGCGGCAAATTGCATCCAAAGCCGGAATGAAAACTTTGAATTTGTCCAGTTTGATGCGAATCTGTTCGGCGGCTCTTTTTGCTACAGCATTATTGGCCAATTGTCGTGTCAGCTTGTGGATAATCTTTGAGCGGAAAACTAATTGAGATTGAAACGCAGAAAGCCAATTTTATGTTTACCTTGTGCATGTTATCAACCTCCTCTCGTATAACATCCGCATTGAGGCTCTCAAACGGACCATACATCCTGGAATAAATTGAAATCGCAATGACTTTTTAAGAACTGAAATATTGTTTCGAGAATGGTAATCAATTTGTTTGACTTTGAACTGATGGTAGGGGGTTTTCAATAATGGTTGGCGGACTCATGACTTTTGGTCGCAGGTAAAGGATATTCATATTCAATATTCAAAATATAGAACTTTGTGCATTGGTACTCACCAAATGTCATGATTCTTCTCAAACTCATAGGCAGTCTTCCAGAGCTTTTCTATGGGTTCCATTTTCTCTATAATATCGGCTAGTTTCGGAAACACAGACACATCTATCTGCAGCAGTCCTTCTTCCACGTTGATGGCCTTTGCTTCTTTACTGCATTGCTTCAATCAGAAACACAACACAACTCAATCATTCTATTCACATCCATTGTAGGCTTGAGCTTACCTCCAGAATATCATACAGTTCATTCACGGTGTCCACTTTTTCCTTTAGCTCCTCCAGTGAAAGGATGTCGTGCGTTTCCTTCATTCTAAAACCATCCATACGAGTCTTCTGCGAGGCGATATATTTCTCGAACAGGGATCGTTTCTCTCTGCAAAAGTACACGTATAGTATAGAAGTGTGACCAATTTGGGGTAAGCAACCCACCGCAAAGCCAGCTCCAGATTATCCCGGACGACTGTCAGTCGTGCCGCACTTAAGTCCAGCACTAATTCCAATTCAGATGGCAAAAGGAACGTCCTGGTGTTCAGGCGGATATCATCACCTGGAAAGGAACATTTGCACACCGTATAGAGAATGTAATAAATCTCGCCGACCGGCGGTAGTGTACGATGGTGGCATTCAGTCGTCCTAATGACTTTACACAGGACAACACTATGCCTGCATTGCATAAGTGAGTATAAAGCTCTCACACAAATGAGCGCGCCAATCTCGCCCACTCTTCCGCCGCACGCAAACAACTTACTATTCAGATTGGTGTACTGCAAGAGGAACAGCACCCGCTTGGACACAACTTTAATGTCGTCCTTTATTTTGAATATTCTCTCGTCCCGGCACTCGGCTAAGTAGTTTTGCAATGCGACAACTTCGGCTGTTTCCTCGGGACGTTCGCCGGCCTTCATGGACATCTCTTCCAGCTCGTCGCATATTCTAAAATTGATATTCGAGAGGGATTCAATTTAAAGGCAGCTATACAACTGAGTGTGGGTAAATTTAATTGAATTCGGATGGGATTACTTTTGGGGATATCCTCTGAATTATGCGACGGATTTTCATAATTCAAATGAGTCTTTCTAAAATCGTTATGAATGGCTGGTGCAAATATGCGATACTTCAAGGAGGTATCTAGTTATAATAGACTTCTAGTCACGTACTGTTTCCTTTAGTCTTTAGATATACATAATGTGTATGTATGCGGCTATTGGCTTGGGCATGTAATGGGGATTTAATGTGTGAATTTAATTCCCCAATTTGATGGAAATCATCACACTGTGGGTATAGTGATAATTATCCTATATTATTGATAGTGATTATGTCGAATATATGTAAGGATTACCATTGAGCGGACACGATGCGAAATAATCTATGTTCAGTAATTAAGATTGAATTGTATTCTGTTTGAAATCAAATTTGCATATTTAACACGTCATAAAAGTATTTACATGACAATGGGGGCCCTGAATTCAAGCGCAATTAAAGAGGGCTTATTTTGAAATATAAAAGTAATTAACGTTTGAAGAAGTTTTTATTTTTAATGGTAAAGAATCGAATTTCTGAATTTTGTAGGACCTATGCTAGACTCTGATATTTTAAGCTTTGTCAACGATATACCTAGGTAAGCAACAGATCCATTGTAAATTTCCCTTATCATTCCTCTTATCTTTGTCAAAGTCAGATTGCGTCTGTCACATTGGACGATTTTTTGCCAGCATTGAGAAAAAAGCGCCTAAGATCGACAGCAGTCCAAACATTGCTCCACAATAATAGCCATACATTTTTTGCAGCTGTCTTTGAAGGAGTCTTGAATAAGAAGATTCCGGTTCTATACCAAATACATGAAAGCCACCCAAAGATACAACAGCGAACAGTCAGTCTCTTGGGCTGGGATTCATGAAACATAAGGGCTCGCAGACCAAGCGATTATGGGTTTTGGTAAGGGCGATCCACGATCACTAACATCGATCAAACTATCAGTATCTACCGCTATTCAAATAGCACAACAGAAGCTCGGCGCTAAGGAATATTTTGCCATTATAACGCTAGGCGTTTTAAATGCTTTAACACCGCGAGTTGCGCAACGATTTTACAAACACACGCTGCCAAAAGAGTAGATATCATCAATTATTAATAGCAGCCTAGCTGTACCCGTCAGGGCTTTGCCCGTGCACAGGAATTGTATTGCATAGCTCTTAGATGATATTGTTCTTTCGTAAAATGCGAGAAATGAGAATAAATCGATTTGGCGGAATTTTCTTTCTGCCTGAACGCTTGAACCTGAAATACAGCAATGCAATACGAACCAAACAAAAAAAAAAAAAAAAAATCAGCCCAGTGGTTATCGAGATATAACGTCATCGAGTTTCACCCCATAGAAGATGTTTTTTTTTGTATAGGAGGTACTAGCGAACCCCCTGCAAAATAGCTAAATTTAAAAATAATATCGAATTCATTCATATCGAATTTATCAGTGATAAACAGTTTCTATTGTAATTCTCTGTGGTACACAACATTTTAAGGTTTTCCAGGATTCGTATTGCCTAGATAATATTCTTGTCTATTAGGACAATGTACATAATTGTTACAATGGCTCCCATAACTGTCGAAGAATAGCGCCTCCTCGCCCATTTATCTATTTTTGACCAATCTTCACAGTAACACAATCGATTCGGTGGTTTTCGAAATATTAAGCCTCATTAAAGCCCTATTTAGACGATCATTTCAGTTTTAGTTTCAGTTGAGCTATCGGTTAAGCTTTCAGTTAAACTGATGTTCTACAGTGCATTTAGACATCAGTCTCGTATTCAGTTGAGCTTTCAATTTACTTGTGATTAGCCGAAGGTTATAAGATATTATCTACTAAAACTGACAACTGAACTGAAAATTTATGGGAATTCCATCAGTTTCGGTTTCAGTTAGATGCTTCAATTTTTGCATTTAGACATCAGTTTAACTGATAGCTCAACTAAAACTGAAACTGAAATAATCGTGTAAATGGGGCTTTAGGTTCTTAATGTTTTTTGTTTTTGTATGGTAATACTCCTAGACCAATACCTAAGATTGTATGTAAATTTGAACTCAATCGATTCAGTGGTTTTCGAGATATGTATAAGATTTTGAATGCATTTTTTGTACGGGAGGTGCCACGCCCCTATAAAACATGAACCAATGCACCTACAAAGACCGTATTCACTTATAAACCATGGTATTGACGTAACCTTTCATGGGAAATTTCCAGAATAAAAATCAGTTCACGTATTACAGAGAACATTGGTGACAATGTTACAACTAATTTTTATATGCCTATGTAGGTAGATAGATATATACGATTTTGAACGTTTTTTTTGTATGGACGGTGCCACGCCCCTTTGTCCAAATTTGACAATTCTTTATAGGACCACCACATACGTAGTAATAGGTCTAAGGGGCAGATACCGATGATCTGTCTGTCTGTCTGTCTGTCTGTCTGTCTGTCTGTCTGTCTGTCTGTCTGTCTGTCTGTCTGTCTGTCTGTCTGTCTGTCTGTCTGTCTGTCTGTCTGTCTGTCTGTCTGTCTGTCTGTCTGTCTGTCTGTCTGTCTGTCTGTCTGTCTGTCTGTCTGTCTGTCTGTCTGTCTGTCTGTCTGTCTGTCTGTCTGTCTGTCTGTCTGTCTGTCTGTCTGTCTGTCTGTCTGTCTGTCTGTCTGTCTGTCTGTCTGTCTGTCTGTCTGTCTGTCGCACGATAGCGTCCAAACGAAATGACCTAGGTGAATGAAATTTTGTGAGAGGTCTTATGGTCCATGTCGGTCAAGTAGTTCTGTTACCTCCCATACAAAGCCAATATTCGACCAATGTATCTCTGCCTGTTGAAAACACCTTACCGTCCAAACAAATCGACTTAGGTGAATGAAATTTTGTGAGAGGACTTATTTTTACCGTTGTCAAGTTGGTAGTAAAAATTGTCTATATCGGTCAAGTAGTTCTGGTACTTCCCATACAAAACCAATATTAGACAGTACATAATATAGTGGAGGGTATCAAAGCATCGGCCAGGCCGATGATAACACTTTTACTTGTTTCATTTTAAATTTATTTCAAAATCAATGCTTACCTTCTGTTCTCATTTAGATTCAGCGTCATAAAGTAATTCATTATAAAGTCAATAACATCTTGCACCAGCATCCCGAGGGCCTGGTTAACATGCCGATTATCCAGCATAAACAAATTCAGTGGTACGAAATCCTTCAGAAAATATGTACCCTCTACCAGCTGCTTTAATTTGCCCATTAAATCCTCAATAGCCTGTAACGATTGAAAAATGAATTTATCACCATTAGCGTTTGGATGCTGTGATGTGATAGATATGCACAGCCCGCCTCAGCGATCTCATAATCGCATCGAACTTATTAAATAAAATCTCAGCGCGCCGCATCACGAGTTCAAAATTAAGTGCGCGCATACGCCTAATGAAATTTTCTGTTAATTCTACGGATCGCTGAGCTTAATCAAATCCAAATAATTCTTAATTGGATTCTATGTGCGGGAGGCGGCGGCGGCATGGTTTGGCAACGTACTGGTAATTCTGGAATTTTGCGCTGTGCAAACACCTTCTCGGCGATAGTCAACATTTTGCCAGTCAACATGGGGAAGTAGTAATCGTATATGGGATGCAGATAGACAGTGGGTCCGGTCCAATTGGCCTCCACAATTTCACGTACATCTTCATAGAGCCGCAACATGTCTATGTGCGTCTCATGGATGCAGTGCAAATAGCCATGCTCCCTTTCATCTGCAAACGAGACGTTGGATGTAGGTTTGAATTGAAAATAAGTGCTCAACCGTATACCTTGTGACATTAAATACTCGAGACGTGGAATTTCATAGCCCACTCGAAGGACACTCTTGATGAGACCAATGAACAATTCGGGCAGCTCCCTCATGTACGGGTAGACGAACATTCGACCATCGTGCTTGAGGATAAAGTCCACCGGGAAATATGTCTCAAACCACTGTGGAAATTTTCAAAAAGGGTTCAAACGCTTTACACATTCTGTGATGGGTGTGGTCCGCTTACTGTGGTGTGCTCGAAATTTGGTTCGAACAGTCGTGGATCTGATGGGTCAATCTTGTAAATGGTTGATGTGCTACGTGTTTCCAAATCGACTATTGGTTCGAAGTGCTTACCCACCACAGACACGATAATTGTCATAAATGGACGACGTTTAAGCTTAGGGTGGTACAGGTCGTATTTGTTCATGCGATTGCCTTCCTAAATGTGTAAAATGGAGTTTGATTTATTTTTCCATTCTGATTTGATCTATATATTCTTACTCTGTATCTGCTTAGAGCTTTGAATAAATGATCAATACTCCGCTGGAGTAGGCCACGCAGCTGTAGCGACATTAAAGCGTGGATGCATTTGAAGAAAATTCCAGCTCTTCCTTTGCATGGACTGTGCATTGGTATGAAGTGTTTCCAAGTTTTTTTCATTGCGTCCAACATATCCGCTGCTCTGGGGAGCCAATCGTTTAGGAGAATCTGCAAGGAAGTTTGAATGCTAAGTTAGATGGACATTTGGCAATTCGATTGACTTACATCACGGGCAGCCAGGCAGCTAGTTCGAACGAATTCCAATACTTCATCCGCATTTAGGGGGACGTCAGGTTCATAGAGCTTGGAAACATCCAGAATAAGAATGTCATTGTAACTGTGAAGTAAATGTTATTTTTATTAGACAAAAACTAGCCGATGGAAGACCAATTCAATATAGGTATATCTAGTCCTATGCTGGGTCCCTGATGATTATGGGGATAGCGATGTTCTAGAGAATTGTGAGGTTGACCAATTCGTCAGGCGGCCACTGGGTACACAAAACAAACCGTAGATGGGAAGACGCTTGATCTCTGCATCGATATCATTTTGTGATTTTAGAATCTACATATGTAGACAAAGTCATTAAATAATACTTCCAAGTTATATCAGTATATACTTCGTTTTGTCCTAATTGACAGCCAGACCCGCCGCCTTCATTTCAATACTTGCTTGCTCCCGATAACGTCAATATGCATATTGCATATGCCACTAGTTGACCCTACTTTTGAAAAGTAGGACCTCTGATAATAGTTTGTGTATTTCATAAAATTGCTTTGAGAAAGAAGGAAAGAACGAGGTTGTAAGAAAGAGATTGTATGGTTGCGTATCACCTTGTCTTAAGATACCTACTATTAATCGGCTCTCACACTGAGGCAACATTCAATAAGCAACTAGCAATAGGAAACACGCAAAATTATCGCTCACAATTATTTTACTTTGAATTAAATTAGAGGTCTCACATCAAAGCAACTAAATATCGCTCGAACTAAAAATGTTGCTGATTGTTTATTGGCAGTTGCTATAGAAACTATAGTTGCTTATTGCTTGTTGCCTCAATCTGAGAGCCGCCTTACACATCTCAAAAATAGTGTCAATTTTTGACATACTGACGCCAAAATGACTTCGTAAGTACAAAATCCGACGTCATGTTGTCGGCATTATTTTTGACATGTATAATAGTACCTAGCTTTAAACTACACAGACGGGCGAGTTTCGCAGTGATGTGTACATTTGACATGGGTTTATACCAATTGTCATTACAAAGATTACAAAGATGGAAATAAAGCCCAAAAATAATTTGCAGTTTAATAAATAGGGGGGGTCATGTTGCCTCCCTGCAACCCCCCTGCTTGGGGTTTCTGACAGATTTGGAGTATGTGTGAAATTGGATATTTTGAAGGTTTTTTTTTGCAGTACAAACTCCCACCTACTTCAAAATGCAATAGAAAAGTCAAGAAGGGGGGGGGGGTTGCAGGGGGGCAGGATGCCCCCCATATTTATTAAACTGCAAATTATTTTTGGGCTTTATTTCCATCTTGTTGTTTTTTCTATTTCCTTGGGCGTTATTGCCTAACGCCTGATGGTTAACCTTCTTGGCCTAAAACCGCACTGACATGGTTACTAGCGTTCATCCAGTAGGTTATCGACAGAATCTAATAGACCACATTGAGGAGCCTTATTCCTCTCTCATTGGCACAGAATATCTCTTGTGGATTGGATGGGCACACGATCTGAGATATTATTGATCGGTCATATTTTCTTTTGACTACATGTAGAAGACAAGAGTTGAAGTACGCTCTTTACGCCCTGAGCTTAAAGCAACTTGGTCGGTCGGTAGGCCATTCAGTCCAGCAGCTTGTACACCAAGAATAACAAAAAAGATTCGATGGAAAAATTTCGCTTGTTCTGAGCTTAAGATTTTTAATCATTTTGATTTTGGGAAGTACTGTTTTAGACCTGAATTGTGGTTTGGTCTCGTTGTATGATCCTATACAGTAGCCCGAAACTAAATTTGACACAAATCAGCCATAATCAGCCATTTATGCTCCATCGGAGTGTACGTGCTCAAAGCTAACAGCGAAAGAAAAAGTCGTTGTTTAGAAAGTACCAGTAACTGGGGCCGTACATTAGCAATAACACGGAAAATGTTGACTTACAAATCGTCCAACGTCTCTGTTGGTTTATCGGCATAGACTAGTTACTTAACATACCCCCAAGAAAGTAATCTAATGGTGTAAAATCACAGGGTAGTGAAGACCAGTCGACAGGTCCATTACAAGAAATTATGCGCTCAGAAAATGTGTGGCATGTTGCGCCATCTTGTTGAAATCAAAGCCCTGTCACGTCAAAGCTATTCAACTGAGGAACGAAGAAGTCAGAAATCATGTTTCTATAGCGCTCTAAATAGTGAAAACAGCAGCCCGTGAGTTTGTCGTAAGGGTATTACCTTCTTTATCAACAGCCATGCAGCAATAAAAGCCATAACTGCACCAGAAATAAAATCGAAGCTTATGAAGTGCTGTGTGCTGTCGCGAAGAACTCAAAGGCACTTGGTACACAGCACAAGGTATCACTCTGCTGGGTTTCGGGACATGAAGGCATTCCAGGCAATGAGAAAGCAGACGAATTAGCAAGACAAGGTTCGACAGCTGTTTCAGAACAAGCTGATCCCTCTGTGGACATCCCGCCTTGCACACTCCAGCTTGAAGCAGGGAGAAAAGCCACAAGAGAGGCGAATGCAAGATGGGCCACCTTAAACACTTGTAATACCACAAGAATGCTATGGCCGTCCTTCAACGAATCCAAAACCGAGAAGATAAAGCGGAAGGATAGGAAATCCCTGTTCACCCTCGTAGGTACAATAACAGAGGGCACAACACTCTGCGGTACCATATGAAGAAGATAGGCTTAACGGAAGAAGAACTTTGCAGAGGCTGGAGGTGATGAGGAAGCTTTTGAGGATACAACCCTCTTCCTATATGTCACTGCCCAAGTCTCCAACACACCAGGCATAAATTCCTAGGGAGCCACTTCTTCAACGACCTAGACGAGCTTTCCAGCACATCAATAGAAGATAATGAACTTCGTCAAATCAACAAGATTGTTTGTATGTAGCTATTTGAATACAGGGTTATAATGGGTAGGGGACAACCTCTTTCCCCCTACGGGAATCATAATGGGTCAGTATTGACCTGAGTGTGGCACGGAGAAATCCTCGCAATCCCACAAACCTAACCTAACCTAACCTAAACTATAGCGCTCTCCATTAACGGTAACATTCTGGCCATCATCGTCCTTAAAGAAATATCGGCTAATGATTCCACCATCCCATAAAGCACACCAAACAGTGAGTTTTTTTGATTGTAAGAGCGTCTCGAGAAAGGCCTCTGTGTTTTCTCCACTCCAAATTGGGCAATTTTGCTTGTTTACATTTATCCATTTAAGCAAAAAAGGGCCTAATCGGAGATCAACATTCACCGAACTTAAGTTACAAAATGTACACGCGTTGTTCTGGCATTAATCTAATCATTGTAAAATGGCGAAACTAACTACAAATGAACTTTCAACTGTCAAATTGACAATCTGTCGAAACAGTGTTGCCAGTTTAACAACCAAACTTCTAAAAACAACACCCTTTAGCTAGACCTTCACTTCAACGGCCTTATCTGAACGGCCTTATATTGAAATTATCTGAAATTGAACGCAATTTGAGTTCCTCTATCATCTTCGACAACTATAGATACCTCTTTACGAATGAGCTGAAAATTAAAAAAAAAAACTTACAGTTGATGCCACAAGACGTTCAAGCCCTCCAGTACGGGATGGTTAATCATCAAAACTTGATCCAATCGATTTCTGGCCATTTGTACATAAGCCTTCCATGGAACCGGTGCTCTTATTGTCATCATTGGAAACTCTGGCGGTTCGATTTCCAATTGAAGTTTTTTCCTCTCAACGTCTGATCTAAACATAAAAAACACATGAGAAAAGCGTATCCACAACTCGAACGAACAAGAAGCAAATAGTAATTATTAGATACACAGAATTCTGAACTACACTTAAATCGAATTTTCAAGATACTTTCTCAAGTATCCCAACGAAATATGATTTTTTTTTTTGTAAAGTTTTTTTTACAAGAACTTCTCCCACGACAGAGTTTATGAAAAAAAAAACTTACTTCAAGATGTATCGCAGGAAAGCACGTTTCACATGATACCGGAAATCCTCTTGGAGATCTATTAGACAGGATATAATTAAAATTGCAGCATCTTGTTGAACATGATGATCGGGATTGAACAGGTAATCCATTAGGATAACTTCAGGATACACATGTGGCCAAAGTTTCTGTGAAAATGTTGGTTTATTTGTTACATTCTATAGTTTATATGAGAACAAGCATGTACGCGCAACCGTTCATCCCATAATCAGTTACTCGGTATTTTTTTAATAACTTACCTCTTCCTTGAGAATAAACTTGTAGGCCTCCCGAAGATAGGCTGTCCTTGCATCAATTTTTGGTAAAAGTTTCTTAATCAACTTGGATGGATAGACTTCGAGGTGGGTTATGGACAACTGCAAGTATCATAACGGAAGTTGTGCGTGCATTAAAGTTGGCAAGAGAAAAAAGGGGGTATTTTTATGAACCTCTTGTTTATGGCGCGAACTTTAAGGGCTAACGCACTCGTATACGATACGAATGCGAGTGTGTTTCTTTTTTTATGTCATGCGAGTTTGATGAGATATTTTTTGATGGCTGACAGGTATACCGCTGAAAGCATCATCTGGGCATCATAAACACGACTGGGCCGTAGAGATTTTTTATGAACACAAATTATCCGCTGGTGCTTGATTGAGATGTGTGCAAGACAGTAAGAAGATGTTAAATTTATGAAAGGATTTCATTGGCGGTTTATGGGTACCCGGTACACAGCTCACGTCACATGGTAATAATTATGATTGTAAAGAGCACATTTTTCTGGAGGTAATATCGGTGTGAAAAAAATCGTTTGGCGGTTTTATCATCGCACTTATATTGCGGTTTATGTTTTAGATGGCGAAATCGATAGGGAGCTATTGTAAGATAAGGCTTGGACAATTTATATCGCCATATGTGTGCGATTTATGGTAGATTTTATTTGCGATATGCTAGGAAATACGAACAAAAAAAATATACATAAAAAGATGTGAGTTAAGTCACACACTATGTTGAAGGCCAAATTTATAAATATGAGGCTGGGTGGCTAAAATATTGGTCGCGAATATACTGAGGATGCGGATGCCACTAGAATGGCTGGTTCACAATTTGGTTTGCATATCGATTATAGTCTATCTACACACTATACACTAAGCATGAAGGAGTTACATGGGCGGTAGTGTTCAGTACCGGAATTCCACTTGCCCTTAACGTCTCCCTTACTGTGCGAGGGGTCTTAGGTTCGATCCCCGGAAAAACACAAATTACAGCTAAAGGTTTTTTTCACTGCGCCAACTTTCGTGAACGCCTGAGCACGGCGAGTTGGACAACAAAGAACAGCGTGGAGATCAACAGCCTTAGCAGAAGCAGCGAACAAATAGCTGGAGGCCGAGAAAGGTAAGACATTATGTTTTCATCCTGCGCTATCTATGCCCCCTGATCTTAAAGTGAATTTATTTCAGATAAAGCTAAGCGCGCATTGAAGTTATGAGCAATTGGCGTGGCAGTGGCGTGGTGACCAAGTGGAAACTGGCATAGGAGTGGTGAACATTTGGTGTTTTATTTAAGTGATTTAACGCACACTGAAATGGCCAACAATTCATCAGTTTTCGTGTAAACAAAATAAACTCCACTTCGTCACAGCCTCTACCTAGGTACAATATTATGATATTCAAGGGATATGCCTTTACAAATCCACGTCGTCACAACCCGCTTGCCACTCGTAAATTAAATTTGTTTGAGACAATAGGCACCAGACTGTTGTCACGCCAACGCCGGTTGAAAAATGCCACGTGTCCCCCGCATTCCGTTTTGATGCCCGTAACGTAATTCCACCTTCCACTTGGTCAGCATGCCACTGCCACACATCTTCAATACGCACTGTTTAAACAAAGCGACATCATCGGATGCCAAGGTGATTTCGCGCACTATTTCAATGGATTGTCCCAAACATCATGAGATTTGACGATAAGCTTTCTTGCTAAACTTTTGCTTATTGGTTGAAGCTAATAACTAAATTGAATCATTGGAAGACATTATCCCCTGCACCATATTCCCTTGAACGAACTAACGAATAACTAACAACTTAAGTTGTTAAAAATATTAAAAATCCAAAAATGCTTATAAGAGTATTCGATCTTGAGTTTCGCATATAGAAGGAACTTTGCGTAACTATTGACAAATAAAATATTTTGGAACTGGTTAGGCCGGAAAGGATGAAATAGAAAAAAATGGATCTAGGGAGTTTTCCCTGAAAGAAAACACAAGAACTATTCGTCGTCATTCGTGAAAACTCCCTAAGTCCATTTTATTGGTTTTGAGATATTTGCATTTAATGTTGGTAATTGATATTAAAAATCGAAAAATGCTCATAAGTGTTCATAAGAACTATCTATAATCGAAATTCTGTTTATTATTATGTACCTTTCACAATCAATGATAGTAGGCTAAGTGAATTTCAACAACAGAAAACTACAAAACGTTTGCCAGTCAAAACTCCCTAAGTCCATTTAGGGAGTTTTCACTGACAAGAAATTCAAAATGTTTTGATTTAGGGAGTTTTCATTATTCAAAATGAAATAGAGAAACTAAGGACTTAAGCTACGATTAGCCATTTTTTTAAATCATTTAAATGGCGCTGTGTCGCATTAGAGCGACATTTAAGCTACGATTCGTCATTGAAAAAATGGCGATCACACGAAATTACTATATCATCGTCATTTGTGTCTCAAAATCAAATGACGGACACTGCGAGTCATTTAGAATTTTCCGTTAGTCATATGTCCTAGGCGTCATTGAACAGCGATCAGACGGAAATTTTTTTCCGCCATTTAAGTGGCACTTAATTCATGTCATTTGGTGCGACATTTTCCTAGTCATTTAAATGACGCTGCCAAAAATGGCGATCACAAAGAGCGACATTTAAATGACTGCTTTGTGACGGGATTTTTACGTCAGAGCGCCATTAGATTTTGTTATTTTATTATACAACTAGCAACGCCCGCGGCTCCGCCCGCTGGTTTCTTTTCTATCAAATTAAATTCAAATTTATTTCAGCTATCATATAAATGCACGTTTGTTATACCCTCCACAGGAAAGTATATTCACTTTGTTTTTACGTTTGTAACGCCAAGAAGGATTCACCGCAGACCATATAAAGTATAGTATATAATATGTATTCTGAATCATCACATTCTGAATCGATTTAGCCATGTCCGTCCGTCTGTCTGAGGAAAGCACGATAGCGTCCAAACGAATTGACCTAGGCGAAACAAACAAAACGACTTCTTTTGACCGTCGCCAGTATGGAAAATGGGCTACGTCGGTCAAGTAGTTCTGGTACCTTCCATACAAAACCACTATTAGATCCACGTCTCTCTCTGTCTGTCGAAATCACGATAGCGTCAGAACGAATCGACATAGGCAAGTGAAATTTAATTAGAGGTCTTATATTTATGGCCTTCAGGTTTTTGTTAAAAATGGTCCATGTCGGTCAAGTAGTTCTATTACCTCCCATATAAAGCCAATATTAGACACATGCATCGCATGTACCTGTACCAGTACATACAGTGGAGGGTATCAAAGCGTCGGCCAGGCCGATGGTAACACTTTTGCTTGTTTATATTTTGTCTTCTTTTTAAGCTTACAAAATATTTGATCGCTATGCCTTTTCATAAACTATACCTACATGTTATTTATTTAATGGGCGCAAGTAGCTATAAACATATTACGCCTACAGGTGATACGCGAACATTGAATATGTAGCTGTCCATGTGAAAGACGTGGCTGTCGGAGGTCAACTCTGGCAATGGCCGATTAGTTCTGAAGATAACCCTTATACCCCTGTTTCCCCTTCCCCCATCCACACCCTAACTAACCTATACTGATCCGGAGGATGTAGCCGGTACAATCTTGAAAAAATTCGGCCAAATAGTTCCAGAGTTAGTCGCTACCACCCCTTTACCCCTCCCCCGTCGTCAACTTAGTCCTTACGTAACCTGTACTGATCCCAAAGTCTTCAGTCAATGGACATAAGATTTCACATAAATAAAAACTCGTCACAGGTATAATCTAATTATTCATACTACGCGATCATATCGTTACACTTTCCATAGCTGCAGATCTCAAATCCATATATGTATGTAGATATATGTATCCATCACTTACGCACTACAAACCTCTTATATGTACGTAGATTTACATATATACATATTTAGTTTGTTTTTTGATATCCATTGCCTACATCAAATTCAACTACGCCATACATGAGTATGTACGTACAATGTCCATTCTGAATGCCAGTCAAGCGAGTAATCATATTCTATTTTGGGAACGCAATATAAAACTACCCCTAAGCACAACTGCAATCGGGAAATAATTTTTTTTGCACTTGACCAATTAAGATCTATTTTCAATTTATTATATCTCACCCTCTGGATGGACCAGAAAGATGAATTTTAGATCAAAATACTCGGTGAAGTATTGGCTAACAAATAAAAGCATTTCTTGAAATGACATACGTAGATTTATGAGTATAATGGCAAGTTGAGCGTAGTAAGGTCGAAATAGAAAAGTAGGGTGCACACGTTTTTTAACCCTTATAGGACGAATTTTGAAAAACGATGAATGAGGCATATAATTATTTTGATTTATCTATCAACGCACAAACTTTCAATTTCATACGGCTAACGGTTCGTTAGACCCCCTTATTCCCCGCGACCCCTTTACTCCTGAGCAATTCTCACCCACCCTACGGACTAAGTTGGGCAAACATCTATAAATCAGAAAAAGAATCATGAAAATCGGACGAATGGTTCTCGAGTTATGGAGAAACGAACAGACGGACGTTACATTTTATAAGTAGTACTAGCAATGCCCGCGGCTCCGCCCGCTGGTTTCGTTTCTTTTAAATAAAACTAAATTTATTTGATTTACCTATCATTGGACATTTGTTTATATTTTTTCCTCTTATTTAGCTTACAAAATAATGTTAACGCAATGTTTTTGTGTAAACTATACACGTTATTTTTTTAAGTGGGAGCAAGTAAACAAATTACCACTGCAGCTCACACGCGACCATGTAACATATAGCTGTCCAGTCCATGTGAAAAGCATGGCTGTCGGAGGTAAACTCCGGCAATGGCCGAGTAGTTCCAAAGATAACCCCTACACCTCCATTTCCCCTTCCTCAATATTCTCCCTAAGTAACTTATCCGAAAAATGTAGCCAGTACAATGTTGTAAGGAGTTTTAAAATCGGCCAAATAGTTCCAGAGTTAGTCCCTGCCACCGCTTTACCAATTACTCCCCGTCGTTACATAACCTGTACTGATGGTGTCACCATGACAACGGTAAAAGAATTTTTAATACCGGCCTAGTAGTTCGAGAGATACCCTTTACCCCCCTTTATTTTTACTTCTCTATACCAATACACTGAAACCTAAATGGGCATCAAATCTATAAATGAGAGAAATGAAATACATCGTACCAATAATTTAAAAAACTAATAAAATGGCTTACATACACTAACACCCTCATATGATAAACATTGAATTGTGGTTAGAAATGGGAGTTAACCCCATGCAAAATTTCAAAGTCCTAAGTCAATGGACATAATATTTCACATAAATGAAAGCTCGTCACAAGTATGATTTGATTAATTATACTACGCGATCATATCGTTATACTTTCCATTGCTACAGATCTCAAATATATTATGTAGATATGTACAATTGTGCATATACATATACTTACGTACCACAAACTCCTTATAGCTACGTAGTTTGTTTTGTGCATATCCATTCCCTACATCAATTTCAACTACGCATTTTATGCGCATTTACAATTATGCATTCTGAATGCTGAATGCTAGTAATCATTCTATTTTTAGAACGCAAATCAAAACTACCCTTCCTAAGCACAACTGCAATCGATAAAGCGATTTTTTCACACTTGGCCAAATAAGATCTAATTTCAATTTATTATATCTCATCCTATGGATGGAGTAGAAAGACGAATGTTAGCTCAAAATGCTCGGTAAAATATTGCCTAGCAATTAAAAGCATAACTTGAATTGACATAACCCCATTTATGAGTATAATGGCAAGTTAAACGTAGTAAGGACGAAATATAAAAGTTTGTTTGAAAAGTTTTTCAACCCGTATGGGACGAGTTTTGAAAAACGATGAATGAGACATGTAATAATTTTAACTTATCTATCAACACACAAACTTTTAAGTTCATACGGCTAACGGTTGGTGAGACCCCTCTTATTCCCCGCGGCCCCTTTACTCCTGAATAATTCTCACCCACCCTACGGACTAAGTTGCCCACACATCTATAAATCCAAAAAGAAATCATGCAAATCGGACGAATGGTTCTCGAGTTATGAAGAAACGAACAGACGGACGTTGCATTTTATAAGTAGTATATGGATGGATGTTATAATATCTACTAAACATTTATTTGAAAACAGGCCTACCTACTTCCTTTAAATGCTTCATATGGAAACAGCTATCGCATCAGTTAACTTAACCTCCCTCATGACTCTTCATACCATTGAAAAAATAAATTACATATTCGCTATGGAAAGTAATTTTTTTATATTTTTTTTTTTGTATTGATAGTATTAAAACAAATTTAAGACATTCAACTTACTCTGTCCATTAAACTCATGGTTCGCCTTTGAACTCGAATGGTGAACTTTGGCATCGTTTTGTTCATTTCATTTTGATAACCCTTTAGAATTGCGTTCTTTTGTTCCTCCGGATCAACGGGTAGGAAACCCTCTTTATACTTGTAGCTGCTAGAGTAGAAAATAATTTTTCTTCTATAAGTAAAACATGCGCACATATAAAGAGGACAAAAGCAAAATAAAATGTTTTTCCTTGCAACAACTAAAATAATTAAAATCACTTCCTTGGGGGGAAAATTCTATACCTACCTATATTAACTTCTTTTTTCTAAAAGATCAAATTATGAGAAGTGAACATAGCTTACAAAAACAAAACTAAAATTGCAAGCACGACTAAGAGGATAAAAAATGAAAAAAAAAAAAAAAAACTCTTACTCGCGGTCTTTTTGCTTCAATGTTTTCATAAACTCCTCCGTAGATAATGGGAGCCTTGATGCTGTTAGTTTTACCTTTGTGTTCTACCATTCCGCCCGCAGCATGAAGTATAGTGCAATGTGGTAGGAAATAATTTTATTTTTAGACATATATATTTATATTAGTTATATTGTTGTTGTTACAGAAAGACAAACTTACCTTCTTAGAGCTGGTATCCTTTGAAGTATTTTTTAATGGCTTGACAGATGATGTTTCGACTTGTCTTTGGGTTCCCACTTGTTTTGCTCTCTTGATGACAGGTTCAATTAGCTTGTCAATAACACCACCCATTCGAACAAGCTCCGCCTTGAGCTCTGAAAGGAAAATGTGAAATTGCTGATCAAAGAGAATCGATATTCTTGTGTTCTGTTCTACGTTGCAAAAACAGTATAAACCACCAAAATGTTAATGGTTACAATCACCGATCAATGTTCGTATTCATGTTAAATTTCTAGTGCAGCCAGCATCAAGCATTGAAGACCAGTGGCAACATTGTCAAAAAGTCATCAGAGACGCTGCCTCTCTTGTGCTTGGTTTCACTCCACCACCACAACGAAACCCCTGGTTCCACGACGAGTGCCGGCAAGTACATGCAGCGAAAAAAGAGGCATACAAAGTGGCGGCGCTGCAAAGAAGGACTAGAGCTGCTCGTCAGCTCTACGCGCAGAAAAGAAGAGACGAACACCGGCTTCTCAGGAGGAAAAAGAAAGAGCACGAGAAGCGCGCGATCGAGGAAATAGAGAGATGCTATAGCAGGAATGAGGTTCGGAAGTTTTACCAAAGGCTAAAAACAACCTGCCAGGGCTACAGACCCCGAACCGAAGCCTGCAAGGACGAACAAGGGAACATCATAGTAGAATCGCAGTCGATGCTGAGGATATGGAAGAACTACTTCTGCAGACGTTTTAACGGCGATGACGAACTAAATCCCGCTGTCAGGGAGAAAGAACCATTCAACCTGGACGATGAAGACCAACAATTCCGTCCACCCGACATGGACGAAGTGAAGATAGCCATATTTAAGCTTAAGTCCAACAAAGCCGCTGGAGCGGATGGCCTAACCGTCGAGCGGCAGGCTATGACTTGGTTATTAGCATGTACCAACTCATCTGTAAAATATGGTGGGAAGAAAGTATGCCCGATGAATGGAACCTCAGCATTGTTTGCCCGATCCTCAAGAAAGGAGACCATCTGAACTGCGCCAACTACAGGGGTATTAGTCTTCTTAACTTTGCCTACAAGATCTTATCTGCCGTGTTGTATGAACGCCTGAAGTCTTTCGTCAACAACTTGATTGGTCCCAATCAGTGTGGCTTCAGGCCAAGAAAGTCTACCATCGACCAAATATTCACACTGCGGCAGATCTTGGAGAAAAGCCAGGAAGTTCAAATCGATAACCACCACCTTTTCATCGATTTTAAGGCCGCCTATGACAGCATTTATAGAGACGAGCTACACAGAGCAATGTCTAGTTTTGGCATCTCTGCCAAACTCGTCATGTGACCTTTTCAACATCGTTGTTGAAAGAATAGTGCAAAACTACGCCGACGACATCGACATAATCGGCAGAACGCAGCGTGATGTCACTGGCGCGTTCGTGAGCATTGAGACGGAGGCGGCGAAGATGGGTTTGGCGGTCAATGATGGCAAGACAAAGTATATGCTGTCATCAAGAAAAGGACACCCAGCACCGACGTCTTGGACAGAATGTCACTATAGATAGATATAACTTTGAGGTGGTGAAGGACTTGGTCTACCTAGGATCCGCTATGAACTCAGACAATGACACCAGCGCTGAGATTAAACGAAGAATAACTCTTGCCAATCGCTGTTTCTTTGGGCTAAGAAAGCAATTGAGTAGAAAAGCCCTCTCTCGAACAACTAAAGTGACCCTTTATAAGACCTTTATCATCCCAGTCCTTCTCTATGGTGCAGAGGCATGGACTCTATCAAAATCTGATGAGGTTACTCTTGGTTGCTTTGAAAGGAAAATTCTTCGAGTAATTTTCGGTCCCGTCTGCATCGACGGTGAATGGAGGAGGAGATACAACGATGAACTGTAGTGGCAGTGCAGTATGACATCTACCTAGCCTGAAGAGTGAAGGTCCAACGACTGCGGTGGCTGGGTCATATAGAGCGAATGAACGTGAATGCTCCGGCCCGGAAGATCTTCGAATCCACACCCGAGGGACGGCGCAGTAGAGGAAGACCGCGACTGGAAAGGGACCTTAACCAACTTAGAGTGCGAAACTGGAGACAGCTGGCCAAAGATCGTGCTGGCTGAAGACGCTTGTTGGTTAAGGCCCAGGTCCACCCCGGACTGTAGCGCCACCTTAAGTAAGTAAGTAAGTAAGTGAGTATAGCTATCAGTTTCCGAAAGTGCTCATCAACTCTTTAAGTAAACCCAACGAAAAACGCAATTGACCAACTCGAGGAACTTATTTTTTTGCCTAAAGGTATTTGTTGAATAAAAAAGCTAAATAAACTGTTAAACAAAATTGGTACATGCGTTGGGCACTACGTGGACGAGCAGCCTTGATCATCAGTGCCTATTGTGCAGAGCTTTTGGATCGATTCGAGACCAATTTAAAGCAAAAACTATCGCAAAGAAAAGTTTTCTTCCACAAGGACGTGTGAAGAAGTTTTGAAGTCCGCAGTTGCCAACATTTCATGATTTCGTTTGCGAATTGCTACCAACAGGAAATTGTATCCTATCATAAGGAAATTGCTTGGCTGTAAGAGTTAGGTCGAATTAATGGGTCGCCTCTGACACAAATACTTATGTATTTTGCGGGACTCGAGATATAGAATTCTTTGGAGGTCATACAAAAATTGGAGAAACGTTTGACAAAGTGTATAGGGCTAAAATAGGAAAATGTTTAAAATAAATCCGAAAGGAGTAATAATTACTTTAAGCACTTCTATGATGTTCTATACTATACTAGTTCAATTTAGTTCGCAGATTTAGATGAATAATTTGACACGCACCGATTTTTAAAGAATTAGTAATAAATTATTTAATTTTGTTAAATTCCTTCAACATTCAAATTCAAACTGTTGTCTATAATTGTATTTACTATGACTAACTCATTCTATTAAAAGAGTAATCAGTAAATTATGCAACTGTCTTTTATCTGAACAAACAAGCTCCTGGCTTAAGCTTAGGTAACCTTCTTCTTATTACATTTTTCTAAACCCCATTCAATTACGAGAATAATGACTATGTTTTCAATTTCAAACTCACCTTGAGAAGTTCTAAGAGCATAGTGATTTCCAGCCTTAAATTTCTCCACCTTTTTCCGTTTCCCCACTGCTGGGAGCCTCAAATTTCTCGACCAAGGGCTATAAAATGAAGCTGCAAGTTCAAGTTAGGAAAAATACAAATCTCCTTTGAAACAAATAAAAAATAAACTCACCAATCATATCGCTTGGTTCTCCATGCAATTGCTGAAGCTCATTTGAGAACAGTGGCGATTTAGTCCGCACATCCTCGTGAAATACTCGCACTCGTCGATTGCGGTAAATCCTTAATATTTCATCGGTCACCTTAAATACGGTCTTCTCGCTGGGCACACCTGTTCAAAATTTTAAAACATGCAAAGTTCATTCCACAACAATCCTCTCCAAAGGAAGCCTTTGTATGTGGGAGCCATAAGCACACACCTGGGTACACTTACCAGGATACTCGTCATCTAGCCACGGGTAATGATCAGTATCTGCAAGATAATTAAATGCTCCAATGAGTCCAATGCCTAAAGAATTTCCAATGTGAACTTTAACACTGATAACGACAGCGTAAATAATTGATATACCCCGGGGGGCCACATGGTTGTGGGGAATTTAATTTTTTTTTTGCTAACCCTTCTTGCTGGCATATTCAGACGGCACATACACAGAACATAATGTGTGTGTATATGCAATGAATTCGAGATTCAAAAACGAAGATGATTACGTTTGCCACCCCAGCAAAAGGTCATATGAGTTGATAGTCATTCTGGGACGTACACAAAGTAGATACGCGATGACTTTGCACTTATGTGAGTTGGGTATAACCCTTTGCGGCTCTCCCACTGGATATCGAATGACCCCAAGCGGAGAGAAAAAAATTGGGGAAAAAAATAACAGAAAGGCAAAATGGTACCTATGGCGGCAGTTGGGTTACAAATGTATTTTAATGGCAAATTTCAATTTCCTGTTTTGAATAATTGAAGAGGTCCATTTAACGAATGACCAATTCCCGTAAAGAACCCTTTTGGAGTATGGATGACTCTTGGAACTGTCGATCTGCGTGCTAACAGTTGGAATTAACTTGTCACCATGACGATGGTGATTTGATTGATGGAGAGGGTGATGTCCAAATTGAAGATGGAATGGAAAACGCTAATAGAATTACCACACAGAATGACCGTTTCAATGAAGTTAAATAGTATAGAAAGTTGTAAGGGTTTTTTGCTAATGATGTGTCCTTATCTAGGTTTGCTAACTCGATACAATAAAACTAGCTTTGATGCTATTAGATACCACGTCCAGATACAGAGATATGTTTACCTTCTCAGTTTCCCCTAGTGATGCTTGAAACCCTTTGACATCACAGAGGCATAGTATGAAAATCACCCCAACTTAATCTCTTTAGTATCAGGAATGTCGAGCATCTTCATTGTTCGTATACAAAATAATCGAAGGATTACCGGAAATATTCAGAAGACGATAGCCATAGCACTTGATGCCACTCAAATTTGATTTTCTTAGAACAAAAAAGATCGAAAAATAACCCACTTGAGATGAGAATCAATTATAATAGTCATTCTACGAATTCCTTCTCCATCCACTTGTATAGTTGATCTTGAACGTAACCCTCTGCGTGTATCACCAGCAAAGAGTTCACTTCAATGGCCAATTTTGGAATTAGTTTGAACGAGGAAACCAATCTTTTTGCTGAAATGCGTCGAATGATGGTTTGAAAATGATTTCCGATGGATTAATTGAACCAGTTCCAGCTAAATGGTACTCAGATACGCGGCAACCTACACTGGCTTGTATAAATAGTAAGTCGTATGCGAAAGTTGTTCATTCGAATCCCGATAACAACGGATCGAAGTATAATTCCCAGAGATGGTAAGTGATTGATGGACAATTGGGATAGTTCTAGTTAAAAATATTTTTTTGTTTTTAGAAACTCCTTATCATAGCTACCTTGGTGGTAGCCATAACAGCAGCAGTATTGCCGGAAAACGAATATCTTCCACCAGTTGAGGGAGACGAACAAGCTGAAGCCGCACCCCTGTCCGCTGATGGCTACCGATACAAGACCGTTCGACGTCTGAAATACCGTCACCGCCGTGAAGCAGCTGAAGTTCCAGAGACCGAATATCTACCACCAGTTGAGGCAGACGAACAAGCTGAAGCCGCACCCCTGTCCGCTGATGGCTACCGATACAAGACCGTTCGACGTCTAAAATACCGTCACCGCCGTGAAGCAACTGAAGTTCCCGAGACCGAATATTTACCACCAGTTGAGGGAGACGAACAAGCTGAAGCCGCACCCCTGTCCGCTGATGGCTACCGATACAAGACCGTTCGACGTCTGAAATACCGTCACCGCCGTGAAGCAGCTGAAGTTCCAGAGACCGAATATCTACCACCAGTTGAGGCAGACGAACAAGCTGAAGCCGCACCCCTGTCCGCTGATGGCTACCGATACAAGACATTGCGTCGTTTAAAACACCGTCATCGCCGTGAAGCAGCTGAAGTTCCCGAGACCGATTATTTACCACCAGTTGAGGGAGACGAACAAGCTGAAGCCGCACCCCTGTCCGCTGATGGCTACCGATACAAGACAGTGCGTCGTTTGAAACACCGTCATCGCCGTGATATATCTACAGAGTATTTGGCTCCAATTGATGATAACTCCCTTCCATCGTCCGAATACCTACCACCAAGTGCTACCGTCTTAGCTGATGACGGGTACAGATACAGAACTCTGCGCAAGTTGAGATTGAGGCATAGGCGTCGTCGTGAAGCTGGTGATATCCCATCTGAGGAATATTTACCGCCAGTGGATGCAACCGAAGCGAAAGCAGATGACGTGTCTGAAGACGGCTATCGATACAGGACGGTGAAGCGATTAAAGTACAAGAAATACAGGCTACGTAAGTGATGAAAATATCGATTGAAAAAAAACCTTGAAAGATGGAAGTTTGGAAGCATAGAATATAAGAAATTTCAAATATTTTAAAACTGTGTTTTATTAAAATGAGTAGGTACCAACAGAGTTGCCGGTGCAAAACGCAAAGTACTTCATTTTCTTTCGCATTTTTAAGCGTACACACATTCGAAAATAAGAAGCCTCTGTCCCTTTTTGCGCTCTTCAAATATTTTTTTAAATGGACGTTCCAAACATCGGAGCACCTACCTACCACTGGAAAATTAAATAAATAGGTGGCGCAACAGACCCTAGGCTTAGCTTAAATACTCACAACCTTTTGTTTTTGTGAGTTTTTTTATGAATGGAAGGGACCTACAATTTTATGACGAATTTTAACGTTTGAATTGAGTTGTCACAGCATGACAGACAAAGCGACCATAGAATTTTGATTTTGGCACACAATGACACGCGAATAACCGCACGATTGACGCTGTTTGACAGATTGGCAGTCGGCATCGATAAGCTCACGAATAACACGTACAGATGACGACCATATGAGTGAGTTTTCTTGACGTAAGGATCTCAATAATTGACACGTTCAGTGACATGTGTGATTGTAACTTAAAAGATGCGGGACCAACATAATTGTCCCAGTACAAGGAGTGAAGCAACAATTAAGTGAAGCAATAATGATATATCAAGAAACTAGGGGCAATGATGCACTAAACTATCAACGAAGTGGACATCACCAAATGAAATAAGGCCAAAGGGTTTATAGGGGTTTATAGGGCGTCTAAGGAAAAGATGGACCGACAAAATTAACCAGTGTCCAGTTTATCCACCATCGTTACAACCAGGCAGTATTATAGAGCAGGAGTTCCCTAACTGTGCGTCGCGACGCAAGTTTTATTTTTACACTGCTGTAAGACTCCGAACAACGGAAAGCATTACGTTTCTCTTTACGAATAGTACTAAGAGCAAGGTCGAAGCGAAATCCAATAGTCGAATACTAATCGCGTTTGTGTTTCCCGCATTTCCTGTCAGATTTGCTTCGTGGCTGTCATTCGCATTTGCCTGTACAGGAGAACTCGAGGTAGTCAATTCGAGGTGCATAAGAAATATCGGCCTTTCGCAGATTGCAACTTGGCGAATTTTGCATCGGCACTTAGGCTTACGCTAGTACAAGATTCAACTAATCCAGGAGCTCAAAGTTATTGAACATAGACAAAGCCGTCTGTTCGCTGACTTGGCTTCAGAGAGTTTGGAAGAAATCCTCAATTTTCGCCGAAAAATCATCTTTACCGACGAGGCACAGTTTTAAATGAACGCGGCTATATGAATAAGCAAAAAGTCCTTATTGAAAAATCTTTTAGTGAATCTTTAGTAAGATGAACTTCACATATCTGTGCTTTTAGAAGGGCGTCGCAAAATTATTTCAACCTCTCTAGGGAGTCGCAGTATGAAAAAGATTGGGAACCCTTGTTATAGAGAACTCTGGGCACCGATGAGGAAGGTTGTCAGCTAATAGAGCCCGATGTGAATTAACTATTCTCTCAAAAGAAGGCGTATTACGCCCTAAAATTTTTTTCTTCCAGACAATCTATAGAAACCAGTAAACAAAATAACACTCCCTGAACTGGCCCTATAAGTAATCAATAAATTAACAGATAAACATAACATCCATACCTGACGTTTCAAATGCATATCCCCGTATCGTTCGATGCTTGATTAAATCGAACTTCCTCGGCAGAACAATATCCTCGATGTCGATATCCATTTCGACTTCATTCATATCATCATACTCATCATTTGGAATGGAACAACCTTGTCGGTCAAACACGCCTCCACTACTCTCTAAGCCTGTCAGTCTTTCACTTCCACGTCCATCATCATCGTCATCATCATCGTCTAGTTTAATCGGTGTCATCGGAAGTGCCCCTTTATATGAATGAAAATTCAATTCGACATTGCATCTCCCAACAATAGTGTCTTCTTGTATCCTTGCTAGAACAATACAAGATGAGCCGTAATATTACAATCATTTTTGCATCACAGAAATATAATTACAGATTTTTTCGATTAGAAATCCTTTAGCCGGATCTAGTGGCAAATCATCGGGCTTATATTCAAATCGATAGAAGGGCAAATCCTCAATATGCCGCTTGACATGTGCACTTGATTTCCTTTGTTGTGTTTGTCTCTTTTTCATTGTGATCGCAGTTCGCTTTCTGTTGGTTTTATTCTACTATTATTTTCATCTATCTTATGTTTTAAAAAAAAATAATAATTGACACAATTAGTAAAGTAAGTGACGAAAAATAAAACTAAAGTAGTCTACTGCAAAACAAACTCAGTTTGGTTGAAAGGTGCAGGGTCCTGGTTGTGGTGTTGCAATGGCAACGCAATTATTGTTTGGTTTCCATAGGTTTAGAGTTGTTTGAAATAAATATTATGGTAGGTTTGAAGGGAGCTCTACCAATTACTCTCTATTTTCCATCCCTTTCACAGCATCACACATGCATCACATAAGTCTCTATCGAAGTGCACTGAATTGAAAAAAATTTACCTTAATTAGTCTCTTCAATAATTCACTTCAAGATACTTGATTGCAAAAGTATAGCATGTTCAAAAATTGAATTCTTATCATTCGACTGGACGACTACCCTTCGGTACTTGTCCGATACACATAAATTAGAGCTCTCCCCCTATAGACACTCTTGACTACTCATGAAAACTAACCGAGTTTTGCCTCAGACAATTTTGTAATTGCTTTCACTGGCATTACTCTGAAATGGTAGAAGTAGGGAACAGAACATACTGCAGCTACAGCTCGTGTGGTTTTAACACGACAGATATACTATATCCCATCGGCAGCATACACCAGGAACACGTTTCTAAAAGTTGTATAAATGCAGATATATCCTGGCTATATCCAACAAGTTGTTGAACGTCACTTAAGTGGTATTTGAAAATGCATCTATACAGATACTGTGCATATGAGTTCATTGGAAATGGCAAATCCCTTGATGAACATCGAAGGAGTCTACTCTACTCCTGCTTCTCTTATACATAATATCCTGTTGCTTTGATAGGAGAAGGAACATTACAAATGATGATTATCCCTGCATACACAGCCACACACATGAAAACAAGGTAGTATTGCATTAACTATTTTCGTTCTAGATGGAAATGATACTCTTGGAAACTTTTTAATTAAATTTACCTGCGTTTAGGTAGGTAAATTAAATTGCAAATGCAAATGGAAAAGTATTTGGCTGGTAATGCTTTTCTTTACGGTTTGTCAATTAATATTATAAATATAACACAAAAACCTCAAGGAATATTATGTATTATTTAAATTCGGAGATGAAGACTATAACACACGCACAGTCACAGTTTCATTTTAAATATGTAGGCAATTATTTGAATGACGTTATCCTTGAAATTTCATTATAACAGCGCCTTGCTAATACAGGGTGGGCCATCTAGTGGTTTATTTTTAAATCATAGGTTATTTTGACACTGACTGCTGTTTCCAGGTCGAAATCTTGACAGAAGGTCAGTATCATCACTCCGCGGAAGGAAATGGAAAATATTGAAAACTTGTTTCGAAAGTGAGTGCTGTGTAGCCCAAACAGCGCGTTTTTTGAAAAGAAGTTTTGGCCGAAATGAAGCAACCACCGCGCCTGCTGTATACGCAAGGTTGCGCAAAAAGTTCGTGAGACTGGTATCTTTGCTAGTGGACAACACTCATGGGTCATGGCCCCCGTCTTCGTTCGGTGGAGTGGTGGCATCATTGGACCATTTTTTCTTCGAAAATAAGGCTTGCAACAACGTTTCGCTCAACGGTGGGCGTTACAGAGCCATGTTAACCGACTTTTTTTTACTGACATTGAAGACATGGATATGGACGACCCTTGGTTCATGCAGGATGGCACGCCGGAGCTGCGATTTGACTCCTTTGGACTTTTTTTTTTGTGGGGAGGGGAGCCATGAAGGACCGATGTTATATCAATAATCCGGAAATGATTCAAGCACCTAAGGCCAATATCATCTAAGCAATCCGCGAGCTACAGCCTGAAACTATCAACAAGGTCTTGGAAACTTTGAGTGACAGATTGGGCTGCTGCGAAACCAGCCTAGGCAGCCACTTGAACGATGTTGTGTTCCATAATTAATGGGAATAAAATAAAGCCAAAATACCTACTTGGAAAACATTTAATTTTGTTCATTTTATGCATTTTTGAAAACAAACCTGTATTTGGCTCACCCTTTAGTCACTTTTAATGCTCATTTTGAATTTAATGAAACTTATAAAAACAACATTTGTGACTTTTACAGCAATATGCAAGTGGACAAAAAATATAGGAAATTGCACATGTGGTAGCACAAGTGTCATAAAAATATATTGCAATTGTTATGATATATCTTTATTGTTGTTTTTTTTTTTTATACAAATTTTAAATTTTTATTTGTATTTTAAATTATTATTATTTTGAAAAGCCTATAATTTCTTAATTTTTTGTTTAAATTTGTTTCAAAACTCTTCATTAACAATAATTTAAAAAATTGTTATTGAATTTAAAGTTGTTGTTAAAATTCAAATTAAATTTAAACATGATTTGTTTTTCTCAAAGACATTATGTTTTACAATACATATATGATAAGCACATATGTGCTTTCAAAATGTAATATGTATTTGAACTGTTTTATCAGGCATTTTTATTTAGAAAGTCTCCTAGGTGAGGCTTAGTATCAAAAAATAATAAAAGATGAGTATTCCACAGCAAATTGGATGATCTTTAAAAATTAAAAGAACTATACATGCGATCGCAGTTGCTTTTATTTTTTAACTTTCTCGTATAGGTACGTAGTAAGAGAAAGATATTGTTTTCGTACAAAATTTCGAACTCGAGATTTTGATCAATTCTGATATTACGATGATAGGGTAACTCAAAAAAGTGGGTCTCGCAATTCTGTCCGTTCGTATGTCTGTCTGTCCCACCCCTGGGGAATCTAAACGCTTGGACGGATTTGCTTCAAACTTCGTATTTAGAGTTTTTGTGCTTCCCGCTATGGACTTTTTTTCTTTATGCTAGCCCTAATATTAACGGTATCTCCTATATAAAAATTTTACGAAATATGACGAAATATGCCTAAAATTAGATTTTTTCGAAAACGGCTCTAACGATTTGAATCAAAATTGATAGTTGAGTTAATGTAAGCATGCTTAACATGACTGCATACCCAGTTTTTCGCTAAAAAGTCCAGCAACGGCAGCTTTGAAAATTGTCTTTTTCTCGAAAACGGTAAAAACGAATTAAAAAAAAAATATATTTTAGGTACCATTGTCATTCTTAACTTGATAGAAAACTCAGTTTTTCCCTAAAGAGACTGCGTCCTTTTATATCCACCCAAATCCCTAATAATAGTACTTTAAAAAACTGCTCATATCTCAAAAACGCCATTTTCGATTATGATAAAAATGTAACTTTCAGATAATGAATTTAAGCTTAAATCCGTAGTAATACCACTTGCTCAGTTTTGAGCTAAACAGTTGAAAAACAATGTTTTTTGAACCATGAATGCGTCCTTTCCAATCGCTAAAAACGGTACTTTAAAAACTGCTCATATCTCGAAAACGCCATTTTCGATTTGGTTAAAAATATAACTGCTAGGTAATGTTTATATCCTGAAGAATACGTCGTACTCAGTTTTCAGCTAAACAGTTTGGTAACAGTGCTTTTCGAATCCAAATTGTAACATTTGTCAGCATAATTCTACAAGAAACCGCTCTAACGATTTTAATCAAAATACATATTTAAGACAAAATAAGCATTCTAAACATGAGCACGTACTTAGTTTTTCTCAGAAAACTCGAATATTGCCGTTTTATGAATATTTCTCAAAAATTACTATAGGTACCCAAATCCCGATCTTTATTCACACACGGTATATTTTTGTAAAGTCCAAAACTTCAGTACATAGCAATATAATTTGAAATTCATCGCCTACTTGCCTCCTTCAAGTGTCAGTTCGGAGTGAAATTTAAAAAGTAAATGTTGAAATTAGTACGTATGTTTGTTTAGTATGCATTACGTTGTTTATTACCAAGTGCTCAGTTATCTGAGTACATCTTGAGTGCGTATGATTGTAAACCTAAAATTTGCTGAAATGACTCTGAGATTCTGAGAGTTTCGCAGTAAACGAGAAAGTTACGTGCGACCCAGTCGTGCACTTTATTTTAATTACCCAGCGGACACATTAGTTCTGTTCCCGTTTACCTACTGGCAAATATAATAATTGTCAGACATCTCTAAAATGGAGAGAATTATCGCACCGTGCGTGATGCAAAATAACAAACAAAATAAGGAAATGCGTTAATTCACAAAACTGTAAAATGAGCATTTTTAAGCTATGATTGCGCATGCATATTTCACAAAACATGTCAATAATAATTGTCACGCTGACATCACAAAAATGTACTCACCGGGTTGTCATGTACATGTCATTCGTGAGTGTTTCAACGAAGATTGACATCCGATCAATTGTGTGATCGTATGAGTTTCATTGTGTTCAAAAATCCATGACATACCCGTGCCTAGCCTAGGGTTACACGAAGTGTTTCATTTAGAAAAAAAAAAATGAGAGCCAAACAACATCGGATGACTTCTTTTGGCCCACCTTGTAGCTTGTTTTTTTGCACTTCAAATGGATGTGTTCACAGAGAATCTTGTTAAAAATATTAAAAGGAAGTATGCACATATTTTCAAAGTTTTCAATTGAATGTTTTCTTTTATTGAATCTTGACTTATTAATGGGGACAGTGGTTTATATTCGGGAGGACAAACAGCATTTTTGTATGAAAAAGGGGGACGTATGGCATCCCTACCCGTGCCCGGTATTCCCCTTTTGCAGTCAATCGCAAAAACAACTTTAACAAGAAAAAAAAAAGCTGTAAATTGCGATTAATGCATTACCCTGTAGAAAATCGTGAAGTGTCATGAGCGGTGCCGCTGTCAGTCTGTGACATGCTGTCAAAAAAAGTCGGTGATCAGTACCAATTGAAAGTACGAATTGAAAAGGCGACCTCAAATTCATTCAAATCATTGATTTGGTCGTAACTTTCGAGTCATGTCAATCGTGTCACGCGTTTCAAATAATTTTACTTTACATTTGTGTGAGTTTTTATTTTCGGGATATGGGTCAACAGTTAAATTTGTTGCTGCAGGTATCTTAATAAATATAGATTCATTCGAGGAACAATTATATTCTAAGTTGGTCCCATGATAAATCCATAAAGTGTGTTTTGCGGTGTTTTTGTGCACATGCTACATAGGTACATGTGAAATTATTTCAACGCGCTACGCGCATAAAACACTTATGTGTGTGTCTTCCTCTATACGATCTGTAGAAGCTATCTTCCACTGATATTCTAAGTCATCGTCTCTACGCTAAAGGCTATTAGAGAATTGTTTTTGGAACAAGTACTACGGTTTCAATAAGCACTTGAATGATTCCCCGACCCTTGTTTTGTGAATATGACAACTGTACCTACTAATTTCGTGCAGGTTCTCAGGCAGGGAGTAGATGCAATTAAAGTAGGTTACCACAAACCAGTAAGAATAGACCGTCGACTCCTCCCACATAACGGACTTTGCCTACAAGCTGCCGGCGGGCCCAGGATTTTTCGTGTATTGGTGCTGTACAAAATCAAAGGAGCGCTATTAACGCACGCATACTTGAAAAATCCTAAGCCCATGGTTTATCATGGAAAATCATTGCCGCCATTAATTTTGACATTTACCCGTATTCACAGACAGGGTAATTTTTTCCGGGGAGAATCGGGTAGGTGCACGGGAAGTCGGCGATCTAGTTCTTACTGGTTTGTGGTAGGTACTTGGCTGCAGGACTACTGAGAATTTAGCTGTTGGTGTTTCAGCAACCATGTCGCGAAGTGTTTGTGAGATCTTAAGGCCTTGTCCTGGAAAAAGGAATGCGCGGCATTACTTACTCTTATGCAAAATTATTCAAAAGTTTCAAATTATAACCTATAATATCAGTATACTCGTAATAGGTACATATCGTGGCAATTTAGTCGTTACGCCAACGTAAAACTTAAATTCAATACAGGCGCTACAATCCACCTGTCATTGGTTGTCTTCACGACAAATTTGCCACCGAATGTACTGCTACTGGTAATAAATTACAAAAGGAATGCAATAACGTTCATCTTGCCTACATGCGTGTATGTTCATCATCCGATAAATACCTTCGTGCAATGGCACGCACGAAGCCGCTGCTAAGTCAACTAGCAGCACACGTTTTTAACTTCTCAACTCGTGCATGCACAACGATAAAGTCAATCGGAACGATGTCACCACCGATGACGATTACAACAGCAACAAGTTCAATTGTATACACGCATCCTTATTGCATCCCGCCCCCAAGGGACTTTTATTTACTACCATGGGCCGTAACGTCAAATGTTCATTAATCAAATATAGGTACGTATTCTGTAGAAACTGCACCAGTAGGCCTACTAGGCATAGAAACAGAATTGACTTACTTTATAAAGTCACGTGTCGACCCCTGCGCTATCGGTGATATTTGCTTCCGGAATCCAAACGTAACGAGCGTACTGCACAACGACAAAGAATTACGCGTTAATCTGACCAATTTCAAGGGTCGCATGACAAATAGCATAAAAACCAAACGCCAAGTCAATGCAAGTTCATTAAAAATTAACCATCATGCAGACGTTGTGGACCGACCCAACATAACACAGGGGACGCATTACCGATTGTTTATTTAATTTTTTCTTTCGTCTCTGAAGGGATACATTTTTGGGATGGGATGCAATCGACACTCGCACGCACATACAATGGCAGGTTTGTCATGACATGACAAATGAACATATCGCTTATGAAATTAATCAGAAGGACACGTTTACATTTACATGAGCAAATTTGGAGGGGAGAGTGCGACAGAAAGGGATGAGTATTTAAATTTTGTAAAATTAAACTTTGAAAATGATGTACCCAAGGATACTTAGGTAAGGCGGTGGGTGGATGGAGAAGGCGTGTCTGTCATGACTTCGTAGAATGAAGACACATGGCTGTCATATTGGCGCGCCACCGAAAGCTGTGACAAGATGAGTTTGATAATTGTCAGCAACTGTCATTAAATTGATTTGCGTGACTAATTTATATGGCGAAGGACAAAGTGGAAGGAGATACGGTGCCATGAAATAAACTCTAATCCAAAAGGTCGAAAACGTAATTTTGGACTTTTTTGGACTTTGCTGTACTTTTGAAATTGCAATAAAATCCAAAACGGGTTTTAAAGTGCAATAAAGTCATTGGACATTATTTCACTCAGCTATTTACAAGAAAGATGAGCAGGGGGGTTGCAGGGGGGCAGCATGTCCCCCCATACATATTGTACTGTTTATAAATTATGGATTTTATTTCCACTTCGATCTGGACTTTATTGCACTTTTGAGAATGAAATAAAGTCCAAAAATCGTTTTGCACTTTATTGCAATTTCGGAAGTGCAATAAAGTCCAAAATTACGTTTTGGACCTTTTTGCATAAGACTTTATTTCATGGCACCGGAGATACTATTAAAATGCCGTCATAGTGATGGACTGGATACCGACCGAACAGTCTTCTGTTAGTTAAGGTAGTCTGTACTCATTTCCTGAATTAATTGCATTTTTTTTGTATTTATGTACCGAATGGTGTGGAGGGCGAAGGTAGGGGTGGAGAGTTTGAGATACTTGCTTGCTTTTTTTTTGTATATCACTGAGTCAATTTGAAGACAGCTAAGTCAATCTGTTAACAGGAGCACCCAACTTGTTATCGAAGCTAGGTTATCTCTTCCCAATTCTCTGCTTGTTTTACCTGTAATCATGAGACTTGGGTAGATGCTGATCCAACGAATTCGACAAGCAGTGGAAATACCCTGATCTGCCAAATACCTTTTTTTTTTTGAAAATGCTATAAAAAAAAAACTACTGAATATTTTCTCAAACTTCTTTTTTTATTTGAAAGTACAATCCTTCCGGTTAATAATGGAAAATAGTTTCATTCAAATGGCTGCCTCGGCTGGCCATGCAGTAGCCTACACGATCGGTCCAATTTTTAAGCACATTATCGATTGTGTGCAGCTGTATTTCACCAATGGCTTCACGAATATTGTCCTTTAAAGCGTCAATTGTTTCTGGCATGTCGGCGTAACACTTATCTTTTTTTCGGCACCCCACAAATAATAGTCCAACAGTGTCAAATCGCAGCTCCGCGGTGGCCAAACGACATCAGCTCTGCGGCTGATAATGCGATCTTCAAAAACAGGGCGCAAAACATCGAGTGTAGCTTCGGCTGTGTGGCACATAGCGCCGTCCTGTTGAAGCTAAATGTTGCAAATATCCTCCTCTTCAATTTTTGTGAACAAAAATTCGTTCAACATGGCCCGATAACGATCGCCATTGACTGTAACGGCCACTCCTTGCTCATTTTCGAAGAAAAATGGCCCAATTATGCCTCTGGACCAAAATCAGCAATTTTCTCGGGTGTACGCACTGTTTTTGGCTTTTCACGCTTTGGTTTATCGATGAAGATGCCAGTTTTATTCACTTTTTTTACAAGATAACGAACATACGCAGCTGACGGTGCTTCTCTTCTTCCAAAATCCGTACGCAATTTTCGCACACATTCTGCAACATTACCATGATTTTCAAAGTAATGTCGCAATATTTCCCAGCGTTGTTCAAGCGTATACACAACCATATTCGTTCAGCGGAAGGATACAACTAATTATCTGTCAAATCAGACATGAGCTAAGTGTTGCCATTCGCGAAATAAGCACTAGTTGAAAAAAAAAACGTTAGATGGCGGACCCTTTAGATAGCATAAACTTGCCCAACGACAAACGTGATACTAGATGGGTCCAACCCTAACGGCGAACTTAAAGTCGGTTCACCCTAACACGAGTGCGGCACTGCCTGAAAGTTTGATGGAGAAGTAGCGCAACGCTCCCGTTGTCACATTGCCTTACTCCCGAACAAGATTATGTTACTACCCCAGTATATTATAATCTCACCACCAAAATTCCATCAGCTTAATATAATGGGCGCTGTAGCGCAGTGGTTACTGTGCTGGACTACTGTGCAAGGGGTCCCAGGTTCGATCCCCGAAAACACACAAATTACATCTTAAAGTTTTTTCTACTGCGCCACCTCTCGCGAACGTCTGACAATCATCCGAGAGTATGACTGTCCTGAAAAAGCTTCTCAATTCAGCCGTACGGACTCGGCATAAATTTGTATGGTCCCTTCCATTCGTCCCAAAAATAGAAACTCACACAAACGAATAGTTGCAAGAAGCTAGGCCTGTGTCTACCCGCCTGTTGCGACACCTATTTATTTATTTATTTTTTTTTAATACAATCAACCGCGATACCTGCAAGTTACAATTAGTAATTGGTACAAAAAAAAACACTTTGGAATGAGCTGTCGGGGAAGTCCCACTCGGCTACTATAGTGCGTTTCCTAACAAAACGTCTGGTGTTACTTATACCTATACTTACTTAGATGGCACTACAGTCCCGAGTCCGGGGTGGACCTGGGCCTCAAAAAACATGCTCCTTCAGTAAGCCCTATTTTTGGCGAACCGCCTTCAGTTGTGCACCCCAAATTGGTTGAGGTCCTCTTCCAGTTGTGCGAACCACCTAAGGCGAGGTCTTTCTCTACTGGGAGGTTTTCCTCGGGTCGCAGTTGTTGTTGTCCAGACGTAAAATCATTCGAGTCGAGGTTTTGCCAACATCTATCTCTTCTTGATTTATAAGTTTTTAGATTGATCCGTCAAAAGTTGCAAGCAGTTAGAGGTCATTCTAATAAGAATAATTAACTGTTACAAACCGTTTTGTAAACATATTTGCAAAAATAATAAATAAAAGAAAATTTCCATATGGAACCGCTGGGTATTGCTTTTTGGAGCCGTACAACTAATACTAAGCCTGGCCTCTGCTACAATACCTGGAATAATATTACATAAAACAACACTTTTTTTGTGGAACTATATTCATATCCAAAACCAATTACCTAGCAACATCCTGCTCTAATACACATACTATATAGAACGAGTCAGCAAAAACATCCTGTTGCAATCCTCAGGGCATCAATATTGAATTACATTAAATTCTCGCAATGTCTTCTGTTAATGTCCTTCTCATCCCTGGAATTGAATATTTATGAAGTAATAACAAACCCAGACAAATGCAGTATCTACACTATCTGTATGGTGTATCTGCACCCTTAGGAATACCTATTCTTATACTGAAATGGATCCCGCACTTTATTATGCACCCCCGGAAAGAGTAAGACGTCTCTTTATAATTTTCTTGGCCAAATACCGAAACATATCCTTCCTAATCCACCATGGCCGTAAAAATACAAACAGTAAAGAAATGAGAATCCTCCACAGGATTAAATATTAATTTTTTTTTTCGTTTTTTTGTATTTCAAAATCTTATTTACGATTCGTCTTCAGAAGTAGGAAAGAAAAAGTGTTCCTTTAAGGACGCATAGATCGACTATCCTCTGTCCGGTTTTATTGAATGCAAATCTCCTCTTAATGTGGCGTCTTTTACAACCGAATGAGCGTTTTTAATGAGTTTTCCAGAGGTTAGATTTATTAATGAAACAAATCGCATTTTGATATTGCTTTGCTAGAAAATGACGAACGAGGGAACAATCAATTAATATGGTAGATGCAGAATGGCTCGTTGAGAATTAGAGATCATGACAGAGGCGGTAACACACTTAGTCCCTCTTTCGCTCACTACGAAAGTATAGGTATACCTCCTCCTACTCGACTCAGTGTGGAGTGACTCTGTTGTGATTTTAATCAACTTCAAGAAAAGTAATTAGGAATTAAAATTGAAATTGAGTAAGGTGCCAGGACATCGTCCCACTAAGCGCACGAGCCTTAAGGGTATGTAGGTATGTATCTAGCAGCTTCGCAATTGCAAGCTGATTTAATGAAATTTAAATAATTTCTCCAAGGACTCTCCAGGGTGGATGTATTATGAACGAGGGGTTTCAGTATATACTACCTACTTATGTGAATTCTTGAGAGGAAGAAAAATTCACTTGACTTTAGATTTTCTAATACTTTCGCCTTCATCTACCACACCCATCCCCTAGGGCACAAAGGTGAGCAATTTTAATTTTGAATTTAATATTAAAATTTAGGCGAAAGATAATTATTATTTTGGTTTGTCACTCAGCCAAGAAGTTATTAATTAACTGTGCATAAATATCCGCAGAAATTCATGGAAATTAATTGGATTTTTTTTTTACATAAATAAGAACTCTCCTATAATATTTTATTAGATGAAAGGAATTTGTTATTCTAAGGAGAAGTACGAGTCGAGCATAATGCAAAGAATCCTCAGGGTATGAGTATACCTACTTTTAAGAGTTGCTGTTTAGCAGCTTGAACGTGGTTAAAAAGATTATATTGAAAATTCCTTAGAAGTATTTTCATATTTTATGTTACACAAATTGAAGTTAATTAATTTGTACACACATCTACATAAAGAGTTTAAAAAAGTAATGTAAAGGATATGTATAAAGCTTTATGTATTCTCTATAGAATGTAAAGGATTACACTCAGAAAAAAAAAGATTGTTAAGCGAAGAATATTGAATTTTTCATAAATTGTAAGCTAAAAGTTCTTGACTTAACTATTATTTTTGATAATAAGAACTCGTTTTTAAGTTTTCAAGAATCAAGTCATTCAGCGTAAGAATAATATACTCCCCATAACTTTTTTCTCAGTCTTGCATGTAATAAAAAAATCAAAATTGTTTTCTCAAAAATAACTTTGTTGGGTTTAGTATTTTCATATTTAATATTTTTTTAAAAGGATCAAGCTTCGTTATTCAACAATAAATTCTTGCGGTAACAATTATTATCAAGTATTTATTTTGTTGGTATTACATTTAAATGTTACATTTCAACAATGAAAGTTGTCTCCCCAAGTATCGTTTTTATTTTCGTGTGTAACGGTTTGTTTGAGAATTTTGTTCTTGAGATTCAAAACAATTTTGAAATACGACCAACAATTTTTTCTTCGCCCAACAATGTATTCTTGAACTGGAAAACCAACAAAAAATAAAATCAACAATTTGTTCTTCGCCCAACAATTTTTTTTTGAACTGGAAAACCAAAAAAAAAATAGAATCAAAAATATTGTTCTTCGCCCAACAATGTATTCTTAATTTAAAAAACAAAAAAAAAAAAAATCAACTATTTTTTCTCCGCCCAACAATATTTATTCTTGAACTAGGAGTTTAAAGTAACTGTTGTTAACTTGGTTAATAAAAATTTCATTTGTGATTGATCAGCGCGTCAGTGAAGGTGTAAAACGAGAAAGTTAAAATGGAAAGTGACAGTGAAGTGAATTTTGTAACAACAAATGCAGAAATTAACAATATAGAAAATGAAACCCTACAATTATATTTGACTTGGGAAATATCCTATGAAGGAATTTTAGCGTTGGAGGAGTGCCGGATTTCCAATCAGGAAATTCTCAAATTGATAAACTCCCACGAGATCGAGGATGTGTTCCACCAAAGACATTTAATGGCAGACAGGATTAAGTTCCGATACGGTCTTAATAAATGGAGGGAGGCTAATAATGTAAGTACAAATAAAAAACAGTACAAAGAAAAACTTTACATATTATACTTAAAGCTACGAGTACGCTACATGACAAACACGACATACGCATGCCAGTCTGACGTCAAATTGACGTCAGAATATGTCATAAAAGGGTGCATGTTGTGTACTCGGCATATTATTGACGCTGACATATGTATATTGGCATGCGTCTGTCACCCATATGTTCGACTCAGAATGACATGTAAATTTGCCAAAATAGGCATGTAGTGTACTCAGCAAATCGTTTTGCATGCCAGAATATTTAATATTTGCTAATATTAGTAATATACGCCAAGGCGCAAAGGTGTTGAACAAAAATATTATACAACTCATCAACTGATATTAAAGCGTCAGTAAATGCCACGAACTTCCATCGCTATTGGCTATTTCGGAGAATAAAAAAAAAAAATCGTTTGAATTGAAGATTTCTTGGACGTTTTTTAATCCATTGACATCGTAGCCATCCTTTGATAGAATTTGTTACTTTATGGCTTGATAGAAAGAAGACGAACCATATTTTGGGATATATACTATATTTATTTCGAAATGTCACCAGAAAGCACTAAAATCTTAATTTTTCCAAGCGAAAAAAAAACACTCAAATTTTGTATATTTTAGGGCTTATATATATGCACCCGAAGTCATTCAGATATACGCACAAATAGGTAAACACTGTAAAAAGTGTAGCGCCACCTGCTGGATTTCATTCAAAACACTCTCTAAATATTGGCGGTATTAATGAAAACCAACTCTTAACATTGCAGCCTTCAATCCTGTGCGATCTCGGGCACGTTGTTTTTAGGTATCGCTCGATTTGAAAGAATCTTCCGTAGGAGCTCAGTATCAGCTCTCTCTTCCTACTTATTGTCGAGCATTCAACATATTATAAAGCAGAACTGTTTTTGTAAAACATGCAGGAGTTAGGAATTTTTAACCCAATAACTTTACCAGACCGAAGTGCGCTTTCCTATGCAGTAGGTCTAAATGTAACTCCGAGCTATGTCTAGGTGAACTCCTTAACTATACCTCGCTATATCAATAGCAATATTCGACTGTATGCGGTGGACAGTTGCTGATAAAATATTTATAGTCTTGTCCTCGATTACTTTAGAGCCAACAACTGTCGAATGTCCTTCAATCGCCGTGAAAATAGAAAGCCTCTATCACGGCACACTAGGAACAACCGATGATGCCAATATCGTCCACTAATCCCAGTATCTGAACGGACCTGTTGAAGAAAATGGCTTCCTTAATAACCATGTTACATGATAGAGCATCTCCTTGCTGTAATCCGGTCCACGTTTTGCAGTAGTTCGAAGGTGCTACTTCTAAAGCTGGTTCAGTTTTTATCGGAATCCCGAATTCGGCCATTGTCATATAGAGCTCCTAACGATCAATACAAACAAAATCATATGCAGCTTTGAAGTCGATGAAGAGGAGGTGAGTGTCTACTTGAAAATTGTTAGTCGTATCTGCCCAAGTCTTAAAATTTGGACTACAGTCGATCTGACGACTTTTACGTTCCAATTAATGTATTGCAGAACGTTTTGAGATGTTCACACAATACGTTGGATAGAGGTCAAAGATGACTGTATACGCAGGGTCTTCTCCTCCCCCTTCTCCTGGCTTCATACCCTCGCTGCCCTTGCTTTCAGCTGCAACTTTTTCTTATGTGCATCTTTCTGTCAACTTTTTTGGATATTTCGCATTCATCACCATACAAAATGTTTCTCTGATGGGGTCAGGGTAACTGATACCCTACAGAGGTATCGTCTGTCCTTGATGACGTCGCCATACTGCCATGACTTCTTGTTGCAGTCTGTGGTAGGTGAATAGAATCAGGATGGATACCTATACCAGGTGAATCCATAGTGGAGAGTTTATTCCTCAGACGCTCTCTGTAGACTCTGGCGACTATCCATATGTGATAAGGCGTTCAAAGTCGATTTGCTTCTTTTCTTATGTTAGTCAGTGGTCGTTATCTATATTAACGGTTCGAAGATTTCGTGCTTATCAACTAACCAATAGCATTGAAGTCGCCGAGCCCAACTTTGATATCATATCCCAGACAGACTGCGTAGGCTCCATCCAGGAGGTCATAAAACTCTACCTTGATAAGCTCGCGTAGTGTCCTCAATAGCGGTGTGTACACTGTACAGGCATTGTGCTTATGTTATGGAAAGTAGCTTCGATCCAAATTACGCTAAGATTGGCATGAAGTCAATATCTCTTGCCCTAAGTGTATTTTCCACGAATCTCTAGCGTCGCGGTAACAACTGCTTTGGACAGACTCGAGTTATTGAATAGCAACTACGATGATGTGTACTCTAGGCGCATTACGACAATGTGAGATTAAAAAAAATGTACAACCCCTTCCCAGAATAAACATTATATTATTTAATTGATAATTTATCATAACTGCAAACATTTATAAAGGAGGAAAAGATAACGAAAAGTCGTAATAAAATTTAACACGCATGCAACTACCCTTGATTTTCTTACATTATTATACAAGAAGGTACGCGTATACCCACCAAAATTATTTCCGCCTATTTGTCATATAGTACACCAAATAATCGAACGAGGATTGTAAGCCATCTCTTTACTCCCACGCCTATCAAGTGTATAATATATAAAACAATTTTCAAACAACAGACTAAAAAGAAAAAAAAAACCCGGATAAACAAATGGATAACAAGGAAAAGTCAGGATGAATACCAGCAAAACAATAAATCATTGAAGTAAATTTGGCGAATCCTTGCGTAAGCTTACATTATCCCACAAAGGATCGACACATAACATGAACATGACTACAACGAGTACCATGAGGCGGTTCTTCTGTACGTCTTCCTTTTGTTTTTTTTTTTTTTTTTTTTGTTTTTGTGTTTTGTATCCCTTTTACGGGCAATCGAATTAGACATCATCTCTTGCCGTAAGTCATGTGAGAAACACATCCTTTGAGATATGATTTATGTCCCACGACCCCTCCTCAATATGACACGTCTCTGTGTCGAAAACAAAATTTCGATTTGTCTTACTTGGCTTTCCAGTTTACTGGATTTGCTTCTGTAATTTAACCGCACCCAACTTCGGATGGTTTTTCTATGATTTACCCGCTTTTGTTTTTTTTTTTTTTATGTGTTTTTCTTTTGGTTCATCTTCTCTGTGGCCTCATCTCGCAGTAAATCATATCGATGGGGCAATGAGTTAGATGAATTATTGTCTGCTCATCCAGGGGATTGAAGAGTTCAAATGCAGCTCTGTAGCTATTGGTGGTAAATGGTAGAAAGACCTTCGGAGTGGATGGGCAGTTTAATGGTGGAGAGATTCTTGAACTAGATAAAGATAGACACTTCTGTGGGAAGTGCTTTAATTTGTCAATGAATTTCAGTTGCCATACATTGGAACAGATTTTGGAAGTTGAGCTGTATCTATAAGATTCTTTTTTTTAATGCAACGAAAAATAGCTACACACTTTCAAACTTTTACTTTCCAAAGCACGAACAGAAGAAACCATAGGTAGGTACTTCGTTGTGCAGTGGATGAGATTATACAACAGAAAACGCAGATGTAGATATTCACTTGAGTCCCGAGTAATAGCCGCTTTAGAAAGACCCATTACCTCAAGTGTGGAATATTGCCGTTCGCAAACTGATGCAAAAGTTGCAAATATAAAAAGGCAATGTTAACGTTTTTATCATATTTTTATTATTTATTATAACATGGATTTAAATAGTTGCGATGAAGTATAATTTTCTAATTCCTATATTTAATTCGTTTTACGGTCTTATAACGGTATCCGTCGTCAGCAAGTACGGCGGATTGCTCCTCAACTGCCTCAGCTACTTCCTCCGTAGGAGGCAAGTACTCGTTGGCAGCTTTCTCAACAGGTGGCAGGTATTCGGGGGCAACAACCTCAGAGACATCACGGCGTTTCCTGTACTTTAACCTACGGATGGTCTTGTAACGGTATCCATCCTCAGCGAGAGCTGCGGACTCCTCTGGTTGTTCGGCGATTTCGGTTTCTTCTTCAGTTGGTGGCAGGTATTCGGGGGCAACAACCTCAGAGACATCACGGCGTTTCCTGTACTTCAACCTACGGACGGTCTTGTAACGGTATCCATCTTCAGCGAGAGCTGCGGACTCCTCTGGTTGTTCGGCGATTTCGGTTTCTTCTTCAGTTGGTGGCAGGTATTCGGGGGCAACAACCTCAGAGACATCACGACGATTCCTGTACTTCAACCTGCGAACCGTCTTGTAACGGTAGCCATCTTCAGCGAGAGCTGCGGACTCTTCTGGTTCTTCGACGACCTCGGCTTCCTTAACTTCGGCTTCCTCTTCAGTTGGTGGCAGGTATTCAGGGGCTACAACCTCAGAGACATCACGGCGTTTCCTGTACTTCAACCTACGGACGGTCTTGTAACGGTATCCGTCCTCAGCGAGAGCTGCGGACTCCTCTGGTTGTTCGGCGATTTCGGTTTCTTCTTCAGTTGGTGGCAGGTATTCGGGGGCAACAACCTCAGAGACATCACGGCGTTTCCTGTACTTCAACCTACGGACGGTCTTGTAACGGTATCCGTCCTCAGCGAGAGCTGCGGACTCCTCTGGTTGTTCGGCGACTTCGGCTTCCTCTTCAGTCGGTGGCAGGTATTCGGGGGCAACAACCTCAGAGACATCACGACGTTTCCTGTACTTCAACCTGCGGACGGTCTTGTAACGGTAGCCATCTTCAGCGAGAGCTGCGGACTCTTCTGGTTCTTCGACGACCTCGGCTTCCTTAACTTCGGCTTCCTCTTCAGTTGGTGGCAGGTATTCAGGGGCTACAACCTCAGAGACATCACGGCGTTTCCTGTACTTCAACCTACGGACGGTCTTGTAACGGTATCCGTCCTCAGCGAGAGCTGCGGACTCCTCTGGTTGTTCGGCGATTTCGGTTTCTTCTTCAGTTGGTGGCAGGTATTCGGGGGCAACAACCTCAGAGACATCACGACGATTCCTGTACTTCAACCTGCGAACCGTCTTGTAACGGTAGCCATCTTCAGCGAGAGCTGCGGACTCTTCTGGTTCTTCGACGACCTCGGCTTCCTTAACTTCGGCTTCCTCTTCAGTTGGTGGCAGGTATTCAGGGGCTACAACCTCAGAGACATCACGGCGTTTCCTGTACTTCAACCTACGGACGGTCTTGTAACGGTATCCGTCCTCAGCGAGAGCTGCGGACTCCTCTGGTTGTTCGGCGATTTCGGTTTCTTCTTCAGTTGGTGGCAGGTATTCGGGGGCAACAACCTCAGAGACATCACGGCGTTTCCTGTACTTCAACCTACGGACGGTCTTGTAACGGTATCCGTCCTCAGCGAGAGCTGCGGACTCCTCTGGTTGTTCGGCGACTTCGGCTTCCTCTTCAGTCGGTGGCAGGTATTCGGGGGCAACAACCTCAGAGACATCACGACGTTTCCTGTACTTCAACCTGCGGACGGTCTTGTAACGGTAGCCATCTTCAGCGAGAGCTGCGGACTCTTCTGGTTCTTCGACGACCTCGGCTTCCTTAACTTCGGCTTCCTCTTCAGTTGGTGGCAGGTATTCAGGGGCTACAACCTCAGAGACATCACGGCGTTTCCTGTACTTCAACCTACGGACGGTCTTGTAACGGTATCCGTCCTCAGCGAGAGCTGCGGACTCCTCTGGTTGTTCGGCGATTTCGGTTTCTTCTTCAGTTGGTGGCAGGTATTCGGGGGCAACAACCTCAGAGACATCACGGCGTTTCCTGTACTTCAACCTACGGACGGTCTTGTAACGGTATCCGTCCTCAGCGAGAGCTGCGGACTCCTCTGGTTGTTCGGCGACTTCGGCTTCCTCTTCAGTCGGTGGCAGGTATTCGGGGGCAACAACCTCAGAGACATCACGACGTTTCCTGTACTTCAACCTGCGGACGGTCTTGTAACGGTAGCCATCTTCAGCGAGAGCTGCGGACTCTTCTGGATCTTCGACGACCTCGGCTTCCTTAACTTCGGCTTCCTCTTCAGTTGGTGGCAGGTATTCAGGGGCTACAACCTCGGAGACATCACGGCGTTTCCTGTACTTCAACCTACGGACGGTCTTGTAACGGTATCCATCCTCAGCGAGAGCTGCGGACTCCTCTGGTTGTTCGGCGACTTCGGCTTCCTCTTCAGTTGGTGGCAGGTATTCGGGGGCAACAACCTCAGAGACATCACGACGTTTCCTGTACTTCAACCTACGGACGGTTTTGTAACGGTATCCATCCTCAGCGAGAGCTGCGGACTCCTCTGGTTGTTCGGCGACTTCCTCTTCAGTTGGTGGTAGGTATTCAGGGGCTACAACCTCAGAGACATCACGGCGGTTCCTGTACTTCAATCTACGGACGGTCTTGTAACGGTATCCATCCTCAGCGAGAGCTCCGGACTCTTCTGGTTCTTCGACGTCTTCGGCTTCCTTAACTTCAGCTTCCTCTTCAGTTGGTGGCAGGTATTCAGGGGCTACAACCTCGGAGACATCACGGCGTTTCCTGTACTTCAACCTACGGACGGTCTTGTAACGGTATCCATCTTCAGCGAGGGCTGCGGACTCTTCTGGTTCTTCAACGACTTCGGCTTCCTTAACTTCAGCTACCTCTTCAGCAGTTGCTGGCAGGTATTCCGGGGCAACAATCTCAGATACATCGCGACGATGGCGGTACTTCAACTTACGGATGGTCTTGTAACGATATCCATCTTCAGCTAAGATAGCAGATTCCTCTGGAGCTTCAGTAACCGCAACGGTTTCTTTTACCTCAGCTGGGGGCAGATACTCATTCGAAGGCTCCTCCGATGGTGGCAAATAATCTTTGACTAGCTCTGACACATCTCGTCGTTGGCGATACTTCAGCCTCCTCACAGTTTTATATTGGTATCCATCATCAGCAAGGACTGCTGATTCTTGAGGTACATCAGCATCATCCTGCACAACCGCCTCAGCTGGCGGTAGATATTCACTGGAACCCTTCTCCTCTGGTGGAAGATAACTTCCTATAGGCAGTACAGCAGCTGTGGCCGCCACAGCAAACAGGCAGACCAATACAATGCTCCTCTATACAGAACAAAAAAAATACAAAAATAAAATCCATTAATCCAAACGGTAATCCTTTTGTATTTAATTGGTAAACAAACCATTTTGCTAATCCGATTATTACACGCAAGCACACTCTGTTGAGAATGATTCATTGTTGCCAAAAGTCGTGTATTTATACATCGAAACAAAATCATTTTTCTATCTATCTCTTGAGCAAATTGTCCAATTACCAAGTATCTCCTCGTGCCGTACTCTTCAAGGCCCTCCCCGTCTACAGAAGCCTCTTAAAACCTCTCAAGTGTCGGTCATACCGCAATACAAGTGCAAGAGCGTTTGTATAAGCTTGTAGTGGCTCCTCACGCTCGGAAGTGGCTTACCGATCTTCAAATTGGTTTCAAGTATGCGATACTTGAAGGTTACTCGATGCTTCTTGTGGAGGGGGAGGCTGCGGTGCGGGTGTTTTTCGACGCGGAAATATTCATAGTCACACATTCTACCACACTCTGGCTACGCAATTAGCTGTAAATTCAGATTATGCTGGTGCCAAACAAGTTCACACAGTCTAGTCGTAGATACGATATTAATGACCACATACAGATACGTTTATTGGTCATCGTTTCTGCTGTGTTAGCGCGACAAAAGGTGGATGTGCGAAACTCATTGATAAATAACGTGTGCATAATGGACTGGATGTCAGACTCTTTAGCCAACATCCCATGCCATAGCATTCATAAAAATTAACTTTGGCAGTGCAAATATTAATTAATTTTATTTATTTAATTTATTTTCTTTTTTAAACTGCAATAGATATAATTTTTAAAGCAAGATATTTATAAAAAGTAATTAGGTGCCCATCTGTATAATTATATAGCAAACTATTAAGTTTAACAATAAGTATTTGTTGTCTTGGCTTTTGTTTTCTCAAGCATCAACATGATGGAATTTTATTCTATTTTAGCTTTGTCAGAAAAAATAGCCAACATTTTCGTGCGCCCAATCAAAACGAAGTTGGGATAGAATTGTCAAAACTCAAGTCAATCAAGGCTGCTGGACAGACGGCCTGCAAGCTGAACTACTTAGGGCAGTGGGAGAGCATACACCAACTCATCCAACTCATTGGCCGGAAGAAAGTACGCCTAATGAGTGGCACCTTAGCTTTTTTTGTCTGCTTTACAAGAAGGGAGGCCTCCTGAAATGTGACAACTATAAATTCATCAGTCTCCTTAACATCGCATACAAGATCCTATATGCCGTGCTTGTGTGAGTGCCTGAAAGCATTTGCGAACCACTTACCAGTCCATTAAAAAAGCCCACAACCGACAAAATATCACACTACGACAGATCCTGGAAAAAACTTAAGGTGTTCAGACCGATACCCACTTTCGGTTACCGATTTTTATGCCGCATATGACAGGATTTATAGAGACGAGTTATATAAGGCCATATCTAGTCTTTGAATATCTCCCAAACTCGTCAAGTTGTATAAAATGACGATGGAGAACACTCGCCGCTGTATTAAGGTCGGGAACAATATAGGCGAGACCTTTGCTCTTAAAAAAAGGTTTTATACAAGATGATGCCCTATCGTATACTTTCCTTCAACATCATACTAGAAATAATAATTGTGAAACCGAAAGCCACCAAACAAGGCACGATCTTTAAAAGTCCGTCCAATTACATACTTGCATAAATTATTGGCATCTTCGGTACAGCACGGCGATCTGTCACTGCTGTGTATGCTGGTAAACGAAAGTTCCTCAATAAGGAACAGACAAATTATATTATGCTGTCAACAAAAAGGGACACCCAATATCGACGAATCGGTCCTGTCCTGTCACAATTGCAGCACCTATAACTTTAAGGTAGTAAGTGAATTTGAGGTAATAAAGGTAGTCCACCTCGGCTCTGCAAATTCTGATAAAAACATCTAAGAGAATAATAACTCTTGGCCAACTGCTCATTCGTTGGGCTAAGAAGGCAAAGCATAAGATCTTGATCAACCCAGTGTCTGTCTAAAGCTGATGAAGATATCTTCGGTAGGTTGAAGAGAATTTTTCTGCTCGGTCCTGTTTGCGTTGACTTTAAAGGAGGATATTTAACAACGTAGTATACGAGTTATACAAAATTTTCAAACGTAAGACAATGCAATAGAGGAAGAACTCGCCTTAGGTAGCGCATAAGTTAAAGGGGACCTCGACCAACTTTAGCAACTGGAGTCAGGAGTTGGGTGGTTATCTAAAGGGTCCGCCATCTAACGTTTTTTTTCTCAACTAGTGCTTATTTCGCGAATGGTAACACTTAGCTCATGTCTGATTTGACAGATAATTAGTTTTATCCTTCCGCTGAACGAATATGGTTGCGTATACGCTTGAACAACGCTGGGAAATATTGCGACATTACTTTGAAAATCATGGTAATGTTGCAGAATGTGTGCGAAAATTGCGTACGGATTTTGGAAGAAGAGAAGCACCGTCAGCTCCGTATGTTCGTTATCTTGTAAAAAAAAGTGAAAGAAACGCCATACAAAGTCCAATTGGTTTTATTGGTTTATTGACTTAGAGAAGATGCCGATTTTGCCAAAAAAATCATCTTTTCAGATGAAGCTCATTTTGATCTTGGCGGCTATGTAAACAAGCAAAATTGTCGCATTTGGGGCACAGAGAACCCGCACGCATACATTGAAAAACCGATATACCCAAAACGAGTCACTGTTTGGTGCGGATTTTGGTCCAGAGGCATAATTGGGGCATTTTTCTTTGAAAATGAGCAAGGAGAGGCCGTTACAGTCAATGGCGATCGTTATCGGGCCATGTTGAACGAATTTTTGTTCACAAAAATTTAAGAGGACGATATTGGCAACATTTGGTTTCAACAGGACGGCGCTACGTGCCACACAGCCCAAGCTACACTCGATGTTTTGCGCCCTGTTTTTGAAGGTCGCATTATCAGCCGCAGAGCTGATGTCGTTTGGCCACAGCGGAGCTGCGATTTGACACCGTTGGACTATTATTTGTGGGGTGCCGTAAAAGATAAGTGTTACGCCGACATGCCAGAGACAATTGACGCTTTAAAGGACAATATTCGTGAAGGAAGCCATTGGTGAAATACAGCTGCACACAATCGATAATGTGCTTTAAATTTGACCGATCGTGTAGGCTACTGCATGGCCAGCCGAGGCAGCCATTTGAATGAAATTATTTTTGATTATTAACCGGAAGGATTGTACTTTCAAATAAAAAAAGAAATTTGAAAAAATATTCAGTAGTTTTTTTTATAGCATTTTCAAAAAAAAAAGTTATTTGGCGGACCCTTTATTAAATTTCGATTATTTTGAAGCGGTTACAGACCCATCCCCAATCGAAATAAAACTGGAACTTCCCAAGTGGCAACTCAGCACAACAGAGACTAAGTAACACAAACCAGGAAGAATAGACCGTCGACTCCTCCCACATAAGGGACTTTGCCTACAAGCTGCCGGCGGGCCCAGGATTTTTCATGTATTGGTGCTGTACAAAATCAAAGGAGCGCCATTAACGCACGCATTCTTGAAAAATCCTAGGCCCATGTTATAGCATGGAAAATCATTGCCGCCATTAATTTTGACATTTACACGTATTCACAGACAGGGTAATTTTTTCCGGGGAGAATCGGTTGGGGGCGCGGGAAGTCGGCGGTATAGTTCTTACTGGCTTGTACTAAGTAATATAGGTACCCATGTTTAAATAAAAAACTTTGTGCCGCAATTAAATGAAGTACAGAGTACCTAGAAATAAATTCAACGAAATATTAAATTTAACAACTGAACCCATCTCTTCCATTTTTGTAACATACCTATCTATAGTTAACCTCACTTATAACAAGATTGAACCGAAAATGAGCCCCTAAACTGCTGAATGATTTACAAGTCCTTAACAGATGAAACATCCCAATCAAATACTCATTCTTCGATTCCAAATACAGAAAAATGAGCATCCTTATCTAGATATCAAGAGTGATCCACAACCCATGTATCGTATCATATTTCCGATAAGTATACAAAGTACAACCCTCACATCCTACAAACCGACACAAGTCTGCAGAACCCAATCAAATAAAAATATATTACTTTTTGATAGACCCTCCCGAATGATAGCTATAAAATAACGCGTTTCAAATCAGTATGTAGTGTGACTCTCTCTCTCTCTCTATCAATTCCATTACATTTCACACCCTATCCCTCTCAATCCCATGCAACACACTTGATAGTGATTTGAAATGCGCTCTATCACGAAATCCCATACCATCACCATATCGAACACATAACAACGGCCAACAGGAGTTACACGGCAAAAGATAAATATAAAGGAACACAATAGATATTGTTTCAAAGGACACTTTTGGGTAGATTTTTTTTTGTATATTTGTTTTTACGAGTCCTTTTGAACAGGTTTCCCATTCAACCCCCAAAATCTGAGCGCGTAAAAAATTGACGACAATAACTGCGTGACAGTATCTGTATACCTACTCGCAACGCTAGTCGTACTTCGTAATGTGTGCGTCTATTGAACTCGAATAAAATCAATGAAGGGAATCTTCCTTTCGAATAACATTAATCATAATTTATGGCCTACAAGGATGCAGGAACAGGAACAGTAAGAGTTCCTAAATAAAACCGAAACACACCACGACAGCATTAATCTACGCGTTGTTTGTTGCGATTGCGAATTTTATTTTTATTATGTATGTGGTGCGCGTCACAATGACAACGACATTGGCGACACGGTTTCCATAGACTTTTGCTCAAGGATCAGAAAATAATCATCATGTATGGATGTGTGACAAAAGACGAAAGGGATTCGTCCTTGCTTTCTGTTTCGTTTCAATAGACAGAGCTGAGCGTTGATAATTTTATGAACTAGAAAACATAATAAAATTAATTCGAATATTATTCACAGCACGATGGTGAATATAAAGACTCGGAGTGGAGTGCCAGTTGTCGTTTCTGTACAGTGAAGTCAAGAAAGGAAACCGAAAGAACATTAAAAGTCCCATTATTAAACAAAGTTATGCTGGAGTTCTTCCGACTTGAACAAAAAAAAAAAAAAGAAATTGGTTCCAAAAGTTATGGCTTGTAGTAGTCGTCTTCATTTCATTCCATATGAATAATAATTGTTTGATAAGTTTTACATGAAAACTCATCGGGGGCGGAGGTAACTAATCCACAATAAAAAATATATGTTCAAAATATGAATTCTAATTACATAACAACTTAGTACACAGACAGAAAAGTAACTTTTGATTTGCTGATAAAATAGACCTTACTCAGACAGAATATCATAAAAAAATATTATTTAAATTATAGTAATAATGATATTGGCGCAAAATTATAGTCGCCTGGTATTAAGGGAGGTTAGTAGGCACTAAGTAGAGGCACTCTAACTCCAAAACTGTCGCCTAACTTTTTGTTGATTAATAGACGTTTTTTTTTAAATCTTACAACTAGTACCGACTTTAGAGTAGACCTGACTCAAGTTTTTGTCAAACAGGCTCACAAATTCACAGTTTGAGAAACCAAACTCAGTTTGGGGGATTCTATTTCAAGAAATTACCTATCATAAACTGACAAATAGCAAAAGGACAAAAAATTGAAATTAATAAATATCAAATTAATTTTATTTTGTGATGGCTGTGAAAGACAACGAGCAAGGCAGGAGCAGGGAAGATGCGGGCACAGTTTCCACCTCCTCCTCATCTCTACAGCTTCTACAAAAATCATTTGAGGGAGCACCAAGTCTGGTTGCGTGCCTACCTATCAGACAGTGTCCAGTGATGACACCTATCATTATGACGTAATACAGATATGCTTTTTAGATAACATGTTCTTCTTAACGTGTTCTTCCTGGAACACGCTGCAATGATCAGGAAGACGGAAGGAGAGACTGAGATTGAGTCTAACACCATCACCCACCCCTTTATCTGACTATAATTTTGCGCCATTATATTTAAATTGAGACTCTAAACCCTGAAGCGTGGGCGAAGTGGCCCCATGATAAGTAGAGAAAGAGCGCAAATTAGGTACATCATAATGTAGGTACCTACAATCCTACATATTTCACAGTAGCGCATGGGTTAGTGTGCTGGACTACTAGTGCCAGGGATCCCAGGTTCGATCCCAGGAAAAACACAAATTACATATTAAGGTTTTTTCTACGCACTACCGGGACGACTACGATAACTTAGGCGCCAAAAATTGATAACTTTATTTTGTAGATGGGTTAAATATCTACAAGCATTTTTACTATGGGAGGGTGGTCTAAAAAAACAATGGCAACACTTAAAAAAAAGAATGTTGGCATTTTTAAAAGCCAGGAATCTGTTCTTTCATATTATTTGTAAATCAAGTTATTACTGTTAATAGTGTTTGGAAAAAATAGTTTCAAACTTAAAATTTAAGGAAAAAAATTAAAAAAAAAGTTGTATGCTGATTTTTTCAATATTGAGAAAATAGATTTAATCTGTTAGTAGTTTTTACTGTCCAAATCAATTCTTAATCGTACACAGAAAACTAGATTGATTATTGTATTCTAGTTTTTGAGAAAATGGAAAATTTCTTGGACAACAGCACCTATTGGCCGCGAATTGATACATTTGTACTTTGAAATATGTATGGGGGGCCATGCTGCCTCCTTGGATGCCCCCTGCTTGGGGTCACTGTTGGATTATGGGGTGGGTGAGAGTTTGAATATATGAAATCTTTATTTAAATTCAATTAGTTTACCCAATTTTCAACAACAATCTTTAGCAACAGTCTATGGCCTAATGATGATTTGCATTATAAAGGGTCCGCCAAATAACTTTTTTTTTTTTTTTGAAAATGCTATAAAAAAAAACTACTGAATATTTTCTCAAATTTCTTTTTTTATTTGAAAGTACAATCCTTCCGGTTAATAATGGAAGATAATTTCATTCAAATGGCTGCCAAGGCTGGCCATGCAGTATCCTACACGATCGGTCCAATTTTTAAGCAAATTATCGATTGTGTGCAGCCGTATTTCACCAATGGCTTCACGAATATTGTCCTTTAAAGCGTAAATTGTCTCTGGCATGTCGGCGTAACACTTATCTTTTACGGCACCCCACAAATAATAGTCCAACGGTGTCAAATCGCAGCTCCGCGGTGGCCAAACGACATCGGATCTGCGGCTGATAATGCGATCTTCAAAAACAGGGCCCAAAACATCGAGTGTAGCTTCGGCTGTGTGGCACGTAGCGCCGTCCTGTTGAAACCAAATGTTGCCAATATCCTCCTCTACAATTTTTGTGAACAAAAATTCGTTAACATGGCCCGATAACGATCGCCATTGACTGTAACGGCCACTCCTTGCTCATTTTCGAAGAAATGCCTCTGGACCAAAATCCGCATCTTCTATAAGTCGATCGCAGGCCCACTTAGCGAAGCGAAAACGCATTGGATGGTCAGTTGGCTTCAACTCCTGAACCAATTGGACTTTGTATGGCGTCATACCAAGGTCTTTATGCAAAATTCGTCTCAATGATGTCTCAATTGTTGAGAACGACGGTGAATTGATGTTAATGGCGCTTCACGCACACTTTGTGCCACAGCAGCAATTTTCTCGGGTGTACGCACTGTTTTTGGCTTTTCACGCTTTGGTTTATCGATGAAGATGCCAGTTTCTTTCACTTTTTTCACAAGATAACGAACATACGGAGCTGACGGTGCTTCTCTTCTTCCAAAATCCGTACGCAATTTTCGCACACATTCTGCAACATTACCATGATTTTCAAAGTAATGTCGCAATATTTCCCAGCGTTGTTCAAGCGTATACACAATCATATTCATTCAGCGGAAGGATAAAACTAATTATCTGTCAAATCAGACATGAGCTAAGTGTTACCATTCGCGAAATAAGCACTAGTTGAAAAAAAAAACGTTAGATGGCGGACCCTTTAGACAAATCAGAACAAATTCTCAGCTTTAAAAATGCTATAGTACTTTTTTGTATGATGTTTTTGGCTATTTAAATGAGTTAAACATGGATTTACAAAAGTCACAAAAGACAGTAACTTCATCCTCAGCTCCTGCTGATGGGTCAACGGGTAGTTGTAAGATCATTAGATCCTGTGGTATCACAATGGGCCTCCTACCAACTGTATTCCAATTTGAAGAAAAATATGAACGTTTAAAAAAATTTATATGTGGCAAAAACGATTTGAAAAGAAGGAGAATTCTTCACCATTTTCAACACAAACTGAATTCTTAGCAACTACCAACGATATTTTACCAGATTAAATTTTTCAAAGTAGTTTTGTCGAAAATTTCACTGGACTAAAAAAAAGAGTTTTCGAGAATATACTTTAAAATTTCTGATAAATTATGGATTGAAAATCCATTTTCAACTGATTTTAGTGAAATAAGCAACTTATCAGCTATAAAAAAAAAAACAGTTTATTGATAAATATCTTGTGCTTTGCTTAACAGCAACTTGTATTTAAAAACACAAATCTTTATGAATTCTATTCTAGTTAAGTGCTAGAAAGCAATATTCTTTTAAATCCGAAAGCGGTATTCCCTTTTCAACATCACATTTATGTGAGAAAGCTTTTCAACTCGTTTATACAGAAATAAATATAGAAATATATTAGACGTAGAACCTGATTTTAGAATTCAGTTATGTTCGTTCAATCCAAATATAAATAACTTGGTGGCTAAAAAACAGCACCAGCCATCACATCATCATCATTTTCAATGGTCCGCTTGTCCATTAAGTGGGTCGCGGGTGTAGGTTGCTCAAGTGGACCCTCCATAGCTCTCGATTCTCCGTCATCGACTCTAAATCAGCCATCACATTAATTATTATATACCCTCCACAGGAAGGTATATTCACTTTGCCATTACGTTTGTAACGCAAAGAAGGATTCACCGGAGATCCTATAAAGTATATATATTCTGAATCAGGATCACATTCTGAATCGATTTAGCCATGTCCGTCTGTCTGTCTGTTGAAAACACGATAATGTCCAAACGAATCGACTTAAGTGAATGAAATTTTGTGAAAGGACTTGTTTTTAAGTCGTTAAGTTGGTATTAACAAATTGTCTATTGAAAAGACGATAACGTCCAAACGAATCGACCTAGGCGAATGAAATTTTATGAGATGATTTATTTTTACCGTCGATGTAGTCAGGTTGGTATTGAAAATGGGCTATATCGGTCGAATAATTTTTGTACCTCCCATACAAAACCAACAACCAACCAACCAACGCAAATGCCTAACATTTTGCATGACTTGTATGCTGTGTATAGTGTGTAGGATATTAAACCAGACCGATAATAACACTTTTACTTGTTATCATTTTACTTGGTATCATTTTTACGTCACTCATGATGATACCTTTTTGTATCATGAGCTCTTCGTTGCAAAGATCCACAAATTCCTCTACGCATCTACACAATAAAAGTCTACTCTTAATTGTTGTAGATATTGTTGTTATCAGTTTTAATTTATTTATGATTCCAATTTAAGTTTTTATAAAATTCGCCAAACCAATTTAGCATGAATAAAATTTTTTAGTTGATTAACTGTTACCTTCAAAAGTAGTACCTTCGTTGAATGTAGGTAAATGAAATGTACACCAGAAAAGAAACTTTTATGTCAGAAATTTGTTAACAATTATTCATCGAATTAAATGAATAAAGAGATTTATAAATGGGTTTTTGATGTTCAATACTGACCTACCTTTGTTGGCATTCAGTTCCGAATGTAAATCTCAATTTCAGTTTCCATCACTAGATCGATTTAAAATGAAGGTCAAGGCGTTACTTGCAAATTGTGTATAGTCAAGTACATGAGATCAGTTTTTGAGTTAATAAATGAATGTAGGTAGGTACATTCGTATTTAAAATAATTCAAATTTATGTAATTAAATATAGCAGACGTCACTCAAAATATTGTGATTTTATTTAAGCCAACTCATTAAATACACCAGCAAAACGCTAGTACCCCTTAACTCAGTATGGTATAGTTTGTCATATTGTGTGACAAACGTAGGAGACTTATCTATAAATGGATGAATAAAATAAAAGCCGACTGCGTTAGTTCAAGCAATGCAAGGATACTCGGATTGTTTCTTAGAAAATGAATTTGAAAATTAATTTGAAGTACCTAGTGCACAGCGTCTTTAATGTAGACTTTCGGGCACTTGTTTTCGAAGATATGCCAAATATACCATCTATGCCACACTTTGTAATATATTTATTCCAATTCAGAACGTCAATATTTGTCAGATATAGGCGCCACTAAAGGCGGAATGACATTATCCTGTCTTACGAACCGAAAAACGAAACTCCCTTCACCACCTACTTCTTTTTATGAAATCTAATTTTCAATTCATTCTGAAAGTCATATGAACATAAGCATTATCACTCATCCTTAAAACATAATACCATTGACAACTATTGTTCAGATTTACCACACCCACTACCAGTCCTATGATTCATTAGGTTAAGTCGACCGAAACTAATGTCTGTACAGTTGAGAATATAAAAAAGTACAAGTCAAACCAATAAAGAGTCTATATATGCAGTGGTCCACCCTTGCCCCATCATAACATCAGCATAACTATCTGAATTAGGATCAGAATCAACCCTATTGTCATCTTCGACGGTCCATTTGAGACATAATCCTCCGCATTCGCTGCTATATCCCCCCTGAAACTGTCCATTCTTCAAAGCGGCACCCACGTCCATTGAATCCTTAATATCCCTGTTGAGTGAGTTATAAAATCCAATGATTTCTCTTTTGGCCGAACCCTCTTCTATTTTTGAAACTCGCCTCACTAAGGACGTCCGATTGTTCTATCTTGTAACATGCTGACAGAAAAATGAGGAAAAGGGACCCATACAACTGAACTATACACAGAGCAGAGCAAGGGCGAATGCATCCGTTTTATTTTATTTATTTTTATTGCGGTTGGAAATAATCATTCGCACTTTATTATTTTCGATGTCGAATCGAACATTGATAGCAAATTGCCGAAACGTGCTCAAGGCCACTGAGCATGGAATTATGCATGAATGTCAGAATTTTGTGTTTTTTTTTTTTTTTTTTTTGTTATCTCGACGAGTGAGTTTTTACCCGGTATTTGAAAAGTTCGACAGGATATTATGATGTGCTATATATAGATGGACGTAACGCCCATCCATAGTGAAACTACAACTACGACTTTGACTTAATTCCGAATTCATTTGGAAAACTTTTATCTAGTCATAACTTTGGTCCCGAAATTGAGAGTGAACTTGGGGTGTTCGCTATATAGAGCGCTGCCCCGTTTTGTCATATTTAATGATGTGGACTTGATAGATTCTTTGGAAGTCGTAAAAAGAAAGTTTAAAAGACGCATTGTGCATATCATTAGGCTGTCATCGTTATGAGATGGAATTTTCTTTTCCATTATGTTTCGCTTTTATTATGCGTTGTTTGTTGTGAATATGAAATTAGTTGTAGATTTGCTCAGCCCCCAGAGGGCCAGATAATGATGGTGGCAATGAATGGCAGAAGAAGGAGCAGATAATAATAATTTTTTTTTGTATGGTCATTGGGGCTATTTTATGAGATATTGAAAGAAAGTTTTCTTCAAAAATAATGATAATGATGATGTCATCAGTTGAAGGATTTTCATATTTTTTTTTTATGTCCCTTATATTGACTTGATGTATTAGCTACACAAGTTTTTTTTTTAACGATTCAGATAGAAGCAGTCGTTCGTAGATTTTGCAAGTAGACATCATGATATTTTTAATGACTTTGTCAAACTGTACGTTTTTTTTTATTAGTTTCTAAAGCTGTTTTCGACTTTAAGCCTTATTTAAATGACTTGCTAGTTATCAGTTCCGTAAATTAAATTACTTTGGTTTCAAAAATACAGCATTTTACACAATAGCAGTTAGGTATGCCAAAAACCAGTCAAAGTAAGTCAATCTTAGGTAATAGCCCGGGAGTGTTCCTGCTTAGTTTGGTCAAATCCGACAAAGGGTCGTGGTCAGGGTTGTCAGATGTGGCGATTTATCACAAAACAGGCGATTTGAAATTACATTTGGCGACACGAAAATCGGTTTGGCGACGCACCCCAAAAAAGGCGATATTTTTAAATTTCTGGCGATTTAAATTATTGTTCAGCCAAAATCCTCATATATTTTTTTTAATAATCAAACCATTTTTTGTTTCTTTGTGATATTTTTTCCCAGGCGTTTGTTAAAGGCAACTGGGACCCCGTTTCAAAAGTCAGCTTTTAAGTTTGATACCGCCCAAAAGCTTACAACTTGTTGAGGCTCAGTGGGACAAATTAATTTCCGTCAATTGGTCAAATGAATTTTATCTAGAAAATGTACCCGAAGAAGACGTTTTTAAGTTTTGGAACAAGGTGTACAAAATGACAAATGTCTTAGAACAGCCAGAGTTCCAGGAGCTTGGGGAATTTGCTTAAAGTTTTTTTTTTACGTAAAAAATACGAGTTGCGCGAATTCATTTTATTGTTATGGTTTTTGAATTTGAAAAATGTTGAAATTTGGCGGTTTATGTTTTACGTTTGGCGATTCCGGTTTTTAAAACCTGACAACCCTGGTCGTGGTACCTCCCCTACAAAAAACACTGCAAACGCTTTTCCTCGACACGTCGAAAAGTGGTCGCTCGATTGAGCTGAAACTTAAATTTCGATTTGGATTTTAAATCGTTAGTTTGTTTGCAACGAAAATTTCTCAAGAATTACTCTAACAATATCTTTAAAAATTTTGAAGTTTGTTTTCGTCATAAGTGGCGACATTTTTTAGTAGATCCGATAGGTAGCGCTTTTGTTTATGAAGTTTTTTTATTTGCAGGTGTATCTAGGGTAGGTATAAGAAGGCAACTGACTAGTAAGGCCATGTCAAGAAACACCAAGGAGACTCTATATAAGACCCTCATCATCGCAGACATGCTCTTTGGCGCAAAAGCACGGACGTTAACAAAGCCGGTTTAAGATCTTCTTGGTCTTTTCGAATGCAAATTTTTTTAGGGGGTTCGATGTGTTACCTTATAACGTGAAAACTACTGAACAGACTTCAATGACATTTTTTTGAAACATTTTGTAAGACTTTGAGAAGGCTATAGGGTATGTAATTCATATCCGCGCCTAGTTTTTGGGACTAATTTTTACCAAATAAGCTGTAGGTAATATATGATCTTTAAAAAAATAACTTTTTATTTTAAAGGTTGGAAGCGATTGAGGAAAATAAATTAATCTTAAATTTCAAATTTATTTTTTTTATTAACTAGTAATTATAACAAATTTAGGAATAGTTTAAAAAAAAAAGTAGCTATATTCAACAAAACAAACTAAAGAATTATTTTATAAAACTAAATTTAATCGCCTGGCCTTCTTTGCTGCAAATACATCAATTACTTCGTCAGTTTTTATTTCTATCTCCCGATGAATTGACATTAAGGCTAAACCAGTAAGTCGATCTTCACCGGTAGAGTTTCTTAAAAAAGTTTTTAAGCTTTTCATCGCCGAAAACGTTCTTTCTGGTGTACATGTCGATACTGGTAAGGTTGCCAAAATTTTTAAAAGGCGATGTATGTTGGGAACAAAAAAATGCTACTGCAGTCTCCTAAAGCTGTTATGGCGTTCTGTGAACGCAGTGCCTCGGGTTGTTCATGACATTTTGTCTTCCACAATAGAAACTCAGCCTTCAAGCTATCCCAATCCAAAAATCTTTTATAAAATTTAAAATTTTTTTCGTTAAATTTTTGTTTGCTTTTTCCAAGTATTGACGGGATCAAAATATATAACGATGATAGAACGCTCTTATGGTCCTCGAACCGCGTTTGGAGCTAAGTTATGAAGTCGTCCAAAAGGGGAATCATAATAACTATCCTAGAAAAGTTTTCAGGATCAGACGGGTTTACATTGGCCCTATGCTGCTGCTTCGATACAGTTCGTGGAATTTTCAAGGTTTCAGTTTCATCCACAATACTTAAAAGGCCTTGTGCAGTCTCAAACATATCTTTAAATTCTGAACTAACAGACATTTTTGAAACGTATTTAAAACAAGCTTAACGTGGTCCAGAGCTGACACTAGGTCACAAGAAGCGGATTGCAAAATTTTACACAATGGTAGTGTGTACGAAAACAAAATATTTAAGCAGCACAAGCTTATCAAAAAATCACTGATTTTAAAAAACAAGAAGCTTTAGATGAGGTCTCAGAGTCCTTATCAATACTCAACACATCCAAGGTATCCACTATGCCTTTAAAAATTTCTTTGAACCTTAATAAGCCGTCATGATTTTCAACCCATCCAGTTTCAAACATAGCCGTTAGGTAAATTCTTCCATTTAGTTTCCAAATAATTTTTTTTAATGTTTTCCTGCAACAAGTGTGTTCGTTTTGCGGATAGTTTAAAAAAAAATTCCAACCGATTCTGCAATGCCAATCATATTACGTATAGGCTGAATTTGACAAGAATGTCCTAAAGCGAGGTTTAATGAATGTGCACTGCAATGAACGTACAATGCTTCTGGGTAAAATTCCCATACAACTGCTTTGACACCTTTAAAACTACCCCTCATAGCGGAAGCACCATCGTACCCTTGTCCAATTAAGTTGTTGCAATTTATTTCCAAATTTTGTAATACAGATAGAATTTTGTTGGCCAGTATTTTCCGGTAGTACTTTCTACATGGAGAAATTCCAAAAAATCTTCTCGTATAAGATAAAAATGTCGTTTATAATCAACGTAGCGAACGCATATTGACATCTGCTCCTTTCGTGAAATGTCAGTAGTTTCATCTGGTAAAACTGCAAACAAAAACTCTGGTGAATTTATTGCTTCAACTATTTTATTCTGAACAATATTACCACATACAGCAATCAATTTGTTTTGAATGGTAGGGCTTAAATAAGTAGCGTTCAAATTCAAATTTTCGGAATATTTTTTAAGATTTAAATCGCCGCATTTGCTTCGCATTCGTAGCAAAGCTCGAAAGTTACCATCGTTTACTATTGGTTCTGGCTCATTATATTTGATTGGACAGGAGTCACATGTCCCTCTTAAGGCTAATTCTCGCTGTCCACAAATCTTAATAGTTTCAACAATAGGTATCAATTTTTTCCTATTGAAAAAGTCAATGATTATGCTTGATTTGATTTGAATCTTTTTGCATTTAGTTATGTAAAATGCCGAATTGGCTCATTTTTGTTAGGATTTGCTCTATTCTGGTTTTAAAAAAGTGCACTTGTTAAAAATTTCGGAGGGGGGGGGGGGGGTTCAAACCCCTGTGACCCCCCCCCCTAGCTACGCCCTTGCGTGCCATTTTCTTACTTATACATAATATGTAGTAAACTTAGTGACCATGTTGAGGTTTCTAGAAGTCCTCCTGCCCAAAGCCGCAATGAAATAGTTATCTCGTTCGATAATGTTGACTTATGCAAAATAATTGGCCTGGCACCAATCATCTTTAATATATTTTTCCAAACTGTCAGCCCAAATAGCAAATATTATAATCTTCTCCATACCCATTAGGAGCACACATTGCATAATTTTCGCAAAAGCCTTATCATAAAAGTATTACAATGAACTTTCTCAAGTTCAAGTATAATCAATCAAAATAAATGTTAGCTCATTGTTAAGATGTTGTACAGTATAAAGTTCAAAATAGTTGGCGTGGCCTCATCGATTAGGTCGTCGCCCTATGCTCATTGCGAACGCACGAATTCGCTTTGATTTGGAATGATTGATCTCTACACGACTTTGTGATGAAAGATGATGTCATAACCTCAAATCGTTTGATCATCTCTCGATAGTATTTATATACAGAAAGTGAATGGGAGTGGAAGATACATTAATAATATTTTAGTGCAATTTGGGAGTGCGAAATTTAGAGAGCAGCTTGATTTAAACTCAGTATGAGGTCTTACTAAGATCGGTTAGCATAAAGGGATTGTTAGAAATTCAGAAGTTGTTTGTTTTTGGAGTGTTTTGACAGTTTTGTCAGCTTTGGTTTTAGGAGCAATCTATGCATGCTTTCTTTACCCATTGTTCAAAGTCTTCAAACTCTCAGATTCCTAGCACTTTGCGACAGGGAGCTGTTGGCCGTTTGGACGAGAAAATGTGAAGGTGTGAGGTATTTTGATCTTAGTGCGGTGAAAAGCATCAGTTCGGTTTTGCTCGAGTTGACACCAAGACCGCACTTTCTCGTCAAGGTGCTAACTTTCACTATAGCATTTTCAATAATTGCACTAACTATACGGGGTGATACTGACACCAGTATCTATCACCATATCCGACTACCTTTATTCTTTCTGTATATCTAAACTTGAGAGTAGGTATTTTGGTCATTAAAGAGTATTCGGTCATTATGAGCTACAGCAGAGGTAAAATATGTAAAATCGCCTTGTGTGTATCTCTGCTGACAAATTTGTTTCTATTTTCTAGTGTTGCCTGAATGATCCTTGTACCGAGCATAGAAACAGTCCAATAACTTAGATGGTTTTCTACCCCCAGCTCCGTGATGGCCTCTAGATTTGCTTCAGTGTGTAGGTACGTTGTTGAAAGTAACTTCTATATCTAGCAAACCGACTTACCACTTTTGGTCGCAGCGTACTACTTTTCGAAAAAAACTAGTACCCACCCGCACTGCTGACCTTACAAATAGCGCTGCATTTATAAAAACTCTCTAATATCATGAGTAAAAATCGAACGACATTTGTTATTGATTAAAATGTTCCTCACAACCGTTTACACAATGCGTTCCGCACAGCTTCCCTCTAACCGCATTTATATTATACTTGACATCATTCCTCTTCATTGAACAACCTGCCACCCACTGACTGGCCCGATTCTTCTTTATTCAAATTGCCCTTACAGCAACGTTCTTCCGCACAAATTGCCATATTTCATGGAGAGAGAATTAAATTCACTGCACAGAGGCATACTGCTACATTCCTCTCATCTCTGCGGTACTACATCGCTCACAAAGAATAGAAAGCAAGTCAAGCCAGAAAGGAGAAAAAGAAAACTAGGACTATAGGACTCACCCAACAATGTGAGATATTTTATTCACAGGTATACCTGACTAACGATGCCAGTATTCTATTTGACAGGCCACAACTACCATCCACTGGTGCATCGGAGCATTCCTTTTATACTCCTTCCAACCACGCATAATGTCGCTGTCGCCCCCCGCTCCCGACCAAACGAGAAATGCGTTCATAGCTGACTATAAATTTGAATATTGTAACCAAACTCCTAGGTCCTAGTATAGCGTAAAACCAGGACTCTGCAAGTTACCTTCGTCTTTGCCATCTGTCTCTATTAGCCACCTCGCAGAGAATAAAACAATAAAGAAAGCGCCAACTAGATGAGGCGAGTCTCTGGGGTCCTTCGTGCTAACGCTATTGCTTCACCGTTACAGCTCATTCATAAATTTCAGCTGCAGCGTTGATTCCGCCACACACAAGGCTCCAATACTGTGCATTGCATATTAAATAACCTTTATAAGGAGGTTATGTGCCTCCAACCTCCATGTCTGTCTTACTTCTTCTTTTTCAAGCTCTTTAGCAGGTACACCATCGTGGACACCCACCCATGGCATTCATCCCTCCCCCATCACAGATGTTTGATGAATAAATAATTGACGTCATTTGTTGGAGAAAGAACGCCACTAGAATAACCAGGTTTTACCTTTTACCCCGGTGCCCTATTCAACAGTGTTCTCCTTCGGGGGTGCTCGTTTCTTTCGTTTGCATACCTTTAGCTCATTCTGTTGGGACAAAAGTAAACATCGTTGCATGGGTGTTTACTTTTGGCCGAAGTCGATTCCGATTCTTTGCCTCCGGTTCGACTTGGATGCTGGCTATGGTATCGCGCACGAAAGCTATGCAATGGATGTCGGCGAGCGGAAAAAATAAGTCAAACAGTGAATGCGCTGCCATTGTGTTGTGACTTTTGTGCAATTTAAGCAGGGAAGTCTGGTAACTGAGGGAAATTGTAATCGCATTCGTTGCCAGGTGACACGATCTCGTGAGGCGAACGGGCCGGGTGTTTCACCACTCAATGTGCATAGTGCTTATGAAATATTAAAGAAATGAACCGACAGGAATGGAATAATTGGGTTGGGTGCTCTGAGTGAATGATTGACTAAGGGTGGCTCATTACCTATTCCAGTCAATGGGACACCGACTTTACGACCTAAAGTTCTTTAATTATACTCTAAACAGATTGATATTATAAGGCGGCGGCTTAAAGCAACAAGCGCTAGCACGCCCGAGCTCGCGCTTTAAATTAAATGAATTTTATCAGATATAAAAGCGCGAGGTCGCGCCGCCTAATACTCCTCTATACCCATATGGGGATTGCCGCCGATGTTTTAGAATCGGTCCACTTGGCCGCTCTATACCCTAGACGCTAGAGCCTTGTAAAAGATATAATTGACCTCAGAAAACTAATTAATGAATATTTGGGTATTGGGTATTTCGCTTCAAAATTGATTGAATACTCACTTGTATTGTGTCACCTTTTCAGAGAGACATTTATATTATAGATATACATGGTCCACTCTGACCTATGACAGTCTACGAGATTATGTGGGTCATAGCAAATAAAGGTACTTCAACTCAAAAACATTTGATAGCCACTCTAGGGAAGTATCTCATGCAATATAAATCAACGCTTTGGATTCCTCACATTCGTTCACACTAACTGTATACCTACCCTACATATAATGCAAATAAAAATACTTCCAGCTATACATAATCCAGCTAAGCCCATCAACAATGAACTGATTGCATCAAATCACATCCAACAAGAGTCGCTAAGCTAGTGGATATCTCAAATTGATGACATGACAAAAACCGGCTTCACTATTTTTCTTTTCGGGGTTTTTTTTTTTTTGACAAAATCACACAACAGAAAGCCATAGATACTCGACGACTAAAAAGTGAAAATCTGTAAAAATCCCCACCATCATCAACTGACAAGTCAAGATGTATGCTTCATATCAAGAGCATCCATCAGTTGCCAGGATTCACTTTTAATCGAAAGAATAAAAGCAAACACTATAGGTACCCAGTGGGGTACTTGGTAGGCAATCCCACAACCTCACAGCCACACCATTGTCAAATGTGATGGCAACAATGGTCGGTGCATCCTCCGTCTACTACAGAGAGGGGTCGACAGCGCGAAAAAGGGAAAAACAGCCGGCAAAGAGAGGGAGTATAAGGAGGTGAAGTGAAATGTTTTTGCCATCATTTTTTTTTGGGAGTGATGCCCGTAAGTGGATAGTTTTTGTTTTTTTACATGCTCTCCATGTGTATGGAAGCGTCGACTGACTGACAGATGGTCGGCGGTTTGTATCTGCATGAGAACACATTTTTCACGACCACTTATCATTCGTAAGCCGAAACTTCGTATGGCTTTGTGTGGGGGTATATTGTAACTTCCGCCGGGCACAGAGCATATATCTGCGGGTCTGAGGATGTTCCGCATTTAATAAATCACGTTCGGAAGTTCGTATTATGGTTTCGAGGCACATTTTTACCGTCACTCCTTGTGTGCTGAGTTTATCGTGGACATTTATTTGACCATAATTTCCCAGGCTATAAGCAAACATTTAATGTATGTTGACATTGATATGACGACCAGTCGGCCATTACTCATTGTAGTGTAGTAGGTAGGTACCTATCTAGCAAAGCAATACACGGTGACATTGCAGTTGCAGCCAAATGAGACAAATTTTCAAACCATATTGACCACCAAAAGTGATGTTGATGTTCATCAATTGTAATTGTTTTATTAAATCAAATGCCGACGGATGTTGGTTTTTGATTTGAGCTGTTAGGGAGTCGCTAGGCGCAGGTTGTCACCAAATATAATATGCTCTACTTCAAGACGGGTTTGGTCAACACATGGAACACATCCTCTGTTTGTTATAGCCATAGGTAGATGGTTATCCGTTTCAAATAATTCATGTCGGTCACTTTAACAGATTTTCCGATATTTATGAGTCAAATTTAAATTGCAATGTAAAGAAGTTCTCTCCCAAAATTTCATTCGCATAGGTCCATTCTTTTGGACGCTATCGTGTTTTTCAACAAATAGACAGACAGACAGACGGACATGGCTAAATCGATTCAGAAAGTGATCCTGGATTCACAAAATGTGAATGATAGTTTCAGAGAATGAAGAAACAACTAAGCTATGAGTACACGACATGCCAAACACGACATACGCATGCCACTCTCACGTCACGATAATTACTCGACGAATATGTCACGTTTTATTATATAAGTGGCATGTGCGAAAAGTATGCCGAGCACACGGCATGCGCGCATCCCAAAATATGGTTCGTCTTCTTTCTATCAAGCCATAAAGTAACAAATTCCATCAAAGAATGGCGTCAAATTGACGTCAGACTGGCATGCGTATGTCGTGTTTGGCATGTCGTGTACTCATAGCTTAACAAAACGTCTCGTCGTTAGGCAATAACGCCTAAGAAAATAACGCCCACATTAAGTTGCAAAATTGTAAATCGTTTTCGGTGTTATTTCCTTCCCAGAGTTCGTTTTTATGACAAAACCCAAAATTTTAAGTGGAAATGCATAAACAGTTGAATAACTATACCTAATGAAGAGACATGCAGCTTGGGGTTTATATTGGATTTTGAGGAGGTATGCGGGTTTTTACGCATAGAAATCTTGCGAATACCCAAGCAAGGGGGGGTTGCAGGGGAGTAGCATGCCTTCCCATACATATTGAACTGCAAATACTTGTTAGGCTTTATTTCCACCTTGGGCGCTGATATTGAGAACCTGATTATTTGAAAACTATCCGACAGTTCAATTAAAGGAACAGTGCTAAACATTTGAGCCGAGTTTGCAATGCAAGGGTGTGAGTCGGGATGTGATGCCAAGTGTGTGATGTGATGCCAAGTTAATTTATGCCAATCCACTATAACCCGTTAATAGTGAGAAAGACTGTTGTCATACTTGACTAATAAAAGCATTGTAAATAAGTAATGATATACCAACTCTTGCTGGGTAAAATCCAGTATATTTCGTATAAACTGTTTCTTTTTATTAAAATTTAATATAATTGAAGTATGTACCTAAATTCAGTTCAACAGCTTTTTTACTACTGCATTCAATAAGAGTACATTATACAATTTGTTTTGTTAATCTAAGTCTGTGCTAAATCAGCTGACTGACAATTTTTTTTAGAGCATGGGTACTTGCCATCAGATATTTTTCTTTTGCGACGACAGTAAATTATGATTCGCCTTTATGACGTGGTACATATGCACACATACCTACGCACAATTCTACCGTTAATACCTTCTTGTGTTTCGAAAACGCCAAATGTTTTTCGATGTCCGACTTACGAGCTAAATTTTTTTTAATTCCGAATTTAACACACACTTTTCACGTTTTGGTACCATTTTATAGAATTGAATTAAACCGTTGAAAATTGGGAGAACAAAACGTTGACCAAAACGCAAAAATGTATATTTGACAATCATATTTGACAGCTTTATTTAACATTTTGTGTATATTGAAAGAGTGCGTTAAAGTAGTTCCCATTTCACATGCGATCTAACCCAGCAGATTCAAAATGTTTTTAAAATATCTAAGGAAATCTCCATTGGACGATATAAAAGTATAAAAGTAGCCGTCAGTGCCGGCGATATATAACCAACCTTTTCTACCTCTTGATGGTGGTCTAAGCTGGGTTATAACTACATAAGTCCCATTCGGTTTTAGCGTCAACCTTCAAGACTCTCCTTTTCAAATTCTTTTGCCAATGCATTTTTTTCTATCAATTCCATTAAATTGTTTCTGGTTTGTTAATTTTAACCCTTGAAAAGAATTTTATTTGTTTATATGAATAACTTAACAATACAAGAAGAGTTACATTTTCGGTCGTTTCGATTACTTGGCGATCACTAATTTGTTAACGTCAAAAAAACGTATTTTTTCTGTCGTTTTATGGCCTTCAAACACCTTAAAGAATGTCTGCGAAATGTCTCACATGACGTTCGTCCCTAAAGGCCTTTAACGAGAATTGGCGTTCAAGCTCAAGGACGAAAAAACGCACTAGTAATTCTAAATTCAAATTGGAGTATTTTAAGCCCTCGGAAATGCCACTTAGAATAAGGGTGAATATTCATAAAATACCTACTGACAAAATTTATGAAATTCCAGTAAAAATCCAGTATGGAAATTTATCCAGTGTGGTACTGTAAAATTAGTTGGTATCATTATAAATAAGCAATAGTGATTGTAAATTTCTGTTACGGAATTTGTTCAACGAAATTTGTTCAAATATAGGATTATATGGAGGAACCAAAAAGCGGATGCATTGGCAAGATTTCCTTCCGAAATGAAGGTCGTTATGAAGCGGACACATCCAAACAGCCAACGATTACAAAATTCTATATCATATCGGTGACAAAATAGAGAAAGGTGCTAATTTATACCGGTTATTTGTAGGGAGGACTCCGCAACCTCTCATACACTATGTCCGAAACTTGACAAACAATGATTCTTCTTGCAGCAAAAAACGAATTACAGCTGGAGTCCCCCAAGGCTCAGTGCTTGCGCCGATTTTATATAACATATATATGGCTGATTTTCCCAATCTACCAAACTGCTTTTCGTCAATTTTTGCAGACGATACTGGAATTTATAGCTCGGATGAACAACCTTCAAATATCTGCTCAAACCTGCAACAAGGTCTCTTTATGCTCAGTGCTTATTTCCACAGATGGAAAATTAAAATAAACGAAAGTAAGACTCAAGCCATGTTTTTTACGCGTAGAAGACTTCCTCGCTATCTTCCGAATAATAGTCTTAATCTCAACGGTTGTAACATCCCTTGGGCAGAAAATGTCAAATATCTTGGCATCACTTTAGACAAAACCCTGACATATAGTTGCCACATAAGAAATGTATTAAGTAAAGCTGGAAATCTAATCAAAATTTTATATCCGTTTATAAATAGGAGATCTACACTTAACCTTGAAAATAAGCTCATAATGTACAAAGTCATATTTCAGGCCCTTATGGTTTATGGTGCCCCTGTTTGGTACAATTGCGCACGCACTCATATTAATAAGCTGCAAATCATGCAAAACAAGATCCTTAAAATGATTCTAGACTTACCGTGGCACTTCTCCACATCTGAACTACATAATATGTCAAACGTCGACTTTGTGGTAGATAAAATTCAGACCCTAGCATCCAAGTTTTTTGAAAAATGTTCATTGTCAGAAAATCTAGATATTAGGCAATTATTGCCAAATTAGTTATTAGTTTTTTATTAGTTACTCGGTAAGTTAACTGTATGTTAGTTGTAAGTTAGTAGTAAATTAAAAAAAAAAAAAAAATAAAAAAAAAAAAAAAAAAAAAAAAATTGTCACTGGGTTTTCACGTGCACTCAAGTTTTCCCAAATATGTATATATTATTATTCACATTCCTACTATTTATTGTTCTGATAATATCAATATCATCAATACTAAAGCTGAATGGGCACTAGCTCTTGCACTTATCAAACAAAAATTCTATTGTATATACTTGTAAATGTCTACTTAATTTAATAAATGAAATGAAGAAATGGTTTGGTTAAAACTGGTGTAACCAAGGGACACTGCATATCATTTGAGCAGTAAATGGATAGTAAAGTTCAACTATCTATGTCAAATCTGAGAGGGATTTCAGATATCGGATGTCCTTCACTTCATTAGGAGCACCAACAAAGTTCACCAGTAATTCGATGGGTCATTGGGTTTATTCCATCTTTTTCAGTTTCACAATGGAGAGTTTAGGTTACCATATGGATGTATCTACCTAATGATTTTTCCTCTTTATCTATGGATTTTTTTTCTTGCATGTGTAGAATCCACATTAATTGACTTCTCATATTCAGAAATTTTATGGCTTATGTAGTTGCATTGTCGTACCCTGGACTACTTGTATGCTCTTCTTTAAAGTTGTGTATTTGTTTCTACAATTTTGAAACAAATTTCCTTTTACTGAGCACTTAGAAGTGATTTGGAGAAATTCGAACTCCAAAAGCCGGGTCAAAGTTTGTATGAGAAATTTTTATTTTTCATTTGATCGACTTCAAATTCGGTTTGTGCACTCTACATAAGAAAACGAGTAAATCGATTTCTCAGATTTTGGAAATTTTACTTGGGGCCCGAGTTATTGGCAATGGGAAAAGGCGGATTTAGCTTGTATGGAAAACAATTTTTTTATCCTATATCGAGCGCGTAGGTTAAGTACTTATGTAATGGCAGTAGCTATTCACGAATTTCCAGTATTAATGTCAGATATAAAAAATGATCATTACTTCGTTTAAAATTAAAAGTGGCATTTATTTTTCACTACAGAAATTATAAAAGCATTTCCCGATCATTACCAATTTTCAGTCCCAAATATCTAGATACCTATGTACTTCTACCTACCAAACAATTTAATGAATTAGTGAACTTCCTGAAAAGTCGAATTACTCCAACAGGCAAACCGTATATCAGTCACTTTGGCAGCTTCCAGCCATCAGATACATTTATGGTCGAATCCCATTTATTAAACATTTCTTAGTTAGTTGCACAAAAGGTAGGTAGGTTGGCATTGGCAGACTCGTTTTATGTTCGGTCCAGCATTCTCTGGGAAATAACAAATTTTCAAATAAACTTTCAAATGTTATTTCCATCGATAAAGACCACTGATCGACTGGTAGTTTACCGTCCAGCTGACAGCACAGCATGTGTGTGTTCCTGCTGCTTGCAAGGCTGCTCCTGCTGTTATGAGTGTTGACCAACTATATAATACACAACAGCACACAGGCATAACCAATCGACTGCTATAATATTTATGAACGACTTAATACTTTATCGATGCAAAAATAAAATACCCCCGACCTCCGGCCGCCACCGCGCCGGACTACACACCTACCGGAGCATAGTCAATCCTTCTTGCCATGGACAAACTATAACCGACCAACGGGCAACATCCCATCCTAACAGAGGTCGAGCCGGCTGGATGTTTCTCTAATACCGTGTCCCCTACACTTGATGCAGAGATAAAATTGAATGTAAGGGTCATTCCGTAGACATAAACATAAACCGGAGAACCAGTATCCGGGGAATTCAATCGTTTCACCAAAGCATAACGTTTCACACAGGTTAATTTATTTTATGGAGCAATGCTTAAATATCCTTTTTTGCCGCTGCTCTTCTACGCCCCGCCGGATATATAGTCCTTCGTGTTATTTCTGTCTGCTCTCGTGTTACCATGCAAAGGTGTATCTTTGTGTATGTGTTCATCCATTGACCATGATAGTGCCGAGTGCGTCCTGTATTCCCTTCACCGTACTACATCAAACTACGTGCCGGAGAAGAATGATACCAGACACAGCGGCATCTATGAGCCATTGTGTGTGCGTGTGTATGTCTCATGCAACAATACCTCGCTGTTGCCTGTCTGATGGGCCAGTATGCCTGTTATTGGCATTTATTTTATTTTCTGGACGTTTTATTTTCCAGTCCCGGTTTTTGTTTTTTATTCGCATCCTGCCGAGTTTCCTAGATGTTTGTTGTGTTGTTAAGGGGTAGACGGGGTGGAGGCGCTGCCTCTCGCTTAGATGAAATTTATATGATAGCCTTTATGGGGAGAATTTATAAGGCTTGACACTATAGCTTGGAGTTTTTGTTAGCTCCTCGCTGCGTTGTTCACTATTGTAGGTACCATATAACTACCAGAAACTCGTGTGAGTATAAAATGAAATATTTAAAACATATTCGATCCTGTGGGTGGAGTTGGATGGAAAAAGTTCAATCGCAAGCGACACACCAGGTAGAATGGAGGCTATCTTCTTGGTAAATGATGATGTTTCAGTTCAATACGCGGCGGGATATATGGCCTCCTGTCAGTTCATCGATTGGCATGCATTTGTGTGCTGGCAAACGATATATCCCATTTGCGAACGGATGAGCGATGTTGCGCCATTGTTGCAGTTTCAGGATGAGTTGGGAATTGGATTCGCAATACGAAACGAAACGGATGCGGGTGGTGTTTGTGTTTGTGTACTGTAAACGCGTATAGTGCTTTAATGATTTATGACAGTCATATTGCCTTTGAGGTTGTAGACGCTCGAATCAGGCCTGGGATTCTGTAACGTGAAACTAATACAGAGACAGACTCGTCGATGTCTGCAATAAAGTTTCTTCACTGGTCTCATTCACATTTTTAGTAATATGTGATGCGGTGGAAGTTGAATTCCAACAAGAAGTGTTTTAGGTTCGAGAAGGCAAGAAACCAAGCCTAATAGAAAGATTCTTGTTATATAAGAATAATACAATTACAGCGACTTGGAAATGTTACCGAAATCTTATGTGCATTTTAAGCTATAGCCGAGGCAGAGGTTTGCAAAACGAAACAATAAAATTTTCAGAAGTCTGCTAAGTTTGGAAGAGTTTGAAAAAGCCTTCGACCATTATGAATAGCTATTCGATATTGCCAGGCAATATTCTTCCATTTTTAATACAGCAGACCTGCGGTAAGAGATAGCTGCTGAGCAAATAATGCAATGCAATATCTTCTTTTGTTCAACGCGACCATGAGTGGTATACTCTACTCCTCTCCGCAGATTTCCATTTTTCTCTTAGTGCCAGGTTTGGTGAAAGCATTTACGACTTTTGGCCTTGCTGGGCTTATAAATCTCTTGTCTGCCTCTGTCCATTTGATTTTTTGATTTTTTAGTAGGTACGAACAAATGAGGACCGTTCAGCTGGCAGCCTATTTAACAATTTTGGAAACTTTTATTTAATTATTTCTCCTGAATTATTGTAGAAAAGTTTTACCAAATTCAATTCCTTATCGACGTATTTTTCTACAAATTCCGTATAAAAATACAAGTAACTACTCTTAAATCGAAATTTTTGAATTGATGAAATTTGTAGGTACCCCGTTAGTATCCAGGCAGCACTGCCTATAGATATTGTCTTTAGCCAGAACGTCGAGAGGATTCAAACAGTTCCAATGCACGTTTGAACGTTAAAGCTTAATACGCTGCTCGAGCGAAACTAAAATTTAGCTGCTCTCCAATTTTTCTCTCCAAGCATTAGCTAAATCCCCAGCTAAATTTTGACATGGAGTACGTTGTGGATATAAGTGTCACAAAAAAACAGCTGTTCGTTGAAAATAACTTCCTTCAAAAATTCATCGACCCGAAAAAGTGTTATATTTTCGTTGCACTTCCATTTTTCCTTGTCTGCTTTATCTCAAATTTATCACTTTCAAAGGATTCCTCATCATTCATTCATTGGAAAAACTCATTCTTATTTACTTTTCCGCAACACAAAAAAACACAACAGAAAAAAATCACCATGATCTGTCAAAATTTAGCTCTTGATGACTCTTAGAATCGGTGGCGGAAGATCGAGACCCTGCGACCCTTTTAAAGGATACGCGAAAATATTTTAATTAAATTAGTGCAATTAGATTTCAATGACGACATTTTATGCCTTTATTCATCACATTGATATTGCAATATTAATAAACTTGTCCAAAGGGTGTTTTAGGTGCAGTGGCTCGGTGCTTATTGTGCTGTGCGAGAGGTTCACTGCGCCACCTGTCGCGATCATCTGATAAACATCAGAGGATATAAATGGCATGGAAAAAATTCTCTTAATTTAGCCGTTCGGACTCGACATAAAATTGTGGCTCTCTTCCATATTCGTCGCAAAAAATAAAAACTCGCCCAAACGAATCTATTTACTTATTGAGTAGAAATATCTCCCCTATCGTGGAATCCGTCGGAATTGAGTTTCACTTCACCTATTCGGTTCCCTTTCACTTACTACTGGTATCGTAAAATCCGCCCAAAACTTTTCCTTATCGACGTGTTTTTGGAAAAGGTAGTTTCACTTTCAAACGGCTGTCTTTTATTTGTCAATAAAAATGTGTAAAGCTGCATTCGCCGTAGGAAAATTTTAAAAGAGATTTAAGAAAAAATAAAGTGTTTAATATAATAATGGATACGACAGCTCTATTTTTGGAAGCAGAAGAAAAAGAACGAGATGAGCGGTATGCCCAGAGAAGAATACGAAACAGGTGAAGAAAGAGGAGCAGTGCATGATTTCATGGAACTTCCGGATGAAATGTGTTTTAGAAAGATAATTTTTTGATTTTAATACAGTTTAATAGTGCCCGGATTTATTACAAAAGTTCAGCTGAATAAAGCAGATTTTTCATTTGAATATTTTCATTAAAAAAATTCTCACGACCGACGCGACGTTCAGCAAGAAAACCTACGAAATCCGCAATGATTTTGAAGCGGGAACTGTTCCCTTTGCGGATTTGACGATACCGAAACAATTTTTTTCGGTGAATAATTCCCCACCGGCGGATTGTGTATGAATTCCTGGCCAAAGGGGCGTGGCACCTCCAATACAAAAAAAAATTAAAACATTGTCGCCCATAAATAAAATAAAATAAAAAATAAAAAAAAAATAAAAAAGCTAGTGTAGGCTATAAAAAGAACTTTATTGAAATAAAAGGTCCTCAGCTTAACTAATCGGTCAAACGGCTAGCAACAGAGAGGCTTTAATCGCATACAGTAATGCCTCGCTAGTGTGAACCACCTTTTCATATGAATTTCGCATGCATTTGGCTCTTGTTCTTGCCGGGTAATAGACCTAACTGAAGTTGGATCCACCAAATTCGAATTTATTATTACTGTTCTTAAGGGGCTTTATAGCCAATGAAAAACCGGTTATTTTGCGATATTTCAAATAGAGGAATTCGCACATGGTACGAGGTTTTTTTCTTTGAACTAACTTGATAAATTTAACTTTTTGACACTTTTAGACAAGAGCGATAAATTATTTGATTAAGTGATTGCCTTGCAATTATTTTTCGATATCTGAAGCAGAAAAATTCGAAAGGGATAGGTAATTGTTTTTTTTTAAGGTTTTAAATAAAAACAAAGAGTTGTAGTGAGAACTGTTATTTTAAAACGTTTAAATGTTCTGGCGGAACGGCTTGTGCGATCGAATTTTTTTTACCTTTCCCATAGCATTAATTCAGGGGTATATATCCGCTTGTCGGTGCTAATTGAAAGCACTTACTGCAAATAGAAGGTCATATAAGGACCTAGAAAGCTACATAGTTTTCTGACTTCTTAAAGTTTAAGAAAATCTCTTCTATGTGCTTAAATGCACATGAAAAAGCATATCCAAAAGAACAGTCAAAAAACCATAAGATGCATGAATTAAATTCAAACTAGTTTCACTTATACTTTTTCAAGGAACAACATAATGACAGTAAAATCGTGGGCGTTGGGAGGCACGTGTTTAGCTAGAACCCTATACCTACATTATATTTAACGTTTTCTTGCATTATCAAAGAATTTTATTTTAATTCCAATTAATGTTTAGCCTGGGCCCTTGGGAATATATATACTGTCACATCAAACAGAAACATAATGTAGCCCACATCCTATACATGTCGCCTTAAAAATTCAACACTCCTTGATCTATTTTTATCATCACGGTGAATACAGCACATTCAATCAAAATAAACGTGATTTAACTTATATGCCAATACACCAGAGCAATGGGGGAACAAGAGGGACTTTTTCTCTTCCCGAAACTATTTTGCTCTTGCTGCGAAAATATGCTATACCCGTTCTAAGGATTGGGGCAAAATAACAAAAACTCTCATTAAACTTTCACGTTGCGAAATTATGAACGGGGGCGATGTAGTCATGTATGCGTAGGTATACACTACACACGTGTAGGATGGTTTGAAACATTTCAGAATTTTTTTCTTTCCCCTGCAGTACAGAATATTTTGTATTTCTTCCACTTTTTCGTACTTACGTTTCAGCATTATATGTATTTCTGGCAGCACTACTGTAGGGTTGATATTAAAATGGGGCACATGGCATAGGAAACATTGTTGAAAAGTTACCTGCATATTCTTTTTCGAAAACTAAATTCGGCTGTTGGCTATGAGATAACTCTAACAGATATGGTTTGAAGGGCTTCCTGACCAGACAATGTTATCTTTAACCGGTCATCTTGAAAGTTCACGACAGGGTTTCATACATACCCAACCCATGTGCTCACTGTTCAGACGTATAAACTGTTCTGTTGTCTATACTGCGTTCATTTGCCAAGAAGATAAACTTTTGAAAAACTCTTTCTTCTAGCAAAGTTTTAGTTTTGAGCTAAAATTACAGTATAATTATAAATTGCAGAGATTGGGTACAAGACAAAAAAAAATACTTTAGAGACTATCTCTAGCTAGATGTGGCCCCCAGCCTACACGAAAGAGATTTATTTGGGCGTGGGTTCGTGAACTTTAAACTCTACACTATACACCCACAGATTATACTTTTATCAATTTGTTTATATTACTACTACAGACACAGATTTCCGTATGCGTATATCACTTTTAAATAAATTATTTCCATTCCCCTACATTGTTAATTAATTTTTGTATTTCGTGCGTAATTCTTTAAAGAAGTGCGAATCATCCAGTCCATTGCGAATGGACGTCCTTTGAGTGACAAAATATGTAATTATGTGTATCTCAAGGGTAAATTAATCACTTCAATGAGAGAGCGAAAGCCATAGCAGGAGTCAGGAGAGGTCACTCCAACCCGACCCACCCATTTTACGAGTAGTTATGTGTACGTGCATATGTGATGTATGTACGATGCTGAACAACGCCATATATTATGTTTAAGTGACGACAAGGTAAATTAAATTATTGTCGTTTTTTGCTTAATTATTGATTGCACTTCAGTCAACACCATTCTGTGCATATTTTTCCTTCATGACACTGGATTATTTATTTTCAAGCGAATCCTTATGATGTCAACGATTGTTGACCATCATTTTGAGTGTTTTATGCGAAATTACGGTCAAGTAGATATACAAGGACTAAACGATTTGAGTCTCGATTTCGTTATTGGAAATTGTTATATGATATTGGAAAATGGCGGATTAAAATACAAGAGTTTTTCGCAGAATGTTCCGCAACTCTTCCAATTCCAATATGCAATACTTAATACTTGGATATTCAACTGCTTTTTCAAATTCTCCAATTTATAGAGAAAAAAAAATAATTAACATGTAAATATATCTTATACATTAGGGTGGGTCGCTAGTGTATGGGAAAATATAAAAGTTGTTTGATCATATTCTAATAGTGATATTATGTTGTCTGAGGTCTAAATAAATAATAATTCACTATAAAAAATTAAATTAATTTATATCTTCAGCCCGCGCATGCGATCCAAAGTTTGGGGTACCTCCGAAAAACAAGGTTTGGAAAAACTTTATATTTTATAAAGAATCAATTATAATATTAATACAAATTAAGAAATATTACATAAAACTTATGAACACTCAGCATAGAAGAACAATTTGGTAATAGAAAACATTAAACAAAAAAGCCTAAATTATTATGAGTTGACCACAAAATCTTGTTTACTCTCAAATTGGGCCATACGTTTTCTGTATGCAAGTTTCGCTTGTATTAAACCTTCTCTTGATTTTTTAACGCATAAAGACATATAGATGCATTCGTCACTGCCTCTGTATGCCCTGAGACTCAACGGGGTGGTTGAGGCCCAAACCAACACGCCTTCCAGGTAGCCCGATCTTTGGCTAACCGCCTCAAGTTGCGTACTCCAAGTTGGTTGAGGTCCCCTTCCACTTCTGCGCGAGTTATGTACACATAGCTTACGAGTACATCTTAAATGGACCATGCGGATAACACAGCATAGCAACGCATCAAGAGAGCGGCGTGCAGTGAAGGAAGCTAAACTCCAGTTGACACCGATGAGAGTTATCAACACACCAAGAGAGCGACCTGCTGTTACGGAAGTTAAACTCCTGTTGACTTCGATGAGCTTGGGGAAATTTGTCATACATACTGCTTATGTTCACTATCATTATATGTATCTAAGTTCCGCAATGATCAGTGAAGAAGACGCAGACGCCAAGCTCATGGTATGACGATCGAGCAGTCCTGGTTTGGCGGTCAATGTATTCAAGAATAAAACAAAAAAATAAAATTTGTTAACTTTTATGGAAACGTGTTTTTTTTTCTTGAACTTTTTTTTCGAAACCACGGGATTCCATATTCCATTACTCGCGCCACCTAAGGCGAGGTGATGTGATATCATTTTCAGAGTTAATAGCGGAGCCGAGGTAGACAAAGTCGCGAACTACCTCAAAGTTATAGCTGTCTATCGTGACGTTCTGTCCGATTTGTCGATGTTGTGTGTCCCTTCATGTTGACAGCATGTACTTTGTTTTGCCCTCATTCACCACTAAACCCATTTTTGCCGCCTCTGTACAGATACCAGTGAGAGCTCGCTGTGTTCTGCCAATGATGTCGATGTCGTCAGCGTATGCAAGTGTAGTTGCACTGACTTTTGCAAAATTGTGCCCCTGGTGTTGGCTTGCGAGTTTCGCACAATTTTATCAAGTATGATGTTGAAAAAGTCACATGACATGACAGCGCATCACCTTGTCTAAATCCTTTTTTGACATCAAAGCTCTCGGTGAGATTGTTTCCGACCTTTATGGAGCAGCGAGTGTTCTCCATCGTCATTCTGCAGAATCTGACAAGTTTGGCAGGGATGCCAAAACTAGTCGTAGTGTGAATATTTGGTCGGTTGTGGTATTACCGGGCCTAAAACCGCACTGTTAGGGTTTGTTGACAAATGGTTTCAGGCGTTCGCACAGTACGGCAGCCAGGATACTGTAAGCGATGTTAAAGAGACTGACCTCTATAGCTGGGGTAGTTTAAAGGGTCTCCTTTCTTATGGATCGGGCAAACAATGCTGAGGCTCCATTAATCAGACATACTTTCCTCTGACCAAATCTTGGAGACGAGTTGGTGTATCCTCTCTACCAATCCATCTCCCGCTGCCTTGAAAAGCTCGGCAGTTAAGCCGTCCGGTCCAGCAGCCTTGTTGGACTTCAGCTTGGATATTGCTATCCTCACTTCATTTTGGTCAGGTGGACGGCAGTCTTGGGTTTCAGCGACCAGGTTGAATGTTTGATTCTACCTGACAGCGGAATTTGTGTCGTCTTCGCCGTTTAACTTTCTGCAGAAATGGTTTTACCATGTCCTCAGCACCGACTGTGACTCCACTACAAGGTTTCCTTGTTCGTCTCTACAAGTCTTTGCTTGGCAGAACATTGTCCTTAATATCTTCTACAATACCGAATATAGGGCACGGGCACTTATAACTTTATATTCTAATTTCCATACTGATCTACATCTACTTTAGAGAAAATAATGTTACTGGTGTTAAATGCGTGTCGCCCACAACTTAACTAAACTATGTTCGTCGCACTAAAACAATTACTGTACTATAATATGACGTGAAACGAGCGGGACCAGCGACTACTTTCGATAAAACCACTGTAAGTGTTCATATTAAACCTTGGGGTCGATGCGCGGGCTGTTACACTGAAAATAAATGAATAATATTTTACAGGTCTCTAATTGACCTAATAAGACAACATAATTTCGCTATTACAAATCGATTTCCGAAAAAAAAATTTTTTGACCCACCCTAATCTATATTATACATATAAAAATTGAGCGCTGAAATGTTTGTCGTCGATTCACGCCTTAACGCATTTGCCGATTTTAACCAAACTTTCACATATCTTTGGTGTTGGTTCATACACGGTTTCTGTGAGGTTCGGTCAAAACTGGACAAAAGGGCGTGGCACCGCAAATGCAAAAAGACATTTAAAGTTTTATACCTCGAAAACCACCAAATCGAATGAGTTCCAACTTACAGATAATCTTAATTATTGGCCCTGGAGTGCTCCTGTGAAAATTGGTCAAATTTGGTCAAAGGGGAGCGGCAATTTAGATACAAAAAAAAATATTCAAAATCTTATACCTCCTATACAAAAAAATGATCACGCAGAATCTCAGAGTCATTTCAGCAAATTTTAAGTTTAAAATCATACCCATACTCAAGGTGTAATTAATACCGTAAATAACTACCACAGATAATAGAGTTAACTATATTATCTGTGCTAGAACCCTTACTATTACTTTCCTAATACTTTCAAATTTCACCCGAACTAACACTTGAAGGAGGCAAGTAGTCGATGAATTTCAAATTATATTGCTATGTACTGAAGTTTTGGACTTTACAAAAATATACCGTGTGTGAATACAGATCGGGATTTAGGTAGTCATTTTTGAGAAATATTCATAAAACGGCAATATTCGAGTTTTCTGAGAAAAACTAAGTACGTGGTCATATTTAGAATGCTTATGTTGTCTTAAATATGAATTTTGATCAAAATCGTTAGAGCGGTTTTTTGTAAAATTATGCTGACAAATGTTACAATTTGGATTCGAAAAGCACTGTTATTAAACTGTTTAGCTGAAAACTGAGTACAACATATTCTTCAGGATATAAAGTTTACCTAGCAGATATATTTTCATCCAAATCGAAAATGGCGTTTTCGAGATATGAGCAGTTTTAAAGTTACATTTTTAGCGATTGGGGTGGAAATCGAAGGACGCATTCATGGTTCAAAAAACACTGTTTTTGAACTGTTTAGCTCAAAACTGAGCAAATCGTATTACTACGGATTTAAGCATTACCTGAAAGTAACATTTTTATCATAATCGAAAATGGCGTTTTTTAGATATGAGCAGTTTTTTAAAGTACTATTATTAGGGATTTGGGTGAATATCAAAGGACGCAGTCTTTTTAAGGAAAAACTGAGTTTGCTATTAAGTTAAGAATGGCAATAGTACCTTAAAAATAATTTTTTTTAAAAATCTCGAGTTCGAAATTTTGTACGAAAACAATATCTTTCTCTTACTACGTATACGAGAAAGTTGAAAACAGTCTTGGAATTAGAAGCCAAAGTTTTTAAAATTTGTTAAATAATGAAAGTCAATAATATTGTCTAGTCTAGGCAATATGATTTCTGAAAAAAACAAAAAATATTGTGTACCACAGAGCATTACAATAGAAATAGTTTATCTATTTAACTAATTAACTTTTGCACTACGATGTGTGCACGGGCTACGCTAGTCTATTACACAGGTACAGGGCACACGCTGAACATTATTATAAAGAGGAAATATGGGGACTCAATTATGTACTTGAACATTACTTCGTCCAAATTCTGTCTATTCAGTCGCACCACAAACCAGAGAGAGTTTGTGAGTCTCTGGTTTGTGAGTCGCACACACCGTTGGAAGCGATCCATCGTGATTGTGCTATGATTTTTAGAAACTTGGTTGAATAGCCTGAAATTTGACGATATATGCCCTCAACTTCGTCACTGATGGCGGGTTTGAGGTACCCCCAAATAAAAACAAATGCAAGACGATATAAACTGGAAACCTCGTTGACAATAGGAGACCTCCTCTCCAATGCGGCTGTTAAATTTTGCGTTGATGTCTGTTCATTCAGCAAGATGGAGGTGGGTCTCGCAATTCTGTCCATCCGTATGTCTGTCTGTCCCTCCCCTGGGGAATCTAAACGCTTGGACGGATTTGCTTCAAACTTCGTATTTAGAGTTTGTGGGCTAGCCCTAATATTAACGGTACCTCCCATATACAAATTTTACGAAATATGTCTAAATTTAGATTTTTTCGAAAACGGCTCTAACGATTTTAACTAAAATTGATAGTTGAGTTAATGTAAGCATGCTTAACATGACTGCATGCAAAGTTATTCGCTAAATACTCCAGCAACGGAAGTTTTGAAAATTGGCTTTTTCTCGAAAACAGTAAAAACGTTTTAATAAAAAAAACTTATTTTTAAGGTACTATTGTTATTCTTAACTTGATAGAAAACTCAGTTTTTTCCTAAAAAGACTGCGTCCTTTGATATCCACCCAAATCCCTAATTATAGTAGTTACTTTTAAAAACTGCTCATATCTCAGAAACGCCATTTTCAATTATGATAAAAATGTTACTGTCAGGTAATGCTTAAATCCATAGTAATACAATTTGCTCAGTTTTGAGCTAAACAGTTGAAAAAAGTGTTTTTTGAACCATGAATGCGTCCTTCGATTTCCACCCCAATCGCTAAAAACGTTACTTTAAAAACTACACATATCTCGAAAACGCCATTTTCGATTTGGTTAAAAATGTAACTGCTAGGTAATGTTTATATCCTGAAGAATGCTTCGTACTCAGTTTTCAGCTAAACAGTTTAATAACAGTGCTTTTCGAATCCAAATTGTAACATTTGTCAGCATAATTTTACAAAAAACCGCTCTAACGATTTTGATCAAAATTCATATTTAAGACAACATAAGCATTCTAAATATGACCACGTACTTAGTTTTTCTCAGAAAACTCGAATATTGCAAGTGTCAGTTCGGGGTGAAATTTAAAAGTAAATGTTGAAGTTAATACGTATGTTTATGTAGTATGTATTACGTTGTTAATTAACAAGTGCTCAGTTATTTGAGTACATGATTTTAAACGTAAAATTTGAACGAAATGACTCTGAGATTCTGCGAGATACGCAATAAACGAGAAAGTTACGTGCGACCCAGTCGTGAACATTTTTTTTTTTTTGTAAAAAGGGCATTCCAAATCCTGGAGCACTCAGACAAATCTCGGTCCATTGTACTTTGTACTACCAAGCAGAAACCCCTTTTTTGGTGTAGTAGTGGAGAAACTCTGATATTATTCATTTCTGGTATGGTCGGTGGCAGAGTATTGCTGTCCCCCGCCGGGGCGCAAACCAACGCCGCTCGGGTCACAAGCAATGACTCTAACCACTTTACCATGGGCATGGCCACCGCCCAAGTGCACCAGCACTATACCATACCTTACTTGTGATCAACATAACATACAAGAAAAAAAAAAACTATGCAATATACAAAAGTCCTTCCAAACACCTAACACACACGTCCAATCTACAATGTCCACGAAACATTCAAACCGCCTGCTGCGCACAGCGTTTACACTCTGTCTGCTGAATCGACACACAATAACTAATTGCAAAATCGATTGAACATTATTATTAATTCTGTCGTCGGTAATTTCCCATTATACTCGATTCTGATCCGAATTAATATTGCATAACCCGAACATAATTTCACTAATTCTCCGCCAGGATAATAGTCATTTTCGATAGAAAATACGATATCCTAACACGGATGGTACGAGTGTAATAGTGTATACATACTAAATAAATCGTTTACATACTTTTTCGAATCGAAAATTAATCAGTAGAGGACATTAGATATATACAGACATTCAAAGGACAGAACGGTTTTCTAATGCGAAGCGGATCCTGGACGTGCGATTTCGATTTATCTACAGTGTTGTTGTGTTGTTGCTATATACAAATGTATATCGAAACTGGGCGCTCTGTGTGTCCTTTGTTGTTCATAGGACTCTAATTGTCGATGGAATTCTATTTTAAATTCATTCATTTGTCTCCTCTCGATGTTCAATTTCATTTTCTGCATATTTGTTGTTTGCACATTCTCGTGGTGGCTTGGAACTTTGAGAGAGGTGATGAGGCGATGGGAGGTGGTCGGTATGAGTTCTGTCTGTGTGCGGCAAAACGTAATTTGCAGCACCACGGGGTGCATCTAAAATCAATCAAATATTTTTCTCTATAGGCATTATTGCGAAAGTTATTGATGTGTTTGGGGGGCAATAGGTGGATGCGTCACGGGTTGCCACAATGACTCGATTAGACACTCTATGGCATATGTCATTCCTATAGTGTGAATTTTGGACAACTGAGCTTAGATTCTATATTTGTATAGATATGAACGGTCATTGTTTTTGCTTTCGGTTGTTTAATTTAAATTTTTATTGGATATCCTATCGAAGATCTCGACCTAGGGCAAATATACTGAGAATGTGCCCTCCTGCGGTTCGTTACACATTGCTGAAACTATTGGTGTTCCTTGTACTTCATGTATACAAAATTGAATAGATAAGCCTACCGCAGAGGCTGAAGAGGTCGACAAAAGCTTTACAATGGACATGAAGTTTCAAAATCCTCCATATAACAAAGCATACGTAATTCACGAATCCCATGTATGCCATTATTGTATGGAATATAACACCATGCCCAAATGTCCGACGCAGCTTCTCACGTTGTCACGGATCCGAGTGCTTAATTTGAGCGATGTTTATGGTTTATGTTGGGTTTAAGGACATTGCGGTCGATTGCAAAATTTTGCGAGGTTAAATCGCACGATCTTGGTGGTCAATTCACGGCACCTCTGATAGACATCACATAAGCATACCCTGCAGCTGAATCACACATAGCCACCTCTTGCTGGAACCACATGTTAGCAGCATCGTTCTAAATTACTCGCCGTTGATGGTATTGGCCTTACCAACGTCGGAGCAATGACGGCACCGCGCCGGTCTAAAATGCGCACCAAACAGCTTTTTATGGATGCATTGCCACCTCGTGTTGTTTGGCATCATCCCATATTATGGCAATTTGGCCATTTATCGAAAAATGCAGCCCGTCACTAAAGATGATTACCATTAACTTTGAGCTCCTCAATTCAGTTGGAACTTGAACGCGTATAGGCCCAAGCCTCGATGCAAAATTCGCCAAGTTGAAGTCTGCAAAATTCTTATACTGCTTGTGCACGGAAAAACACAAGCCAATAGCCAACAGCTAACGAACCCGACCCGACATTTTTTTTTTCAAATCGAGCTCAAGATGATGGAAAGTCGTGTGCAGGCGACCTGTGCGTATAGTCTTGCGACGCCCCTAGGATAGCCCCACGGCCCCAGGGCGTCGCGACGCACAGTTAGGGAAGTCCTGGATTAAACAATTCTAACTGCTGCTATTTTCAAAGTAACGTTTAAATACCGCACCATCCAGTAGCGCTTACTAAGGAATCCACCACCGATTTTCCGGGACCAAGAGCGGTAAGCCTCTCAGCTTTAACCAATTCCTTTTCGATTTACATTTACATGGTTAGCTGCTGGGTTTCCAAGGATTCGTTCCTTCAGTCTAATCTTCTTTGAAACCTTACCAAGGAAACGGGGATACAGAAGGCTTTCGATCTTAATACTAAGACCAGGAGACTTTGTCTTGTAATTCTACGGGTTTATCTTCGCTGCGATGTTGATCGGCATCCTATTTAAAACATCTGGAATTTTTTAATGCAGAAAAAATGGACCGATTGATAAGGCCGTTGGTATATCAGATCGTCAATTGCGATTTCGAAAAATGCGTTTCAGAGAGGACGCAATTAATGAATACTACCACAGCAAGGATAGTCAGTAAACCAATCTCAGAAATATAAGTTGATCTCGGCTTTTATGTGGCAGCAAATATCAGAAAACAAGATTGGGATTGTACTCACCATTAGAAGAATTATGGAGGTAGGTAGGTAGCAGTGGCGGTTCACCTTGAACCCAATTAGCACTATAATGTGCCGTTTTGTTACCACGACTCGTGTTACCTGTTTTGTTGTGGTTGTTGAGGGTGTGGTCCGGTCGGTGCCTATAGCCAACCTGTGGAATTGAGAAAACGGATAAGATCCTGTATCCCTTTGCCCGAGATGTCGCTAAGGTCGTCAAGGAATGGTTGGTTCAGTGCGCGCAGTCTGGCTCTCGCTAGAGCTGGACATTTGCAGAGGAAGTGAGACAGAGTTTCTTTTTCATTTATATTACCACAACTGCGGCAATGCGGGTTGTAAGGGATACCTAGCTTGGCCGCATGGTCACCAATTGGCCAATGCCCCGTGATTATTGCCGTGAGTCTGGCGATATCGGGGCGGGTTCTGTTTAGCAGGTTATTTGTTCTGCTTTGGTTGTAGGTAGGCCATATCTTCCTTGATATGACGCAGTTCGTCAACCCCGACCATCGGAAATTGGCTTTCTGCAGAAAATGCGAATGTATTTGTCCCTTTACCGTTCCTAACGGAATGTGGACCTTCGTTGAGAGCGAGGCATGTAGTGCTGAGCCCTTCCTGGCCAGTTCATCTGCACGCTCATTGCCTGTTACGTCACTATGCCCTGGAACCCAGAGAAGTGTGACCCTGAAGCGCTCGCTCAGACAGGCAAGTTCGTTCCGGCACTCCTGCACCAGTTTGGAGGATATGGTAGCCGAGTCGATGGCTTTGATGGCGGCTTGGCTATCTATAAGGATAGCAATGCTTTGTTTAAGCGTTGTGTCACGCCCTAGTTGCGTGCAAGCTTCTCGAATGGCCAATAATTCCGCCTGGAAAACACTGGCAAAATCCGGTAAGCGTACTGAAATCGATATTTGAGGTGATTCCGAATAGACACCGGCCCCTACACCACAGCTCATCTTAGATCCGTCGGTGTATATGACCGTGTCGAAGCCCTTCACTACTTCGTCCCTCTTCCACTGGTCCCTTGTTGGGAAACCGACGTGGAAGCCTTTCGTGAAGCTTAATTTGGGTGTCATGTAGTCGGTTGGAGACGTGACCATGCCGCTTGGTAGCGAATCCAGGATGTTACTATGGCCATACGGCCTTGCAGTCCAGCATCCCGACTCCTTGAGTCTTATAGCACTGCATAATGCGGTATATTTTGTGTGTAGGTCGAGGGGTAGAAGATGCAAGAGCACAGTAAGGGCATCTGTTGGGGCCGACCTCATTGCCCCCGTGGTACCTATACTGGCTGTTCTTTGCAGTCTTTTCAATTTCGTGAGGTTGTAGACTTTGCTCAACGCAGGCCACCATACTAGTGATCCATACGTGAGAATTGGACGCACTACGGCTGTGTACATCCACAAGGTCATCTTTGGTTGAAGACCCCACTTCTTTCCAAAGGTTTTGCTACAAGCATAGAAAGCGACCGATGCCTTCCTTACTCTGTGTTCAATGTTATGTTTCCAGCTAAGTTTTGGATCGAGCATGATACCTAGATACTTAGCGCTGGATGACAGTGTGAGTAGTTGATCGTTTAGACGGGGTAGGGTAAAATCGGGTATTTTGGTTTTGGTAGTGAACAGCATCAGTTCAGTTTTGCTCGGGTTGACACCGAGGCCACAACTTGCAGCCCAGGTGCTTACCTTGTCTAGAGCGGCCCCCATAATTTCACTAATCACGGTGGGAAACTTCCCTGACACTAGTATCACCACGTCGTCCGCATACGCGACAACTTTAACCCGTTCCCTGTCAAGTTTCACCAGAATTTTATTTATAACCATTAGCCATAGTAGAGGCGAGATGACGCCACCCTGCGGCGTTCCTCTATGGGCGAATTTGGTTATATGACTGCTGCCTAGTGTTGCCTGAATAGTTCTTGTCCTGAGCATAGAGACTATCCATTGACTAATAAATTCCTCTATGCCCAGCTCAATCAGAGATTCAAGAATAGCTTCAGTGTGTACGTTATTGAAAGCTCCCTCTATGTCTAAGAAGGAGGCTAGTGTGTATTCTTTATACTGTAGGGATATTTCGATTGTTCGCACTACCTCGTGGAGAGCCGTTTCCGTGGATCTTCCCTTTAGGTAGGCGTGCTGTGATTTGGATAGCAAAGATTCTTCTAGAAAACTTCGCATGTGGATGTCCAGAATACGCTCTAGGGTTTTAAGTACAAAGGAGGTTAAACTAATTGGTCTGAAATCTTTGGCGGTTTCATGCCCACGTTTGCCTACCTTCGGTATAAAGACCACTCTAGCGCGTCTCCAAGAGTAGGGTACGTGGTTTAGTATTAAACAGCTTCTGAATATTGACGCCAGCCAAGGTAGTGTTAAATCTTGCGTTTTCTGTAGCATGACAGGTAGTATGCCGTCAGGGCCCGGAGACTTAAACGGGGAGAAGCTGTTAATAGCCCAGGAAATCTTTTCCTCGGAAATTATTGAAGTGATATTGGTGTGGAATGCAGGTTGTACTTGCCGAGACCTCTCGGGTTCCGTACTAATATCGCTGCATCCGGGAAAGTGGGTATTTATTAGGAGTTCCAGGGTCTCCGCGCAGGATTCGGTCCATCCTCCATCTATCTTTCTCAGAAAGGAAGGGTTGGAGTGTTCCTTGGACAGAATTTTACTTAGCCTGGCAGAGTCCTTAAGGGTTTCTATCGAATGACAGTAATCCATCCAGGCCTCCTTTTTGGATGTCTTTATGGCTTTCTTATAAAGGCTTAAACAGTCCTTATAAGGCTGCCAGAAATTGTGTTTGTGGCAGATGTTGAAAATCGCTCTGGTCATCTGTCTCAGATTGGAGAGGTCTTCGTTCCACCATGGGGGAAATGTTTTTTTGCTACGTTTCACTGGGCACGAGACTTTGTAAGCTGCGCCCATTGCATTCTCAAAAGTCTTTACCTTTGCCTCTAGTTCTTCAATAACTATCGCATTTGTTTTGGGTGTGTTTTTAAGTTTTGTTTGAAGGACTTGGCCAAACTTGGTCCAATTTACCCTCTTGGGGTTTCTAAAAGGTTTAGTGGACTCGGCCTCGAGACCTACATCGTAGAGGATCCATCTGTGGTCAGAAAGTGACTCCAGATTAGAAACTCTCCAGTTTTCGACCCTAAAGTTATCATTGTTTGTTTTTAGTGTTATATCTAGGACCTCTTCCCACCCCCTGTGTGTTTCCGTACTCGGAAAAACAAAGGTGGGGGTCGCGCCCTTATTACAGATAGACAGGTTAGTAGTTAAAAGAAAATCAAAAAGTGACTCACCTCTTTCATTATCTTCCGAGCTCCCCCACACTGTATGCCTTGCATTGGCGTCGCAGCCCATCAACAGGTTGTCTTTAACTGCTATTCCGGCTATGAGTTGCTCCACTTCCACTGGCGGTGCTGGTCTCTCATGAGCCATATATGTTGATGTGATGTATGTTGTCTGGTTCGCATACTCTAATTTAATCACTGTTAAATCGTCTGAGCTAAGATTGGGACATAAAAAACCTTTAAGATGTTTCTTAGCGAGTATGCAAGTTCTAGGCTTACCTGTGGCCTGATGTTTGTAAAACAGGTCGTATTGTTTGTCTTGGAGCCCCTTTATGGACGAGTCTCTCACCCAGGGCTCCTGAATAATGCCGATGTCCATGTTTTCCTCCCGCAGAAAAACCAGCAGATTATCGGAGGCACACCTTGAGTGCCTCAGATTAGTCTGTATGACTCTCAGCATTATTCTTTGATGTTGATGGGGTTTCTTCGGATATCATCAGGTCCTCCAACAGCTTGTCGGTTTCGACGATGTCTGCATCGTCCTCAGGACCGGAGGGAATGAAGACCTTAAGCTTGGCATGCCTTATGCCGAACCTAAGTTTGTGATCTGCTTTCTCGAGAGCCACCAGGCACTCGTTATTTATGAGTAGCAGGAACGACATGGTGTTTTTGTAGGGTTCCTCCGCCTTAATGACTGCCCAGTCATCCATTGGAACCGCCGGGTTGTGTAGTTTGAGACACTGGAGGAGCCTTCCCCCTTCAATCTTCATATTAGGCAACCAAATGCGGGCCCTAGGTCTCCTCGGGATTTCGTTAGCTGGGATAAGCTTGAGCTTCAAACCGTCCCAGGCATCGCTAACCTTAGCAACGCACTCGCTGAGGAAATCCTTAGAGAATTGGTCGGCGCATTTGATTACCCGATATCCCCTAACCAACTCGGCGGAGTCAAAGTCTGGCAGAGTCCCCCCTTGGTTGTTGACGATGTGGTCGATCACCATGTCGGAAAGCTTGGCCTCAATGCTTCCCCACGTCTTGGCTATGGACCTCCCATTTGTGGATAGCTCATCCACTAGTGCGACCTGGAGATGGTCCCTTACCACCTCGGTAAATGGCCGCTTCTGGACCGCACTAGCCGTAGACGTGCTTGGTTTGGCTGTTGCTGTCGAACCTTCGGCAACTTTGGTTTTTTTAGGGGCCGGGCGGTGGGAGGACTCATCTAGAGACCTATCCCTCTTCGCTGCCTGTTTAGGTTTGTTTTTCAGGCTCTCGTTGTATTCGTCAACGATTGCCTGATATTTTATCTTATCCGCCTGGTCCTTTTCGTGGACCTTGCCGGCAGCCTCATTTTTTGCAATCTTCCCTAAGACGAAGAGGGCCATCTGGTACTTGCTTCTCATTGCTTTCCCTGCGGATTTGTGTCTGGTTTGAGTGTGTGTTTTGGTTGTCGATTGGTTTGCAGTCGAGGTACTAGCCTTAGCACTCTCGCTGCGAGGTTTAGGGACGATTGTCTCCTGACTGGAGGCCAGCAATTCGTCCTCTGATGAGGTGCCAACCACTGGCAGCCTCGGCTGGTCTTTTTGTTTTTTTGTTACGTCTTCTTTTTTTCCATCCATTTTTTGTTTTGTTTTGATTTGGTTCCCACGAGTAGGACCGGAAGGGTGGGTCGATCCTGGCAGAGCCGTCTTACCAGGACAAGGCATTTATACAACCGACCTCGCCTGGGCATCGGAGGGGACCGTTAGCGGTCTGCATTTTTAACCACCTGCTGACCATGCAGCCATCGGCACGGGTGCCTTAACACCTTGGCTTAAGTGGGATTTTTGCTGGGGTTTACTCCCCGGACACCTTAACTAAAGGTGGGGTGATCTTAGTTTCGGTCTAGAGACAACTGATTTGCTACAACTCATTCAGAGGGGGCGATCTTTCGACCGTCCCTCTGTTGTTTGCGCCTCCCATATGTCTCGTAGACTTACTACAAGCCCTTTCGCCCCGACAAGGCGTCAACCCGTCGAAAGAGATTATGGAGGTAAGTATTTAGGTAGATGAGTACACCAGAAGATTGCATTGCCCATTTTTTATGTTGTACGTTGTCTAAATCTACATGTACATAGATGCATCAAAGAGGTACCCAGGATCTACAATCTGCATTAGAGCTATAGGGCTTTGAGGTCTCAACGACAGGATCGGTCTAATTTCTGTTCAAGTTACTAAAGGGTTTTCCAATAAGAGGTGTTATTTTGGTATTCAAAGAAAAATTTAATTTTTTGAGATAAATCATCGGATGTTTATTTCATAATAAAGAGGAAGGTATGCCTTTAATAATGAAGAACAACATCAGCCAAATGGCCACCACGAGCACGCTTACAGGACCATATCCTTTTCATGAAATTTTCCATAACCAAATCGCAAAGTGGCTGCCCTATGTCCTCGATAGCCTCACGAATTTTATCTTTGAGGTCTTGAATCGACGCTGGGCTGTTGTCGACGTTGTTGGTGATCGGCCGGCTTGAGTTCTTGTGTTAACTGAACTTTATAAGCCTTAAGACCCAAGTCTTTATGCAAAATACGGCGTAATGACGTTTGTGGAATGCCCAATGGACAAAACTGGGTTTTCTTCAACACTTTGGGCTACAGCAGCAATATTCTGAGTTGTTCTTGTCCCAACAGCTCGAATTTTTCCACCAATTTCTGTATTGCGGTCCGACAAGGTGCTTCACGACGCCGACGACCAAAAAAAGCTTTAGTTTTGCGAACTGTGACTGCAACATTTTCACCATTTTTGTAGTGAATTTTTATAATTTCAATGCGTTGTTGAAGCGTGTATCGTTTCATTTTTAGTAATGGCGTAGTTTCTACTTGTCAAATGTCAAAGAATAAAATCTTCAAAAGCGACAGCTACCGAAATAGCGGGCCATTCACAATAACACCTCTCATTAAAAAATCCTTTACCTTTATACCTTTTATATCGTTAAAGATTGTCTATATATTCTGGTGGGTTGCCTCTATACCGCAGACCTAGAGACAGCTTGTGCCACTACCAACATGAAGTCTAGTTATGGCGTGATGTAGTCTGCTGCTCCTTGGAAAATTATGCACTTCTTAGGGCTGTTTGTTGGTACTACTCATGGCGATTTATGTTCTACAATTCTTTTAAACTATTTTCTGTAAGGCATAAGCTTTAACGTACTACCTAGTTTATGTGGAACTTAAATCTAAATAAGTAGTACCTATCAAAAAACGGCCCTAAAAAAAATATAGCCTTTCGAAATATTCTACTATCAGCTGTGGTAGAGTAAAGTAGATCTCTTCAACGGCTATGTTAGGGTAACGAGATCCTTCTGGGCACATCGCGGTTCTCCTCGAAGGATATTATTCGATTGTATATAAAATCTGTTCCTGTAATAAGATACTTTCTGTGTACACCATTCGATACTACTAGTAAAAGTCTCATCTTAATGGGTATATTTACATGCACATTATACGAATTATCTAATCCGACTTCTATAATCTTAATCTCCTTTAGTTCAATTTAATGCAAAAAAATACCCCTTCTTATATGTGGATCAATATTCCGATCTATTCACATGAAAACTCCAGCAATTTCTTGCATCATTTGCTGCAAACTTTTCTATTTGCACTTTGCATAGATTTCTTTTAATAATGAACCTTACAAGTTAATCTGCTTTGTGTGTTACCTACTCCATTCTCTATCCAACAACGTCCTTACTCTGGCAGCAAAACAATTATCCTTGTTCGCTCAATTTGGAAAATGCGGCCGATTTATGTTGAACATCCTTGAGAACCATCGAGGATGCATTTCGTCATTGTTATTGTTATACCCTTGCTAGGTACCCGTTCAATTTAATAACACTAAAACGTAAATGAACCAGGTGAATCTGTAAAGTTGAGTGTCTGTACTAAAACATGAAAGGAATAACCGAAGAGAACCACCTACACTAAGCGACAGCCGAATGAGGATATGTCGAATTTATACTGGATAAAAAAAAACTCCAAACGCATTTTAATTTAGCATCAACTTGATCAGCCTCTTTAATCTCTAGTCTACTAAAGTCAGGAGTATCATAAGAAGGATGTTTAAGCCGACCCTTCATAACACTCGATCTTCTCCCACCGACGACGCGTCAAATCGAGCCAAAAATGGCCATATCCGCGCATACGGGTTGCAAAGAGATGTCCGACTTTCTCTAACAATTTTATACCATATAGACCTATCTAGATTAAGTCCAAGATACTTACACTTCTGCGGTTTAACAACTAATTTGCCTCTTTTTCGCTGAATCAACACCTCAAAAGCTTTCTTTTCATTCATGAGGGCTTTGTGAACTCTAGGAGTCTTTAACCAGTGAAGTTTAAATTAAGCCCGTAAACAATATCCGAGTCAAGCTCATTCTTATTGACATCAGGATCACGTATTCATTTTTTTTCCTTCTGCACACCACATTCAGGCACCTAAATTATAATGTAGGTTACGAAAATCATTCAGTAAGTTTTATACATAAACAGGTTTTTGAGCCCTTCTATCTAACGAACATTTTAAGCTAGGAAATTGAAATTTGGAGTTTGCCTATATATAACTTTCGAGAGATATTCGAATCAGACCACCATATTGTTGGGTCTCTTTTCGTCTCCCTACCACTATAAACCCTACCCAGAGAGACTCTCTGGACTTTTCCAGAGTTCTTCCCTGAGTTCGATTCCTAGTGTTAACGCTAGCATCTGTTTATATGAGATCTGTTTCATCCAATGGGTCTCGATCCAATGTTTTCCCAAGATCCTCATTTTTCTGCCAGCCAAAGCCGGATATTGACATAATATATGTGCCGCTGTCTCAGATTCCTCCAGGTATACTTACAAGTCTCATCTTCTCTAAGGCCCATCTTCCTTAAATGATACCCGAAATTACCATGGCCTGATGTATTTAACGCCACCACCCATTTGAATGTTCCTCGACTCATGCTTAGAACCTTTCTTTGAGTGGAGCAGGTCGGCCATTGTATTGCCATTTTAGCTTGTCTACATTGTTCCACGGTTGACCACCTTCTCAGGTGTTCTGCCGTGATCCATTTGTGAATCAGCTGTTCTACCATTCCTCTACCAATTGGAGGGAATGGTTCTGGTCCCAGCTACTTTATAGGGAGTCCGCCTTTTCGTTGCCGTCGATCCCTATATGTAGTCGTACCCAAGGCAGTGTTACCTGATTTTTAGATGAACACTTATTGAGCTTGAATACACATTCCAGTGCCAGTGATGTTGTGATAGTTGTCCGCTCCATGCATCTAATTACCGCCTGGTTGTCGAGTGCTATTAGGATATTTCTTCCTTTTCACCTGACTCTCAATCCAACGCATGCAGCAAAGCAATCATCTCTGCCTGGTATACTGAAGTGTGTTTTCCGAGGCCAATGTGACGGGCTAGTTTCAGATCTTTTGAAAAGATTCCGGTCCACGCTCCGCCATCCATCGGTGAAAATCACGATTTCACCATTCCTCTTTTCTGGAAGTAATCCGTTCTCAATACGAGTTTTGTGATTCCTTTCCATAACTCGCACCTTTGTTATACCATCTGTAGTCATGTTCAGCTCCCTAATCTCGTTTTTGACAAGCTCCAGGGACCAGGAGTTTGCCTAACATTCTCACTCAACAAGTTCCATACATCAATTAAATGGCACATGGGAGTAAAGTTTAAGCTTGCATTAGGTAAATGGCTCAAAATTTGATGAGAAATCTGGCGGTGCAGTCCTATAGACTTAAGGAATTGCACTTAACTGTACTAGCTAAAGACCAAACTTCATAAAGCCGCGACCAATATTGTTACTAGTCTTACTAATATTATATCAGTCTACAACATTCTATGGTAAGCCCAGTCCCTATTAAATGGCATAGATACGATCTTTATCGCTAACTTAATCGATTTAGTTAACACTAATCACTTTAAGAACCTACAATACATATTGGGCCTCACTATAATTTTTAGCCTTCAGCTTAAGTATGTTGTAAGTCACAATAGATACTTTTATAGTTTCACATGGAAAATATCTTCACTGTGAGATCGAAAAGCCTAACCTGTTTTACAAGTAGATACCTACCGCGCCTTTAATTTTTAGCGGTCATAATTAAATGCCTCTTACTGTATTCAAAGAAGGTAGGTAAGGGTAAACATTTACTATCGCACTCTAGCTCTACAGTGGATTAACGAACGATTTTCTGAGAAAACATTTTTGAACACCAATATTATAGAAAGAGCTCAGATCCTGCAAGTATGCTGTTGGCTTTGAATTTGGAAACGTTTATATCAATTTTGGGACTTTTAAAAGAGATCTGTATCGTCCACTTAGCGATGGTTTTGAAAATAATTTTAAGATACGAAATTAACGGGAAATGCAACTAGTACTATATTCAGAAAATGTCCTATTGAGGGCCATTGAAGAAAACTTCATCGACTGATTTTTTGTCCCGTATTCGAGGTGGGCGAAGTGAAGTTCCGAATTATAGCCGTATAGGCTCGAGATGATAAAAATGACCAAACCTCCAATTAAAAGAAGAAACCATTGCACAGCGCTGGGTCTGGCTAACTGAAAGCAATGTTTTCGGGATCGGAGAGGATTGAAGGCTACATTATGAAAATACCGACTTAAAGTTGAGCTAACCCGGTGCCATTGTCAGAAAGGCGCAGACGCGCGCGTCTCATAACGCAACTAATTACACTTACACAGCGAATGAAAATTACCGTCACTACATTAGTTTTTGAATGAAGTCATTACGGTTTTTTCAATCGCCACTGAGCCTTCTCTCGGTTACAGTTGTAGCTTTTATCTGAATTTGAAACGATGTCCTCATGTTGAAAAGGTATGCGTGGCCAAAAGATGTAATAGCTATTTACTTAAATGATAAAATGAATCTTTGCTTGCACAACGTAAAGCCTCAACCCATAGGTGTAAAATTAGGAACACAGTTAGATTGCGACACGGAGTCGTAGACTAACTAAAATTGATCTCCATCGGATCACCACTGCTCCTGTTTCTAATCAGATAAGAGCGACAGATATTCAAGCCAAGTTTCCATTACATCTAGAATTAGCTTTGAATTGACTAATATTCAACATACATATTAGGACATTACGCTCACAGCTGTATTCTTTACTTATCCCTTCTTTCATCTCTCGGAATAATATTTTATTTTTGATTACAAAAAAAAAAACCCCAAGTGATTACCAAAGTTGCTCCACCCTTCCATTGTCATACGTGAAATCAAAAACCCGACAGAGGACGCTCTCACCTGAGAAGCAATCTACATGATGCAACTGTGTCATGCTCGAGGAACACACACTATACATGGAAAAAAATATACAAACCACGAAAAAAGGACTCCCTAGAGGGAGCTATTTTATTCATGCACATTTAAGGGTAAAACGTCCGGAGTGTAGGTAGTGGTGATGTCGACCATAGTGGAGATGGCGGTGATGCTATATAGACAAGTATCCTTCCACTGAAAGCGTTTCCAAAGCGAAGGTATAAAGAGGCCCAGACAAATATGTATCGTGTTGTTGTAGTTTTTTTTTTTTTTTTTGTCCATTCTTTGTCTATTTCTATCCTGCTATAGTGTATCCTTTCACCAGGGGGATTGAATGAATGGCTTTAGGCGAGGACACGTAGAGATGTATCTGGACTTTTATTTTGTTGCATAATTTAATATTGAAATATGCTTGCTTATGAGGACGAAAAGGACACTAGGGAGAGCGTGCCGGTGTGCTAAAGGTTGTAGAAAAAAGAACAACATACCTACTGAGGAATTTTTCGACTCTTGTTGCTTTTAGAAGTTTATAGTGGATTCCTAGGCCAGATAGTTTCGTCTAGTCGGTTGATGTTGATGGCATTGTAAAGGCAGACCGATAGATGAGCGGGTGGGATATACGAGGGAGAACTGCGTTTACCGGTCTGTTGACGAACATTTTTGCAAAATTTCCATATAAATAAGAAGACTCAGGATGGAAATTGCTTAAAGTGGGTTGTGATATGGTAGATTACCCTTTTATATGAGGTATAGGGGCTGGTTTATAGTTTGTAGTCTTGTATCCAATCTCTTCCATAGGGTAGATTAATAATAATATACGCAACTTGTTTCCAAAGCACAAGAGATAGTGTACACTTTGACTAAATGATTGTTTCCAGTCATTAGAAAAGGAATTTTCCAAAAATTATAATTTAATTCTCTGTATAGCTAGATGCATTTACCCCAAAAATAGTCAGTTTTTATTTAAAAAAATTTATACAAAAAGGCTCTTTGTAGGAAAGAAAAGTTTTGCGCATAAAAACTGTCACTATTTCCTTTATTTAGCTCTCTTTGAATTTAAAGTGAGACTTCTTATACATTTATGAGGTCCAAGAAAATAAGCGATACATCCCATCATACATTGTAAAAGGGTTTGCAATAGAGTAGTCTGTGGTCATTTTTAAGTAGGTTTTAGCTTTCCAGTATATATTTTATACCTTTATGGTTGAATATAGGTAAGCCATAGGGCCGTTATAGAAAGCAAGATTTAAGACAGTTTTTCTTTACGCATGGTAATATAAATGTTTAACGTGATCGACTGAACATAATTATAGATAAGGTTACGTGATTGATTTTTATTAGCTGGGGTAGCTGGGGCTCGATAACAGTATTCGTCTTCTCGCGAAGGTCTGACAATATCAGGATATAAACCTGAAGATAAAGCTTTTGCTTACAGTAGCAGAAATCTGTCCTAAAAGGAGCCCGGTTTATCAGCCCACCTGTTCTACTTATTGTACAGCACTCGCCGTCGTAATGCGGAAGTATACTGAAGAGATCCGGTGCTAGTAAGAACTGGCAGCCTTTTTATAGCTAAACATTTCTTATATTGAGTAGTGCAAATAGGTTTTAACCTTAGGTCCGACCCCCAAAAAGACACAGACTACATCGTTGGTCCCTTCAATTCGTCATTGTACTTGGGCAAAATCCTCAACTTGATGTTCCTTCCTGCGGGCTCCCGTCAGCCAAGGATTTATGCTTACGCTTTAATCGTATGTCGTGCTTCATTAGTTGAGGTGGGAGAAAAACCCTAAAATCAAACCTGATACCAGAGGTGAAGAGAGCGTATAGCAAACCGTGATTCTGATTGCAATCGGCCGGGGGTAACAGGCTCCCTCAGACGCCTTGGCGCGGGTCTGTTATAAATAGCCTTACCCAGGTAGGTATAGGCGCGCTGCCTGGGCTGACCTTGTTTTTTCCAGCTTTACTCGTGGGAACTAAATGGACACAAAACTTAAAAATCAAAAAAGAAAAAAGATGATTTGAAATCCCAAAAACCGACAGCGAAGATTCTAGCCAGACGGCGATAGAACTAGGTGATGACTCTAACGAGTCGGAACCTCAGTCATCCATCTCCGGCTTGGAAAAAGAACTGGAGGAGGTGCTGTTAGCTGGTGACAGTGAGGATGCGGATTGCACACTCACTGACACTAGTATGGCCTTTAGTGAGGTGGCTGCGGTACTCTCACTACTGTAGACAAGAGTAACGGTGGGCACCAATATAGCGCAGGGCAAAAGTGAGCTGGCTGGTACACTCACTCAGAAAGCTAGGGGTGGTAACGAGGTGGCTGGTACTCCCACCGCTAAGGGTAGGAAACCGACCAAGGAAACCGGGGATGTAGTTGGCAGGTACTCTGCGGCCACCGGGGATTCTAAGGTCGGACATTTAGGGAAGGAGTTGAACGCAAATTAGCTGAGCAGGATAACGGCACGAACAGTTCAGCGGATGTAATGTCAAGGCCTTAAGTGCTTAGGACAGGGCTAAACTTGAACAATCCAGGGAAACCTTGACCGCGGAGGCTGTCAAAAAATCGGTGGCCGAAGCGGCCAAAATAGTAAGGGCAATTAGCCATGCGTCCACCAGTGGACATAGACCAGGTAGCAGTAAGGAAGCAAGTGGGAAAAGGCCAGCTGGGGGAGTCAGGGAGAAGTTCCAGAACAAAAGGAGCAGATCTAATGACGTCGTTGAACCGAGCGCAGCGAAAATGGTGAAGGCTGGTACTACGCCTGCGACGCATCCGGTCCTCTATCCAAACGACGAACTCCTTGTTGCCATTGTCAACGAGCAGGAACCGAGCGGTCGACTGACCATGGAACAGTGGGCAACCATTGAAGAGAAGTTTCAAGATGCTCTGTGAAAGAAGATGTCTTCCGCAGAGGTCCCTTCTGAATTCGCGACACAAATGATGATCGTCTGATGATTTTTTTTTTCAAACAATGGCCAAAAAAGTTATATTACCTGTCAGATTTACTATCTAAATGTTGCCATATTATAAAAAGGGCTCCAGTCTTACTTGCATTTCTATCCTATCCATACATCTCTTACATCCTTCTTCCGCAGGTCTCGATTACAGGATACGTGCCGAGTATCAACCTTAATCCTTTCATCCAACCTGACTGCAGCTCTAAGAGAAATATAAGCCAACCCTATCTTCTATCACCCTCACATCAAATAATTTGTGATTTGGAAAAAAACAACTACAAATCTGTTCCCACCAAGTCCCTATATCTATACAATGTTAGTGACCAACCCACCTTTACTACCTTCACTTATGTTAATTAACCCAAATAATCAACAACACCCTCTTGCTCCTCTTTCGCACCAAAAACTAAGACTCTCCAGCTAAACCGAATTATTTATCTTACACCGTGATAATAGTGACAGAAATTGCCATGGCAATTCCCCTAACGCGAAGGATAATTAAAGTTTCTGCTCGACGACAAAAGAAATCTTCTTTATCCGATTTTCCCCTTATTAACTACAAATATCACAAGCAATAGAAACTTTTCAATCCAATAAAAGCGAAAAGAAACAGAGCAAAAAGAGGACCAACGAGCAAATGACTCCCGCCAACGTATCTTATAATGAGCTGTCCTTAATTAGAGCATCTGATACTCGACCCAATTTAACTTCTTCAACTTTGTTGTTAGCGAGTTTATTTTTTTTGGGAGAATATCCCGCCGGCCGCCGCCTTCAACTGTACCTACACATTAACAGAAATGCTAATGACGGATGTTGTTAATAAGGATCCATCGATATATGCGAATATACGGGCTGCCACATTCGGTCTCCTCATTGAGATTGGGGCTAAGCCTTTTGAAATTCAGACTTGGAAAACATTTTCTTTGTCCAGATGCAAGATAATAACTTGATATCGCTGAACTGCTGCTGAAGGATACTGTACTTATGGGTCATTTGTGCATTTTCTTAGCAAATCCTTGCCGATGTTTGTTATGAATTATTCATACGAATGCGTATGTATGAATGTTTGAATGGAATTGATTTGAATTGACAATGATTTCTTTGGAATAGTCACATACACAGTCGAACCCAAGACAAACTCTTTGACATTTCTTTTTCGTTGGCAAAGGAACTCGACATGTCTGCTGCTGGAGGATGTTAATTCAATTCATTTCCTTCACATGAATGAATACCCGACTGTATATGAATACGTATCCTGGCAAATGATGCCGATGCCGACATTGTTAATTATACGAAACGAACATTGGCATGCCATTAACAGAAAGTGCGATGGAATGGATCGCAAAAAAAAAAGAATACAACAACAAAAAAAAAACGCAATTACGCTGAGGGAATATTAAAACATGATATTTGCATATAAATTAAAAATAAATAAAGGTGTGCCACGGTATTCGGGAGGGCATACTAGCGGATACGCACCACTACTTGTCCTGCGTTCAGATGCTCGTGCTCCTCTACTATACGTGGATTTATTCAATTTGCCATAGGTGTGCGTTTTGGCAGCGCCGCGCCATATGCGTGCCATTGTGGAGTATGTTGTTGATGGTGCTTCGATGGTAGGTACAACCACCAAAGGGATAATGACATGATTAACATTAAATTTGCTCCGTGCAAATACTATAAATGAACACGAGAGTTCAAACGAAGTAATTAACGAAACTAAACAAATGCCAAATGTGATACGGATTATCTTGGGGCGTTTCCGTTCGAAGAGTGTTCTATAGGTATAGACAATTTGCGAGTTCCGTATAATCGCTCGTTGTTGTGTCACTTTAAGGCTGCACAACGTTTAAGAACTATTTCGACAACAAGTATGGAGCGGAAGGTAACACATAGGTAGGTGGATAGCTTCCAAGAACGCCCTTCTTTAGGGTATAAGTATGACCAATGGTCAGTGGTCAGCCCTACGAGCTATATGCATTTTCGATCCAATGTTGGATATCTACCAGTTTGTGATAATTTTTTTGGGATTATCTGTTATATCCTCCAATAAAGAAAAAGCAAAGAAAAAATATCTCGTTTGCAAGAATGTGTTTCTTTTGGTTAACCTTGGGTTGACGGGTTCTAGGCAGTTATCTTTGGATTGCAACTATTTGAAAGGTATGACAAATCCAATGTGAGAAGTTAGGCGATGGCGTATATATACGGCCGTGTTGCGACAATACGATGTTTTCTTTATGAAAAATCTAAAAGGAGTAGCTCCCTCCATTGGATAGTTGTATCTCATGGCTTTTGTCCCGCTTGTAAAATACCCTAAGCCTAGCTTCTCACAACCATTCTTTTGTGTGAGTTGTATTTTTGGGACGGAAGGAACCTACAATTTTATGCCGATTTCGAACGGCTGAATTGAGAAGGGTTTTCAGGACAGTTGTACTCTCGGATGTTTGTCAGACGTTCGCTGCAGGTGGAGCAGTAGAAAAAACCTTGAGATGGAATTTGTGTTTTTCCGGGGATCGAACCTGGGACCCCTCGCACAGTAGTCTAGCACACTAACCACTGCACTACTGCGCCTGCTCCCTTGTACAATAATGTCTATTAGAAATACCGTCGGGTTAGAGAATCTTTAAGATACTTTCATCTGTTAACAAACCTTTGCCATAATAGTAGGAAAAACATTTGAGGTTCTGCATCTTTATAATATCAATGAATCAATTGAACAATTGCAGCTTGGTAGGCTTATTGAATTCCATCGCTATTTATTTGCAACGAAATTTAAAAGCAGACTTTTTTTTTAAATACTTCTCCCGGGAAAGGCGAACCTAAAGGCTTCATCAGTGCCCGAGCTGCTTGCAGATGTATGCTAGTTCTGCACTTGAGTTGCTGCAAATTGTAGTTTTCTGGAAATATATCCCCAGAAGGGAGTTCCGAAGTTTGCTTGTCCTGTCCGGTTGTCAAGTGTACTGTTTGGCCATATCATGACTCATGAGCATTAGCTGTCTGTCTTGTGGGGTGACCAAAAGTTGCATTTGGAGGGATAATGTCTTTAAGTTCCTCGGAACATCTAGCATGAAATTACCTATATAGAACAAACAAAGGTCAGCGATTTGTCTTCTGTGCACCAACCAACGGTTGTAGATTCAATGTTAATTTGTTACTCTAAACCGCTAACTGTAAGGACAATAGTCACAAGGTTATGGAAACTCTCTCTACACTGAATGTGGAGGACCGTGTACTCAGGGCCGGCCTTAACGATCTAAGCGCCCCGGGCGAGTCATGCACTTGATGCCCTTTTATACATATTTCAATAAAATTTAAAACAAGTAAAAGTTTTATCATTTGATACCCTCCACTACATACAAGCCATGCAAAATGTTTTCCATTTGAGTTAGTACTATGTACTCGCATGGCTCTTATATTGGCTTTGTATGGGAGGCACCAGAACTACTTGACCGACATAGCCAATTTTCAAAACTTTTCTTGGCGTTAGAAATGTAATTCTTCCTTCCTATGAAAGGTATACAAAAATTGTCTTCAACTTGTATACCATATTTATTATTTAATTAAGAGAAAGATGTGTCAGTTAGTCACGAAACATTTAATGAAAAAAAAATCTTATTTTTTTCATCTTATTTTTTTTTTTGCTTTTTTGTCAGCAAATTCTCTGATAAGACAGTTTAGGTTGTCTGTAATTTGATTTTCAATGGACAGTGAGGCCAAACAAACATGTATAGACTGTAAGTCCGTTTTATCAACTTGGTTTAGAAAAAATGCGTTCTTGCGAATTCGAGGAATACCTCGGTGCCCCCCAAATGCCGGCACTGTGTGTACTTATTTTGAAGCGATTAAGTTGGTGTTATAGTATCTCTTCGCAATGGCAAACGAAATTTAAACTAAATTCAGTTAAATCTTCCTTAAAGTAATTTTGAGCTTGGAAAACCTTTTTTAATTGCAATAACGGGTTTTAACCAACACGCCCCTTTGTCAATTGTACTTGGACGCATATTGGCCAACATCTATGCAGACTTATGAGCTTAGATCGGCAAAAATACTGGCCGATTTAAAAAGCACAGCAGAGAATTTAGCATTTTTTTTAAAACCATTTCATACATCATGGGCCCCTGGTGGTAACCACCTAAACTTTGTAACAAACTGTGGAGAATTGTGGATATAATTTTATTTCAGACCTAACACTTGACTGTTACCCTTAAAAATATTACACAGCAAACATTTATATCAATATTGTTCTTTTGTTTTGAAAAAGTTTGCTTTATTCATTAAACGTTGATCTTCTATGCCTTTGTGACAAGGATTAACTCAGAAACGTTATGATTCACGTGCCAGGTTTTTCACTTGAATTTGTCTACTTTCTTTGTATACTTTTCTTTCCAGAATATAATATTGTTCAAGAAACAAACAAAACAAGAAAAAACGATTAGGAAATTACCTTAACTATGTATAATACTTACATAAAAATAATGCTCCTTTTAAGCCAGAAAGATTACATCACTTGACGTGGGTACCAGACCCCATTGTTAATATGTATGTACATCCTTGCCATCAGATTGACATAATAACCAACAAGAATATGCAGGAAAAAAAAAAAGAAATATACATAATGTACTAATAAGGAAAACAACCAGGTCGCATGTATTTGTTCTTATTTGATGTTTGATTTATAGGTGACTAATATATTCTAATTCTACTCAATGTCGACTTTAGTTTAGGGTTCTCATATGGGGGCTGGGATGAGAGGGTCAGCGATAAAGCCTATCCAAGGTTAGATACCACTGTCAGCGGACAACTTCGGACATAAAATTGTTCTACATTCCGTGGAAAAATATTTCGGCCATGTACCTGTCACAGACTGCATTACGCCTTACCTAGAGTTTACAAGACCCTTCTCTAGCGCCTATCCCAGCAGGGAAGAATGGAGAGACGGACTCGTAGAACTTAGCGCACCATCCTAGCCGTATTCACAGACGGGTCAAAAATGGACACTGGGATAGGGTAAGGTTGGTTTTCTGAATTGCTGGGTATATCAAAATCTATACGCCTCCCCGACCATAGCAGCGTTTTCCAAGCAGAGGTCCTGGCAGTGACAACAGCGGCCCGTGAGTCTGTGGTAAGGGCAATACCACCTAAAAGTATTACCTTCTTTATCGACAGCCAGGCAGCAATAAAAGGAAAAGCCATAACTGCACCAGAAATAAAATCGAAGCTTGTGAAGTTCTGTCGCAAAGAACTCAAGGCTCTTGGTACACAGCACAAGGTATCACTCTGCTGGGTTCCGGGACATGAAGGCATTCCAGGCAATGAGAAAGCAGACGAATTAGCAAGACAAGGTTCGACAGTTGTTTCAGAACAAGCTGATCCCTCTGTGGACATCCCGCCTTGAACACTCCAGCTTGAAAATCAGGGAGAAAAGCCACAAGAGAGGCGAATGCAAGATGGGCCACCTTAAACACTTGTAATACCACAAGAATGCTATGGCCGTCCTTCAACGAATCCAAAACCGAGAAGATAATGCGAAAGGATAGGAAATCCATGTCCTGTCCATATGAAGAAAATGGGCTTAACGGAAGAAGAACTTTGCAGAGGCTGCGGTGATGCGAAAGCTCTTGAGGATATAACCCACTTCCTATGTCACTGCTCAAGTCTCCAACATACCAGGTATAAACTAGGGAGTCACCTCTTTAACGACCAGCACATCAATAGAAAATAAAATGAACTTCGTCAAATCAACAAGATGGTTTGTATGTAGCAGCACAGTAAGTAATTTGAATACAGGGTTGTAATGGGTAGGGGACAACCTGGCCGAATAATGAGCTCGAAAAGGAATTTACCACGACCGTAAATCATTATGTAACCCGCGAAACGCTTAGCTAACAGATGACCTTAAATTTAGTATATTAAGTATAGGTAGGTAGATACCTATAATACCTATGTCTTTGAATCGTGTAGCGCTTCATGGTAATATGATGGTATGACATATCGGCAGAATGACAGCGAAATATTTTCAAATATAAACGCAGTTGCCTGCCACAGGACACCCTGCATAGAGGTGATCCATTTTGTAGATTGATTCTGAAGTGTATGTGCTATTTTTCAACACTGGCAACATTACATTACAGTTGTTTGAACCTGCGTAAATGAGCAGGACACTGCGGCCGACAAGATATTTTGTGCGATCAAAGACTCAGTTTAGAAGTCGTGGGGTTTATATCAGCAATCTACAAGTGGAGCAGCTTAACAAAACACAATTGAGGGATTCTTCTTTTGTGCAAACTTGTTATTATGTAATACAGATACCAGGAGTGAATTTAAATGTTTACTTATTTTCAATATTAAAATGATCCATTTGGGTAAAATTCGCACAGCGCCTAAGGAGTGAAATAATGGGTAAAAAAAAACCCAAACTCTTTCACCAAACCAATACTTAACCTTTGAGAGTAAAAAATACAAAATTCCCAAGGAAACGGATGTAAATTTACGGTTCTTTAACTTGTTTTGTATTTTCACCTCGTCCTTCACAGTCTCCATCTCATTCGTGTTTGACAAAAGTCATTTCTATTGTCATTGTCAGAATGCCATACAAAAACATCCCCCAGAGAAAAGAGACAAACTTTTCTAAAGATACTCGGGCTCCATTATCATTTCGTTTATTTCATCCTTCGAATGTTATATACTAGTATGAGCCTGTTTGATTGTTAGTAGCGGGTAAAAGTTAAACACTTTCTGGTTCTCTTCCACGCCAATGAAAAGCTGAATGCTAAAGGTAAATGAAAGGCTTTCTAGGGACATTCTTGAGGGTAACCTTGAAGGAGCCACATGCTAACAATGAACATTTGTCATTGAAAACGAAGAAAAAAAAATAAGAAGATGAAAATTTCAACAACAAAAGGTAGCAGAAGTAAAAGCAAACCGGACCAATTTCAAAAGTACATAATATTCAAATCTCCCAGGTGAATTCGAAAGCATTATTTTAATTTGCTGCGTTCATTGAGGAGATTCCTTTTTATTTTCTTGAGCTAATTAATGTCCGTATATAGATACCTATATTCTTGTTGCACGTCATTCAAGTTATCTAGCTGAAGGAATTCTTAAAGTGGCACATAGTTCAACGTACCAAAGCAATTTCATTGAAAAAAAAAAAAAAATAAAATCCCTCTTAAGCCAAGCCAACTACAATGACAACAACAACAACATAGTACAATAACACAAATAAACAAAATTGCATTCTTTGTAGAATTTAATTAAACACGATTAATGGATTTAATCGCACTTTGAGGCCGACGTTCAACATGTGTGCTATAATTCCTCTGACATGGCATACAGGGCTCATCATTCGAGTGCTGTCCCAGCAAAAAAAAAAAAAAAAACCGAAGCAATGTTGAATTTTGATGGATGTTAATGGTTGCGGAGATTTCCCTCAATTTGTTGAACATTTTTAATCTGGGATATTTCGAATATATAATTCCACTTGCGCACTGATTCAATCAAAATCTCCTATATGCTCGTATACTTTAGTGCATTGCATACGTGCGGTCTTTTGAAAACAGAATATAGCCCCAGCCATTATATTGTTCGACATTGTACTCGAATTATAGGATTTTTTTTCATTTTAATTGCAAAGGAAATGATTGGTACTGCGTTTAATACAAGAAATGTTTATAATACCTTTCCAACTGATTCATTACACAGATTAAGTGCAATTTTATAAATGATGGTCCAATTATTGAGTGTAATAGGGAATCACGCGAATCGATTCTCCACTGTAACTAGGTAAAATTATTATAAAAAATGTTCATTTACCAGTGTAGGTAGGTACTTAAAAAAAAATGGAATCCAAAAGATTATCAGAAACGTTTAAGCTTCTGCTTAATATAATATCCGTCCTCAATATGGCTCAGAAGCATAATATGGACGTTGTTAAGGGACAAACGGGCAAACGGCAAAAACGAAAAAGAGAAACAAAATTTGTATTTGGAAAGTATGTATCTGGGGGTTATCATCTACATTTTTATTACAAGAAGCGTTAAAGATACATTATATACTTTCTACAATCTTATAATGGGCTTAGAAAATTTCCCACACAAATCCGCAATCCTATCCATCCATCCATACTACTTATAAAATGCAACGTCCGTCTGTTCGTTTCTCCATAACTCGAGAACCATTCGTCCGATTTTCATGATTTTTTTTCTGATTTATAGATGTGTGGCCAACTTAGTCCGTAGGGTGGGTGAGAATTGCTCAGGAGTAAATGGTCGCGGCGAGTAAGGGGGGTCTCAAGAACCGTTAGCCGCATGAACTTGATAGTTCGTGTGCTGATAGATAGGTCAAAATTATTACATGCCTCATTCATCGTTTTTCAAAATTCTTCCTTTAAAAGTTGAAAAAAGGGGGCGCAAATTTCGACCTTACTACGCTTAACTTGCCATTATACTCATAAATTTGTGTATGTCAATTCAAGATATGCTTTTAACTGTTAGGCAATACTTCAGCGAGTATTTTGAGCTAAAATTCATCTTTCTGCTCCATCTACAGGGTTAGATATAATAAATTGAAAACAGATCTTATTTGGCCAAGTGCGAAAAAAATTTATTCATCGATTGCAGTTGTGTTTAGGGGTGGTTATATATTGCGTTCTAAAAATAGAATGATAACTCCCACGACGGGCTTTCAGAATGCACATTGTAAATGCTTATGAATGGCGTAGTTGTGTTTTATATAGGGAATGGATATTGGATATGCATAAAATAAACTACATATGTACATATATAATATGTACGTCTACGTAGTACATATAAGAAATTTGTGATGCGTGGATATAATGTACACAATCGTAGATGCATACATATATTTGAGATCTGCAGCTATGGAAAGTGTTATGTACGATATGATCGCGTAGTATAAATAATTAGATCATACTTGTGGCGAGTTTTTATTGATGTGAAATCTTATGTCCATTGACTTAGGACTTTCGGATCAGTACAGGTTACGTAAGGACTATAAGTTGGTGACGGGGGAGGGGTAAAGGGGGTATGGTAGGGACTAACTCTGGAACTACATAGCTATTTGACCCATTTTAAAAATTCTTTCAACATTGTACCAGCTACATCCTCCAGATCAGTATAGGTTAGTTAGGGTGCTGATGTGGCAAGGGAAAACGGGGGTATAGGGGCTATCTTCGGAAGTACTCGGCCATTGCCGGAGTTGACCTCCGACAGCCACGTTTTTCACATAGGTATATTGCATATTCGCGTGTGAGCTGTAGGCGTAATTTGTTTATAGCTACTCGCGCGGCGCCCATTTAAGAAATAACATGTAGGTAAACTTCATAAGAAGGCATTGCGATAAAATATTTTGTGAGCTTAAAAAAGAAGACAAAATATAAACCAACGTGCATTTATTTATCATGAAATAAATGCACGTTGGTTTATACTGCTGAAATAAATTTAAATTCAATTTAAAAGAAAAGAAACCGGCGGGCGGAGCCGCGGGCATTGCTAGTATACTATATAGGATTCGTTAGCCCAGATAATCATTGGGGCTTATGCCTTAAGCCCAGATAAAAACTGTGCTACCAATCTACGATTTCTTTAAATGTTATCGAAAGTGCAATCGATTGTGTCATAAATTACACTAATTTGACAACCAAAATTAATAGGGGAGACCTGGGGCACCTTTGATCGGGAGGCACATTTGAACATTGGTAAAAAGACAACATTTAAAAAATATTTAAAAGTACATATTAACCAAAATTTAAACATGGTAATACAGTTTTCTTTAATCGTCAACGACTTTCGGATATCCTTTCAGTCGTCGACTGGAGCAGCCGGTGAGGCGGTTTTTATGATAAAGTTGTTTTTAATTTCTCTATTTGTAAAGGATCATTCACATGCGAACAAAACACTTTTTATGAACATTTATAAACACAAAATTGCACATTTTATTATTTCAAGAGGAGGATAATTAATTATCACATCAAAAAGTATTATGAAAATAAGTTTATAAACAGTTTAAATAACGAAATTCCTAATTCCAAACTTTTTGCCGCGACTGAAAAGACCCTTGGCGCAAATTGTCAAAGTTTATTCCACATAATTTAATTCGCGTTCCACAAACTAGCGAATAAAACATTCGTTCGAGCTTAACCTCAAACTAGACATTACGGGAAAAATCTGATGGCTGAAATTCGCGAATATTTCGTACACATTTTTGTGTCGCTTGTCCTATCGGGGCACGTCTGCACAAGTCTGTAAGTATATAGCATTGAAATAAAAGCTAAGCTGCCGAAAACGAAATTCCTGAACAGCTAACTCATTTTTGTTTTTATTAAGTTTCTTCAGTCATTTGTAAAATATTTAGCTAGTAATTTTTGAATTTCAGTTTGCTTCTGTTAAGCTACGATTACACCGCCATTTTTTCGAGTCATTTAAATGGCGCTCTGACGTAAAAATCACATCACAAAGCAGCCATTAAAATGTCGTTCTGTGTGATTGCCATTTTTGGTATAACATTTTCGGCATCATTTTAATGACTAGGGAAATGTCTGATCAAATGACATGTATGTAGTGCCATTTAAATGGCGGAAAAAATGGCTGTGTGATCGCTCTTCCAATGATGCCTAGGACAAATGACGAAGGGACGTGTTAGATCAGATTAGATTAGATATTAAGCGGGAGAGCCTTCATTGGGCTCTGTCACTGCGGTCTCTCTAAAGAGACCTATTGTGGATCCTTCCTAGAGCAATCTTTTTACTCCGGAGACAGTCACGAAGAGAAGTATTTGTATCTTTTCTGGGTGTATTTCAGCAAGACTTGCTGAATTAACGATTTTTTCGCCAAGGATATTCTTTCTAACACGAAAGAGAGCCGGGCATTCCGTCAGAATGTGAAGAGAGGTTTCGTTGCTCTCCAGACATAGTCTACATGTGGGGAGTATTTGCCTAAGCTGACTGAAAAGTTCGCCTGAGGCAATTCTCCATATGTGCCAGATCCAGTCCCAGTATCCATCTTGGACCCGTCTGTATACCTGACTAGATCAAGTCGCGATGGAGTAGGTTTGTATTTTTCCCAGTCTTACCTTGGAGGGATGATGATAGAGAAGTTTTTCTGGAAGCCATATTATATTAGGGAAAGGTGACCTCCATGGTAGGAATGGGGGTCGATGGTTTTCGAATGGAATAAAGATCCCTTGATAAGACAGGGATTGGAGTAGATCGTCAATGACTAGGAACCACAAGAGAGGCGAGAGGACGCCCCCTTGTGGAAACCCTCTTGTTTCATTGAGCATTGTGCCGGGCATTACCTTGGGAATTCTATTACTGCTTGCGAATTTGGGTGTCCTACCCCGTTGAGATATTTTTGGTGGACACAGAGGCAGTCAAATCTTATATAAGTTTACATCACCTGGTTGCGGCTTAGTCTTCTGGTCAAGGTCAACAAATAATCGAATTGATTGGCTGACATACGAAGAACATTGCGATATATTTCAGGTTCTTCTTCGCGCAATTCGAGTAGTAATCCAGCACAAAATACACTCTTCTCGAAACGGCTCAACGTCAACCACTTCTTTTGGCAAATATTCCGCTCGTCGCGTTGGCTCGTAATCAAGTCGTCTTCTTCCAGCACACACGCCGCTAAATACGCCGTCTCTGCAATTTCCACCATCACCCCAAAAGTTAGTTTTGACATTTTTTAATTATTATATCTAATAATTTTTTTCTTTTCACTTCTTTCACGTATGCGTCTTCGCCGAGAGAAAACACTAAATGACAGTAACTATATTTTTCTGACAGGATATAACCGTCTGATCGCAAAACAGATAAATGACGGGAAATCGAAATAATAGGAAAGGTGACAGGAAGAGACACTGGAACCAGACTGGGACTCCTGAAATCCTACAACGCACGTAAGGAGTTGTGCACTGCCACTGATTCGCCTGTGGAACTTAAATGATCCTGAATCTTTCGATAAAAGTGAAGGCACATCTATTACGTTCTGCTGTTGCTGTTGCTGCACAGTGTTGTAGTTGTAGAGCTTGATAACAAGAAATAAACCATCTGAAACTAAATGTATATCTTCTCATTTGTGAACTATTTTAATATGCCTATATAGCTAACTTGTTCTCATCATTTATTATTTTACAACTAAATGACTGCCTGCAATTTTTTTTCGTGAACACATAAATAAATAAAACAGCTGAAAAGTCAAATGTCAACTTCATGATTACCGTCGACAGGGGCCAGCAATTGACCATCGATTGACAATCGATTTATAGTTCAATAGTTCAATAATTTTGTAATTAGTCAGATGAAAGGTGTTCGAAAGTCAAACTGGCAAAGACAATGGACTGTATCTAAACTTAAATTTAGACATTTCTTTTGAATCGTTTCCAATTTTTTAACGAAAATATTACAAAATTAATCCGGTGATGATTTCCTCAATGAACAAAATAAACTTAAAAACTAAACACTAAACTAGAGTATGAAATTCATTATTTACACAAGAGGCGTCAGCAAAGAGAGATTTGGAAAAAAAAATTCATAATTCCGAAAAAAATAAACGACAAGATAGGTATAAAGTCCAAAAAGTTCAAAAAAGCATTGCCATTACGCCCAAATCAATGTCAGATTGCTTAAATTTGTTTGAATTTTACAACAAAAAATATGCCTAGCAATGTTTTCGGCTTTATGATACACCGAAAGAAAAAACATTGGTTGAATCAAAAATGTTTCGTTGTTAGCTAACAATGGGCTTAAAATTGTCAAATCAAATACGTATGTGATTAAATCAAACAACGCTGCATGTTTGAAACAACTACTTTGGCGTTGTTGATTAAAATGCTCGTAAGTATCACAGATATGTTTAGTTTGAACATTTTTGTAGTTGTTTCAAAAATGGTAACATTGTTAGCCTACAATTTAATTGTTGATTTCATTGTTAAACAACAATAAACAGGATGAAATTACAACTTAGGGATTTTACAATTAATTTGACCATAAGTGTTTTTGATTAAACACAAACGTGGTCAATAAATTTAAAATCAACCATATTTCTTATAAATTAAACACATTCGTAGTTGGAGTACAGCGATTACAGTGCAATTAAACACAAACATTTTCAATGTAAAATTTCATTGACTATTATTAAAGTATCATGAACATGTTAAAACTATCTACGGACATATTTTTATAAAAATATTTCTCATTATCACAACCTACATTCTTGCCAAGACGTGTTGTAAAGCGGTCACGTGTAACAATCAGAAACGTTGTTAAAGTATCACACTTCAGTTAAATGTATCACGAAAATGTTGAAATAATAATGCAGCCAAGCATAAACATTGCTAAAGAAACACAAACATTGTAGAACTATCACGAATGTAGTTAATTTACATGTTTTCTTGTTAAACCAACCACAAACATCGCAGTCGCGACATGCTTAACGGAATTTGTCTTGTCAGTTTGACTTGTTGGCGTCGGTCATCTTTTTTCTTGAAAAAATCTTCAGTATTCAGTCAGAAGTGCAAGTACTAGGTAGGTACATTACGTTAAGAGCGAGTGTCAACAGTGTATTTTCTTTGTAGTGTATAGTGACGTTTTTTTGTTATGTTTTTTAGTGCGCTTGTTGGTTGAGGCCGTGGTCTACCCCAGATTGTGAGCGCCATTAAAAGTAAGTTCTTTTCTCGTAAACTTTTACCACTCATAATTTTGAAATTTTCCTTAGATTCGACACCCGGATTTCAATACCCTGAAGTCAACACGGTACGAGACATAACTCACAATATATATGTAGGTAAATATAATTATTTATAAAATAATAATTGTACTTCGTTGGGCCCCTGTTGTTGAGCCAACATATAAAAATATTAATTATTATTTATCATATTTTGTTAACTAGCCCTAAGTCAAACTGTTATATGAAAGTTCAATAAATACCAATGTAAATAAATGTAATGTAATTTTGCGTAGATTAATATTAGTTTTCAGTTTTTAGTAGTATTTTCAGCTGGGTGAGAGTAGATATAAAATGGTAAAGTAAGTATGGACGTTTTAAAAGAAGCACAAAAACATTACAATGTTTCCATTGCTGATGAACAATGGTCATGCATTATCAAACACTATCCAGTGCATGAGCATTGTAAAAGAATCACGAAAAATGTACATGTACAATGTTTTCGTTGTTGATTAACAATGATCATGCTTGACCAATCGCTTCCCTGTGATAAAGTAAGCATGGACGTGTTAAAAGAAACACGACCATTGTACAATTTTGAATTTGTTAATCAACAATGATCGTGCTTAATCAATCGCTTACCGTGCTTGCTTTAATACGAATAACCTAATGCGTGGTTATTTAAACACGAAATTGACAATGGCGTGATAGATTTATGCAAAAATACCCGTTATGTTTTTTTATAAAAAATTGACAATGTCACATTTGTTGAAATGACAATGCCCATTGGTTGACGCAAAATCAAATAAGGTTCATGCTTGATTTTACCAACGTTTTTCTTTCGGTGTATCTATATTTTTTTATTTGACTTTTTTTTAAACTTTTTATGTTAGGTGCCATTATGCTATGGGAACACTCCGGAGACAATTGAGTTACAGAACAATATGTTGGTTGGTATGTTATTTTGATCTTCTGTCGAGTCACCGGGGGTAGTCATTTGAATGAACAAATATTCCATAAGTGCTTAATTGGAAGGTTTACTCTTTTAAATAAAGTAACAATGTTTGAAAAATATTGAACATTTCGTACCATACCTAAGGTAAATTAAACTCCTCGAACTAAGTTGCGTGCATAGTAGTCGTTAATAGTAGCAGATGTCAATTAGGTAACATTTTGAGAACAGGATGCACACAGAACAGAATACCACGGATATGAGACCCTTTGCCGGACATTATGCTATGTATACATGTGAAGGTGTCAAAATAATTATATGACAGAACATCACCATATCTCGCGGACTTCTGAGTTCTGACAATCATTCAAAAGATAGTATGAGCTTGCTAAGAAAGCTTCTCAATTCAGCAATTCGGTTTCGGCATAAAGTCGTAGATCCATTCCAATTGCTCCAAAAATAAGAACTACGAGTACCAACAACGTCAGCTTTTAAGAAGATATGCCTAAGGTGCCTATTTCGACCTATTGTGTCGCGGAACGATACGTTTGACAGTACAACTTTAGCCCGTATTCATTCCCAGAAGCCGGTAAATGTAAATGCGTTTCGAAGTTGACCGTCAAATAAAAGACTTTAATACATAAGCCCGTAAATAAACATTTTCAAAAAGGCCGTATTTCTTACGGCAAACGTACAGTACCCCTTGCGTCAAATATTTAACTGCGCCCATGGCTTATAAACTGCAAGATCAATGACAGCAGACTAAGTAGCTACATATTATATCAATATATACTTACCTTTACATTTTGAAAGCAATGATTCCTTTTTTTTGTTAATTAGGGGTTAGCTATATTGAAACCAACTTCGATTCCCTGTTTATTATTATAGCCACCGTGGTTTTTAATATTGAACCTCCTTCAAAATTAGTCACGCACTTCTAGAGTAAAATAAAAAATACATACCTACTGTAGAAGTAGATGCCCCTTTCCAATAATCACCAACTTCCCTCGACATTAAATGGTTCCGGAACTAACCACCACCTAAGCAGGCCCGGTCACTAATGGGCTAACAAATTATAAACACATTAACATACTATTTTTCAAGTACAACAACATTTTTTTAGCCATAAAAAGTCCTCATTAATTTTGACCTATTTTAATTGGACAATTAGGTCCCATGAGACACGCACAAAGCTCCAATTATTCACATAATCCTGAAGGCTTGATTCTTGATACGCGATAACATGGCATAAATATACAATCCAATCGCAACTAAATATTTCTCTTTTCCAAAGGTCTATCGTAATATTGTGCACAACAATGCTTAATCACAGCCCTAACAATTAAGGATAATTTCTTGAGAATCGTCAGCTGGTTAATGTCATGGCAGTTTCATTTTCTACTTGTTTTTGTTACCAATTTAGATTGTTAGTACAAGAACTTGCATAATAAAGAAGTCAAAGATTTCAGATAACTTCAATTTGGAGGGAGTTCAAATAATTATGTGCTGATATTGATTTAATGCCTACCTACACCTACCTCACCTATACTGTATTAGGTATCATTTCAAAAAAGGATAGACATCAGAAAAAAACACAATGCAGTGTTTGGGCAGTGGTTAGTGTGTTGGACTACTGTGCGAGGGATCCCAGGTTCGATCCCCGGAAAAACACAAATTACATTTTAAGGTTTTTTCTACTGCGCCACCTCTCGAGAACGTCTGACAAACATCCGAGAGTATGACTGTCCTGAAAAAGCTTCTCAATTCAGCCGTTCGGACTCGGCATAAAATTGTAGGTCCCTTGCCCTTCCGTTCGTCCCAAAAATAGAAACTCACACAAAATGAATGGTTGCGAGAAGCTATGCCTAGGGTGTCTACCGCCTGTTGCGCCACCTATTTATTTGTTTTTAGTGTTTGGGCAATGGATTTCGACATTTTTCTACTACTACGGTGCCCTTACGTTGGGCGCCACTTGGTATAAACTAACTTTTGCAGCTCGGTGATAAAGCAACTTCTAAATAAATTCATGTGTATCAATAAATCCGGCATTATTATGATTTATTTATATTACCAAACAAATAAAAGTTGTTTACATATCTAGTATACCTAAGCAAAAAGTAGGTAAACATATTTAATTTTGCTGGTTGGCCAACAAAAAATTAAAAACTACTACTGAATAATTCGTCATTCATTCATTTTGGCAAAAAGCCGTTAAATTAAAGTTCAACACTGAAAAAACTTAATCCATTAGCGCGAATTTTCCTCCTGTGAATAGAAAATCCATTCCACATCCATTCCACACCCGTTCTAGCTACATGTGAGAGGACAACACAAAAGTTTCCCTTGAAACTGGCGCAATAGAGGCGAACTCAACACTCCGACAGAGTTTCCTAATTACATTGTCAGCATTAACGGTAAGGCCAAGTCGTAGTCATAGTCGTTCTCGTTCTCGTTTGGACATAAATTGATTAGCGAATTGAATTTTTGCTAAAGTCTGTTTTTTTTTCGTCGTTTCATACTTCCAACCTTATTTGTCATTTGTTTTTTTTTTTTTATATGAAAGCTGTCTAAAATGCCTGCGACTTCTACGTCCGCCAACTGGTGAAATTCTGTTCACCAGTCTGGCCTCAGGGGATGACTATGGTTGGTTATTATGTGGGATGGGCAACCAGACATCTCCCGGGAGTCAGTAGCTGGTCGGCGGTGTTCTGAAAAGGTCACAAATGTATACAGTCATAGTGAATGTTCATGAAATACTACACCCCAAAGCATTGTATAAGATATGGGCGGGCTCACCCCTTTTTGCTGTTATAAACATCGCAGTCATATTTCCGTCACTGTGTGTACACGCCGGCAAAAAAATCTGTCAATTCAAAGCCCTAGATATGCAGCAAAGAGGCAAGGATTTCGACGTACCGCCGACATCATCTCCGGTTGTTCGTTTAGTCTAAATTGGGACCAGAGACCGAACGACTGAATTGCACATGGAGTAGATTGGAAAATGAAATTGTGATCGTCTACAGGGGTTCCGTTGGAACGCCCTTTTAATTTCCCAGCGACACGCCCACCGTTCAAATATAAATCGATTCACTGTGTGTCACCCCTTTTAAGAGGGTTGTTTTCGTAATTCGCAAATCGCAGGGAATTTCTTATTTGTGCATTAAGATATCTTTATGGATTCATTCTTGGGTAATTGTCGAAGGGAGTCGCTAAAGTACCGCCCACTTTGGGGGAGATACAACTGACCATTGCGAATGAGGGATGTAATTGTAATAGAATTTAAATTCGAGTTATTAGTCAGTCATTTGCAGTAACGAAGAATGAATAATTCGATGCGAAATAAATGCTTTTATGTGACTCACGTTTTAACTTATGGCGCAAATTTGTTTTAAAAAAAAAAAACTCGAAATTCGGAGAAAATTTTTCAATGTAACCTACCTATGCTATATACATAACTATTGGATACATTTTGAAAATATGAAATTATTTCAAATAAACATCAGCAAAGACAATAACAAATAAATAATCTTAACGGATAGCCTCAAAATTGAACTGAAATGCGTCTTCAAAAATTGCTTGAAATGTAGGTGCATTGTGTCAGGAAAAAAACATGTCAAACAAAAAACGCATCAAAAATCCGAATACAATTTTTATTAAAATAGCTACAAACTGATTTGAATATCACATTTAAGAGGGTATTCAAAAAGTTTTAGGCAACCTTACTGAATCACGTTTAAAAATGCCTTGACATTGCACCAAGCTTAACCCCAAAACACTTGTCAAAATTCGGTGCCATGAAATAAAGTCTTATGCAAAAAGGTCCAAAACGTAATTTTGGACTTTTTTTTTTAAACTTTATTGCTTTTTTGAAATTGCAATAAAATCCAAAACGAATTTTGGTCTTTATTTTATTTTTGATAGTGCAATAAAGCCATTGGACATTATTGCACTCAGCTATTTAAAAGAAAGACAATCAAGGGGGTTGCAGGGGGGCAGAATGCCCCGCATACATATTCTACTGTTTATGCATTGTGGATTTTATTTCCACTTCGATTTGGACTTTATTGCGCTTTTGAAAATGAAATAAAGTCCAAAAATCGTTTTGGACCTTTTCGCATAAGACTTTATTTGATGGCACCTCAAAATTCATGAAGAAATACCTGTCCAAAGAGAGACCTCGCAAAACGACTCAAAACAGTATAAAGCAATCCTCTGGCTTCTCTTCAGTGTCGAATAAATGGTTCGCGCTTTACTAAACATTTCCGTAGAGAGGAACACTCTAATGAGCCTAAATTATAATTTTTGGCAGGTCCTGACGAAATGGGGGCTAAAAAAAAAAAGGGCTGTGGCGAAAATCCTCTTCTTTGGTCCTTCTCGTGGGTGAAAATGGTTAATCAGTTTGTCTGGTTAGTGTCAGCTAAGGGCCACTCTTGCACAGCGCCGGATTTAAATTTGTTGGGCCCTAGGCCTTTACAACAAATGGTGCCCTATTTTATATTTCCTTTTATTTATTATCTGGTAAATATTGTCTATTGACAATGGACCTTACGAATAATCAGTTTTAATCATCAACTTTAATATTTTGACGGCTACAATAGATAATTTTAAATTTAATTTTATTAGTATCGCGTAGGTAATAGTAAAGGCGCACGAAATGATATATCCTACCCAAATATTAATGTAAGAAAAATAGTTCTACAGTTCAATGTGAATATAATTTGCTAAGAATTTAAGGAAAGGCTTACTTTGGTGTAGGCACCTTGACCCAAGATAACATACAAAGAGTTCAGCAGTGTATAAACTAGTGACGAATATCTCACATATTCTTCTTTACCACCAATGGATCCCCGTAAATTTGCACACCGTTTTCGAATTCACATAAATTTTCTATAGAATGTTCGCATTTTCTTCTTTTTGTATTCCCTGACGATTCCTAGATTGCACCTAAGCCAAGCATTTCACACGATATATGTGAGTTGTCGCTTGGGAATCTCAGATGAACTTGCTGGCGAACACAATCTTCTTCCGGGGAATTCGAAGCGAACGAAATGAGAACTGAAGCATTTTTTGGGTACAGTGATCGATTTTAAAAAATATATTCAGAAATTGTGGTAGATCCAGCACATTGCGGCAGAAGTTACACACATAGGCGCATAGTCGCATAGTTTATGTATATTTATAAAAAAAAAAACCAAACCAAACGAAAACTGCAAACAAGGAACAGCAAACTATGTAAATCTGTATTTAAATATTTAGAAGAATTTGGTGAAGTTTTGTTTTAACCCTTCTGTCAATTAAAGCTTTTATACCTTCCCGTCAACCACAATGTCTGGCCAGACCTGCCAGATATATAGTTGATAGTTGACGAAAGGGGTATAATCATAATCTGAAAAACGCGGCTGTTTATCAAACAAGTACATTAAAAAAAAAAAAAAAAAATTATCAAATCACAGAAAATATTTTCGTTGACCCTATCTTGAACTTTCAAGAAGCTATTGGCATTATGTTTTAAAGAAAGTTCCCACCAAAGGTCAAGGTCAGAAAGGTCTGGATAGACCACATAGTTGACAGAAGGTTTAAGTGATGAAGAATAGTAAGAATTGGAAGGATCGTCATGTAAATTTAATTTGCAGTTTTCGTGGTGTCCCATCTGTCGTGATGCCCTAGGCCTGGGCCTAGTTGGCCTAAGGGTAAATCCAAGACTGCTCTTACATAATCTACTGTAGGCTGTGATTCTTTGCGATGTACGACTGATGTTAAAGCGTGAACCATTAAGTTTTAGGTGGGAGTCAAGGCCGGACTAAGGTGTCATACGACCCGTACCGACGGTCAACATGGCTGGGGGCCATAGCTCAGTCGCAAAGGGAGTATCCGGAGACCTGGCGACCTCCGCATTAGCCAGCCTTTTCTGTGTATTGTGGATCCCTGCACTGTTGAAAATACAATATACAAATACATTGACTCTCCAAAACATTCGAAAAAAATTCTTCCTCAATAGCTGCCAAAAATGCCTTAACATTACATCAAAAATCTCATCAAACGTTGCGTTATCTTAAGACATTCTACGATGTAGTAAAAAATTGCCATTCATAGCATTGTGCTGGAAAAGAAGGTTCAAACTAGCATGCCACAAGGAGCTATAAAATAAAAAACCGAAATATTGGTCGCCATCAAATCCAACAATAAATCCTCTGTATTTTTTTGTGAATTTTATTTTTTTTCCAAGAAAAAATTTGTCTAGTTCTCAGTGACTAAGATTATACCTAATGTCCGATGTTTGTCAGACCTTCGCAGTTGAAAAATAAATATATTTCCGACGGCTAAGCATAGAACCTCTGAGCTGAGTATAATAGAGCAACACACCAACCGACTCGAGCCACTTCTCCAAGATCCTTAGTTCAAAAAAACCCGTCACAAATTGCCTTCAAAACCGACAACTGGTATTAAGATTTACCTAAAGAAGAAAGTGAAGAAATTGCCATAAGACAAAACTTTGCTCGTCATGAAAGACCAATAAATTTCGGCCAAAATTTCATGAAATACCGCCTTAAAATTGTTTCAAAATTTGTTAAAAAAATCGATCATAAAACGCTGAAGGCTGAACAAGTCATATAAGAAACACTTCCAACATAGTTTAAACCATGTGTCGAAAAATGGCTCGAAAAATTATTGAAAAATTACAATACTCGATAAAATTCGTCCAAATGGCTTTTAAAGGAACACCTCAAAAATTGGCCCAAAAAACACTTCCGAAAAATATGAGCAATACGCATTCAATGTACACATTTTTTACGCTCTCGCGGAACTGCAAATAGCTACACCAGAACTGTTCCTGCTTTCGGCATAATTTTCGATTATAAAATTAGCTATTCATCCCGGTTCCAAAATATACCCTCCCCTCATATCTTAAAGCCCCTGTAAAGCTGTTGTCAACTGCATACCTTATCTAAACCCAGCGGCACTTGACTCGACAGAAACACTTTGACACAAATAAAACTAATAAAATCTAAAATTGCTTCTACACTTTGCAACACTTAACCAGAAACAAAGTGAGTGCTCCAACTAATTCAACCATTTAGTGAGAAATTCTTGTGAAGCTCTTTGCTGCGTCCAGTCTACAAAGTGTTCGCTATTATAGATAACTTAGCCGTTAATATTTTCAGAAAAAAAAAAAAAACTAAAAGTTAAAGCAGTATCAGCTGTGCGCCACTCGCCAGCTTTGACCATAGTTTCAAAAGTGAAACAGGACGAAAGAGTAAAACCCCAAAGCACACAGAATTAATCCCTTTTGCTTACTAAAATTGTTGTGAAACTTTCTTTGCAAGTTTTTTTGTTTTATATTTCTTTAAATTTTATGTTTTAACTAACCTTGCCAGACGTACAATTTCGCTCTGGGAAACTTTAGCAGCGATTTTGCTTTCTTTAGAGTAGGTATTTTTTTTTTTTCAATTTTACCAAGGTATAAAAGCAGAGACTAGGTAAGGCACAGGCACCTTTACCTATACTACAGCTAGAACTATCGAAAGCAAAGTTGAGCTGTTAAATTCCTTTATGATAAAATAGTTGGATTATTTTGTTCGTCCTTATTTTTTGCTTTTACTCATTCCGTTTCTTTTGCTTGGATTTGATTATTTTTTTTCGCAATTTTCTCGTCTTTTCGCTATTTTTTTTTTTTTTTTTTGGGGCAAAGGTAGGTAGAGTTGAAAATTCAACCAGCTGATGGACAAAGTTTTTTTGCCAACTTAATTATACCCAAGTGGAATAGGGTAGATTTATTTTATTGCTAAAATTTTAAATAAGAGAACGGAAGTGCGTAGAACTGTCTAGCACTGATATTGGACTAAGACAAAATGCAAAACTACTTTGCGGGTAGCCTTTACAAGTCTAATAAGTTATAATTTAAAAATATTACATAAAACGGTTTTCACATTAAAATGGAAGACAGAGGGCCAGTGGTACCTAAGTGTGGTAGACTAAGGTTCAGATTCAGTACATGAACATGTCCTTAGGTCTTAAACCTATTATGCCATCTAAAAAAATAATATTACAGCTGCATTTCTCTTCTTAACAATTTATTATAGTGTACTACACATTTTATTTCAACTCCATTTTAGCTGAAGTGTGTTGAACTTTTATTTATCTGTGTATACATTTTTGCATACGATATTTTGTTCTGCCAAGTCAAAAAGGTTGCATTGAATAAAAACAAAGCGAAAGGAAACGGAAAGCGTAACAAAAAAAATTAATTAAACGCAATTTGCATTATATGATGACTTTTAGCTTGTTGTTGTGAAATGCAACTTTTATGAGCTCAACAACAGGCAAGTGAAGGCGATATTGGATCGACTTTGAGTGCAAAAAGGTGTCAAAAATGCAATTATTATTATTTCAAAAGGCTAATAGTCTAATTACGACGGGAGAGAAAAATGCAAAAGTTATTTATTTGCAACTTACGAGTTTATAAGCTTCTTTCGTTAGAAACTTGTAAACATAAATCAATGTAGCAACAAAGTATCTATGGAAAGTTGTAAGTGATCGCCTGGTATGTCCTTCAATAGTTGCACTAGAAGTAGGCTAGGTTACGTTCGCGGTTAGATAGAGCAGAGTGAAAACTGTTATACCACACTTTGGTTGTTCCTAATAGAGCCCCTTTGCGATGTGACAGATCATCAAACTGCAAAATTTTGTTGGTCCGACTTCTTTTATATACTGGTCAAAGCTTCTCTGATTCTTCGTAGGTTGCTAAATCCTTTCACATGTTATTGGCTTCCATACATATCTTGTTATGTACTCATTTTCTGAGATTATAAAAAGTGGTGGGTCGATTCTGTCAGAACGTCCGGTAGAAAGCTCTGGTCAGGAAGCCTGACTGAGCAGTGTATAAATAATTCTTCCGAAAATAGACCGGCACCGCTTCAGCAGAAGACGTTTTTATATAGATGCCTAGCCTTTTGACCAAGTTTGCAATCATGCAGTGTCTGGTTATAACCTCGACGAGCACTCGGGGGCTCTGTTCCGTTCCCTCCCACGCCAACACCTCCAGGAAACCAGCACAGGAGTATGATGGATGATGGTTTATTGTGTTCAATTTCGAAAGGCACTGACCTTGACATTTGACCGGTTTTAGTGCTGCTGTCCACACAGAACGTAATTTTTATTGCTGCGAGGGTCCTTGCTATGACGGTTTGAGCTGTTTTCTTAACGCGGGTATAGATTTCCGCCTGGGAAATGCTGCAGTAATGCCAGTAAGGCTGACTGATACTTAGTTCTTCTTACTAAAACTTCAGCTCCCGTTCCATTCTACGTCTTTTAGCCATTTTGTGAACCACTTATGAAAATACTGAAGGAAAACCAGTTCTGTCCGTTCGGCTTGCAGACATTAAACTTATTGTCAAAGTCATACCTTTGTTTCTTGTTATAAAACATAAGTGTCTTAAGTCCGCTCTGATTAAAGATGTCAAGTATACGTGTCTGACCGAAATATCTATGGGCTTCCAAAATCTGTTCTCTTTTAGTCTGAAAGCACGCTTGCTTGCCACGTTCTTAGTGTATACATAAGCTCTATGGATTGTAGGTTCACTAATATTTATAGGCCAAGTTGTGCTTTAGTTTTTAGTGAACCCGTTATACCTATACAATTACAAATCCTTACTATAGAAAATTCAATCTTGGCCCTTTTTTCTGTAATTTTCAGTAATAAAAAAAATCTTTTGACTTTTAATCATCTTCCAGGAATGGGAAATTTTTATGAAGCCAGACTCCGTAGGCGCAGTAGCGCAGTGGTTAGTGTGCTGGACTACTGTGCGAGGGGTCCCAGGTTTGATCCCCGGAAAAACACAAATTACATCTCAAGGTTTTGTCTACTGCGCCACATTTCGCGAACGTCTGACAAACATCCGAGAGTACAACTGTCCTGAAAATCCTTCTCAATTCAGCCGTTCGAACTCGGCATAAAATTGTAGGTCCCTTCCGTTCCAAAAATAAAACTCACACAACCAAATGGTTGTGAGAAGCTAGGCCTAGGGTGTCTGTCTACAAGCCTGTTCCGCCAACATTTATTTTTTTTTTAAGCCAGACTCCAGACATATTATGGCATTTTACTTGAAAAATTGTAACTTCAGATGGAAAATTTAAGTGAATTTCCCGGACTACTTGAATTTCAACAACAACTGTTTATCCTGGTGAATGGTATCTGTGGCTGTGTAACATTTCTGATGGTTTGATTAGTTGGTTTTGAACAACATGTCATTAGACAGTTGAAAATACTACATAATCTACAAAAATAATACCTACAATTGTTTGCGGTATTGCAATCCATAGTACGCAACTCGAAGTTAATAATGCACCCTCTTGCCATGTGCAGGAATTAACTCTTTTTTATGACAGACCACTTCTTCGCCGAAACGCGAAGCAAAAGGACTTACAAAATTCACATGATCCCTTTTGAATGTCACAGATTCTGTGGCTAACTATCCCGCAAAATCCAACTAAGTTGCAGTAAATCACAGTCAAGTTCATTAAATCATACATGGGAACTTGATTGTGGTCACAAAAAAGGAGCCAACTCCAGCATAGTGCTAAAATCTATGTTTGTAGCGTACATCTGCAACATATACACAATTAGTTCATCCGTCAACGGCAGAGGTTAAAACTAAAGACAATCACTGTGCTAAAGAAATGGAAGAAAAACGCTTTTAGAAACCGCAAAAGGATTTTTGTTTTTTCTGCTGTCTCTCTCTACTCTAGACAATGTTAGCTATAACTTGTAAAGTGGCCTTTGCCGACGAAAGAAATATCCTTCTCATGCCCTTACATGCTGCGGATAGTGTCATATCTCATACACAGGCCAGCATGTAACGTCGAGGGATAAAAACAAAAATTAAGCTCAGTAGCTGCCAAGAAAAGTTAGGCAAAATTAAGATTAAAGCAACGAACCCTACAATAGCCTATGAGTAGGTTGGTATAAAACAAAACCAACATCCCTCTCATAATCAGTATTTATTTCGAAGGAAAAAAACAAGAAAGAAAAACCAGGGGATAAAACAAAAACAAAATTAACAAGGATCTAAATCAGTTATTATGGCAAAGGTACCCACGATGGAGTAATGTTTCTGTCAGGCTTAAGTCCTTTCTCCCCATCAGCCTTACCCATCTTAAATGATATGTTACGTGCGTGTGTGCAAATCTGTGTTGTATTTTTTCATAGAAACCAAACCACTACCATCGTCATCGTCATCGTCATTGTCGTCATCATCATCCTCGTCGGCATTATATCGTCAAAACTAATTCAAATGTTAAAAGTCCTTGCGTCTCCCACCCATACACACACCCACACACACACAGATGGATTGCGTATATTTATGTATTTCTTTCTCGTAATTCTTTGATATGTCCTATATAACACCAAGTCCTTGAACCTTTTCTGCTTGTGTTCTCTTCCATTGGTATCTAACTAACCAAGCAAAGACAACGAGACAAAAACGGAAAAGGTCATCATTCCATCACATAACCAAGCTGAACATACAAAAGTAATCTATCGTATATATCCTTTTTTTTTGCTGCTGCTCCTTCCAGGACATACAGAAAAAAATAAACGAAATAAATTCAAACACACAAAATTCTATATTCTATGTTAAATAAAGAAGATGAACAGAAAAACAAAATCAGTTAGTTTCCCTTCAGCTGACCACCGCCACCCACCACACTAACCACAGGAGTGGAGCTGGAGAGATGAACAAAAAAAAATATCCTTAAATGAAAAACTAAGCACAGAGAAATCTGTTTGCCTTCACCGGATCAAAAAGGACCCACAACCAGAGCAGTAGCAGACTAAGCAAAAGCTCACAAAAATATAAGCATGACGTTGGCATGGGCAGCGAAAACTTGGAATTAAATAAAATTAAACATCAGGGAGAACATCACAGAAAGGGGGAAAAAATCCGATTATGAATGGGCCAAGGAGATATCAGATATGAGAGTCTTTCGGCCGGTATGTATTTTTTTCTTGTTTGCCTTTAGATGTTGCCACATGTTAGTGGCTCATTGCCACTGTATAGAAATTCTATGGCATCAATTGAAGACACAAACAAGAGATAATCTTCAGCCTCCAAGGTACTTTAGTGGAGAAGCGAAAATGTATCTTTCGATAGGATCTGGGACCTGGGTAATTGCAGTAAACAGGTGCATTCATACGTTGCTCGTGTATCTTTGAAATATTTATTTTATTTTTTTGAAATTGAAGAAAAGGTATCACAGGGGCAGATGGAGTAGGTGGGCTTTATTTTCTTTCTGTCCGATATAATATGATGGATATTATCCTGGATAATGATGGGGATTTGATGAAGGCTTACTTAGGGCACCATGGTTATGCCAGTTTTTATTGGTCATTCAATACACATTTAGATGGAGGATTTTTTTTTTACTATAAATGTTAGGCCTCCCACTTCACAATCAAATCATGTCCTAGAAGTTTACTTATTTCCCAATCCCAATTATCTTTAAAATTGAATTTCTCAGATAAAATGATAAATGAAGCAAAGGCGTCACATAGCAGCCAGCGTTGCCGCAAACAAATTTTATTAGGTGCCATTGACGGTAACCAAAGGTGCCAACTGGGTGCCACGGCCACCAGCCCTTCAAATGGCACAATTGTGCCCTTCAACGGCAGAGAGATATTTAAAAACACACAATTTGTATTGAAAAAACCTCAGGCTACTAAAAACGAGTACGTACACTCCCGCTCATCTGAATAGGTTCAACATTATTTAAAAAGTAAAATAACGATATCTCTGTAACCAACTTGCCGATTTTAATGAAATCAATTTTCTTATATAGAATAATCAATTGTTAATGAAACAGGAAAGTTTGCGGTCTCTAACACACGTATTTATATTTTTATGATTATTTTTCCAAAAACGTATCGAAAAGTGACCATATATTTTGGCTCATCTGAATAGGTTCAAAAATTTAAAATTAAGAAAAAATATATATATTAAGTACTAACTCACAGCGTTGGTTATTTTTAACATTTAGCTACATATTTAAGTATAATTTAGTATGTAGTACTATCTCCTTTGTTCAATATAACTTCATAGATACGATTTGGAAAATATTTATAATATTTTTCAATAAATCCAAGTGAAATTGTTGATCCGGTTTTTTTAATGGCGCCAATTAGGCTTGCAGGATTCCCAAATTGTCCCCTGTCCTTATATACTTTTTTGGACAATAGACCCCAAACGTTTTCAATAATATTTATGGCCGGGGAGTATGGCAACCACTCGAGCAATTTCACATTTTGATCCTTTATCCACTGTTTAACAACACTCCAGTAGGTATGAATGGGGCCGTTGTCCATGGAATCCGTTCAAAAATATTCGAAAAATTTGGAAAAGCATTTTCTACTATAGTTTTGCATACATTCGCGTTAATTTTCGATGTAACAAATTGCAGCTCACAAAGTCACAAGTCCCATAATATGATTTATGCGGAACATCGTAATGCCCCTGATGCACAGGTGTGGTGACTACCTAAAACACATTTATCCTTTCGCAGGTCGTGAATGTAATAGTTGTAGCCATCCGGTCCATCAAGGTTGAACTTCTTTTCATAGGAAAACACGACAGTCTGCCACTTCCTATTCCACGTCATATGATCTTGAGCAAACTGAAGTCGTGTAGCTTTGCACACATCTTTGAGATGTGTTCTTTTTTTACGTTCAGTCTCTTCAAATGCTTTGCACTCCGAATAATGCGTTTTCCAGATGCCAGACTTTTATTAGCACCGAATTCTTCCCTGATTCTAGCACTACAACGTTGGGAATTTGAAGCAGTTCAGATGATAAGTCTTCTCGCTGCTGGTGTTGTCGCATGTTGAGCCCCTCCTTTCATATTGATATTATAGCTTAATTCATTCCGACTAAAATTACCAACTACATTTTGACTTCGGCAAATCTTCTAAGCGATTTGGCCCGGCTTTAAACCAAATTTGAAGTATCCCTTTATTTATCCTTTTTCAAAGTGGTTTAATTGATTTCCGCGACCAATTTTAGAAAAAAACGGCTGTAATTACTTTCAATTTAAAAAAGGAAAATAATTGACGTCGTTACATAATCGTTGTAGATCGCAAACTAGAGTTATTGCCCTTGAACCTATTCTGATGAGCCAAAATAAATGGGATTTTTTTGACATGTTTTTCCAAAAATAAAAATAAAAATATATATACGTATGTTAGAGACCGCAAACTTTCGTGTTTCATTAACAATTGATTATTCTGTACAAAAAAATTGATTTCATTAAAATCGGCAAGTTGGTTAGAGAGATATCGTCATTTTACTTTTTAAATAATGTTGAACCTATTCAGATGAGCGGGAGTGTATATACCTAAGTGAATCCATGCAACTCAAACAATGAACGGCATATGCTCTAACACTTTAAATATTATCAAATCGAACAAACCAAACCGAAAATGAAATGTCAAAGCAGTCCACCGCCACTGAAAGTAGAAAGTTGCTCTACTTGTGCGCTGCGTTGAACTTTACGATATTTACGATCTAAACGCGACCCGAAGCATGAAGCCGCATTTTGGCTTGCACCATATGAAAGCATTGGTTCTACTCTATCTGTCAACGCACGCACGCAGCAAAGCAGCATTGTGAATTGGCTATAAGAGTTAGGTGGGCAGCCGCTGACTGAATCGCTGACATTTTACCTCGTTTTCGAGAATGCTATAGATTTCATACACAAGGGCTGCGTTGTATGTTGTTTAAAATGATTCAGTTCAGTGAATATGAAATAAGTGTTCGCAGATGAAAGAGAAAATGACTTGCACTCTCAATCAATTTTAAACATTTTAAGAAATGCTTTTTTTTTAAATATTATGTATTAAAATGTATCAAGCTCATAAGGTGCCAAATGAGAACTGAAGGTGCCAAGGTGCCAATCGGACTGCAGGGTGCCAAAATGGCACAATTGTGCCACTTCGGCAACGCTGAGCAGCAAGACTGATTCTTTTAGTCGCAAAAAACCATGACGACCATTAAAATAGTGGAATTAAGGGACTAATAAGAACAAGACAAGTCTTGGATATGGACCGCAGTGCTGCCAGTGTTCTGTCATAAGAATTCCCACGCAAGTGCCAAAACAAAAATCCCTTTTTTCCCTCGCCTGGCTCGAAAAAGTACCTCCGATTTTTCCACACATATTTAACGAAAGGAAAACAAAAAATTAACGAAAAAAAAAAACAGTCTCAATAACTATGGGGAAGAACCTTAGTGTATTCCAGGTAAAGCGCCTCGCTATACTCAAGAACGACCCCAGGCACATCAAAAAAAATTAGCATCAAAGCCGTGGCTTTCACATCAATGTATTCTCGGACAGTCAAGCAGCTACAAAGGCCTTAGCTCACCTATCGCTGGATCCAAATCAGTATTACACTATGAATATTTCAATACCCTTCAAAGGCTTAGGGCCAGATTCAAATGTACTAAAAAAATGCTCTGAAACTATAATTTTTCCAGCCGCTTCAAATAAATATTTGCTTAAGGTCTTTAACAGCCGCACTTGAACCGTCTGTGTATATCTGTTAGATATCACTATCCGAGACCTTTGAAACCAAAAGCTGATGGTCATCTGGCAGATAAGTTCCTGATAGATTATTCGAGACTTTATCAGCTAGTCTTGAAACTGGCTGTAGCCTCGGCAACAGAACCAAATTTGGTGGGTTCCTGCTCATGAATGCTTCGAAGGAAACTAAAAGCTGACGAATTGGCCAGAATGGGTTCCGATACCCCTTTCACGGGACCGGAAACTTTTTGACATACCCCCAAATTGGCTAAAAACTTTGCCATAAAAAGCTGGGAACATACAAAATGTTTCTCATATTGGGAGAATATCCCAGGTTTAACAATGCCCGTAGGTAGCAGACTTGATATCAGAAACCTTGGATAGAATGCCTTATAGGGCAGCATGTGTTTTACAATACTACCTAAGCTAAATAAATCCAGCTAACTCAGCAGAGAGCAGGCTATGTATGGAAGAAGACGAAACAGCATTATACGCGAATTTGGAAGAAAGATCTTCTGCGGGCCCAACTGGACCCGAAAGACTTGAAAAAATCCTCTGCAGCAGTACCTATCATAAACTTTACAAAAAAGTAAAGAAATTCCTAGCCTCCTAAGCCCTCTTTCTAATGTACGGTACAATAAGTAGATTTTAATTATGTCGACGTGCCGCTTTTATCGGCTAGGATAAAAGTCGAGGATTGGATAGTCAGTCTTCATTAGTTATTGCAAAAAACAGGGTTGGTATTCTGTAAAATACGAAACGAAAACTGCTTTCGCTTTCACTAAACAGTAAACATGGCTCTATCATATCTGTGGCAATAGACAGACATTTCACGTTATTTGGCCCCAAGTCTTCTTTCTTTTTGTGTCAATACAAGCGCTGTTCATGAAAGCTGTCAGGTGTATAAAATAAATTGTCTTCCTGAATTTTAAGAATATAAAATTAAAGTAAAGTTTCAAATAACTAAAATTCCCTTTTGTTTGTTCTGGAAAACAGAAAGTTTCCCTTTTTCCCTTTTAGCGCATTTCGAGTACAAAAATTCCCTCAAAAAGGGAAATTTCCCACAATCTGGCAGCACTGTGGATTATACAAAGTCGACGATCCTATAGCAAAAGAAATAAGAACAAAGGGCTGTCCGTACCTTAAACAGACCGCGTGCAGCAAAGCAATTATAGCCGAAAGTGTAAAATGGCTCTCACTGTCCTCAAAGAGTTTCTCAATTCCAGTATCGAAAAGCATATTAAGCTCTACAGTGGAAAGTACAGAATGCACTACAAATAAAGTAATGGTCAATCAAATTTATAACGTTGCGATAGACGCCCAGAATCGCTCTAGTGTCTTGGATGTACGAACGTTTCGAAAGGCCAATACAGACTTGGACCACAACGGATATGAATACCTATCAACCGCTCAACAACACCAAACGAACAACGACACAACGATCAAATACTAAGATCTTGTCGGATTTACTGTGTGAAGGCCTAAAATCTAGTATAATAACCTTATGGGCTCATATCAGTGCGGAAAGCCAAATATGGACAAACACTCCAACTAAAAAACCACAGGAATTCCTGATTGATACACCTCTTTATCGACTTCAAGATGGCCTATGATAACGTACGTTGGGACGAGTTGTACAAAGAAATGTCAAATTTCAACATCCCTGAAAAACTCGTTCGTTTGTGCAGAATGACGATGGAGAAAACTCTTTGCGTCGTCAAAGTCAAAAAGAACACCACCGAACGCTTTGAAAATGTCGAAAAAGTTTTAAGAGGAATGACGCGCTATTTTACATATAATTTGTTTATAGCATCCTTCTTAAAGCAATTGAGGCACAAGTTTCCAAAAGTCGATACACCTACTTGTGCATAATGCTGATGATATTGACATTATCAGGAGAACTCAACGAGCTGTCAGTGGTGCGGTTACAAATATGAAAACTGAAGCGGCGAAGATTGGGCTGGCTGTTAATGGCGACAAAACGAAGTATATAGGTTCTGTCATCGAGAAATGGCTCTCTAATTCGGCGACTAGATATGACTTTGTTTGTATATGCCTATAGTCTCTGCAATATTACCTCGCGAAATGATATTGGCGCAAAAATCAAGCGAAATCACTCTTGTCAATCGCTGTTTTTTTCGGGCTAAGAAGGCATCTAAACTAAAGTAAATCCCTCTCTCGTAGAACCAAGGAGATATTATACAAAAAGTCCAGGCTTAACAAAAGCAGATGAAAGCCTCTTGCACCGCTTTGAGAGAAATATTCTTGGAGTCATTTTCGGTCTACCGATACGAACTTTACGGGCTTTACAGCGACTTTGACCTTGTCAAATAGCTTAATATAGGAACCCGCCTACTACGCCTGAAGTTTTTAGATTACGTGCAGCATATTGGCTGAGGGACAACGAAGCAGGGGAAGCCCCATGCAACAGGTGTCGTACACAACTGGTGAACGAAATTGGTTATGTAGGCTGCGGTTTTCCTAGTTCGTTGTTAGCCTAAAATGTGTCTATGGTCAAATAGAGGGCACTCGTATAAACTCCTTAACTTTGGCACCCTGTATTACACTAGTAGGTATATACATTCATCTTGGTCAAGAAATAAGTTATATGAAGAAGACGGTCAATTCCACTGGCCGTCCATATGTCTGTCCGTATTTGCTTTAGTAGTTCAAAGTTGACCAAATAATATATCTATGTCACTTTCTATTGCTCCCTTTGGTCAAATTCAATTCAATATATGGCAGGGAATAAACATTTCAATAGAAAGGACATAGGGCAAATATTTTCACAAGAAGTGAGTCACTTACAAAATTCATCATCAGACAGTAAACAGTATCGAATATGCATACATTTCGTTTATAACTTTTTGCAACAGGATATCCATGAATATTGCATTATTGAGTTTCAACAATGAAAGAGAGTAATTCTCGTTTCCTTTTCATGACATCTCACATCCGAATCGGTTCTTGGGTGATCTGAAACCAGAATACCTAGAGTTGGTCTTGGTAGTCGTGCCAAAATTCCATCAAGGCATTGAATTTTAATAACTTTGTATTTCGCCCAGATGTTCTCATACTGGTCTGAAATTCGATATCAGGCAACCAAAAACAAAAACACATTCATCAAGCAGAGTCGCCAAAAAATATATTTACAGAAATTGTCCTTGTTTCCTCTCAACTCGCACTTTCAAAAATTTTATGCGACATTCTTTCCAAGGTAGCCTACTAAATATTTTATGCATAATAGAAGTACAGAGGGTGCAAAAAGTTAAAAGACATTAACATATCGAATGTTTGATACAATAATACTAGATTATTGCCTTGAAAACGTTTCACTAATTTAGAGTTAAGAAGATAATCCCGTCACTTCCGTATACCAGGCTGAGTTTGCTTTACTGAATGCGCTGGATTACTTAATTGAAAGTCAGGTTATGGGAAGAAATATCCTTATAGCACTGAACAATCCATGGTGTGACCGGACGTATGAAACAGAGAAAAATCACATCGTCATTGGCACTGGAGCTAAATAAGTGTTAATCTAAAAATATTAACATTAAACATAATAGCTATAGGGATCGACGGAAAAGGGGGGCTCCCTCACAAAATAAGGTCAATTGAAAATTTCGGCGTTAGGCAATAACGCCCAAGGAAATAGCGCCCAAATCGATTTGGAAATAACGCCAAAAAAAAAAACTCGTGCAATTTGTTGTTGCAAAATTTTTCGTCGTTTTGGGTGTTATTTCCTTTCCAGGGTTCGTTTTTTTTACAAGCAGTAAAGCCCAAAATAGTAAGTGGAAATTAAAAATCCACAGACAGTTGAGCTTGAGTTTTCTGTTGGATTTTGGAGTAGGTGGGAGTTTGTACTGCAAAAGACACCATCCAAAAACTAATATATCCAAATTCACACATACTCCAAATCTGACAGAAACCCCAAGCAGGGGGGTTGCATGCCCCCCCATACGTATTAAACTGCAAATTATTGTTGGGCTTTATTTCCATCTTGTTGTTTTTTGGGCGTTATTTCCAAATCGATTTGGGCGCTATTTCCTTGGGCGTTATTGCCTAACGCCGCAAATTTGCTATAGAAGCTGATCGCCAAAGGATACAGCACAATAATGTAAATGAGAAAATGGTCTATGCCCCGGCACCCAAAAAAAGGGGAATGTTGATCTGTTCGGCCACCTCGAGATGATCAGCAGTTGAGTGCTACTTGAGAAGTTATACAGATCGGATCCAAGGATTTGATAGCTGCTTGGCTATGTCTGAAAATATGCAGATATCTTGAACGGATACAACGTTTTTTTTGATGCAAGATAAGACTTCTTTTATCGCCATAATTTTTGCCTGGAACCCGCAACAATAGGTTAGTAGACGATTAATGGGTGCTAAAGATTAAGACTGTCGGAGAAAACGCCCCACCAACTCCGTCTTTGGATTTCAAACCGTATTTAAATTTAAGCCATATGAAGCTTACAAATTATTATTGCTAAGGTTCATAGAAAGTTCCTTCTGCTGCACTTTACATTCTGTTTCACTTGACATTCTTTGCATATTATCACTCTACTGAATATATTCAGAACTCTTCCCCATGGAACATATGTAGACTACATCATACTCCAGCTACAGTTGGACAAAAAATTCCAAGTCACCATTTCCACAGATTACTCTGAAAAAAAATTATGCAATCTTGGATGATGATGATGAATCGATCCACTTTTTTACTGATCGATCAAAAACTGTAGATCACCTTTGCTGTGTGCTGCGGCACAAGCATATTCGAGGAACTACATACATGCAACTACACTTTGTACCAAATTAAGGTAGAGTAAGTTCGGGTAATGTGGAGTAGCTATAGCCTTAATGTTTTCAGCAATATTTTGACGACTAAAATTTTTTTTTCAAAAGGTAAAAATATGTTATTGTTCTGTGAAACGTTGGCATCAGAATTTACTTAGCCTTTTGCTTAATTTTCAAATGAATTAAATATTTGCAAAAGTTTCAGAATAGTGCAAAACTGATCTTTTACAAAAGTGGAGGGTAACGTATATCCGATTGTACGTACTCCACATTAGCCGACAGGTATGCAGTCTCATGATAAAGCAAAATGCTATCATTTTTCAAAACCGGAAGCTCCATCTAGGAGGCTTATACTAATGCCCAGTTGCACAGTCAGAGTTTAAACTGAAGTTTAACTAAACCTGACCGAGAGTTTAAACTTTTGGTTTAACTCGTTCAGTTTCACAGTGCAAAATAATCTGCCAGTTAACTAAACGCAGTTGTGGAAGCGCAGACCAATTTCACTTAAGGAGATATTTTTCTACCAGCGCACTTTTGACCCAGTAAATGGTTATTGCTTTTCTCTACTTTATCTATTTTACCATTTGTAAATCAAAGAAAATGTGTGCAATATTATCACATTGGGTATTTTGGTATTACCGAAGTAAATTGATTTATTTTCGGCACATGTTTGAACTGTCATCTACTTTCACCAATTAATTATTGCACTAATTATTATAATTTTTTTTTTTTTCATTAATAATATGTAGTTGTTGAAATGTATGTGGCATTCAGACGGATGCGATCACAGGTACTGCTTCTTGCAACTCGCTGGGTTTTTACCACATCCAATCACCCGTCGCCAGTAAAATATTGAAAGGATTTTATGAACCAATTAGAGAGTCATTGTCTGGTAATAGGTAGGCGCAAAGTTTTTTGCTGGTGTTTCTACGAAGATCTGTGCTATCTTGTTCCGGTTTTACTTTTCTTTAAACAAAAAATGAACTCCGAAACCTTTGAACTGAACAGTCATTGTCCCGAGAAGTGTATTCAAAATCGGACAAACAAATTGCTTTGTATAAAAAGAATAGAGTGGGTAGTGTCTTGTTTCAGCCAAAACAAAATGTGAACGATTTGAGTAGATATATTATGTTCGCGAAGAATCTAAAGAAATCACTAGTAGCATTACAAAAAAAATAATCGTCATTTCCACACACGAAAATAATTAATTTGTATTGAAAAAACCTCAATACAATTTACGCTTGTCTACATTATGTTTGGGCTAAGATCTACCTGATGTTCACTTGAAAAAAGGCGTTTTCATTATATTGGTTGAAAATCTATTGAAATTTTCTGATGATATTTTTTAACAGCGGGTTTACCGCAGTAATGCTGGAAGTAATCATAGCTCTACTTTTCACTCATATAAATTAAGAAGTGCAGCACCCAAACAATTTATCATTTCTGTTCTCTCTCTCTGTATGAAATAGCAGCTGTCAAAATGAACCTCAAAATGCGAAACGAATGTTTAAACGGCAGAATGCAGGGGTTTAACTTAAACCGAGAGTTGAACTCCACTTTGGGTTTAAACGAACACAGTGAAACCGAAAATTTGTTGAAAGAAGGTTTAAACCAAAACGAGAGTTTAAACTCTGACTGTGCAACTGGGCATAAGCGATCTAAGCATTTCAAGAAGCATAACACCCTCACTAGAAGTTCGAACTGGTTCAGCAACGTGACCAACTTTTTCGTAGATTTACATGGTATCACAAGGGGACCCCAAGATCGTTGCTGGGTTTACGATTGGAACTCTATATAACCACTTTTTAAACATAGATGCTAATAACGAGAGAGATTTGTGATACACAATCGAGCACATTTTTTTAGTCATAGAATTGATTTTTGTTTTTCCCGGAATTAGATTCTAGACAATTCTTCGGGTGTCTATAGTGCAAGTTGTTGTAGATGGTGTGTAATCTAATTCGTTTGATATAAATGCTGGAGTGCCCTTAGAATCTATTCTTTCTCCAACTCTATTTCTTCTCCAAATCAACGGTTTGCTTGGATCGACAAATAATAATCAGCCCTATTGCGAAGATCAACTATCAATTGATAGTTGATACTTATCAATCAATTTTTCGAAATGGTATTGCGACGATCAATTGTCAATGAAGTGTTGACGAATTGTGAACGTGCATCAATTAGCGATAGTCGGTTGATAAAACGGTATTGTTAAAGTCAATCGAGAACAATTTTATTGGTAGCTGTCAATTTTTTAATCAATCGTAATTTCGGTGTTGATAAGGACGAATGCTTAAGAGAAATGGAAGAATTTTTAAAATTGTTGAAGATCAACATTTTTAATTGTTATTTTTTAAGGGGTAAAATAGTTTGCAATAAAAGGCAACTTAATAGATTGGGTGAAGATTTATTTCCAAAACTGGTGCGCAGGCGAAGTGGGAACAATATGCAATAGAGCTAAATATCTTAGGACCACCTGAACAAGATTGACAGAAATAGCAAAGGGTACATTGTACAATATTTCCAATAACTTTATGATCAATTTAAATTTCTGCATTTGTATAGGTGTAGATCGACCTAAACTGCAAGACAAAAAAAAAAGGTTGAAAATAAAGTCGAAATATCTGCGACTGGTGGTGGCCCAAACCGATGTCACCAGTTTAATGATATGGGAAAGAGGCAGTGATTCGTATCCTTCAATTGAATACATGCGTGCATTAAGACTATAAAAACCTTTTCTATTATAATAAAGGTGGCAAACCTCTTTCTTGGGACCAACGATTTTAATGTGTTTCCCATCCAAGCATCCTATTAGATTTGGAATTACACTTTTCTAAAAAAAAAGGAGCTCAGAATTAGCCAAATTTCATTCCTTGGAAATTAAATTAGTTACCTTCGGTTTTCCAGTTCCAAAGGATTAGATGCGTCTCACAAACTCCTCCGTATAGCAGCCAATTCCGCATAATTTGTCTTGCCTTCGTCATCATCAAAAAATAATTCCACTAATGACATGTTTTTCAATAAATTGCACAATCGCAGATTTGTAACACTCGTAATTTTGTATATGTTTTAAATAATTTGTTTGAAAGTCGTAACAATCACTCTTTAAATCAAATATATTTTAGAACTGTCAAAATTGAGTTTTCATTCACAATAACTTTATTTTTGCGTTATGTTCACAATAGCTTATATTTTTATCAATTATATCAATTTCAATTGATAAATTGTGTCAACCGTCAACCGATTGATAGTTGATCTTCGCAATAGGGCTAAATGTCTACAGCTTTTGCTGATGACAGCACTCTTATTATCCTCCATCCTGAACAGATGGGCCTGTGAATGCGGCTACATCACACAGTCAGAGATGTGAAAAACTTAGTTCTCTAAATGATGATCTGGCCAAAATCTTGAAGTGGAGAAAAGACAACTTGGTTGTATTTAATTTAAATAAGACACAGCTCACAAAATTTTCTATGAAAAATGCTCAGATCCAAATGGATGACCATCCAATCCATCCCAAGGTCTCAATGCACCTTCTAGGAGTCGCAGTCAATTCACGAATCACATTGCAGGACCACATATCCTATATCGCTAGATCGGCGTCCGCTAAGTCGAGCTACCTATTTAAATCAAAGAGGTACTTTAGCCCCAAGCAACTTCTCCTTCTCTACAAAGCACAGGTTAGGCCATAGGTCTGGAATATTATTCCCATAAATGGAGCTCGGCCCCAAAACATTCACTTAGCCTACTTGACAGCATACAGAGACGAACAGTTCGACTTATTGGAGACTCTACACTCACATCGAATCTACAACCGTTGGTGCACAGAAGACAAGTCGCTGACCTATGCTTGTTCTAGGTACTTCCATGCTAGATGTTTCGAGGAACTCAAAGACATTATCCCTGAAAATGGATTTTCAAAACGAAATATAAAAAAAATTAATTGCATTAGTAAGAGTAAGAAAATTCTAATTACATTAGAAGAAGAAGATGGCAGCAGAAAAGAAGGACGCATTCCTGTCATTTGGAGAAGCGTTGCCATCACAAACCTACGATAATAGGAAACACGTCAATTAGTTAATGCATGGGTTATATTTCTTTATAAATAAGAAAATTTAGTCAGTGAGTTAAGTTTTTAACTACCAGTTACGTAACAAGTGAGTTAGAGAATGGTTTGAGATCTATTATTAATACGGCTGTAAGTTCTTATTTGCAATATTTGTTCTCTATATACAAAAAGCTCAAGACTCATCTAGATACATAGATACATGTTTGGGCATTTGAAAATACATAATTATGCCGTATGTATTTGTAAGTGACATTTTTTATCTGGTATAATATTATTCGCTAGTCCCATTTCAAAACACTCCCGTTTTAAAAAAATTAGCTGTCCAAATGGGTTTAGCAACATTTGACAGATCCTGTATAATTCCTTTTGCGCTGTCTGTTTGAGTTTTCTTGCATTTAAATTGAATCTCACATTTTGCCACGTCTGCTGCCAGTGAACTGTCATAAAATTCATTTAAAATTATCAAATATTCCATTGCCATCTGGCTGACATCTCTCGCGGCGGAACGAGCAATGAACAGGTAGGTATAGCATAGCATGGCACACACACACACCGTATACCATTGAAGGATGTCAGGCATCTTTTGTGTCCCACATTATGCTCATGTTCCTGCTCTGTGGGTAGTCTCTGCCAACCTAGATGTCTTTCATTCACCTTTCCATGTCACAAACAAACAGACCAAACTGGAGCAGGAAGAGAAAAATCATCGCATGCACACACACAGGCACACACATTTTCCTTCCTTTTTTTTTATTATCTTTTTATTTTATATATATTTTTTTTTTTTATCCGCAAACAATTCACGTTTCCCGAATCCAGATCCCAGCAAAAATGGGAAGAGGTGAGGGAGACCAAATTTGACATTTGATTGATGATGATACGTGCCACCGGCATAAATATTCCACAGAGAGAGAGCATCCTGTTGGTGGAAAGGCGTTAAGTACCTATACCTATACCTACCATAAGTCTGCGTGGAAAAGGTAGTATTGGCATGGTAATGCTGAACATTTGCAAGGATCTTCTTTGGAATGTGTACGCTGCACGGGTATAGGCTCTTTTACATTCTGTATATTTCTACTTTTTATTCAGAAGAAGGAGTAGATATGTTGTATGTCCGATTGTGGAGAGAGGGCCCATAAAAAAAACACTGTGCGATGTAGTCCGGATTTGCATATCAGGATGCCTCCAAAAAATCATACAGTGAATCAAAAAATTCCAAAAACCTGCCAGAACTTTTGTTTGTCATAATTTAGCATGACATTTGAAATGGGTGGGCGGATGTTTATATCATGAGAAAAATATCCTTGTGGGAGGATGATGTTATGTTCTTGTTATAGTATTTTTTTTTAATTTTATTTTTTTTTTAACTTTTAGTACTTGCGTTGCAATGAAAATAATCGTAAAATTGAAATTTAAATGCCTTAAAATTGTTTTGTTCTGCTTGAATAATGTATTTGAATGGCTGCCTCTGCATACATCCCCTCGAGTGTTGTGCTGGTGGTGGAGGTGGCGCTATGATAGATACGAAGAAGAGGCACTGAAAGCAAGTGACTGGGAAGTTGTTTGCTATTGAAGTTGGTGCTACGTATTCCGCTGACAGATTGCACACTGAATGATGGTTCCATTTAAATTGAAACACCGGAGGGTTTTTTTTTCTCGAGAATCAGAATGAATCCGAATTAACTTGCTGAAAGGGGAAAAAAAGCAGCAGCAGAGGTATAAAATTCACAACATTTTTTATAGTTAATGGACTCTAAGTAATATTGTTATGAGTAAAAGTACTTTTAAGCGATTTGGGAGAATTTATTTTCTAAGAGGATAAGAATTTTTTTTTGTTTTAATTCAAGCACATTTCAGCTTTATGTTGAAGCGGAGGTGTGGGATGTCCAAAGGAACAGATCGCCGGCTGCCGAACAAACATCCGAATAAATAGGTATATGTAATTGTCAAGAAAAATCTACTTAACTATGGCAATTGTTTTCAAAATTATTGACGATTCGTTGCGACAACTACATATTTATATTTTATCTATTTTTTATGTTCAATTGGGATTAGCAAAGCTTCCTAGGACTTCCACTAAATAGAAATTTAAACAACCATTGTCAGTCTATAAACTATCACCTCTCAACTTTCATGAAAGAAGGCCTTGGTCGAAATAATAATAATCGAAAAATATATGAAACTCGAAATAGCTTACTCTCTATAGGTGTTATGTCCTGTCCATGTCCATCTCCAGCAATGCTAAATTTGGACAATTGGTTGGCGCCGAGGTCTATGATCAGATGTCGCTGTACAGCTTGTAGAGTTAAATCTGCTTCTCGAATACCTCGTCAATGCAAACTGGACCAAAAATCACTCAAAGAATTTTGCATTCGAAACTACCAAGAAGATATTTGTCCGCCTTTGTCGTCCATGCTTCTGCGACATAGAGCAGGATTGGGATGATCAGGATAATTATATGTATAGTGATTCTTGACAAGGCTACTAGTGAATTGCTTCCTTAGGCGGCAACCTAACAACCTTCTTCAGTTAAGAACTTTTTTACTTGGGCCCGCCTAGAGTGAGCTCTTCCTCTACTGCGTTGATCCCTGTTTTAAAATCGAATAGTGCGCTGGTCGGAGCTTTGATGTTCATATTCGCTCTACATTAATTTCATAGTCATGGCAAATTCCCAAAGTTTGTTTAGTTCGTCTCCTCCAAGACCCTTCCTTCAACACACTCAAATGGGACCGGGACCGAATAGTTTAAGAAGAATTTTTCTTTCAAACCTGCTAAAGATATCCGTCTTCCGAGCAAGTTCAACAACTAGTATAAAAGTTGTTGAACTTGCTCGGGAGACGGCCTTGTCTTACTACAAAGTTCCCTTCTTAGCCGTAAAAGTGATTGGGTAGAGTTCTTCATTTGAATAATGAAATGTAGTTTTTAGACGTAAGTGCGGTTGCAAAGTCGATCCAGGCAAGGTCCCTATATAGGTACCTCAAAGTTAAGCTACGATTACACGGTCATTGTTTTGAGTCATTTAAATGGCGCTGTGACGTCGCATTAGAGCGACATTTAAGCTACGGTTCGTCATTAAAAAAATGGCGATCACACGAAATGACTATCATCGTCATTTGTGTCCCAAAATCAAATGACGGACACTGCGAGTCATTTAGAATTTTCCGTTGGTATGCCATTGGCCTAGGCGTCATTGAAGAGCGATCACACAGCCATTTTTTTTTCGCCACTTAATTCATGTCATTTGCTGCGCCATTTTCCTAGTCATTTAAATGACGCTTCCAAAAATGGCGATCACACAGAGCGACATTTAAATGACTGCTTTGTGACGGGATTTTTACGTCAGAGCGCCATTTAAATGACTCGAAAAAATGGCCGTGTAATCGAAGCTTTATACCTGTCTGTTGTAGTTTGACGTTCTTTCAGATTCGTCGATGTTTGGTCTCTCTTTTTGTTGATAGAATATACTTGATCTTACAAATCAAATTGCGCTAAGAGTTGTCTGAGCAAAAAATGTCTCCATGTGGTCTGCGGACCAACATCGACTCCCAAACGATTACGATGGAAAAGGGGTCACAATCTCCTCCTAGAGATCTTTGAGGGCGACTTATGTTTATGTCATAGAGTTTTTCTTGTGATAGCTGTATCCTTATTGTGCTGGATGCTGCCCTCTGATGTTGGAATTTGATCTACAAAACTTCAGCAGATAAATAAAATCAATAACTGACCGGAGTGCAGTCCAAGCTCATCAGAGTCTATACTTGACTACCTCCTTGTGATTTTCCGCACTGATTGCTCGTTCTAAGTCTGCGTCTATCTAAAAATTTCGATCTTTATCGCAGCATTTTTTTTATCTGTAAACCCCAAGTGCGGACGAACAACTCTCTTTCGTTGGAATAGCACTTCATAATTATTCTGAGTTCCCCCCTTCGATGTGATGATATGAATGAAAATAATTCTCGTACTTTCATCAGGACATTATCATAATCACGGATAAAGAATTCTGAATCGACCTCACAAAGGTTCAGTTCCAGTCACATATTCAGATCATACACAAAACAAACAAACTCAACTGGGAACGTATCTGTCATTTTGGATATCTATATTTGATTGTACTTAAAACGGTTTCTACAATAATTGCTCTCATCAGGATGAATCTCATATCACACTTAATGATAAGTGTCACTACCATTAAACAGAAAAATCGATTTCACCCTCTATAACCTTCGTGTAGGTGCAATGCTTCAATTAAAGCAGGAAACGGTTGATTCTTATTGCACATGCACCCTTTCGTGTCGTTAAAAAAGTGCCGCGGTAAAGCACTATACGCCTCGGCAATTTCCCAGACACATAATGCAAACCGGATAATATCTGACGTTCTGTTTGTATAGTGTCCTGGCGAGCGAACATTTTAATTTACTTTCCAACCGCACACTTCGTCAGTGTTTACGATTACCAGGGTTGGACATGTCCTTTCCTAAGAATAGCGCAGCACGCAAATGCGCAGATGATTTTTTTTTTTTTGAATGGAGCTGACCAGTTTGTGTAAATTAGTCCTTCAATCTCTTCATACGCGGAAAACACTTTCAGCCGTCAATTAGGAGTGCAGGTATTTTTTTTATGTCGACCGCCGCCCCTTTGCATAACAATCGATCGGTCAGCGGGACCCCTGTTTCTGTTTCATCCGCGTGTACACAATAATAACAAGCCGTGTATAGGTCTACACATTTATAGTATGTATGTGCAATGTGCATTCAATTATTTATACACCTTGTCGTGTGGCAAAATTAATCGTCACCTCTGGACAAACAGTGCTGTGGTGGTGGAAAAAAGTGTCCATCCGGAAAAATATCATCACCATCCACGCAATCTTCTACTTACGGATGGGAGGGTGGGATGCGGCCAGCTAACCCATCAACCCTCGTGCTTATAGAGCGAGAGCGGCAAAAGAAAGTGCCAGTGACAGAGTCGTAAATTCAAATGTCCTTATTGTCTGCCATACTGAGACAGTAGTGGAACTGGGATCGGGCGGGGGCCATTCCGCGCCATGAGAAATTGAGTATGCAATAAAAGGACACACAGCACAACAAAAGGATAATAATAAAAACGTGGCGTGGCACTGCGCTCTGATGCTATTGCACTAACAAAGGGCAGGCATCGGCATCGCACCAGGAGCAGGACGACGACGACAACGATGACAATAACAAACAAGGCGGTTGACAGTAAATGCGTTCGACTTACGTGCCCTCTGCATCGTGCAGGGTTCACAAATTACAACAACAAAACTTTTGCGGGGGAGACTGAATGTAAATCCAATGACTTTTCCCATACATATACGTATGCAATTGGAAAGTCAGCCTTGTGGTTGGTATCCCCTTTGACAACGAGCGACGAAACATATACTGATACTGACTGTGAGTCGAGTATGCAAGCAAATAGGGCTTTGTTTGTGACATTGCACTTGTGAAGGGTGCGAGAGTTGGAATTTTATTGCGACTCATTTTTTTTTTTGTCTGTGTTTTAAGCCTACCCATCCCACTTTAGGTTGATGAATGGCATCGAAGGGGAGAGGCAGCGAGTTTCCATCAGCCGAACAAATTCCTAAAATTGAAATGTGAGCTATTGTGGCTATGGCTGGAAAATGATTCCCTGTTGCTCGCCGCAACGCATCCCAACCCAACTCCAACTATAGGCAGGATATACACTTGCACAGACATGGGAGAGCGGATATGTCTTAATAACGAGACAAAAAAGACACACACAAATAGAGGGAGAATGAATTGCAGTGATTCAGGATATACGAATAAATCCTGGATACGATGTGGGGTTAGGTTGGTTGACTAACATTATGACTGAAGGGATGTTTCCAATTCGGGATACTATGTTTTTTCCTCAGTGTTTCATATCGGATAACAATTTTATTGGATTTGCAGTTTCCCACCCTCTCATAGCCACAGGATGGGAATGTATGGTTATGCCTGGTTCAATGAGATGATGTTGCAGCAGGAAGAGCGCACAAATGTACTAAATATGTATGAGAAGCCGTTAAGGGAATTAGACGACACATTGGGCTTATTTAGTTATTTATTAGTTCTTTTTTTTTGTTTATGATGATACCAAAGGGGATTAAGTGAATTTTTATATGTATACAAAAATGTTGGTGCGTGGTTCGACCTGTATTTGGTAAGTGCATAAAGCCATAAAGCTTTTATCTGGTGCATTATGATATAAAAAGGACACCTACTCTTAAATGTCTTTATACATTATACTTCTGATAATAAAAATAAAATAAATAGATGTCGCAACAGGTCTATTATATTCACTCTAGGCCTAGCTCCTCACAACCATTCGATCGCGTGAGCTTTTATTTTTGGGACCAATATTTTTATTTTGAGACAATTTGATGCTAAGTCAGAACTACTATTCCGAGAAGCTTTCTTAGGACAATTTTTTTTTTTAAAGGGGATTCCAAATCCTGGAGCACACAGACGAATCTCGGTCCATTGTACTACCAAGCAGAAACCCTTTTTTGGTGTAGTGATGGAGAAACTCTGATATTATTCGTTTCTCTTATGGTCGGTGGCAGAGTATTGCTGTCCCCCGCCGGGGCTCGAACCAACGCCGCTCGGGTTACACGCAATGACTCTAACCACTACACCATGGCCACCGCCAAAATATCTTAGGGCAGTTATATACGGATGTTGTTCAGACGTTCGCAAGAGGTGGCGCAATGCAACAATTTGTAACCCTTTTCAGCTCATAATATCACCGGTCATGACAGCCAACCGCTTGGAATGCTTGGCGATCACTCTAATCCCGTACAAAGCTATCGCAGAGGCTCTACCTATGGTTACCCACAGGACCAAAACGGCCATCAGTTTGATAGGAAAGCCGATGAATTGTGCATTGAGATTTCTGCAGAGTATGCAGATAATAAAGTAGACACATTCCATATTATGAAAGCTAACATTTTAAGAGCCACATATTAAGATACAGAGAAAGATTCGTCAATTCGTACTCACCATCAGGGGCTGTGGCAAAAGCAGTGTCTGGCAGAAATTCAGGCATTGATCGACAATAGAACGCTCTTGATTTTCCCGGCCCGTTCCTAGGAGGAATGTGGCTTACCTATTGGTATTGAGGCTTATTTATTCGAAATTTTTTTTTGTTGTGCCTATGAAAAGTACTTCGACCACTAAATCGACAATCAAAGCCTTGAGAGGGGTATTCACGCTGGAAATATTACCTTCATTTTGGTAGATAATATGTAGTCCGAAATTCTTAACCTCAGTTTTTGAAGACATTTACGAACAGAACGGAAGCAATTAAATACATACCGCCGAATACTTTATCCGTATATTTAAGACTCATTTGAAAAAGACTTTAGAGGAGCATTTGGACAACAAATCAGCGTTATTCAAATGCTAGGCCACATATCGTACCACTCAAAATCCCAATACAATGGAAAGTCACCTGCTGAATTGCTCCTTGCCAGACAACACATCATGCAGAGGCAAAGAAGTCACCTTATACCAGAGGCTCACTAGAACCAGCCTCTTTTAGGCAGTAACTTTGCGATGCGCCTGAGGGTCCGACGTGAACCAAACAGATTCGCTCACCACTTTATTAAAGTCAGAGGATCAGCTAATCTCATATACTAAATCATTCCAACTATATGTATATAGTCAAGAAGCTCGCTTCACAATTCACATGTCTCTTCCAGTCTATCGCTTACATACGCTGACAATCCGTGTCACTCAAGCGGTTAAAGCGGTTCCGACAATTTGTAGTCCAGTCTCAGTCATAACGAATTGGAAAACCGAAACCATTCTCCGAAACCAGAGAAAGTATGCACATACACCTACAGCTAGTCTTGAGTAAGAATAACCAGCGAGGCATTAACAAGAGTGCCGTCATTGCAACCACATTCTTTTATCTATATTTACAATCGATTTTAGTGGCTATAATCATGTCCAGGAATCGTATTATATGTTCTAGTCCAGATCAATATATGTAATACCCATAAATTTACAACCTTAGCTCCCATGAGTATCGAGAAAAAGGGGTTATGGGAGGTGCCACGCCCCTTTACCCAATCTAGCACACATTTTGTAAACTGCTTTTAACAGGCAACAGTCAATTTGCAAATTTCAAGGCTAAAGCTTACATAAATGTCAAGATATACTTTTTAAGTAGCTGTGTTGGATGGGGTGCTAACAATCCCGCCCACATTTCCCGAGTCACATATGTCCTTCTACACAAAAAAATGTATTATACTTCTTAATATAAAAAGTTCAATTTGCTTATTAAAATATTTCCCAAAAATTATATGATTGCGTTCCATTCCGAAGCGACTCATTAATCTGCCTGGTTAGGCAATGTGACCATTGACCGCACATCCACATTGCAATTAAACTCTAATTAATTAGGATTCTCCAGCAATCTCATTTCTGTAAAGACACAGTGTCATACCGTAGCGCAAATATTTCCCTCTAAATTGATTGAACCATAATTAAAGCCCCGAATGCATGATACGAACATGGTCGACCTGCATACAAAAGCCACCCTCTAGTGCGTCAGCGTCATTCACCCCGTACTACTATGTGTCTAAATACAGAATTCGTTCTCTGTCTGCAAGCGAGCGTTCCTAATAGCAACGTCATTGTCAGTTATAATTGAATTTCGTCGCCTTTAGACGAGACAGATCAATGCATGCCTGGGTTCGTGTGTACTTTATGTAGCCATTGGTTTGATTTGGCCTTCCCCCAGTGCGACACATAATGAACATTCTGTGAGTTTTGATAAAAGCCTATCCATGCGAGTCGGCTTATTGTGATTCCTGACCAAAGTCTATACGATCCCAATAGTTCGATGGGGTAGGTAGTGTGTTGATATGAAGTGTCTGCGGCTTAGTCACACCATCGTTTTAGTATTGCCATGGCATAATCCTCACGCAATATAGCAAACACCGCACATTTCCTGCAGTATAGATACTCCCTTGTACCATGTCCTGTCCAATGTCCTTGTCCATTTCATAATGTTTCGTATTTCTATATATGATCCGTTCTTAATTAGCGTCGTAGTGTTTCCTCCATCTATATTTATTGGTCTCTGTTGGTCTAGTACCTACGTACATAGGAAAAATGAATAAAACTCCAAATAAACAACTCCTCAGAGGAACGTTTAACGTTCACAGGAAAAACAATCCAAACGAATTCAAAGCCGGAAAAGAATAACAAACGACAATTTCAGCACGCTCAACATCCGAACAATTACTTCGACGCCAAACAAGGCAACCTCAAAGGAATTTTGAACATACAAAATATTTCTATACATAGGTTCGAGTACTGAGTCTGGGTCCCCCTATCACCATTCTTTGCAATTCCCATTGTCGCCGTGTCCTGCGGTCCTCTATCTAAATAGGGAAACTTTATTGGAAAATGCCTCAATTTACATAAAAGTCGAATCGTGTCGTGAAACATTTTTTCACTCTGAATGTGGTGAATACCAAACGAGGATGTCTAGCAGTGAAATTCTTTCAAATGAACAAAAAAAAAAAATTTGAAAATATGTACTAAAGCGGCTGCTTGCACTCCCACTGAAAGGCTGTATACAATGAATCCTGTTGTTGTTATCATGTCCTTATATGACTGTGAAATAGTGCTGAAAGGTAGTAGATTTTCGTTCTCCGTGTGTGCAATAATACTGTTCAATTGTTTGCGTGTTACATGCGCCTAAATGGTTTTCGTCACAGGAAAAGGAAAATTTGGCCAATTTTTGTCAAGTAAAGAGGGTGAAGTTTGATGAGGTGTCTCGTTAAAAGGATTGATTTATCGAAAATACTGAGTAGATACTATTAGGATAGGTAAAAGTGTTGTCGGATTTGGAAGATAGTTTTTCTGAAGCGAAGCAAAATTAATTTTACTGGCAGTTCATAAATTTCTTCAACTCGAAATATAATGCTGAACGGAGAAGGCTGTCTTATGAGCTTGTTCGTACGGGGGCCTTATTAATTTAAACTGCGAAAACATTAGTCTCATTCTTGGAAGGCGACAGTTTATATAGAATACTAGTATTATTTGAGTAGACTATCAAGTCGTTGGGACAGTTGTATGGTTCTAAATTCGTGATACAGAATACTTTAATGACAAACGCAAAAATATATTATTGGGAAATACAAATAATACTCACATACATCGTTTTTCAAGTAGCTGTCGATTCTACAATAAACCATTTATCTTAGACAATAAAGGTGAGGTGAGCATAACAATATCCAAGCTGAAGTCCAAAAAAAAGCTGCTGGACAGGATGGTCTTTCGGCCCAGGCAGCGAGAGATGACTTGGTAGAAAACATACGCCAACCCGTCTCCAAGATTTGGTCAGAGGAAAGAATGCCGGATGAATGGAACCTTAGCGAGATCCTCTAAACTGCGCCAACTGTAGAGGCATTAGTCTCCTCAACATCGCCTATACGATTCAAATCTACTGTATACTGTGTGAACAACTGAAACCATTCGTCAACGAAATGATAGGTCCGTGTCAGTGTCGTTTTAGGTCCGGTAAGTCGGCAACCGACCAAATATTCACATCTACGGCAGATCCTGGAGAAAACTCAACAAGTGCAACTTGATACTCACCATCTATTTATCGATTTCAAGGCCGCGCATGACAGCATTTATAGAGACTATTTATACAGAGCCATGTCTAGTTTTGGCATCCCTGGCAAACTTGTCAGTTTGTGCAGAATGACGATGGAGAACGCTCGGTGCTCCATAAAGGTCGGAAACAATCCCACTGAGACCTTTGATGTCAAAAAGGCACAATTTTCCAAAAGTCTGATGTGCAACTACTTGTATAAGATGACGACATCGACATCATTGGCAGAATACAACGAGCTGCCACTGCCAGTGGTGCGTTTGCAAAAATCAGTACAGAGGCGTCAAAAATGGGTTTAGTGGTAGGTTAGGTGGCTGTCCCGAAGGGGATACACTTAGACCATAATTTTGGTCCATTGTGATACCACGAGAGGGGGGGGGGGGGAAGGAAGTGGCCTAAACAGTTCTTTGTGCCGGGCGTTACCTTAGGAATTCTGTTGCAATTTGGGAATTTGGGTATCCTACCTGAGAGGTAAACATTTATAAGTTTCTTCACCTGGTTGCGGCTTAGTCTTCGGGTCAAGGTGAATGGCGACCGTAACAGTCTGTCCCATGCCTATTGCCTCTGACGCGGCCATCACTAGGGAGAGAGACTGGTGCGTAGCAGAGGTGGCTGATTCAACCAGTCTGCTTAGCTACTTGACCAAAAGTCGGTGGATGGATTGTCTGTTGGAAAAAGGATGGGGGCAACCGTAGCAGTCTGAACCCTTTTAGTTTAGTGGTAAATACATGCTGTAAATAAGTAGGGACACACAACATCGACGAATCGGACAGAACGTCACGATAGACAGCTATAACTTTGAGGTGGTTATGACTTTGTCTAGGTAGCTCTGCTCCGTTATAAACTCTGATAATGACACCACAGCAGAAATCAAACGAGAAGTTACTCTTGCCAACCGCTGTTTCTTTGGCATAAAAATGCAACTTACTAGCCGGGCATTGTCAAGAAACCCTATGCGACCCTCATCATCCCAGTCTTGCTCTATAGCGCAGAAGTATGAACGTTAACAAAGGCGGATGAAGATCTTTTTGGTCGTTCCGAATGCAAAATTCTTCGAGTGATTTTTGGTCCCATTTGCGTTGACTTGGTTTAGAGGTGGAGGCTGTACAGCCACATCGACTTGGTCAGAAAAGTACGTATCACGGGACTAAGGTTTCTGCGACATGTAATTAGAGCGAATGGAGAATGGACAACAACGCTCTGGCCCGTATAGTCTTCGATTCCAATACGGAGAGATAACGCAGAAGAGGAAGTCCTCGCCTTAGGTGGCTCGCACTAGTGGAAGGGGACCTCAACCAACTTGGAGTGCGCAACTGGAGGCGGTTAGCCAAAAATCGGGTTAACTGGAGTGGCATGTTGGTTGAGGCCCATCCCGAAATGTAGAGCCATCTAACTATGTAAATAAGTTTCTGCATATTTTTTTATTAAGAATTTTGAATTTTGAATTTTATTGCAGAAATTTACGTCCAAGTGAAATTCATGCACCAAAAAACCACTTATAAAACGTTCCAAAAAATGCCCAACAAAAAAAGCGTCAAAGAATGCCCTTAAAAAGCGCCACTGAAAGTACCGCAAAACGCTGCCATAAATATTCGAGGACTTTGTTGCCATGGCGTTCCACATCAGATACATTTGAGTGGTGTTAATCAATGTAGCGAGCGGTAGCCTATAGGAACATTTTAGTAACCGCTTTTTAGAGTCGTTTTTGCAATGTTTACCTTCACATTCTCGAGTCGTAAGACAAAAAAATATTGAAAAACGGGCCTTACCAGTTAAAATGTATTCCTACAAGCAAAAGGTTGCCGCTGCGTTAATAATTATTAGCACTGTTCTTAAAAAAGGAATAAAGCAAAAAAGAAATGCTGGTGAAGGGACTGCTCTTGCAAGAGGGCTTCAAATTGAAGATGCTCATCAGGAGTTCAGGGATTTTAACCGTTTGACAACAAGTGAAATAGAACATTTATAATTATTGAATCTGTTGGCCCAAATATTTTTAAAAAGGATACGGCAAATTAAGGGAAGCCCTGGTATGGCTTGTGAGTATGTATGGCAATTCTATAAATTGTTTTATTTCTTCCGATATCCATTGTTTTGCCATGTCGACTCTCGGTAGCTGCTCGCAAAATACGAACCATGTTGGAATTTTGCGAGCTAATCTCCGATAGTGATCAGAACATGTGTCCGCTTGCGAGTAACTTTCAAAAGGCTCGAATCTCGAGAGTAAAAAATTTGCTCTCCAGGAGCTACTCTCAAGGCTATGTCCACTTGCGAGTTTGCTCTCGAGAGCTGCTTGAGAGCTGCTCGCAGCACTTTTACTCTCAAATGGACAGGCACCTTTAGGTTAGGTTAGGTTGTGTCACATTACAATGGTGAAAGAGTTTTTAAAATCACCCGCACATATAGTACCTTTGGGGTGTTTTTTTGTTAGTGCGTTTTTGTTTTTATTTTTCGGTGCGCTTTTTTTAGGCTTTTTTAAAGAATTTTTGGAAATTTGCTTCTAAATTTGTTCGCCTTTGACATTTTCTTTCAAAAAGTTTTAAATTTGTGTTTCTTCTAAATGTATCGATCGATTGTGACGAAATAAGAACTAATTGGTACGTTGCTCCATTAAGTTTTTGTTGTGTCTGAGAAATCTATACGTATTGAGTTGGCAGTTCTAACATGATTCCATAAGGCGTTTATATCACAAACAAACAGCGACAAACCAATTTATTTTATTTTATGTAAAGATAAGGATTTAAAAAAGTTTCACTAGTCATCAACCGATCCAGTATCTATCCCATTGTACAATAGTCTATAACCTAAATAAAATATTCAGCTTCAATAATTAAGAGCTAAAGTTTATCCCGAAATATTGTTATCCTTTACAAATCCCACGTGTGTTAGAGTAGGTATGTATATTTTCGATGCAAAAAAAATCTATATCGGAAATGATAACTAGCAAATGGACAACCAACTGGTAGATACGTCAGTTCCCAAAATGTATTTAATAAAGAAAATCCATATCCATTTTTTCGAAATATCTAAAGCACAGCCAGCTTAATTAATATAAACAAAACTACCACCGACAAAACTAGATAACTAACCAATATATATATACTCTTGGAAAATATTCCATTAATCTATATACCCACTATACTTTTGTTCTATTTACAACTGCAACAAAAAACCGCTATAAATTATGATATTGGGTATCGCGAATGCAATTTAGATTCCAAAACTGCTCACCGAATATAAAATCGAAAAAAGAGAAACGAAAAATATTGGTAACCAGCAACAGCCAAAGAAAAAAAAAAACACAATTCCTGTCCATACACATATAGGTACACATGTAGAACTCCCCCACTGAAGGGCTTCATAAAATATGAAATCTGTTCAAAAAGTATCCAGGACACTCCACAATGCATACACACATCCGACCTGCTGCATCAAACCAATACCTGTGCTATTCGTTTACCATTTGAAATGCATAGAGAAATATCCGCACCTGTGGTTTTTTTCCGCCGGAAAACTACATTTCTACACACGGATACTCTGTGCTCCCATCGCACTCGTCCTTCAAGCTCCAACTCCGACGAATGTCCGACCCCAGGCGGTAGTTTGAACGATGGAGATTTTACGAGCATAGAAATCGTGCCACATTCGGTGCACTCTCTAGAATATGACCACGATCCGTGAATTCGATGTGGCGGCTGGCGTTTGAAACAGTCGGGGGGACTGGGGAGGCGACCGACTATGGCCAGTTCAGACTGTTGTAGAGAAGCGAGTTTAGCGTGAGCCTCATAACCCGTTAAAAGTTTTAACAATGTTCAACATCGGTTATATTGGGAAAACGTAAATTAAAATTGTAGACTCTATTGTGGCATTGGTCCATGGCTTTCTCTCTCTCTCTCTTTCTCTCGCTCTGCGGGGGTGGGACTGGGCGATGGAGTTTTTTGTTTTTTGTTTTGTCTTCGCCTGTGGATTTTTGAAAGGATGCATATATGCATTAAGCTGATGCGCCGTCCGGCCAAATGGAATGTGGGTTGGGGTTTTTTGTTTACCAACCGGGAATATTCGATGTAATATTCGCTGGAGATACAATGCGCACATGGGCTTGAGCCAGGCAAGCCGGGTCATAATTCCCTTTTTACACTGATCCAAGGGTATTAGAATTTTAGGCGTGCAGTGTAAAGGTAACAAAATAAATAACCCATAGATACCGGTAGTGGGTAGGTGCAAGTAATTGGATACAAAATGCCCACGCAAAAAAAAAAAAAAAAAAAATAGTGGACCGTTCGTTGTGAAAAATGCACACACATGTTACTACCGATTTGCTTTTGGATTTGGATCACTAATTACACGATACGGTTTTAGTGTTTGTTCAAATACAAGTTTGATGGATTAGAGTGAGGAGTTGCAGACAAATGTATATTTTATAACAGATATGGGCAATTCCATCAGTTGGCTGAATAAATCAAACCTAGATTATCTGAGAAATAAATACTATCTGAGTCATGCCACTTTTACTTCATTTAGGCACAACAATAGGCAGCATAATTGCCCTCTGTTTGGAAAACATGTATACAACTAACCTTGGGCGAACACTCGCCAAAATACGGTACTCACCATGATCAGTTTACCATGATCTGGCAAAACCATCGCAATCGGAAATGAATTCATTAATCAAACTATCAAGTAGCACTTACCAGTCGCACGTTTTGAATATTGTAATCGTTTTATTTGCAAAGAATTGATTAATTGCTCTTACACGTGAGTAGCTTTGTGTCTGCGTCTCGTCTGAGTAGATTTCAAAGATGAATAAAGTGTCTGCCCACACTGAGAGTCCTCAGCGTGTGTGCTGGCATAGTAGGTTACACTGATGATCTTTCGTGATCATTGCGCGACTTGAAGGTGAGACGTAGGAATAGAAAACCTGATCTAAGCTTCATTTCTATTATCATAGCGACAGTGTTCAGGCTTCATTTTTCATTTATGAGATTTAGAACAGGTGCGTAGATGAACATAATTTACTCCTCAGTGTAAAAAAGGGGTATGGCTCTCTACTGACAGCTATTCTATCCGATTCTATCAGAAACGCATTTTGTCTCTTTGCATTTTGCTAGCAATTTGGCCATTCATGGGTCTTTAAAGACTGAATTTTAGCACTCATTGGAAAAGTGTATAGCCATCTTCATTCAAGCTGTAATAACTTAAAATGAATCTGAAGTAATAAGCGTCTTCTTCGCCTGCAGTGATTTTCAAGTGATGTACTCATTATACTCTGCGATTCAATATTGGATCGGATCAGACATAGATTAGTTTTTAAGCTAATTGCATAGCTTCGCAAATCTTTGACTCATTATACTGTTCGAATGCTCTGCTGATTTAACTAACTACGAGCAATTCTTCCGCAATATTTAATCTACACTATTCGCTTTTCCTATTATCATAGCAATGTCATCTTGAAGTAATAAGATAGAGTCGAAGTCGAAACCTGTTGTGAGCCAGGGTCGAGCCACAGGGGCAGCTTCGGCACAGGTGAGGAGGGCGCGGCATGCTTGCGGTTGCTCGGCTAGAGCTCGTCGGACGGGGGGTGTTCTTGCCCCCTCACCTTATGCCACCTGCTCAACAAACATTTATCTCATGCCATTGATTAAACAAAAGAGAAAAAAAAAAGAAGAAAGCTACTCTACTTTGACATCGGACAGACTAAAAGGACCTTTAAATTGAAAAAAGAGAAAGAAGAAGAAAATGCCCAAGGACTTTTGCCAATACCTTGGAGAAAGTACGGGAGAGACACCACGAAGCTAACCTATCTAGCCTAAACTATAACTAAACTAAACTAAAAGTAAAAACTATGCCCTAAACTACCCCTACTATAACTTAAAACTAACCTATCTACACTTATCCTAACCGCGACTTGTTCTCCCATGGTCTCTCCAAGATAGAGGTTCGCCACAAACTCGAAACATGCCTGGTGTTAGTGGCAAGGGATGGCCAACCCACCCTTCATGTCCTTAGACAAATCCAATGGCTATCTCTCTGGCCGATACTGTGAGAGATAGCCCCTTAAAGAGCCCTCCAGTCACAACTCGAGCGGAACGAAAAGTTTGTTCGTCACATGAAGTCGTCAGTCAGTTTACGTTCGTATCGTCATAGTCCATCTATCAAAAGGACGGCCTTCCCACACATCCACACACCGCAAGCGAAATAAACCTAGCCGCTCATCGTGATCGACGTTAAACACACTCGAAAATTGGTATTAAACCACGTTACAAACGTGCCACGTTTATTAATAAAAAAAAATCAAAATTAAACTATGGTAATTCAGAATTCAAAATTAAAAATAAACTAAATCAATAAAAAAAAGATAAAAAAAAATAAACAAAATGAAACTAAAATAAAAATGGTAAGTATCTGAAGGATACCCCAAACAAATTAATTAAAACTAAATAAAATTCAAGATTCACTGCTCTTAATAATATAAATAACTACTATAATACTAAAATTGAAATTCAAAAATAAAAAAAAACAAAAGTTACTCACGATTTTACGTCCCCCGTTGTTCTGGCGCCAGCACAAGAAGTTCCGTATCCTGAAAATTGTTTGGCCTAAACTGCCTCTTTTATACTACCGCGCACAAAACTTACTATTAAAAGCAGATTAGCAAAAGGCAAAAAAAAATTAAAACTACGTTAAAACTAAAAAAAAATGAAATTAAAACTACTTCGTGGCACAAAAAAAAATTCACTATGTTCTGATGATGCTGATGATGGTGCTGATTTTGTTGACCACACTGTAGGGGCAATGGCAGGCGCACAATTGCTCGGGTGCCTTTATGGTGGCGGAGCACCCCGGTGTCAACTGCCTTTTGTGTTGCAGGGTCGGGGAGGGAAGATTCTCGACGTTTTTCTTTCACCTCGACCAAAAATCCCTATGCTGGGAGGGAGTGCTCGGGCCTGTACAGCGTCCTTGGTGTCGCTCTGTGGGCTTAGGATCCGTTAGCGTTTGCTTGAGACCGTTGGCTGGCGGTATAGTTTTCGGACCGCTATAGCAGCACTACGGCAAATTTTCGCTCTAACGGACCCACAGATTGTTCTGCGAACAACGCTTGAATTTGGCTTATACAGGAGCCCGAGTCACCTTTAGTGCTGATAGTATGTACCTATTTTCAAATGGGGAATAAGTCAATAAAACTACCTCGAAACAATATCTCAATTTTTCCTACCTCTGCAACGTCAGTCAGAACGCCTAGCTTCCACTTTTGACTTTCATCTATTTTCACTTCACGTGATAGTTTTCACCTGCCCTATAATAAATAATTTAGATTTTTGCAAATAAAACCACTTTTCAACTAACTCACCAATGAAAACTCTCTAAGACGATTTTCTTTTATTCGTCACTGTAACTTGTAATATGCCTTGATTTCTACAGCTGTGGATTAAAGGGCATCGACCGCTCTCTAACGAATTTTGCTAATTATGAGGGCCCGTCGGCAAACCAATTTTGCATTTGCGGTGCATTTGTTTACCCCTCCCTTTGTTCTTTCAAGTCTCCGCTCACCCTGTCTTTGTTTTTCTAATTGTTTTCACCTAATTTGTCTCCTTTCTATGTTCATTTTCTATCTTTCCTTTTTCTTGTCTGTTTCACCTAATTGCTGTAACATTTGATTGGAATGAGAGCGAGGGGTCTCTTAATTTCCAATTTCCTATTTTCGTCAAGTCGTGTAGGTGTTGTCATTTTATGTCACATATAACATACATACAAAAAAAAAATAACGATGCCTAACATAGAGAAAATAACGTAAAATACCAAAAAAAAATATAAATCAACACACCTTCACGATCACCCATTGCACTGGAACACACTGAAATGGAACGAAGAAAAACTGAACGAAGGGGAAACGAGTGTACGACGAAACGTCAAACGCACATCAAAATCGCAGCAGATGGACACAAATGGGTAAGAATTTTTGGTTTTATTATTTGCAAATCGTTTATAATTGTCTTTTTTCTTTTTTTTCTTTTCAGATTTCTTGGATGATTAATTGCGCAGGTAAGCGCAAATCTCTGCTATTGGAGTTTGTCCGCCAAAACGCGTATTGTACGAGATTTAGCAGGCAGATCTCCAATGCAAATTATTTTGTTTACATTTTCTAATTGTTTTTTTTGTTGCTTTCTTTTCTTTCTTATTACAGGTGCCTGGGGCTCGGTACATACGTGAAATGCCTTACCAAAGTGAATTTTAATAAAAAATTTTTTTTTTTCTACGGGTAGAACTATGATATGGCCACGTAACAGGCTCGACGACGTTCGCCGAGTGGTCGGGAGGCTAACGGCCTCGTAAAATTCGTGGCCTTCATCCGTACTTGGATACCGGGTCGATTGTAATCAAAGGCCGTTTGGGATTATTTGGCTCGACCTTTATTATTTCGCCTAATCGTGTGGCAAGGGCCCATGCCCTGAGATATAACTTGAAGTGTCTAGCCGGGCAAGTGTTAAGACAGTGTAGTGCTTTTTATAAATCAATAAATTGAATGCATGAGATCAATTTGATCGTGTAATTTGTGTTTACTTTTGTGTTGTTTGTGTGTTCTTGTTTACAGGCGGTGACGTGGCAAAGGGATTATCGACTTAAATCGATGTTATCACAGATTAATACCTACTCTAATATCACAGATAACTAAATATAAATAAATAAATAAAATTTCTACAATAAATAAATAAATAAACTCTGTGTGTAAATAAATAAACTATATAACTAAATAATCTCTATAAATATAAATAAATAAACTATGTAAATAAATATATGGGCTCTAAGACGGACGAATAAATAAGTAAATAAATAACATAAATATCACAGATAATCAAGCAACGGCAAGCCAGAGTGCGTCATATTCGATAAAGCTAGGTATGGAGATCTTTGGCGTGGTAAACACCGACCTTTTCTCCCATCAGGTTTCCAATTTCATATAGTGAATTACCCACGGCTTTTAGCACTATACATTTTATAAATTTAGGGCCTAACTTGGCGTTGTATCTGTCAAGTAGGTTGCTCTGTTTGAAATTTCTTCTATAAACTATTTGTCCTGCGTTATACTTAATGTCCCTACTTCGCGTGTTATACGCTTTTGCTGCTTTTTGGTGTGCTAGCCCTAGATTGTCAAGTATTTTAGTCCTAATTAGCTCTAGTTTGTCGTTCTTTATAATAACGTCAGTGTTCATATCTTTGATCGTGTCAAGTCGTCGGAGAATCTCATATGCACTTGCGTGCTGGATCATGTGAGCGCCAAATACTGCGTAATAGGGCTCAAACATGGTCGACTCGTGAACCACACTCCTCAGGGAAAACGCAGCGTCAGAGACATGTTGGTCCCAGTTCCTTTGGTCGTCCTTAAGGTAAGACCTTATTTTGGCTAGGACCGAACGGTTTACTCTTTCTGAAGCGTTTGCCTGAGGAGAGTAGAATGCGGTTCGAACATGTTTGACCCCATATTTTGCTAAGAAGCTGGCAAACAGTTCTGAGATGAACTGCTTACCATTGTCAGAGTGGATGTATTCCGGGACACCAAAGACATGAAACACAGATTCTTCTAAATACTTAACTACCTCTGCTGCCGTTGCCTTCCTAATGGGTTTTAAGAAAACATATTTGCTAAAATGGTCTAGGACTATAAATATATGTGTGTTTCCGTTTTTAGTTCTTGTATAAGGTCCTAGAAAATCTATATAGAGTCGTTGGAAAGGTCGCTCCGTAATAGTTTGTTGTCCCATCGGCGGTCGAGAGATCATGTTGGTTGGCTTAGCACACTTGCAGATGTCACATGATTTGACAAAGTTCTGCACGTCGGTGGCCATGCCGGGCCAGAAGTATAGCTGTCTTAATCTGGACAGCGTTTTGTGTATGCCGCCATGTCCTGCCGATGGTGAGTTGTGAGCGGATTCCACCAGGTTCCCACGCAACTCCTCCGGAATCCAGAGCTTCCAGGCTCTGTCTTCTTGTATTATGTCCCCTGTGCGTACGTCAGTTCGTTTGTAAACAAATCCGTCTGAAACGCAAATGTCGGGAAGTTGGTCCTGTCGTTCGTTCACGGTCTTCCTCAACTCATCATACTCTTCTGAAGAAAAGAATGGTGAGTTGAGGTCGACCCGGAGTATGTCTGTGTCAGGGATGAGCTCATCCATATGAACGCGAGAGAGAGTATCAGGGACTACGTTTTGGACTCCTTTCCGATGCTCTATGTCGAAGTGGAACCCTTGAAGCTTCAGGCTCCATCTGGCCAATCGACCAGACAGATCCTTCTGCGTCATGAGCCACTTCAAACTAGCATGGTCCGTTATGATGGTAAACGGTAGTCCTTCGACGTAGGCCCTGAACTTCTTTACGGACAGAACGGCCGCATAGCACTCAAGTTCCGTCACGCTGTAATTTCGCTGTGCGGAATTCAGCTTCTGGGACATGAATGCTATGGGTCGTTCGCAATTCTCTGCATCCATCTGGAAGAGCACACTCCCTACTCCTGTCGTCGATGCGTCACATTGAATGTAAAAGCGCTTCGTAAAGTCCGGATTTGTAAGTATGGGTGCGGACACCAAAGTCGCCTTAAGTTTGTGGAACGCGTTCAGCGCTTCGTCGGTCATTGCGAATGTCAGTCCTTTCTTAAGGCAGTCAGTCATTGGAGCGGATAATCCAGAAAAGTTCGGAATGAACCGCCTGTACCATCCGGTCATCCCCAGAAACCGCCGGAGTTGCTTGGGAGTCTTGGGAACCGGAAACTCGTCGACCGCCGATACCTTGTCCGGGTCAGTCCGTAGGCATCCATCGCCGACGATATACCCCAAATACTTTATCTCGCGGTAACAAAACTTGCTTTTTTCGACGTTTATCGTAAGCCCTGCTTCCCGAAGACATCGCGCTACTTCTTCCAGCGTTCTGACATGTGACTCGAAGTCTGGAGAGCAAACCAAGAGGTCATCGAGGTAGACAAAGACACACTCTCTCAACCGAGCGGGTATGGCTTTGTCCATGAGCCGACACATTCTTTGGGCGGCATTGCACAGCCCGAACGGCATCACCGTGAACTGGTACAATGGTCGTCCAGGGACTGTGAAGGCCGTCTTCTCTCTTGATTTGGGCTCCAGAGGAATCTGCCAGAACGCGTCCTTCAGGTCAATGCCTGAGATAAATCTTGTGTCCTGGAGTCTACTCAGGAGTCCCTCTATGTGGGGAAGCGGGTACGCGTCTTTCTTTGTTACCGCGTTGACTTTTCTGGAGTCCAGGCACAATCTGTTTTTGCCTGGCTTTCTCACCAGTACAACCGGAGAGCTCCACGCGCTGTTGCTCTCTTCGATGACTCCCAAGGAGATCATTCGATCCAACTCGTCATACAAGAGCTTTTGGATCGCGGGTGAGATTGGGTAGTGCCGCTGTTTTATGGGGATCTTGTCGTCTTCCACCTCGATAATGTGTTGTTCGAGGCCGGTTTTACCCAACCCCAACACCGCGAAAGAGGGGAACAACTGCTTGACTCTCTCCAGCTGTAAGGATTGTTCTAGTGAGAGTGCCTGGACTGGTGTTCGCTCCTGCGTCGGCGATGGAACGTCGAGTTCGTCGATAATGTTTGGAGCGACCTTAAATGTCCTCCAAAAATCAACCCCCAAATAGAGCTTTTGCTGGAGACTTGGCACTACGAAGACTTCGAGGGTATGAGACTTGCCACCCCATGAGACCGTTGTTGTAAATCGTCCATGTATCTGTTGGTGGTTTCCGTCCGCTGTCCTAATGTCCGTTTTCATTTTAGTCACTTGTATTTTATGTTTGTCTATAAATTCTAGGGCCCCTTTACCGAGGCAGCTAATAGATGCTCCGCTATCCAATAGGCCCAGGAGCTCCTCTCCTTCAATCCTAACTTTCGCGTAGGGCCTATTGTCGTCAGTAATCGATATCACAGATGCTATAATGTTTCTCTTCCGTCGTCTGTTAATTGCACATATTTCCCTAAGCCTACTTATTTTCTTATAATTTCTAGATTTCTTGACCGACGATGCCACTTCCTCACCGAAGATCCTTTTTCTCGTCTCCTGATAGAATTGGAGTCTTTCATGAAGACTCCTTCGTTGAGGGATCTCCTTCCTCGTGGAGGTGAATTCCTTTGCGGCGTCGCGTTTTAAAATTTGGAATTGTCCGGGTGGACCTGACTCTCCGGGAGAGTTGAATTCATCGGCAGGTGACTCCCGGTTACCCCGCCGACTTTCAAGTTTTCCTGGCATTTCGCACAGTGAAAGCTTATGTTTCCCTGACCGCAGCTAAAGCAAGTCAGGGAATGGAAATTGGAAGGGCACGTCGGTTGTGTCCCTTCGCTGTTTATAGCCGGTTCGGCTTGGTTCGAGCTATGTTGCTCGACCCTACGTGGCCTATCAGTTCTACCGAACCCTGATGGTCTATTTGACCGATGGTGCTGCAGAGCAGCTATATTAATGTTTTCATTATCGTCGTCATATTCTACTTGTTGTTCGTTTCCGGATCTATATTCTGGTTTCTCTTCGATTTCTGTCACCTGGCGTCTAAATTTTTGCTCTCTTACCGCTAAGTATTTTTCGGCTCGCCGACACTCTTCCCTTAGGTTGTTGATGCTCCTAATGGAACATCCGAAAATTAGTGTAGCAACCTTGTCCCTTATATTCTGGCGAAGAATATCTACCAAATCAGGTTCGTATGGTCTGTTTGTCATTTGTAGAGTCAATGAGCGAATGTCGCTATAAAAGTCGTCGAATGACTCATGGGGCAGCTGTCTCCTATCCATTATTGTACGAAGGATCTCATGGTCCCGCCTATTGTTGCTAAATTGGTTTAGCAACTCCTTTTTGAGGTCGCAGTACCTAAGGCCCCCACAATCATCATGCTCTTGCAGAAACTGCCAATACCACTTTTCTGCTGGCCCTGTCATAAGGTGGTGAAATTGTGCTACCACGTGCTTACTTGGTAGACCACTTTGACGTTGCAGAGTTTCTACCCTAAATAGAAAACTTTCTACCGACATTGTTTTCGAGGTGCCGTCAAACTTCAAACCCCATTTGCGAACAGGCATCACGAATCTTCCCCCTGACTCCTGTGGGTAGAACGGCTCAGATCCTCGTCTCTCATTGTCAATGTCAAGTAGATGTTGTGTTTGGTGATGGTTGTTTTGCGTCATGGTGGGTTGTGCTTGTCTTCTGTAAGTTTCGTCTGGTCGTTGAGTAAATGTATCTGTTGTATGTGTCTCCTTTGGTCCTCTCTGTGCTGCAACGGAAAGTTCCAGGCTGGAGACCTTGTCATTGATGGCCTTCATGCTGTTTTCGAAAGTCAGCATCATGGACTTCATCGTCTGAGCCAGCGCTGACAAGACCTCCGCCTGGTTCCCTCCCATAGCAACAGAGATTTCCTCAGGTAAGTCTTGTGAGTTCGGTCCGTTCTCTTCCACCATATGACGTCTTATGTTGTAGTCCTCTTCATTGAGAGTATGTCGCTGTATGTTGGTTTGTCCTCCTCCTGCTACGGCCCCTGTGCCAAGTTCGTTCGTTGCCAGGGTTGAATGTTGTTGCTGTACCGCATGTTGGCGGTGAATTGGCAACCGTTTCTGTGTCGAGGTCCGTTCGTATAAATCGTCTTGTTCGTAAAATTCGTCTCGTTCTGTTTGAAGGGCTTGTTGCTCTTGTTGAGCTACCTTCTTGTTTGTAGTCGCGTCTGTTGTAAAGTTTCGCCTTGGGTCGTCTGGGCTAAACTGTAAAAAGTCAGTTGAGTACGTTGACAAGTCAGTAAAGTCACCTCTGTTAGTCCCCGCAGCAGGAGGCTTAAGAGACGAGGATGATTGTTGACCTGGTTCTGACCTGGCGTTCCCCATGGTAAAATACCCCTGCGAGGGATTAGAGGTTGAGGGTTCTTGGAACGAAGTCCTCTTTGGGACAGTCCCAAGGCCCTTATGACCCTTATCCATTATCGGAACTATCTGGATTTTGCTTAACTATTGATATTTTTTTATATATATTATAAATCTTATTCGGATAAATTTAGGTTAAAATTCACGTTTACCAATTGTACGATTTTAATTCAAATAAAAGTAACAAAAAATGTGTGTGAACTATATATTCTATTAAAATTTCAAAAAAAATTATGTTTAACTTCAGGTGTTTATTATTTTCGATTCGGGTTTAACTATAAGTATAAGATCGCGTTGGTGTGTGAACATCGGGAAGGGGTTTTCCGCAAAACCGTTTTGTATAGATGTAAGTAAGTAAGTAAGTAAGTAAGTCTGTATGTATTTCGTTTGTTAATGTCCGTCCTAAACTCCTAAGTGTCGTTTGGTTGTGACTGATGCTTCGAATTTGTGACGAGTGTTCGAGTATAAGCCTTCCTCACTGCCACAACTTGCTATCTGGCAAGACCAAACACAAGGATAGCAGAGCTTCCAGCCCATACTCCAACACGATCAAGGCATCCAAGCTTCCGCCCACGCCTCACATAGGGATCGGGATAGAATCCTTGATCCTATGGATAGCACTTAGCATTGGCCTAGTTACCTCGACCTAGCTTTTGGTTCTATAACAGATCTCCGACTACCTCACCCATCCCTGTAGCTACACGCTTGAGGATTGGAAAGCCGCCAGCTATCTATCGTAGAACCAAAAGTTGCTTTCGATCCTCCTTCAGACTTCAGGCTACCTCACGAAATCTCCTGGCTCTTCGCCTAGAGATTGGAAAGCCGCCATCAGTCTGCTTCAAGACCAAAAGATCTAACAGTCCTTGAACAATAGATTGGATAGAAAAGTAAAAATATTAAAAGATACAAAAAAAAATCGCGAAGGCTATTGCAAGTCCAAGGCGATGACCTTCATAACAGAAAATCATCCCCTTGGAGTCGCAATCGGCCTAGCCGGTAAAAACGTTGGGCGCCATTGTTGTGAGCCAGGGTCGAGCCACAGGGGCAGCTTCGGCACAGGTGAGGAGGGCGCGGCATGCTTGCGGTTGCTCGGCTAGAGCTCGTCGGACGGGGGGTGTTCTTGCCCCCTCACCTTATGCCACCTGCTCAACAAACATTTATCTCATGCCATTGATTAAACAAAAGAGAAAAAAAAAAGAAGAAAGCTACTCTACTTTGACATCGGACAGACTAAAAGGACCTTTAAATTGAAAAAAGAGAAAGAAGAAGAAAATGCCCAAGGACTTTTGCCAATACCTTGGAGAAAGTACGGGAGAGACACCACGAAGCTAACCTATCTAGCCTAAACTATAACTAAACTAAACTAAAAGTAAAAACTATGCCCTAAACTACCCCTACTATAACTTAAAACTAACCTATCTACACTTATCCTAACCGCGACTTGTTCTCCCATGGTCTCTCCAAGATAGAGGTTCGCCACAAACTCGAAACATGCCTGGTGTTAGTGGCAAGGGATGGCCAACCCACCCTTCATGTCCTTAGACAAATCCAATGGCTATCTCTCTGGCCGATACTGTGAGAGATAGCCCCTTAAAGAGCCCTCCAGTCACAACTCGAGCGGAACGAAAAGTTTGTTCGTCACATGAAGTCGTCAGTCAGTTTACGTTCGTATCGTCATAGTCCATCTATCAAAAGGACGGCCTTCCCACACATCCACACACCGCAAGCGAAATAAACCTAGCCGCTCATCGTGATCGACGTTAAACACACTCGAAAATTGGTATTAAACCACGTTACAAACGTGCCACGTTTATTAATAAAAAAAAATCAAAATTAAACTATGGTAATTCAGAATTCAAAATTAAAAATAAACTAAATCAATAAAAAAAAGATAAAAAAAAATAAACAAAATGAAACTAAAATAAAAATGGTAAGTATCTGAAGGATACCCCAAACAAATTAATTAAAACTAAATAAAATTCAAGATTCACTGCTCTTAATAATATAAATAACTACTATAATACTAAAATTGAAATTCAAAAATAAAAAAAAACAAAAGTTACTCACGATTTTACGTCCCCCGTTGTTCTGGCGCCAGCACAAGAAGTTCCGTATCCTGAAAATTGTTTGGCCTAAACTGCCTCTTTTATACTACCGCGCACAAAACTTACTATTAAAAGCAGATTAGCAAAAGGCAAAAAAAAATTAAAACTACGTTAAAACTAAAAAAAAATGAAATTAAAACTACTTCGTGGCACAAAAAAAAATTCACTATGTTCTGATGATGCTGATGATGGTGCTGATTTTGTTGACCACACTGTAGGGGCAATGGCAGGCGCACAATTGCTCGGGTGCCTTTATGGTGGCGGAGCACCCCGGTGTCAACTGCCTTTTGTGTTGCAGGGTCGGGGAGGGAAGATTCTCGACGTTTTTCTTTCACCTCGACCAAAAATCCCTATGCTGGGAGGGAGTGCTCGGGCCTGTACAGCGTCCTTGGTGTCGCTCTGTGGGCTTAGGATCCGTTAGCGTTTGCTTGAGACCGTTGGCTGGCGGTATAGTTTTCGGACCGCTATAGCAGCACTACGGCAAATTTTCGCTCTAACGGACCCACAGATTGTTCTGCGAACAACGCTTGAATTTGGCTTATACAGGAGCCCGAGTCACCTTTAGTGCTGATAGTATGTACCTATTTTCAAATGGGGAATAAGTCAATAAAACTACCTCGAAACAATATCTCAATTTTTCCTACCTCTGCAACGTCAGTCAGAACGCCTAGCTTCCACTTTTGACTTTCATCTATTTTCACTTCACGTGATAGTTTTCACCTGCCCTATAATAAATAATTTAGATTTTTGCAAATAAAACCACTTTTCAACTAACTCACCAATGAAAACTCTCTAAGACGATTTTCTTTTATTCGTCACTGTAACTTGTAATATGCCTTGATTTCTACAGCTGTGGATTAAAGGGCATCGACCGCTCTCTAACGAATTTTGCTAATTATGAGGGCCCGTCGGCAAACCAATTTTGCATTTGCGGTGCATTTGTTTACCCCTCCCTTTGTTCTTTCAAGTCTCCGCTCACCCTGTCTTTGTTTTTCTAATTGTTTTCACCTAATTTGTCTCCTTTCTATGTTCATTTTCTATCTTTCCTTTTTCTTGTCTGTTTCACCTAATTGCTGTAACATTTGATTGGAATGAGAGCGAGGGGTCTCTTAATTTCCAATTTCCTATTTTCGTCAAGTCGTGTAGGTGTTGTCATTTTATGTCACATATAACATACATACAAAAAAAAAATAACGATGCCTAACATAGAGAAAATAACGTAAAATACCAAAAAAAAATATAAATCAACACACCTTCACGATCACCCATTGCACTGGAACACACTGAAATGGAACGAAGAAAAACTGAACGAAGGGGAAACGAGTGTACGACGAAACGTCAAACGCACATCAAAATCGCAGCAGATGGACACAAATGGGTAAGAATTTTTGGTTTTATTATTTGCAAATCGTTTATAATTGTCTTTTTTCTTTTTTTTCTTTTCAGATTTCTTGGATGATTAATTGCGCAGGTAAGCGCAAATCTCTGCTATTGGAGTTTGTCCGCCAAAACGCGTATTGTACGAGATTTAGCAGGCAGATCTCCAATGCAAATTATTTTGTTTACATTTTCTAATTGTTTTTTTTGTTGCTTTCTTTTCTTTCTTATTACAGGTGCCTGGGGCTCGGTACATACGTGAAATGCCTTACCAAAGTGAATTTTAATAAAAAATTTTTTTTTTTCTACGGGTAGAACTATGATATGGCCACGTAACAAACCCTTGGTTTTTGTTTTGGCAGATTTTACATTTGGCCCAGGTCCGCCCCGGACTGTAGCACCATCAAAAAAAAAAAAAAAAGATTTGACATACCTACTTGCTGCCCTCTCCACATCTGCCGTCATTTAGCATGGGCAAGAGACAAGAACTCTGTGTTAGAGGAAGCATAATGTCGTCTAGATATTTAAAATGTATCGTAAGAGTCCATCGGATTCCACCGCTTACCGTCACTATAGTAGCCGTTAAGAGCGGTATGGGCTTAAGAATGTATCCCTGTCGAATATCTTTCTACAGATTCTAACACCCATTTATGTTGCCTTAATAATGTAGATGCTACTATAGTTTACCTTTCGTAAACAAGCTCCACTCTAGACTCTTGTTGACACTATCGAAGCAATTAACAAGTAGAGGTGATCGGTAATCGATCCACTTTTCAAAATTGATCCGCAAAGAGTTGAGTTAAGTAACACAGTACGGAGCGGAAACCTGCTTGTTTGAAATCGAGTGATTTTTTCCAGATACCTCTTTACTTGCTTTCACACAGCTTTACCCATTATATACCTGTTCTAAGCATCAGCAGAGATTACGAAAATCCCTCACCTGTTTTTGGCAGTCTATAAGACTTCGCTCGACAATCATTCCTTTCTTCAACTTGTCAGGAAAACTCTTTGTTTTCACAATAGTTCTTTTGAAAATCTTAACTCCTCTGGACGATGAAAACGAAGGCACTTGCGTCGACATAAAGGGTCTAATGTAACATAAATTCCAGAAAGGTCGTTAGGCTATAGTTTCTTTATAAAGTTAAAAATGCTACTATAGCGACGAGTTTCTTAAATGTTTTCTGAAGAAGATCTTTCCTCTCAAAATATGTTGAGTTTATTTCAAAAGCTGAGTATTAGAATGGTCGATCTTAAAATAGCATCTTGAGCATGTTTAAGAGCCATCCACCCTAGGCCGTTTTGGCATTTTGATCGGCTATTGCTGAACCATGCTTCTCTGTTGGGAATCTATGCATAGAACGATCTGCTAAAGCATAAGGCGACCTGCAACCGCGCTATTCCGGGAGTTAAGAATAAAAGGACATTTCCAATTAAGCCTAGGACTACTACCCAAAGTCTACTTTTTTGTTTTTCTAAGAGGAACTGTGTGAGTCTTACTTTGACTATTGCAATGGTTCACCAGTCTATGGCTATGTATCTTACGAGCGTTTTGCTTTACCTACGTAACGTGATTTCGTTGTCTAAAAATGATAAACAATTCATCTGGGTAATCAATTATTGTGTAAACCTGAATTGATCAAAATATGAAGCAGCTCAACGAGAGTACGCCTCCTTGCGGATAGCTCTTATAGGTGACTAGCTTTTGCCTACGGCTTCGCTCGCGCAGTCCTCAGGATTTGATACACGGTAATGCATCCACAGACTTTTTTATAAATATAACGCCCAAGAAACCTACCTAAAAAAGTACCTAAGGAACAGTTAGTATCTCGTCAAATTATGTCTAACGCCATATTGGTGACAACACTTTAAAAATATAGATATGATCAATTAGTTTGTGAAGCACGGGAATCTCAACAAAGATCACACTATAGCAGACTGAGCCACTATCTATGGAACACAACATATTTCTTATTTAGCCAATCCTTAATTATATTTCACACTGCCCAGATCTTCCTACACTGTGCAACATTTGCAACCGGAAAGATCGTGAGGATGTATAGCAGTATAACCCCATTCTTACAGAATTCCGGTTGAATATCTTTTGAGTACGTACGATGGAGTTAGATGAAGCGATCAGCATATTCAACAGCTATGAAGTTTGAACGCATTACAATGTTTCAAATCGATACGACGAACGGTTCGTGAATTAAGAAAAGGCCCCCCTTAAAAGGGGTCATCGCCAATAACTCGGACCTCAAGCAAAATTTCCAAAATCGGACAAATTAATTATCTTTATTTCTTATAGAGAGTACACTATAAGAATCGGATGAAAAATACTAATTTCCCCATTACAAACTTTGACCCCCCTTATGGCGCTCTCGTATCATTAAACTGGCCTGGGAATGCGTCAAAACACCAGGCGATTGGCAGACGGGAGTGATTGTGCCCCTTTTTAAGAAAGCAAATAAAAGCGGGATTGTTCCAATTTACTCCAATTGTATATGGCTTTTAAGCTTTTGCCCAATAATTGGCTATAAGTGGGGCGGTGGGAGATAAGTAGTGCGATTTTTATCCGGGCAAAAACAAACTGAAAATAGTACTTGAAAAAGGCTTGGGAGTATGATTTTCTTTTTTTCACATGCATTATAGACTTGGAGATGGGGTACGACCGAGTCCCTCGAGGTAAACTCTGGAATGTATCTACTGCAGAAGTATATGGAATTTCAATGGGGATTGCCTAATGGCGTTATGGAGGGTCAACCAAAGCATTCTTCTCACTTAACCCTTTAAAGCGAACATTAATTTTATCGAAGTTTTTGGGTTCAGAAGAAGAAGATTTGTAAAAATTATCGTTATGCCACCATTTTAGTTTTTAATAAGACAGAACGGCTTGCTGCTATTATAGAGGGGTTACTTGGCCTATTTCAAATAACACATATCCAAAACATGCAACACATCTAGATCTCGGGGCATTTAATCTGTCGAGTGTTTGAAAACTTTCAATACCATTTCACATTTCACACTGCAATCGACTTAAAATTTATGCCTCAGAGCTATTTTGAATGATAGAAAACCAATAGGCATACGGTCTACAAAGGGCAGACAACAAATTCCATGTGACATTTCAGCTACTTTGAACCCACTGCCTAAAGCAATGATGTAATTTTTGTGGCAGTAAACGCACTCAGGAGATCATCATTTCAAAGTCAAAAGCCTCTGGGGCTTCAATATTGCTGGCTTCTGTCAGAATTCATTCCCTCACATTATCAAATACCAAAGAAGCTTTTCCAATTTAATATTTCATTCGTCGCACCGTGTAAATTAACACAAATACAAATCCCTGTCAAATAATGTCACGCATCCGCCCCATAAAGGTGTGTATGCTGTGACATGGAACAGATGCGGATAAAAATACCGATACTCTTATTTTTTGACAGCACATCCTCGCAGTCCTCAGATACCACTGACAATATAACCGATAAAAGAAAACTCAATCAGACATATCAGCTGGAGCCCGACACGACGCACAGAGCTCCATATTTGTGACATCATTATTCGATTCCGCGTCATAAATTTTTCCTACATTGAGTTTGGCTCCCCCTAAGTCACTCGCCCCCCCCACCAGCAATGATACGTGAGTAGGCGAAGATTGCTTTCAGAGCTACGTACTATCCATGGGAATCAAGGACGAATGAAGAGCGAGAGACTCAACCTTCAGCCTACAATAATGTCAATACAAGATGGCAATTTATGAGTTGTTCGGCAGGATAAGAGAATTTAGCCGGGCCACCCCCAATGGGTGGGGAAACGAAATCGCGAAATGATTTTCTAATGAATCAGGTCTGCGAGACAATCCTAAGGATCTGCTTGTTCTTCGTTGTCGTTGTCGTCGTCATCCTCCTGCCCAGAGGGAGAACACCAATATGTATCCTAATTTTAAATTCTGATTCTCGGGATGTGTTAATTTAACGGCAGAATGTTGTTCGCATGCTAAGTAGGGCCGTGAAAGCGAATATGTCTCTCATAGGGTGGTTTCGGTGAAGTGTAATAATAAACAAATAACGCCATACAATCACGGTTAGCAAAAGAAAGGCGCCATCATTCACTTCCGCAGCACAGAACTGGTGTTGTTGCTAAGACAATGTGAGTACTCTTCAAAGTCAATAATAAGCGTGCCACTCATCGATAGGTCAGAGTATGAACTGTTGTCGGAATGCAGGTGTGATGTTGCCATGAGCGAAATTTGATTTGCTATAAATAAGTAAGATATTCGGAGAGATAGTCATTCGAACATTTAATCTTAGAGTGTAGATACATTGCAAAGATTGCTGGAATGGTAGTAGAGACCAGAGCTTGAAGAGGTCACAAAAAATAATTGGTACATTTTTTTGTCTTATTTCAGAAAGTCACTTGGGTGCTGTTGGCAGCGTTAGCGCTGAGCTCTGCTGCTGTTATTCCTGAGCAGGAATACCTTCCGCCAACGGAAGATGTGGGAGATATAGCTGTGTCAGCAGTTGAGGATTCTGCTGCATTGCTGGATGAGGGGTATCGATACAAGACCGTTCGCAGGTTGAAGTACAGGAAACGCCGTGATGTGTCCGAGATCGTTGCCCCCGAATACCTCCCACCAGCAGAAGAAGCCGTTGAAGAAGCTGAACCTACTGAAGAACCAGAAGACTCAGCAGTCCTCGCTGATGATGGATACCGATACAAGACCGTGCGCAGGTTGAAGTACAGGAAACGCCGTGATGTGTCCGAGATCGTTGCCCCCGAATACCTTCCACCAGCAGAAGAAGCCGTTGAAGAAGCTGAACCTACTGAAGAACCAGAGGATTCAGCAGTCCTCGCTGATGATGGATACCGATACAAGACCGTGCGCAGGTTGAAGTACCGGAAACGCCGTGATGTGTCCGAGATCGTTGTCCCCGAATACCTCCCACCAGCAGAAGAAGACGTTGAAGAAGCTGAACCTACTGAAGAACCAGAGGACTCAGCAGTCCTCGCTGATGATGGATACCGATACAAGACCGTGCGCAGGTTGAAGTACAGGAAACGCCGTGATGTGTCCGAGATCGTTGCCCCCGAATACCTCCCACCAGCAGAAGAAGTCGTTGAAGAAGCTGAACCTACTGAAGAACCAGAGGACTCAGCAGTCCTCGCTGATGATGGATACCGATACAAGACCGTTCGCAGGTTGAAGTACAGGAAACGCCGAGATGTGTCCGAGATCGTTGCCCCCGAATACCTCCCACCAGCAGAAGAAGCCGTCGAAGTAGCTGAACCTACTGAAGCCCCTAAAGAGTCAGCAGTCCTCGCTGATGATGGATACCGATACAAGACCGTTCGCAGGTTGAAGTACAGGAAACGCCGTGATGTGTCAGAGATTGTTGCCCCCGAATACCTCCCACCAGCAGAAGAAGCCGTCGAAGTAGCTGAACTTACTGAAGCCCCTGAAGAGTCAGCAGTCCTCGCTGATGATGGATACCGATACAAGACCGTGCGCAGGTTGAAGTACAGGAAACGCCGTGATGTGTCCGAGATCGTTGCCCCCGAATACCTCCCACCAGCAGAAGAAGCCGTCGAAGTAGCTGAACCTACTGAAGCCCCCGAAGAGTCAGCAGTCCTCGCTGATGATGGATACCGATACAAGACCGTGCGGAGGTTGAAGTACAGGAAACGCCGTGATGTGTCAGAGATTGTTGCCCCCGAATACCTCCCACCAGCAGAAGAAGCCGTTGAAGAAGCTGAACCTACTGAAGAACCAGAGGACTCAGCAGTCCTTGCTGATGATGGATACCGATACAAGACCGTTCGCAGGTTGAAGTACAGGAAACGCCGAGATGTGTCCGAGATCGTTGCCCCCGAATACCTCCCACCAGCAGAAGAAGCCGTCGAAGTAGCTGAACCTACTGAAGCCCCTGAAGAGTCAGCAGTCCTCGCTGATGATGGATACCGATACAAGACCGTTCGCAGATTGAAGTACAGGAAACGCCGTGATGTGTCAGAGATTGTTGCCCCCGAATACCTCCCACCAGCAGAAGAAGCCGTTAAAGAAGCTGAACCTACTGAAGAACCAGAGGACTCAGCAGTCCTCGCTGATGATGGATACCGATACAAGACCGTTCGCAGGTTGAAGTACAGGAAACGCCGAGATGTGTCCGAGATCGTTGCCCCCGAATACCTCCCACCAGCAGAAGAAGCCGTCGAAGTAGCTGAACCTACTGAAGCCCCCGAAGAGTCAGCAGTCCTCGCTGATGATGGATATCGATATAAGACTGTGAAACGATTTAAGTACCGTAACTAAGCACAAGCGATCTTTACCATGATCTGAGTTCAAAAATGTATAGCAAATTTGTCAATCAATAAAATATTTATTTTAATTCAAATAACACTCCAATGCTTTTAAAGGTAGCTTTTATTATCGTTGAGTCTTTATGGGACATCCACGGTTAGTTTTCTTTTTTGACGTTTCAGTTTCGAGGTCATTAGTAAGTGAGACCTGGATCGTTTTTGTTAATAAGAATTTTGCTATAAAGTTGGACCTAGTACAGGTCTATCGTTATACATTAGAAGCGGAACACTGGAATCTGTGGTTAACAACTTCCGACTGGCTGAGCTATAATAGTTCACCAGAATGCCTAAGATCGTTTCTGTGACGCCAACCTTGAACATGATTGAATGGAAACGGGGAGTGGGCAAAAACTATTTATCATCTGATCGATTTTAATGCGTCTCTGCTGTCCAGTGTTACCGATGGGCGACATAAGTCCCCAAATGGCGACTTTTCTACTGTCGGGACGCGTGGCGACCACATTTCGAAATAAGCGTTTTTGGGACCCCTTTCACAAATAATGGCGACATTGGGACGCATTTTCAAAGCTTCAATTTATTTCTCAAATAACACCCAAACATTTTGAAGTCTACATAAGTATTTGCGTGTGTTTTCTGTTTTAATAAATCTTCGCATGTTTGTTGAATAGTTGTAGTAGGTAGCAAACGGAATAAAATAACTTACAGCGCAACACTTTCCATTCCAAACGTCAACACAATGCCAGCAAAGTCTTATTTGCTTCTATACATATGGGTGGGCTTTTTATTACTAAATGACCCGGTGTAGTTCGTACCACCTAACATGTATCAACCTTCCAACTCCGCAGTTTAAGTTTCGTTTGGTGATTAAATGAAACTCGTTCGTATCTTTATTTATCTACATATAAAAATTTAGATCAATTTGACTACCAAATTTCAAAGCTAAAACTATAGTGTTTTAAATTACTTTTATGGGTCGTGCCATTCCCCTTTTCGAATCCCTCATTATTCCAATTTTTATGGACAATGCACATTAATATTAACAATCTTACAACTTTTGAAATGCATAATTTTTTTGTATGGGAGATGTCACGTCCCTTTATCCGATTTTTATGAAATATCACCGAAATACCTTCGGGGCAATAATACAGATTTTCTCAATATGTGAGCTCAATCCACTCCGTGGTTTTTGAGATATACGATGTCGAAAGATTTTCTTAAAAATTGTGCTCGATTATTCTGTAGTTTTTGAGATATCAAATTTATAAACATTTTTTGTATGTCCATTTTTGACTAAACTTCACAGAAACTCTTTTAAGTCAATAACATAGACCCTCTCAAAATTTGAGTTCATGGTTCATGGTGGTTTTCGAGTTTTGCGATTATTGGTTTAGTATATTCTATACTAATGGAAATTTAAATTTTTTATTGTTTGGGACGCATTTTTGGGCTCGGGCGACCTTCTTTGGAGACATTTTCAAATTATCCATCGGTAACGCTGCTGCTGTCACAGGAAAAATACTGACGTGATTCGGAAGTCGGAACTTCAATTTGCAGCACAGTTATAAAGTGGGGTGTCCAAATCTTTGAATGTAGCGTCTAAAACCTCGAAGGATGTGACTGCATAGGTATGATAACAAAATGTTCAAGTCTTCATTTAAAAGGTTCGACTTAATAAAAGTGACACCTGACACTGTGCACAAAGGAAAATGCATCCCTGTTCTTGTGATTTTTTTTCTCCAAAACTACAATGAGGTATGAGCATGCAATATATTAAGTTTTCCACCCCTTCCATAATATAAATATGACACGCATTCTGTACATATCGAACGGTAGTGCATTACACATCCTTGCACCCACCTCCAACACCGTGCGATTTCACATTCCGATTCCTATAACTTTTTAATTTTCCACTAAAACAATAGGGAACTGGAAAATTGGTAATAGCTACCGCACTGAGGGGGATACGAAAACAGATTAAATTCTAGCGCCAAAGGGAATTACAAAATCCGCTGTTATTACGCTGCTCCTGTTGAGTGCTCAGGGCTCTCCCTTTCCGACCCCATTACGAGTTCATTAAATAATAATAATTACTACCCGCCCCACGGTTTAGATTGAGTTCGCGCTGTGGTACCATATCCGTTGGTGAAATGCATTAAGCGGATTGAAATGTCTGTCCGAGTGGAAAAAAAGCCCAGTGGCGCCGAGTGCGGCGGTATATGTTTTTAACATGCCTACATGTAAACGGGAACGCTGGTGGTTACACCGAATTTTTCCACCCAGTTAAAGCGGTCGCTATATTGGCGGCCGGCGCCTATTATTATGTGCGGTCCCGGTCACCAATACCTCCTATTCGTTTGTTCATTTTGTTGGAGCTTGCAGGAGTAGACTCTGTTTCAAAGCTGGAGTGGAGTGGAGTGGTTGTGGGGGTTACCATGGTTAGTAATCAAACTAATTCGTCGGATGGAATTCTGTTTTTTTTTGTTGTATTGTTTGCGGTACTTTAAGCAAACAAACAGAAATGCCTCATGCTAATAAATTGCCAAAATAAATTGTTATCCTTTGGAAGGTTTTGTTCTAAACCAAAAACCATGGACGTTGATGGCCACTTCAGACGGTCACTTTGTTAGAACAATGATGGAGTCAGTGGCATGTTGAGTTGAGGGTTGACTGTACACACTGTGTATGTGAATGCACGTTTCCTTCAATTGATTTGAGTTGTTTCATTTTTACACGTAACGATATATTAAGGCTTCCACAGAAATATCCTTTTATCATGCAATGTTGTGATGTGACCTTAAGAATGGCTTTGTTCGTCCGTAGATAACAGTTGGGTGTACAAGAAATTGCTGTAGCTTTCTTAAGATTGTTATAGATTTGAGATTTACATATTTTTTGAACATATTTCTTTACTAGCAACGCCCGCGGCTCCGCCCGCTGGTTTCTTTTCTATTAAATTAAATTCAAATTTATTTCAGCTATCAATGCACGTTTGTTATACCCTTCACAGGAAGGTATATTCACTTTGTCATTACGTTTGTAACGCCAAGAAGAATTCACCGGAGACCCTACAAAATATATATATTCTGAATCAGGATCACATTCTAAATTGATTTAGCCATGTCCGTCTGTCAGCCTGTCTGTCTGAAAGCACGATAGCGTCCAAAAGAATCGACTAAGGTGAATGAAATTTTATGAGAGGACTTGTTTTTACCGTTGCCAAGTTGGTATTAAAAAATTGTCTATGTCGGTCAAGTAGTTCTCGAACCTCCTATACAAAACCAATATTAGACACATGCGTTTACCTGTACCAGTACATATAGTGGAGGGTATCAAAGCATCGGCAAAGCCGATGGTAACACTTTTACTTGTTTATATTTTGTCTTCTATTTAAGCTCACAAAATATTTGATCGCTATGCATTTTCATAAACTATACCTACATGTTATTTATTTAATGGGCGCAAGTATAGCTATAAAAAAATTACGCCTACAGCTCACACGTGAACATTCAATATATAGCTGTCCATGTGAAAGACGTGGCTGTCGGAGGTCAACTCTGGCAATGGCCGAGTAATTCCGAAGATAGCCCCTACACCCCCGTTTCCCCTTCCCCCATCCACACCCTAACTAACCTATACTGATCCGGAGGATGTAGCCGGTACAATCTTGAAAGAATTTTTAAAATCGACCAAATAGTTCCGGAGTTAGTCCCTACCACCCCCTTTACCCCTCCCCGTCTCGAACTTAGTCCTTACGTAACCTGTAGTGATCGGAAAGTCCAAAGTCAATGGGCATAAGATTTCACATAAATAAAAACTCGTCACAGGTATGATCTAATTATTTATACTACGCGATCATATCGTTACACTTTCCATACTCAAATACATATATGTAGATATGTATCTATCACTTACGCACCACAAACCTCTTATATGTACGTAGACGTACATATATACATATTTAGTTTGTTTAAAGCATATCCATTGCCTACATCAAATTCAACTACGCCATACATGAGTATGTACGTACAATGTGCATTCTGAATGCCAGTCGTGCGAGTAATCATATTCTATTTTGAGAACGCAATATAAAACTACCCCTAAGCACAACTGCAATCGAGAAATCAATTTTTTCGCACTTGACCAAATAAGATCTATTTTCAATTTATTATATATCACCCTCTGGATGGACCAGAAAGATGCATTTTAGCTCAAAATACTCGGTGAAGTATTGGCTAACAAATAAGAGCATTTCTTGAAATGCCATACGTAGATTTATGAGTATAATGGCAAGTTGAGCGTAGTAAGGTCGAAATAGAAAAGTAGGGTGCAAACGTTTTTCAACTCTTATAGGTCGAATTTTGAAAAACGATGAATGAGGCATGTAATTATTTTGAATTTTCTATCAACACACAAGTTCATACGGCTAACGGTTCGTGAAACCCCCCTTATTCCTCGCGACGCCTTTACTCCTGAGCAATTCTCACCCACCCTACGGACTAAGTTGGCCACACATCTATAAATCAGAAAAAGAATCATGACAATCGGACGAATGGTTCTCGAGTTATGGAGAAACGAACTGACGGACGTTGCATTTTATAAGTAGTATGGATGGATATATAAAAACGGATCCTGATTTGTGTTCCGTTGCTTAAAACTTGAAAACCACCAACTCGATTGGTATGACATTTACAGATAATCTTAGGTATTGGCCCAGTTATGCTCCTGTAAAGATTGTCAAAATTGGACAAAGTGGCGTAGCACCACCCATATGCAAAAAAAAAAACATTCAAAATCGTATATCTCGAAAACCACCGAACTGATTGAGCTCAAATTGTCGGTCAATACGTGAAGATTGGTCAAAATTGTTGATAAGTCATAACTTAGTTGCAGTACGAAACAAATTTGTGGGAGGTGGTTTTAGTGAGTAAAAATCTCACACTACTATGAGCACGCGCGGACTGTCCTCATAGTGCCTTTTAGAAGATTTCCACCTTCCTCGGGAAAAAAAATTGAATTGAAGTGGCGTGGCACCTCCCATTAAAAAAAAACATCTTCCATATATTTTTTTTTTTTCGTATTGCTTTATTTTAGATTTATGCAGAAAGAAAATTCGAGAAAATCAATGGCACGGTCTAAGCCGGGCGGGTGCAGCTAGGATTTTTATAAAAAAAAGGATCAATTGTACGATTTTTCTCCTAGCTTAGACCTTGCCTACCTTTGATTCGTCTAAAGTGCTAAAAAAAACTGCTTAAAAAAATCGCTATCTCAGCTGGGATATTCGTAAATCTACCACTAGCATTTATGCTATAAAAAAATATTTTTTTTTATAGAACAGCTTCTAAACCGCCCGCATGTTTGCAAAAAACCGTCCAAAAACGAAAAACTGCTCAATAAATTAAAAAAAATAACTTTCTAAGTCGACGCAAAAGTTGGAAAACAGAAAAATTTCCAAATACATATAGGCGCGTTCCAAACAAGAGTTGGCGCTAAGTTCTTTAATTCAGATTTGTAATTCGTCCATAGCCCAAATCCGATTTTTAACTAATGAGTTATTTTTAGAACTAGGAGCTGGGTAACATATAGGGTTGCCGGTTCTTCCAATATTCCGGGAGTCTCCCGGATAAGAATATTTTACAATATGTGCTCTAGCGCAAATGCTGAAATGTCAGTTTTTTTTATATAGAGTTTGGCATGCCGCTGGTCATCTAGCGGTCAGTGGAACACGGCCATTGACTGTCCCCGAATCGAAAATCGTAGGAAATAATCTCAAAACTGCTAATTGCATTTATTTACTAACATACGATATAGACAGAAGTTATGGAATTTTTATTAATACGATAGTAAATTAATGCCGCACCATAAAGTCCTAGTTAATGTTATGTCTTGGAAATTCATAATGAATGTTTCTGGGTGAGTTAAGGCTACATACAAACAGACAAACAAATTTATCTTTATATATCTACATATAAAAATGGTGTGAAAAATGTATAGTAATTCATTAATTTAGAACGGCTGGACCGATTTGGCTTAAATTTTTTTTCAGTTGTTCATAATTGCCAGGAGAAGGTTTTTCTGAAAAAAAAATTTTGGGGAAAAGCCTCCGGAAAAGCCGGGGAATTGGAAAAATCAAAAATTGAAAATTGAGAACGGGTCCAGCCGATTTGGCTGAATTTTTTTTTCAGTTGTTCGGAATTTTGTGTGAATTCTTCCAGAATGGCTTTTCGAATGAAAAAACAGGAAATTCCGAAAAAACCCGAAAAATTAATAAATTTTTTCAATGAAATTTTGCATTTTATCGCATGATTTGATTATTTTTGACTAGCTATGTAAATGGTCGAAAATTCGTTCTGAAGATTTGGAAAGTTTCGGATAATTGTGAAATTCATTGTGATAAAAAACATTTTTCTTTCATTTTTCGTGGAGAAGTTAACGACATAAATAATACCTAAATAGCGCCAGGTGTCATTTTCTGTTGAGCAAATGTGCTATTTTTCTTGCTGCAATTGATTCGAGTTTTGAGTAGATATTAGCCGTTTTTTATTATCAACTGTGATCCATATAGATCATCGAGTTACATGCACTAACAACAACAACATGTGATCCTACTTTTCATCGAGATCACGAAATATGATCTGAAAATTAATTCAACTATTTCTCGTTGTTGTTTCGTGGCGTTGTTTATTTCATTCACTTAAATGTTGGTGTCCCTGTAAATTATAGCCATACAGTAATGTTGCCAGACCAAAATATGGAACAAAATTAACAACACATAAAACCATTAGCATTTTTCCAAATTCGAATAAGTCACTACTCCGACTTTCGAGATGTTTTGTTTCGCTATATAGCACAGAAATATAAATGGAAATATTATCAGTACAATACGGTTAATTATGATGCGTATTTGAACATAACATTTGAGCATAGTTTTCCACAAAAAAATATTGAGTGCAAAATGTATGCAGATTTGTATTCATATGGTAACACCCCCGACACAACAGCGAAATGTCAAACTCAAATATGAGCAAGTGCAATGGAGAAATCATCGCGTTGTGACGTCACATTGTACCGTGTGGCTGCAATATGGCGGTGGCAATACAAAGTTTGTCATAATTGGTACTGGATTTTATATGTGAAAAACAACTGTTGCCACAACTTAAATATAAAATCCTTCAATGATCCAGTTTGTTTTATTTTCATGATCCGATCCGGATCAGATCACACTGATAATAAAAAACGGCTATTATTACACTAATTGAGGATAGTCGTATATCGTACAAATTTACAAGCATTACGATCAATTGAAATTCAATGCGATAATTATTATCAATTCGATAATTTTTTTCAAAAAATAAGTTTGCGTGTAAAAAGTGTGGTTATCCAATTGATTTACCATCAGGAACTCCACCGCATAATTTACAGCTGAAAGTGGGATCGATCATAATCATGTTTCGGAATCTGAATCATCCTAAACTGTGCAACGTTACGCGGTTGTCCGTCAAGAAACTGATGAACAATGTAGGTTAGGTTAGGTTAGGTTAAAAAGGGGTATGAGATGTCTCATACAACACTAGGCACCATAAGGGCCCATCGCGATCCCTAGGGGGAGCCAATTGCAGTGACCTACAATGGAAAAACACCTAAACACTTGCCCTTGAGAAAGCCCCAATTTCCCTGCAAAAACCAAGTAGTCCCTTGAAGTTGGTATTGTCTATCTCCCCTAAATGTTGGAAGAAGTACCTGCCCAAAAATTTTCTTCTACTACGACATATTGCCTCACATTCGCACAGTATATGTGTTATGTCCTCTTCGGCTTGCAGGTCATTGCAGAATCTGCAAGTGTCCGAGTCTGCTAGCCCTAGTCTTTTAGCATGTTTTCTAAGAAGACAGTGCTCTGATAATATGCCGATCAGTGTCCTAAGCTGTTCCCTGCCTAGTTTGAGGATTTCCCTAGATCTTTTACGGTCGTATTGCGGCCAAAGTGCCTTAGATACTGCGTGACCAGTGAGTACCTCCCACCTCCGGTCGGCTTCCTTATTTATTTTATTCCTAATATCGCTTTTTATGATACAAGGAGGTGGTTTAATATCCACATCTCCCCCGTCTTGCAATTCTCCGCCTATCCTCGCAAGCTCATCCGCTTGCTCATTTCCAGTTATACCGCAGTGTCCTGGTACCCAGCACAGATGAACAATGTAAGTAAAGCGACGATCATCATGGGCAAATTCAAAGTGGAGGAATTCCTTATCCCACGAATTCTGATTATTCCAACTGATCATACATTCCAATTCAAGCGGAATCAATTTTCCGTTTGATTGGCTTTTACGATGACAATCAATAAATCGCAAGGCCAATCGTTGGAAGTCTGTGGGATTAATCTCAAATTTCCCAGTTTTTCTCACGGTCAGCTGAACTTTGCCTTTTCGTGTGTTGGCAAACCGTCTTCATTGTTTGTTTTTGCGCCGGAAAACAAATCGAAAAATATTGTTTATCACATCGCTCTCTACTGATTTCGATTCCATTCAAATAAATCACATTGAAATTTTAACTGTGTTTTATTATCACTCTGGAGATTATTTGAATTCGTCAAATTGGGGCGAGACGAAGTTCACCGGGTCGGCAACACTGGCAATTGAAGTTAAGAATTTCTCGACTTACTATATACTAAGTTGATCTATTTGTGCCAACATTGTGTCCGGAGAGCTCAGTTTTGACATTTCTATTGGGTCATCGGGGCCCCAGTCGGACTATCTAAGTGCATCGGAGAGTATGAGAGATCGTAGTTTGACATTTCGATTGCTCTGACGTAGATCACCAGTCAGAACTCCTTGAGGAAATAAAAATAAAATTGTCAAAAAGTGACATACCCAGAATTCCCTGAACGCGAAAACTAATTTAAATTGTCGGTATGTCACTTATTGACATCTGCAAGCATCTCGGGCGCTGGCGAAGCGTTATAGGTTCGCCCGCCTTACTCGTATCTATTAAATTTTGTCCAAATCGGTGTAGCCCTTTTTGAAAAAATTCAACTTTAGAGAAGAGTTTTTGAGCCACAAACTCCAAAATCAGTTTATCCAATTACCACCCAAATAATCCGATAGCACAGCATTTTTTTTATAATTGAGATGGAACAGAATTTATTTTGTTAAGTTCTCGTTTTCGTCTGAAACTTCTACAAAATTTCAAAAATGTGGCTTCGGTTTTTCAAACTTGTTTTTGTAACTTGAAAACAATTGCTCCGACCATGTCGTCGCACCTTCTTTTGTACAATATTTTCTTTCGTCCAGTGTAATATAGTCTTGAGTGTCACACTGTTTTCAATTTCACATATTACAATGTAACATTCCGTTAACCATTTGGGACGACATGGTATGTATATTCAAAAGAAAACTACTGCTCCCATGGTCTTGTTCATTGATTACACTATTATACACATACTGTATGCTGCAATTGGACGGAATGGGATGTACTTTCGTCGACAACGATAACGACGATGAGGACCTTTGTATTGTGCTGTAATATTCTGTCTGCCTCCAAGAAATAACCCACATTCTTGGCCTATCCACTTTCGAGTGGTGTCCCCACTCACAAGTTAACACATAGGATGATATAAAAGTTTAATTCATCCGGGTACCGGTTACACCGGTAGGAGTATAGCAGCATAAGGCATATCACCAGACAATCGACCAGTAGCGCGGCGATGGTGTATAGAGCTCAAAGTTCCTGGTTTCGTAAGTAAGTAACTAAGTAATGAACTTTTCCTGTTAAATTAATTGGGAGGTATATAAGGTGTATTACGGGAGTTGGTGGTGCTGCTGCTGCTTCTGCTTCTGCTTCTGCCGGTTGCTCGGTGTTTGTTTTTATTAATTTTGTTTCTTTTTTGTTGTTTTTATTTCTCTTATGCATGCTTTCCATCGTACCAGTCCCAAAGGATATTACATTCATGAATGTTTTACTGATAGTTGAAGCAGTTGTTTTATATTTATTTGTAAATTTGTTCTTTGTATTATCTCTCTCTCTCTTTATTAATTGGATTACTTTCATGCGTTGTCCTTTTGACTGTTTCTGTATCGTTTTTCTGAGGAACACAGATATTGCGAGGGTGGTAAAGAGAATCTTTCATATAATCAGTCATGTAGTCCAGTAGAGCACATTCGAATGAAGTTGGGTGTAATTAGAATTACTCTTATATCCTTTTTCGACATTATCCTTGTGTATAAAGAGGAGTACCTAACCTAAATAATATCCATCACAGGAGCTCTTTGTAATTAGAGTCGTCCCTGGGAGATATCGATCATCAATCTGTTTTAAAAATCCATTGCGTGGAGAGGTAACTAATCTTTTGGATAAATGAGGTGGACTGCCTTCGATTTGGCATTGTCTTTACAAAGTTGGTATTCAGATTGTCATTATATGTACTTATACTTACATAGTTATACTATGGGATTTTATGGGATTCGCTCTACGGTAGTTTTATATCGGATCTCTTTACCTAACGTTCTTACATCTTCTCAATGTAAAGTCGTTCAGAAACAGAATTGAAACTTCACCTACAATTTGTAGTCTGCGGTGGGATTCTATAAGATTCATTCATTCATTTTCAATGGTTCGCTTGTCCATTAAGTGGGTCGCGGGTGTAGGTTGCTGAAGTAGGCCCTCCATAGCTCTCGATTCTCCGCCATCGACTCTAAATCATCAAGGGCAATCCTCATACGGGTATAGGAGAGATTATGGATCTGATCTAACTATCTCATTCTGGGTATACCTACAGGTCGCCCCCCTGATGGTAAGGATTCCATAGCACGTCGTGGAATCCTGGTTGGGGACATGCGTTTAACATGACCAGACCACCGAAGCATGCTCGACATTGAGTTCCTCACGTATTCTGGTAGGTATTTCTAATGCGATCTCTACGGGTCACACCAGCAATACAACGGAGGAATCTCATTTCGGCAGCTTGTATTCGCGATCTTATTCCTTCGGTCATTACCCAAACCTCAGGACCAAAGGACAGGTAAGAGTTGGAACAAACACCGAATTATAGACTGACAAGATACAAATTTTAAGGGCCAGTTTCGATAAAGTTTCGGATAGTTAGCCGACACATAACGCTTTCTACCAGATAAAAGCTGCTGATATTTTTTTTCTGTTTCATCGTCAAAGCCTCGGAACTTGCGGAAAAGTTTATCAGGCGCTTAGTTTGTTTCGAGACACATGTTATTTGTTTTGTATTTTTTTGTATCGTATTTTCTAATATTTTTTGTTGCTTTAGACCTTGGAAAATTTAACGGAAAAAAATTGAAGCTCCAAAAATCCAAAAAAGAGTTATAACAGAGGAGCTGAAGCAGGTATCCGATTACCTACTCCTTGTGTGGCTGAGCTATTACCGGGCCACCAACCAGGCTGATTATCAGCACGGGTCGTATGACACCTTCGGCCAGCACAGGGGAAAGGGGTATAGGTTAGGATAAGAAATAGAGGGAATGGTGATTTGGGGATAGAAGTAGGAGAAGAAGGAGGAAGTAGATAAGCTCTACAGTCTTATCGAGCACTCTAACGAAGAGCTTTAGGGTAGTTCTTAGTTCGTTATTTATCAAAACAGCCTGTCTGTCAGGGGTGACCCTACTGGGGACTAAAGCCGCCGACAGCCACCTCCACACCACCAACGTCCAGAAAGGACGCAACGGCAAGGTGACCGCCCCTTCATGGTAGAAAGGTTAGGAAAAAAGTGAATATAATTTTCTTTTTAAAGTCGCTTTGGACCTTGGGCGATGTACACTGTTCCTATGGGGTAATCTACGCTAATGCTCTGAAACTATATTTTTTCCAGCCACTTCCATCTTTTCGTTTCGGTTTTTATATTATCCCACCCCGACCCAGAGTTGAAACAGTACCTCTCTCTCTCTCTCTCTCTCTCTCTCTCTCTCAGTATGTACATTTTTCGGTCCGGTAAAATTCCATGTTACTTACTTACTTAAGGTGACGCTACAGTCCGGGGTGGACCTGGGCCTCAACCAACAAGCGTCTCCAGCCAGCACGATCTTTGGCCAGCTGTCTCCAGTTTCGCACACTAAGTTGGTTAAGGTCCCTTTCCACTTGCGTGCGCCACCTGAGTCACGGTGTTCCTCTACTGCGTCGTCCCTCGGGTGTGGATTCGAAGATTTTCCGGGCCGGAGCATTCACGTTCATTCGCTATAAACCCAGCCACCGCAGTCGTCGGACCTTCACTCTTCTGGCTAGGTCGATGTCACTGTACAGCGCGTACAGTTCGTCGTTGTATCTCCTCCTTCATTCACCGTCTATGCAGCCGGGACCGAAAATTACTCGAAGAATTTTCCTTTCAAAGCAACCAAGAGTAACCTCATCGGATTTTGATAGAGTCCATGCCTCTGCACCATAGAGAAGAACTGGGATGATTAATGTCTTATAAAGGGTCACTTTAGTTGTTCGAGAGAGGGCTTTGCTACTCAATTGCTGTCTTAGCCCAAAGAAACAGCGATTGGCAAGAGTTATTCTTGCTTGAAAGATAGACTTGTAGATTTGCAGCACTTATCCAAGGCAGACTTGACGATTTCCATGACTTCCGAATTTACGTAAGTGGTATATGTTTAGTTGGAAGACGGCTTAACCAAGTTGACTTGCACAAAGGGGGTCACCTATATGTGGATTGAACTTGCTGGACAGGACTTCGTAGTTGAGGCCCAGGTCCGCTTGGACTGTACCGCCATCGCAAGTCGTAAGACATTTAGCCGAATAGATATAGGTAATTCAATACTTTACCAAATACAATCAGGGCCTTCATATTACTTTGAAAACAACGATTTAAGAGAACCTCGAAAACATTCACATTTGGGGAAAACGTTCTCCAAAAAAAAATGCATATAAACATATAAATCTCTCATATAAATCAAACTAAACCCAAAAGCCCTCCTCCATACCATGACCCAACCATACCATTCACAATTGTACAAAGAATCGATCAAGTGACTCATTTAATAGCACACAACAGTTGATATCATCAGTCTACTCAGAAACTAATCTAATTCCAAAAGCAATCCTGCTCTCAGCTCGTCACTTAAATGTCCATTAGTAGATGATATACATATTGCAGCCGCACACTCCCCATCCTCTAGTAATCACCATCTTTCGTACCTGATCCATATCTATCTGCAAATTAACTATCCCTAAAATATTACTATACGCAAAGATTGATCAGCAAGTCCTTTTAATTCCTCAAACATATCTAACAAAGGTACAGAGTATAGTTTAATTCCTTTGAAACCGCATCCAACCACACATATACCTAACTAAAATGGTCTATCAACGACAACGCACATGAGTCATGAGTCGACTATACCTACCTAAAGTCGGCTCTCAAGCACACAAGGACGAAGGGAGAAAAAAAGTGAACACAAACTTTCACAATTCGCCATCAAAATATTTTGCCAGCAAAGTTTTTCTCCAAGGATTCATACACATTCACATATACAACCGAGTAGAAGGACCATAGGGAGACATATTTGGGATACTTTGCTTTCATGAAAATATCCTCCGCCAGGAAAATGGATACCAGAGTATTACCATGGAATTACGTGCATTCGCATGGAAAATATTCAAAGTCCTTTTGGTTGTATTGCCAATGTTGGCTATACATAATATTATACATGCACGCATCTATATCCCTTTGTGTGTCCTTTTGGCGAGAGACAACACTCTGCAGAAATGGGTACACAAAGCTGTTGCACTGCTATACTCGGATAAGTGCGGGCGTAACTATGGTAAGTCCGTCCGTACATGTATTCATGTTTGCCAAAGCAGGACTAAAGGGATGCCTGAGATTTTCAATGAATAACTTCCCTTTTGGCGTTTTTGCAAGTGATTAAATTTCATCATAACTCTCTTTCTCTCAATCCTATCATTTATAGATATAGTCAGGTTCCGGTGTGTGCGTGCTGTGCACCTTTGTATATATACATTTATTTTCTATATCCTTTGCATCTGCATTGGCTTTCGGCTTATGCTCGCAAACGGTCAAGAATTAACTGATTATGTGTATTTCTGAATTATGGCCCGGTGATTCTGTGTGGGTGGTTCTTGGCATAGTATTCATTTGTCTCTTTCTCCAGTTCAGTATGATTAAATTAAAATAATATGCTGCACAAGTATCTTTCTCCAGTGGCAGGGAAGCAAAATCCTTTTTTGCTGCTTGTCGTAACTCTTTTCAATGTTTTTCTTTAAAATAAAGATAATTTCCTTGAGATGATTGAATCCCATTTCTATTATCTAGGTGTGAGCGCCATAGATACAAGAAAGGTTCGGATGAGATCTGTATTCAAAAAAAGTCCAATCCTTTTCGCAGACGGGTGGATACTGTAGTGTAGTATAGTCCCTTTTGTGTTAATTCCGTAATTACATCGCTGCAAAAATGGGATATAAATAGAAAGCAATGTGCCGAAAGCTTATTTATATATATATCAAGGGTGTAGGGCTAGAGGTAGATACTTAAAAAGTCGACAAAGTTCTCAGGCAAGTGCGCGACTATCTTCTTATGTATTGTGTGAATTTTTTGTTTTTTTTGTCGAGGGAAAAATTTATATATATTTTTTGAAATGCACTTCAATGTTTCCTTCCGATGGCGGTGGGACTTTTAAGCTGATTATGGTCGGTCTTTATGTGAACTATGGCGTGAGATCCTTTTAGCAATTGAATTATCGAACGCATTGATATTGTCGGCATTTGTGCTTTCAAAGAGGAAAGAATCCTTCGGTACCTAAATAATTCAATAAGACATTTTGCTGAGTGCTTTGTTGCATGAAGTATAATGTTGTATTTTCTCAGGTGCAACCTGCATTTGGCTACTTAAATGAAGTAGGGGTGAACAATTTGTACTTACACAGCGTTTCATTATTAGTTTCTGAAACTGTACAAAGTTAATGGGTCCATCCGGTTGGCGACTACTGTATATTGGTAATTGGTATCATAGGCTTTGATTTATCAGGACTAGTCTATAAAATTAATGGAGCTCTTTTAAAAAGACCTATGTAAACGACTTATCTTTTTAGATGAACGTTTAAATAACCGGCTTTAATATAAAAGCTCAGAGACTATAGCACCACCTACTAGTGTATACCTACGTCATATGTATATGTATACCTATAGGTAAAAGAGAGATAGTGTTTTCTCTAAGCTACTGCTATACTCTCCATTTCCTTAGCGTTTTTCGAGAACCTCGATACTCATTTTGGCTCCAGAATATCTTTAATGGCTGTTTGTTTAAGTTTCTTACTCCTCGGTTCTCAAGAGCTGGGCATTTCCACGGAACATGCGATCTTATCTATTCAAAAATCAAAACATAATCTGCAGGCGTTAATCTCTGAAAGGACAATAGGTTAGGTTAGGTTAGGTTGAATAGGGTGTGAGTTCATCACATAGGACTAGGCACCATATTGGACCCATCGCCATGCCTGGGGAACCATAACGGTCAAATAACCTAAACCACTTCGCCCAAACAATTAATTTCCCTACAGAACCTGAAAATTGTCTCAATTTTGTTCGCGAGGCCAACCTCCTCCAAATTGTCGAAGAAGTACCCACCAAGGTATGTCCTCCTGTACCGAGCAATAGATTGACATTCACAGAGGAGATGGGTAATATCATAGACAAAATAAAGTATAAAGACACTTCGCTTCATACTACAAAAACCAACCCAATTTTTCAATTTCTACCTCCTCGCGAGACATCCACTTTCATCGCATGAGAACATGCGATGCATCAACCATCCCTCCACCATACATCCACCAGTGAGCAAGGCACGAAGAAAAACAACGCACTCCACTAACCGCATTCGAGTTTATTTTATTGTTCTCTCTGAGTTACTCAAAACCAGTTTAACACACTGTGCTTTGTTTGTATCTTTTGTGGCGGATCGTGGATGTGTTGCATCGCAGTTCTTACTTACTGAATAGAATATCCTTCGTTATTTTTATTTTCATATTTCATTGCATTACTGATTGTCGATGCAAGTGGTTGACGCAGGAGGTTTTGCAATTTTAAATAGTTTCCTGATAATTCTTAATATGTGTGATCGAAAAAAAATTTGGGGAGTACGATGCGTTGTGGTTTCTTGTATGAAATCGAAACGTGATAATGCAAATTTAAAATTTTTTAAATTTCCGGATATAAATACGGAAATGGATGGATGCATGTTTGTTAACAGGTCCCCTGAAAATTAAAAATTCTTATGTGTGTTCTTGTCATTTTAAGGAAGGTGACATGGGTAAAAGTAGGTTGAAGAAAAAAGCAGTGCCTTCGATTTTCCATGACCGTTCTCTTCCAAGAAATGATACAGAGACTCATATACCTGTCCGTTTTGAAGGAAAGTCATATTCTCGTAATTCACAGGAACTTTCTTTTGAAGAGCTTGCATTTTTAGAACCAACGCCAACCTTCACGACGGAAACGAATATAGAAGATGTCAAATGCAATAATTGTCTAAAGTCAGACAAAAATTGCTCTTTTTACAGAGTAAGATATGCTAAGCTTTTAAATAAATTTAAAAAATTGCAGGACAAATTAAGAAAATTTAGTTTTCAAAAGAAATGTTCAGCGAACAAAAATAGGATTTTAAAGAAAAAAATTGCTACACCACTGTCTAATATAATAGACTCTTTGCCAAAAGTTAGTTCGAATGGTAAAACATTTGGCAAAATGATATTATGTAAAAAATCAAAATTTTCCCACTGGAAAAAAAATGAAAGAGACTTGGCTTCTGAATTACAATATAAATCGCCCACTGTATATAGATACTTACGAAATATACTTAAAATTAACATTCCGTCAGAGAGCTCCATACAACGGTGGCAGTTAATTAAGAAAACGAGGCCTGGATTTAATAGCAATGTTACACAAAATCTAAAAAAAATTAGTTTCCAGTTGGGAATCAAGCATGAGGGAGACTTCTTTGGTGTTTGATGAAATCGCTATAAGAAGGAGCTTAGATTAGGATGCCTTCTATGACGATATTGTTGGGTACGTCGAAGATGGAAATGGTAAACAAAATTTTGTTGGTAAATATGTAGTTTTGTTTATGATAAGAGGTCTACTTTCAAATTGGAAATATGTCATAAGCTACTATGTTACTGATAAACCAATATGCGGCCAAATCTTAAAAGAACGACTTATCGAAAATATTGATTATTGTCATAACATTGGGCTGCGGGTAAGAAACCTCACTTGTGATCAGGGATCAAATAACAGAAGTTGTTACTATAGTCTTGGCATTACTCAACAAACACCTTACTTTTTCCATAATTCCCAAAAAATATACGGAATTTACGACCCATGTCACCTTATTAAAAGTTGTCGAAATACCCTGCTGAAAAAAGATATAAAATGTAGTGACGGGGTCGTAACTTGGAAGTGTTTAGAAGAACTTTACAACATTGAGAAAAACAGCGCTACAAAAATGGCACATAAATTAACTTTTAAGCATATTAAACCGAACAGTTGGCAAAAAATGAAGGTAAAATATGCTGTACAAATGTTAAGTCATACAATCAGTGCTGCCATAAAAACTGCTTTTGAGATGAGCGTATTTAGCCCCGAAACAACACAACATGCTTTATCTACAGCTAAATTTGTAAATTTTATGAATAATTTATTTGACTGTTTAAACTCTAAGGGTCCGTTTAACAGAAATATTTACAGAAGTGGTCTAAAACCAGATAATGCAGTACGCTCATTTTTAGAGCAAAGTATTGCTTACCTTGAAGGATTGTCTTTTGCAGATCAAAATAAAACATTTTGGGCAAGAGGCTTTTTACAGACCATAAGAGCAGTTTTGCAGTTATCTAGTGACCTGTTTGAAAACCACCCTGAAAATAAGTATTTCCTTACGTACAAAATAAATCAAGATCCTATTGAAAATATCTTCTCGTTGATAAGGAGTCGAGGTGGATTTAATCCTAACCCAAGTGTACTTAATTTTAATAGCATAATAGCTAAAATAATGTCCCATAAGTTTTCATCTTTAAGTACTTACGCATCAAATTGTGAACAAGACAGCGATGAATTTTTATCTGAAAATGTGTGCAATCAAACAAGTAGTAAAATACATGCTTGTATTTGTAACAAAAATCAAACTAGCATATCTTTGTGTGATAACAATCAAGAAACAAATGATGAAAATGAGGAAGACTGTGATAATTTTGAGCCCATAGAGTTGACCTTAATTGAAGAGGATGACCTGGTAGAGGATTTGTCCCTTCGATATTTTATTGGTGCTGCTATGGTAAAAATATCTCCAAAAATTAATTGCAGTTCTTGTGAATTAGAGCTGAAGAGATCCGGAGAAATTATAAAATTACAAAAGGTTTCTGAAACTTTTTTGTTTCATAAAAATTACTCCTCAAATTCCGATTTCGGTAGTTTAGTAGCTCCTACAGATGTATTTTTCAAAATTTCCAAATTTCATGTACATATTTTCAAAAGTTTTATAGCTGATAAGCCACACATCCAAAAATTAAAGTCAACAATTATAGAAACCTGCATATCTGAAACAAATCGAGTTCCAGAATTTTCGTTCTGGTTTGCGGATGGGAATTTATGTAAAGAACATCATATTAAAATTCTTGATTATATAATTTATGTTTTGCTTAGAAAGTACTGTGTCTGGGAAAGTGCGAAGCTGGCTTCTTCTGCGAAAACCTACCATACCCACCCCAAACTTAAAATTATAAGTCAGTAAACAAGTACCCTAAGAATGAGAGGCACGGGGAACTCACTTTAAACAAGCACCCTAAGAGTGAGAGGCACGGGGAACTCACTTTAAACAAGCACCCTAAGAGTGAGACGTTTTTTTTTTTTGGTATAAGCGATAAGTACTTAGATTTGAAAGTAAATAAAAGAAGACTTAGTAAATTAAATTGCAAAAGCAAATCAACTAACACATTTAGGAAAAAAAAACATACCTACTTTACCCAAAACTCTTATTCGAAAGAAAATTCCGTTTCGTTTTCAATCGCTGTGGTAAAGAACAAAGTAACAAAACCATCTGTGAGAAGTACAAATTTAAAAACAAAATTATCGTCCCATACCCCTACTTTGAAAACCTTATTCTGAATCTAAATTTTAGTTCAATATTCTGAAAATTATTTTTTTTTTACAATTTCAATGTCATACCCTTAACAAAAATTCTTTCGCGAAAGAAAATTATTATAATTAATTTTTGATCGCTTTTGTGGAAAAAAAAAAACGAACAAAAAAGATCTGTAAAGAAAAAAACGTATACAAAAGAAAACCGACTGATCACCACCTTATTGTACTAGCTCCACACCACACTCCTACCACAAAAGCACCGTCCATAAGCATAAGCATTGCATAACCTGACTTCTGAATACTCTCCTCTGACTGTGATCTGCCTATCGAATCGATAAACAAAATACAAATCACACGTCACAGGCAAAACTGGTTTTGCACATTTTACACTCCCTGTGTTCTTGTCCTTATGTCAATGGGAGAGAGAATCATTAACACAAATGCGGCTGGTGCGTTGCTTTAATACCTACGTACCATCGCATTGCTCACTGGTGGATGTATGGTAGAGGGATGGTTGATGCATCGCATGTTCTCATGCGATGAAAGTGGATGTCTCGCGAGGAGGTAGAAATTGAAAAATTGGGTTGGTTTTTGTAGTATGAAGCGAAGTGTCTTTATACTTTATTTTGTCTATGGTAATATCCTCTGTGGCCTGTAAGTCTTCGCATTCGCAATACCTGCACATGTCTGTATCTGTTAGACCTAATCTCATAGCGTGCTTCCTTAGAAGACAGTGCCCGGAGAGTATTCCTATTGCCATTCTTAGCCTTGATGTGCTGAGCTTTAGTAATTCTAAAGATTTTTTCCTATCTAGCTTAGGCCACAGAGCCTTTGAGACCCTGTGCCCTACTATTTTCAACCATCTCTGATCTGCCCTATTTTTGATATCCTCGAGAATAATTCCCTTGGCCACGGCTATTGGTGGTCTATTCATTCATTCATTCATTCATTCATTCATTCATTCATTCATTCATTTTCAATGGTCCGCTTGTCCATTAAGTGGGTCGCGGGTGTAGGTTGCTCAAGTGGGCCCTCCATAGCTCTCGATCCTCCGCCATCGACTCTAAATCATCAAGGGCAATCCCCATACGGGTAGAGGAGAGATTATGAATTTGATCTAACCATCTCATCCTGGGTCTACCTAGGGGACGCCTGCCCGATGGTACGGATTCCATAGCATGTCGTGGAATCCTGGTCGGGGACATGCGTTTAACATGACCAAACCACCGAAGCATGGATCGCTCCGTCCGGAGAAGTAGCTGCTCGACATTGAGTTCCTCACGTATTCTGGTATTTCTGATGCGATCTCTACGGGTCACACCAGCAATACTACGGAGAAATCTCATTTCGGCAGCTTGTATTCGCGATCTTATTCTTTCGGTCATTACCCAAACCTCATGACCATAGGTAAGAGTTGGAACAAACACCGAATTAAAGACTGACAACTTAGCTTTGACACCAAGTTCAGTCCTCCTGATAACAGAATGACCAAGCTGTCTCAAAATCGATCCAGCCTGACCAATCCTACAGGAAAACTCGGCATTGCTCCTTCCATCACTCGTGAATAAGACCCCGAGATACTTAAACTTCTCCACCTGTTTCAATGGGACTCCACTAACATGCAGAGTGCATTGAACAGGTGTTCTGGAGACGACCATCACTTCAGATTTGTTCACATTTACCCTCATCTCAGCTTCAACACAAACGGCTACAAACCGATCGAGTGCGCGCTGAAGTTCAGTCTGAGAGGACCCAAGGATGACCAAGTCATCAGCGAAGAGCAAATGACTTATCCTCAGATCTCCCAATTCGAAACGTTCTTCGCCAAGACTGCGCTGTAACATCCAGTCCATATAAGTAATGAAAAGGAGAGGCGACAAGACGCACCCCTGGCGAAGTCCAACGCCCACGGTGAAAGGTATTGATTTAACGCCGTTTACCCGAACACAGCTTTTACAGTTTGTGTAAAGAGATTGAATGGCTCTCAAGAGAGAACCATCAATTCCATACTCCTGTAATACACTCCAGAGTTTCCCTCGAGGGACTCGGTCGTATGCTTTCTCCAAATCTACGAAGCAAGCGTAAACAGGTGTAGCATACTCCCAAGCCTTCTCAAGTACCATTCTGAGAGTGAATAACTGGTCGGTTGTGCTTCTGCCGGGACGAAAACCGCACTGCTCATCTCCTAATCGTGCCTCGACCACAGCTCTGCAACGCGTTTCCAGCACCTTGGCAAAGACTTTTCCGGGGAGACTTAAAAGTGATATACCCCTGTAATTGGAGCAATCCCTTTTATCCCCTTTCTTGAAAAGGGGCACAATCACCCCAATCTGCCAATCGCTGGGAGTTTCGCCGCATTCCCAGGCCACTTTAATGACACGAGCGAGCCATTTGACTCCCTCTTCACCTAAGGCCCTTAGCATTTCTGGCCGGATTTCATCCACTCCTGCAGATTTGCCAGCTTTTAGCGATTTGATCGCAAAAGTGACTTCCTCTACCGTGGGACTATTTTCCGCCCTGCCTAAGGCGATAGATGTGTCATCCTCGATGCCCTGGATTGGATTGAGCAATTCGGAAAAGTGCTCGCTCCATCTGTGCAAGATGTCCTCCTCATTAGAAAGAAGTGTACCATCTTTGGATTTGACTCCTTCGATAATGTTCCACTTCCTTCCTCTAAGACGGCGGATGGTCTGCCAGAACACCTTGCTTGCAGATCTGTGATCGCGGTCCAATTTTTCGCCGAACTCCTTCCAAGAATGTTCTTTGGCTGCTTTAACAGCCAATTTGCAAGTTCTTCGCGCCTCAATGTACCGGTTTCGAGAAGGAGAGTCCCCCAAGTGAATCCACACCTTGAAAGCCTTCTTCTTCTCTCTGATAGCTTCTTGAACTCCGGGCGTTTTAAACCACGCAGTTCTTTTCTCACCACCAGCCGCCACACCGAGCCGCTTCACTCCGCAAACATGTCCTGCAGAGGCAATAACTGCTGTTGAAAACAACTGCCATTCTTCCTCTACATTCAATGGAACATTTGGAATTTGTTCAAACCTTTCAGATACCTGCCGTGCAAATTCCTCCCGTATCTCATCGTTCTGTAGCCCCTCCCACCGTATGCGCGTAACCATTCTTGGTTTACGCTTTGGCAGGATAGGTATTTGATCGTTGAGATACAATTTGCACAACACCAGGTGGTGATCAGTTGACAGTTCAGCCCCTCTCAACACACGAACATCACAAACCATCCTTTTAATACACGATGGTACCACAAAGAAATCTATCAGCGATTTCTGCTGAAGACTTCGACGGTACCATGTGTATTTATGGATATCTTTGTGTGGAAAGAAAGTGTTCATAATGGACATTCCATTTGAACAACAAAAGTCCAACAACTTCTCTCCGTTCGCGTTCTGATCGGGGTCACCGTGTTTCCCAATCGCGCTGCCCCATGTCGAGAAATCCGCACCCACGTGAGCATTGAAATCACCCATCAGGATATAAGAATCCATATCCGCAACCTTTTCAAGGGCTGCATCAACTTCATCTAAGAAAGCTGCGTACCCTGACTCCAGATTCGGTGCATACACCTGCACTAGAGCCAGAGTTGATCTTTCAAGCTTAAGCTTTAAGATCGCAACTCTCCCTCCTAACGGAATCCACTCCAATACTCTGCCTGACAGCCTGGGACTTGTGAGTATCCCCACTCCCGCCTGAGCAGACATTGAAGGTGCTACTCCCGACATGAAGAGTTTCCACCCATCTGCAAGGTCCACAGTTCTAGAACCCCTTTGCTTTGTTGAGGAAACACCAACTATATCTAGTCGATATTTAACAGCCTCCCCAACAAGCTCCAGGTCTTTTCCCGTGAGCGAAGAGATGTTCCACGTGCCTATCCTAAGTCGATGCCGTTGTCGAGTTGTCGAAAGTCCACTTATGCCCCTATTGGTGCATAGCGCATCCACCCTCTGACCCCCATAATGGTTTGCGAGACCATTGACAGGAAGCTCGTAGCCGTTTCGGGTTAAACCCGGCCGACTGCCGAGCGTGACAAGCCGACCACCAGACGCTCGCAAACTGCCACCCTTCAGGCCTGGCTCCAAAGGGCGCCCTATGTTGACAGGCTTGGCAATATCCGAGGCTCGCTTTCTTCTTTTTGTCATCATTGGGTGTGTGCTTCGTTAGCCATGTCTAGGTGAACCTAGACATGTTGCCCGCCCCCCACCACGGGGAGGTCAGCTACATGAGGGGGCTATAATGCCCTCAATTGTTTTATTAGGTGGAAGCTCAGCGCCGGTTGTCGCCAGAACAACAGCCCGTTCGTTACCCTCTATATCTCAGTGTCCGGGTACCCAACAAAATCTGACCTGGTTCTGAGCGCATAATGCTCTGAGCTCCTGACTAGTTCAGATTTGATGATGAAGGACTCTAGCGCCTTTAGCGCAGCCTGACTATCAATGTAGATAGCGACATTCTTGTTGGATATTGATCCCATATTAGGTAGATCCGCGGCTTTGAGCACGGCCAGAACCTCTGCCTGGAACACACTGCATGTATCCGGAAGTCGCAATAACACGTGTAGGTCTATATCCCTAGAGTAAATACCTGATCCTGTACCCTCCTTAGTTTTGGAGCCATCCGTATAAATCGAGATTTCATAGTCTTTCGAAACCTCATTCTTTTGCCAGTCCTCTCTAACTGGGTATTGTACTTCGTACGGAGTGTCGAAGTCAATTTCCCCCAAACTTTCATCCGTTTTGTCGGGGATGTTGGAGAAAGATTCCATATTAGTATGGAGCTATGTCCTACCTGTCTGGTTTTGAAAAACCCTGCGTTAGTTAGCCGAAGCGCACTATTACCTGCTTGCAGTTTTATTTGTAGGGGTAAAAGATACATAAACGCCTCAAGTGCAGCTGTGGGCGTGGTGCGTAAAGCACCAGTGATGGCAGTGCCGGCTGTTCATTGTACCATGGTCAACATATCCCGTATGTATAACTTATTTGTTGGCTTTCCACCAAACAAGAGCCCCATGATGTATAACCAGTGCATCATTGTTGGACTCAATCCCCATTTTTTTCCTGCTGTTCTCTTACAGACGAAGAGAGCATTATGAGCCTTTCGGACTCTTTCCTGAACGTTAAGTTTCCAGTTAAATTTTTTATCTAGGACTATACCAAGATATCTTGCGCTATCGGAAAGGGAAAGCTCCACTCCACCAATCCTGGGTAGTTTGAAGGGTGGTATCTTGTATTTTGTACTAAAAAGTACTAGTTCTGTCTTTTCCGGGTTGACACGAAGTCCACACCCTTCAGTGAAAGGACAATGGATGCGGTAATCTTTTGAAGCTGCAAACCTGGATAATCGATGTCAGGAGTGGGCCTAAACGTACTAGTCCACACCCTTCAACATCTCTTTCCGCTGACTCATGCTAAGCTTTCGGGGTGTGCCACTTTGGCTCACCGTAGTCATTCAAGTCTTCTTAGCTCTTCGTGTTCGCTCGATATAAAGGAGCATACCTCTAAGTAGTAGTTTTATGACTTCAACATATGTACCTCCATAAAGATCTGTCGTTATCGTTGCTACTCTATTCTCGAATTATGATTAGGAGTGCTCGATCGGAATGCTCGGTCGAAGGGATGTGCGCAGTGGCTCAGTGGTGTTGCAGAACGGTTTAGAACATTTAGAGAAGGCTCTTATGCGACATGAGCACTTGAGCAGTTATGTAGATTGGAGATGCCACAATCATTTTTACAGATCATTGCGATGCTATTTACGGAGTCTAGTTTAGTTTACGGAGCGTGTTTTAGTTAATGATTCGGTGAATGGGTTCACCGCTCACATCACCACCGTAGTTGCAGAGCTCCGCTGGTAAGCCATCACACCATCGGCCTTGTTATTCTTAGACATGTCGATAAAGCCTCCAGCCAGTTGCTGGGCTTTCTTTTTCAACTTCCAGATGTTGTTTCGATCGCCAGAAACTTCAATATTTTTGAGCTAAGAAATTGGCTAATAAATGAGCAGGATCTTCTTTTTCTTCTCCTTCTTTCTTTTGGTCAGTTTGAAGCAGCAAAGCTCTTCGAAGGTATCTACTAAGCTAAATCTTTGATAAGGAAGAACTTTGTATTGAAAAAATTTTCTGAAGTATCAATGTATCTCAAACTGAGCACAACATTTTATAGGATTTTCATTAATGATGTTTTGTGTGGTTCTAATATTTTCTGCTGTTTAATTTGAATGTGTTCTGTAAACTCATCCCTGCTGCGGCTAACAAGTGTAGTGAAGACTTTCTTGTAGGCCCAGTAGGTCTGACTGGCTACTCCAAATTTAATTCTGCCCACCTCTGTTGCAGTGTACTAAATGTAGCAAAATCCTCCCACATCCCTAGCACACTACTTCATAAACTTAATCTTAACTTATCCCACTTGACTTGATCCCAACAATGTGTATCTGGACGGCCGTTCAATGATCTGCGAACACAGCCATTTCCTGTTCGTATTACTCGTAAGTGTCAAATATCATGTTAGAAAGCAATTGCCGCAAACAATTGACAAACTACACCACTTTATTAGCAGATGGCCAAATCCTGAACTCAATGGGCCATACTTTACGAGTGCATTAAATCGACATTTTCATTACTTACGGCATTTCGGTCGGGTAAATAAATCCAAGTAATTGTTTCCTTCCATCACACAATCGTGCACAACAAAAGCCAATCCTGTGCACAGACACAGAGTTGGAAGTTCTCCCAAAACACTCTGCGAGCAGACTTGGTAAACACAAAGGTGATTTATTTAACTGCTCCTTCAATTAAAGCGTTCAATCGTCGATGAGTTGGCCAACATCGCATTTGGTGTCCAACTCTGTTCATCCACATTCGATAATGGATCTAGCCAAGGCCAGAGTAGGTATATGCACCACAATTTTAGAGTCCTGCGAATCGATTGCGAATGTAAATCGCCAAACGGTCCGAGCTTGCAAGTGTCTATCTACATGCCCGTTTTTCTCAGATCGGATGTTTTGGGGTTCTTTTTTTTTGATTTTAACCCATTTGAAATTGATTGGCCATTTCACGCCCGGTTATTTCGCACTTCAGAACTCCAGAGTGAATAGAAGCAGGACGACAAACATGAATATTTGCATTCAATTCTGAACATATGAGCACACAAATGGAATCGAGGACAATTTTCCCTCGAGAAACTGTGTCACGTATGTGTTTGTGTGTGCGACTGGCACGAAGAGGTTATGGTATGTGTATGCTAAACGTTTGTTTGGTGAGGAGGAAGAGAAGAGCCAGCAGCCCAGCATGGCTGCTGGTTCTACTTCTACCTCTTCGATATTGGCTTGGCCACTTGAAGCCTTTATAAGTACTAGTGTCAATTTGACAACTGTAGCCAGATATGGGCAGCAAAAGACTATTCATATACAGTTTCTCCGACGCGACGTTAGAAAGGAATATGAACTACAAATGCGAATTGAAAATCGAATTTATTTTTTGAAAGGACGGCAGATGAATATTATCTGTCGAAGTTCTCTTTTAGTTTCATCCAATATGACTTTTACATACTGTGGATAGAATTTCTAATGATACGAATTCAACAGGATATTTTTCAAATGCTAGGTGGTGTTTTGGAATCGTTGTAGGTATGCCAATGTATCTGATGTTCGTTTTGTGGCTTTTTAAATGTTTGCTCTTGGGCAGGAGCGTGGTTGTAATATTCTGCGAACTATTCTGACACGCTGATATATTTTAGGTTATCTAGAGTTATTTACTGAAATAAAAATCTGATAAAAAAGTTTGTCCTGTCAGATAGACAATTGCTGATCAATGCGCGGCCCAAACTTAAAGACCTATAGGAAGCTGACATTTTGAAACAAACTTCCTTTCATAGCCAAAGAGATTACTGAGAAGCGATTTTGGAGAAATTCGATCTTTGAAAGGGGGGGGGGTCAAATTTTGTATGAAAAATTGAATATTATTCATCCGATCGATTTCAAACTCGATTTGTGTAAGGCTGAAAACACACCGGATAAAGCAAAACGTTTTTGATTCTTAAATCAAGAAAACGTTTTTTATTTGAACACACACCGAGCGAAACAGAATGTAACAAAACAAAACGTTTTGTTTTCTTGTTTCGTTTGGTGTGCGTTGAAATAAAACAAAACGGAATTTCCGATGCTTTTAGTGCTTTTAGTGTTGTTCAACATGTGGTTTGCGCACGGAGTAAACATAGAAGCAAATAAAGGTGAAAAGTGCAACGAAAGAAGAAAATAAAAACAACGGATTTTAAATTTTGTTTCGCAAAAACAACAGGTCAGCTATCGGCAACGAAACATGTTTTTCTGATTTGCTTTGGTTTTTATGTTTCGTTTCATTTGGTGTGTGCTGCGCCATAAGAAAGTATGCAATTATCAACAACGACGCTGATTCGAAACAGTTTTGTTGTATTCGGTGTGTGTTGCTCGTATGCAATGGCATGTATTTTCGACAACCACAACCGAAACGCTTCAAAACTAAAACGTGTGTTTTGTTTCGTTTGATTTGGTGTGTTTTGTCTCATAAGAAACCATGTTCTCTTGTTTCACGAAACAAAAAAACACGTTTTGCTTTATCCGGTGTGTTTTCAGCCTAATTACTTCACACAAGAAATCAATGGAATTAGTTTAACTGATTAAAGGAGGATTTAGTTTTTAGGGAAATTATATTTATTTTCATTCACCCCTATCATGGAATCCGCCGGGGGGAATCATTCACGGAAAAGAATATTTTGGTATCGTCGCATCCGCAAAGTGAACAGTTCCCCGAGTGGGTACTGTGAATAAGTTTCACAGTATCGTTAAAAACGTTCAAATCGAATTTTTCCCGAACGGGGAGCTGTACACTTTGCGGATGCGACGATACCAAAATATTCTTTTCCGTGAATGATTCCCCCCGGCGGATTCCATGATAGGGGTGATTATATCGAGGGCGCAGCAAAACCCTGTAACTGGAGCGAAGCCGAGAATAAATGCTAGTACCTTACGTATTGGTCAAGCGCCCATTATTGCTCCGGCATATTTCCTGAAGCTAAATTTTGACAGATAACGCTGTGGTTTTTTGTTACAGAAAAGTAAAAATGATGACCTCGGCGAGGAATACCTTGAAAATTAAAAATTACTGTGACCAACGAAAAGTCTTAAGATGTAAAGGGTTTTACAATTAGAGGTGTTATTGTGAATGGCCTGCTATTTCGGTAGCTGTCACTTTTGAAGCTTTTATTCTTTGACATTTAACAAGTAGAAACTAGGTACGCCATTACTAAAAATGGAACGATACACGCTTCAACAACGCATTGAAATTATTAAAATTCACTACAAAAATTGTGAAAAAATTGCAGTCACAGTTCGAAAAACTAAAGCATTTCTTGGTCGTCGTGAAGCACCTTGTCGGACCGCAATACAGAAATTGGTGGAAAAATTCGAGCTGTTGGGAAAAGTTAGTGATGTGAAGAATAAAACCCGTGCACGTCGCTCAAGAACAACTGAGAATATTGCTGCTGTAGCCAAAAAGTGTTGAAGAAAACCCAGGTTTGTCCATTCCTCGTCGTTCGTTTCATGAAAAGGATATGGTCCTGTAAGCGTGCTCGTGGTGGTCATTTGGCTGATGTTGTTTTTCATTATTAACGGCATACCTTCCTCTTTATTATGAAATAAACATCCGTTCATTTATCACAAAAAATTTATTTTTTCTTTGAATACGAAAATAACACCTCTTATTGGAAAACCATTTAGACAAAGAAAAAAAAAACGCAACGAAAATAAAACAATAATTTTTAGTGTGGATGAATTTCTGAAGGAAGCCATTTTTAACCCTTAAACCTTACCCATCCCTGGAGAAACACTATTGCTACCCTGGGGTCCAGATAACCCCAATATAGTTTTGTAATTATTTCAAAAACCAAAAGACGATTTGATATAAATTATTTTTTATTAAGATCACACACGTTGTTGAATATTAAAAGTACCTTAAAATTTAGAATCGAAGCATTCGGCACACAGACCGGCTATGTTTGCGGCAAAGGCAGTTTTGGGGCACGATGAGGTCAAGTGCAAGTTTTTTGAGGAAATGGCGCCTTTTTTGGCACTCGTTTGATGCCTTTATTGCTCTAATATTCGTGTCCTTAGCAAAAGAAGGGCGCAGACTGCCGAAAGTCGATAAATCCTCATTTTCGTCATAATTCATATGTTCAGAAGGGGTATGGTTTGTTTCGTCATTTTTATCTCGTTTTTGTGTTGTTTCGTTTTAGTCGTTTCGCATTTTGTTGTTTCAGCATTTTTATTAATATGTTTTTTAATTATTTGGTTTATATTTGTTTCGAAAAAAAATAATTTAGTCTTATACTTAGTTCGTTTTAAGCTCATTTCGCCTTTTATTGTTTAGTTTTTCGATTATTTCGGTTTTTGTTTATTTCGATTTCAATTATTTGCCATCATTTGTTTGGTTTTTTTTTATGTAAAAAGCCCAAGGGCGTTCAAATTCGCGCGTAAGATACGTATATACGTATACGTGCAACCCCCCTGCCTGTGGTCACTGTAGGATTTGGAGTAGGTGCAAGGTTGGGTATATGCAAAGTTTATATTATGGTGTTTCCTAATTTTACCGCCAAAAACTACGAAAACGAATTTCGAAATGAAAACCACACGCCAAAACAATAGATTCTAAAAAAAAATAAAATGCGAAATAAACCTTTAGCGAGATAACATTGACCTAAATAACTCAATGCACTTTTAACGAAAATGCAAAACGAGTAAAAAGAGAAAGAAAGAAATGCGAAATTATTTTAGTGATTGAAAAACGAAGTAAAACAAAAACAAACTACGGTATTACGAAGTAAACAGAAATAATTGTAAGAAAAGCGAAACAACAAAATGCGAAGTAAAAAAAACAAAACAATAGGCACCCGTTCAGAAGGTATTTTTTCTATGAGAATTTCTGTCTTCCGGTATTACAGTATTCCTACCCTGTGGTCTAGACTCTAGACTAGAGGACCCGGAAATTGTTATAATTACGCACAATTAAAAATTACACTAATAACGAGACGCCTACTGATACATTAGAGGATTAGCTTGAATAGCGCCATCGTGTGGTTTTTAAAACAAACTTCTGGCAAACTTTTACTATGTATTCAAAATGTTGTCTCAGTGTTTCCAAAAACATAAGCTCTGCACCAGTCTCCAGATGTAGCATATAATTAGACGTAGCACTTGGTAAACGGAATATTCTCTTTAGGAAATACTAAAGAAACTTCTCAACTTCAAACATTATCCCAATACCTGCGCTACATACAAAATGATTGATGCTGCTGTTGTGAGAGAGATTTTCTGCTTCAAGCTATAGTTTACATAATTATTATGGATGCAGCATTCTCATATACCAATAAGATTGCTCGTTTGTCCTCAGATAATTTGGTCACTAGATGCTTCTTCGTATTCAAGTTTGTGGACACTATAATTTGTAGTCACGAAGAACTTCCACAGTTTCTCCTTGATACATCCACTTTTCACTTTGAGTACCTATATCTGCCATCGCCGCATCTGAACACCATTAAATTCGAATTATTCAAGTTACGAGTCTCTTCATCATAAGTTGCATCCCATCTACAGTATCAGAAAGAAAAACTATGTCATCTGCATATACTGCCGAACTCGACTGCATCCTTTACTGCATCTGATATGTCATTAATTAGTTAAATTAATGAGGTCTCTATGCAAGCACATTCCAGGTTTTCCACAAATTCTTCGAAGCTACTGATTGTCAGAAATCCTTAAACTGGTCAAAGACGATTTTCAGAATCACAATTTTTAACAAAATGATTTTAAATAAACAAAATATATACCAAAACAAAAATTATCTCACTTCATCTTGATGGCAATAAATGTTAGCTCACAATATGTAGGTAGGTAATATTTATGTATTCACATATTATCTGTTTAACCAAAAGCTTAACTGATGTTTGTAAAAGGAAAACCAAGTCAAGGTGCAAACACTAATTACCTTAATGGACGTCTGGATTTTGCTTGCAGATCAGCTGACCAACACAAACAACCGACATCGAAGGCAACAACAATACCAATAACAAGCAACGGCTGGCGATGTGAGGATGACCATCGTCATTGTATATTATCACCTATACCCAGTCCTTGGTTCTATTTTAGATCCCATTGTCCTGAACAAAATCCATTCGGACTAAGCCTACTACCTTATGTGCGGTGCATTGATATACATTATACACTTCATGGTAGTAGCAAATATTTGCGCACCCCTTCGCTTATAATCTTTTTTCTTTTGCACAACCACTGAGCTAACACACATCCTTGTGTCCGTCCAACATTGCTTCATATATATTACCATCCTTTGGGAAGCGCAACGCAGTTTATACTCTCGAAAAGAACTCAAACCGTCTCTGTGTATCTTTTTGTGTGCACTGCATGGTTCTGTTATTCTTTCATATCAATATTTGCGTTAGCGATTTTCCCCAACCCAACTATGCAGCTAGATAGAGAGAAACAAATTTGAGTTTCTCTCTGCTGCACAGAACCATCAGGATTGAAAATTTTTTCACATGAGTACTCGTACATCCCGGCAGCTACTAGCCTTTGTCTGATTTTAATAAACCCGAAATAAACATGCATTCTAATTGCATCCTTGAGTCTTCAACGTAGAAAAAAAAAAGATACACAGCAGAACGGTAAAACAGGGTACTTTACCGAGCCCGACTAGGACTGTTGCTCAGATTGTTTGTTCATAAAGCACTCGCTTGGTAGTTCGGTTATAATTCACTTTGTGTACGGTCTTAGTCAAGCAAATGAAATGAGGATTTTATTATCTTAATTTCTCCCAGGATTCTAATTCCAGAGGATGCAAACGAAAAAAAACAAACACAACACCACCATTGGTCGACTCGACTGCATTATCCTTTTTCATTTTCAAGTCCGTTTTTTACGTATGTGTGTTTTTTTTTCCAAATAGAATCACAACGACTACGTCGGTCGACTGTGTGTGCATATGGTGGGAGGGAGGCATAATAAAGATAAATAAGTTAAAGGACACACATTAAGCTGGTGGTGTCGTCCTTGCAGTTTAGATTTTGTATTTCTTGTTATCCGGGCGTTGGTCGATCGTCGTACTACAGTCATTCTACTTGATGGCTGGAGTGGGCCGTCGGTCGGGTAGTTGGTTCACTCATTCCTCCTCTTTGGCCCTCTGTCGGGGGGGCAATTCGAATAACCCCAATTGGGTTTCATTTCAGTTTATGGTGTCGCATATCGGACGCTAGATAATACCTGAACACGTTTATATTGGCTGAGGGTTCAATTTGGACAGGACATGGGACACTCTAGAACACTAGAGGTGTGCAGTTTTATTAGAAGTTAAATCTTTGTGGGTGCATGCGGTGGGTCCAACTGGGTCACAGACGGCATAAAAGGCTTTAAAATGTTCCGACGGTATACTGCGATTGTTATGGGTTACTATCATGCGAGACACTAGTTGGGCAGAATGGTGTTTGAGATTTTGCAATTGATAGCAAAAATGGCTGCCCTTCGGGTGACTTTTATGAGTGCAGGTTAATTGTAAAAAGTGGTCGGTGTTGGATTCTACATCCATGGGATGGGTTGTATGTAATAAAAAGGAAAATTCCCTTCCCGCTAGTGGCAGATGGAGGACAGAATTTTTTTAAATCACATCTCTGTGATGTGGTGGAAAGATGTGAAATCACATCTCTGTAAGGTGGTGAAAAGTAATCTTGGTAACTAAAGGCGGGCATAATATTGCTTTTAGAATGCGTTATATGCACAGATGACATTAAATGAGCAGATGACAGCCTTTTGTATTCTAGTCCATGAGGGTTATTTAAAAAATAGCACGGCCCTCTTTTGTGGAAAAGTGTTTATAACAAAATAAACCATGTTCAAAGATTTTACAAGAAATCCGGGGAAATGGCAACTAGCTTTAAGATAGAAACGCAAGTTTTTTGAAACAGCGAAAGAACCAGCTTAAAAAAGGGCAATGAGAGAGCCACGTCCCATAAACGAGAGACTGGTTCAACCACACGGTATACAAAAGAAGAAGCTAAAAACCTAGCTTTAGAACATACGGTTGGAAGGCACCACCAAACCCAGGCAGCTAAATGCTCATGACCACACTACTGTACACTTGACAACCGCAAGGACATCAATTTTGCAAAACTCCTTCTGTTACAGGACAAGAAAACTTTGGAACACTCTTCCTGGGGATATATTTCCAGAAGACTACATTTTGCAGCAATTTAAGTGCAGAACTAACATACATCTGCAAGCATCTCGGGGCGCTGATGAAGCGTCATAGGTTCGCCTTCTCCGGGAGAAGTATGTATTTAAAAAAAAAATCACACAGCAGGTAAAAGGATGTCATCTTCCATTTTTACATTGAAAATTTCTGCAAAAATCAGTATAGGGGACTTTTTCGTTCTAACCCTATTTCCCAATTTTATATGCCACGCTTTGGAAAAATTCCTCGTTGCAAGTCCTTTTTGTTATACGAAATCTGACTCACCAAAAAATTCGAAAAACGATATTCCAAACGTATGCCTGCCTACCACACCATGACTCTAAGCATCTGTAAATTACTTTCAACAATCTTTGAAGGTGAATTCCATTGAATAATGAAACAATTAATCGGATTTGACGGTGACCTTAACCGTTCGCGATTGCTGTAGTATATTTACCGAGACAACATCGTTTGTTTAGCACTTGTACGCGCACGCACCCACTAAATGATATCAAACACTCAACGGTAAGAAGACTATAACACAGCATTAAATGGTGAGCCAGTTGGATGATGGATGATGAGGCGGAACAGAGACAAACTTTTGCAGCATTTTCAGTCTTCTGCGTATTCCTCATCTTTGTCTTACTGTTGCAAATTTTGGTAACTCAAACGCTTTGGTGTCATTCAATAGCCGCAGGCTGATGTTACACTTCCATTACCGTTCATTTGGAGGAACTATAAATAAGCCAACAGCTTCAGGTAAAGTAATCATTCCAGCATCTCATATCAATTTGTAAACATTGAGACAGCTACACAATGGTGGGTAGAACAAAAAGTCATTGAATTTGTTAACACAACTAAAATGTTTATTTCATTAGAAAATTGCTTTGCTGTTGGTAGCAGCCTTTGCTGTAGTTCATGCAGCTGTCATTCCGGAGGATGAATACCTTCCACCATCTGGAGAAGCAGCGGAAGTCACTGAGGCATCCCTTAATGAGGCCGCTGCTCAACTAGCTGATGATGGATATAGATACAAGAGCATTCGTCGTTTGAAATACAGAAACCGCCGAGACATTGCCAATGAATACCTTCCGCCCACTGAGGAGGCTGCTGAAGCAGCTGAACCTACTGAAGCCCCAGAGGATTCAGCAGTCCTCGCTGATGATGGATACCGATACAAGACCGTTCGCAGGTTGAAGTACAGGAAACGCCGTGACGTGTCCGAGATCGTTGCCCCTGAATACCTCCCACCAGCAGAAGAAGCCGTCGAAGCAGCTGAACCTACTGAAGCCCCAGAGGATTCAACAGTCCTCGGTGATGATGGATACCAATACAAGACTGTGCGCAGGTTGAAGTACAGGAAACGCCGTGATGTGTCCGAGATCGTTGCCCCTGAATACCTCCCACCAGCAGAAGAAGCCGTCGAAGCAGCTGAAGCTACTGAAGAACCAGAGGACTCAGCAGTCCTCGCTGATGATGGATACCGATACAAGACCGTTCGCAGGTTGAAGTACAGGAAGCGCCGTAATGTGTCCGAGATCGTTGTCCCCGAATACCTCCCACCAGCAGAAGCAGCTGAACCTACTGAAGCCCCAGAGGATTCAGCAGTCCTCGCTGATGATGGATACCGATACAAGACCGTTCGCAGGTTGAAGTACAGGAAACGCCGTGATGTGTCCGAGATCGTTGCCCCTGAATACCTCCCAACAGCAGAAGAATCCGTCGAAGCAGCTGAAGCTACTGAAGCCCCAGAGGATTCAACAGTCCTCGGTGATGATGGATACCAATACAAGACTGTGCGCAGGCTGAAGTACAGGAAACGCCGTGATGTGTCCGAGATCGTTGCCCCTGAATACCTCCCACCAGCAGAAGAATCTGTAGAGGCAGCTGAACCTACTGAAGCCCCAGAGGATTCAGCAGTCCTCGCTGATGATGGATACCGATACAAGACCGTTCGCAGGTTGAAGTATAGGAAGCGCCGTGATGTGTCCGAGATCGTTGCCCCCGAATACCTCCCACCAGCAGAAGAAGCCGTCGAAGCAGCTGAAGCTACTGAAGAACCAGAGGACTCAGCAGTCCTCGCTGATGATGGATACCGATACAAGACCGTGCGCAGGTTGAAGTACAGGAAGCGCCGTGATGTGTCCGAGATCGTTGTCCCCGAATACCTCCCACCAGCAGAAGAATCCGTCGAAGCAGCTGAACTTACTGAAGCCCCAGAGGATTCAGCAGTCCTCGCTGATGATGGATACCGATACAAGACCGTTCGCAGGTTGAAGTACAGGAAACGCCGTGATGTGTCCGAGATCGTTGCCCCTGAATACCTCCCAACAGCAGAAGAATCCGTCGAAGCAGCTGAACCTACTGAAGCCGCTGAAGAGTCAGCAGTCCTCGGTGATGATGGATACCAATACAAGACTGTGCGCAGGCTGAAGTACAGGAAACGCCGTGATGTGTCCGAGATCGTTGCCCCCGAATACCTTCCACCAGCAGAAGAATCTGTCGAAGCAGCTGAACCTACTGAAGCCCCAGAGGATTCAGCAGTCCTCGCCGATGATGGATACCGATACAAGACTGTTCGCAGGTTGAAGTACAGGAAACGCCGTGACGTGTCCAAGATCGTTGCCCCTGAATACCTCCCACCAGCAGAAGAAGCCGTCGAAGCAGCTGAACCTACTGAAGAACCAGAGGACTCAGCAGTCCTCGCTGATGACGGATACCGATACAAGACCGTTCGCAGGTTGAAGTACAGGAAACGACGCGATGTGTCAGAGGTCGTGGCCCCCGAATACCTTCCACCAACAGAAGAAGCCGTCGAAGCAGCTGAACCTACTGAATCTCCTGAAGAGTCAGCAGTCCTCGGTGATGATGGATACCAATACAAGACTGTGCGCAGGCTGAAGTACAGGAAACGCCGTGATGTGTCCGAGATCGTTGCCCCTGAATACCTCCCACCAGCAGAAGAATCTGTCGAAGCAGCTGACCCTACTGAAGCCCCAGAGGATTCAGCAGTCCTCGCTGATGATGGATACCGATACAAGACCGTTCGCAGGTTGAAGTACAGAAAACGACGCGATGTGTCAGAGGTCGTGGCCCCCGAATACCTTCCACCAACAGAAGAAGCCGTCGAAGCAGCTGAACCTACTGAAGAACCAGAGGCCTCAGCAGTCCTCGCTGATGATGGATACCGATACAAGACCGTTCGCAGGTTGAAGTACAGGAAACGCCGTGATGTGTCCGAGATCGTTGCCCCTGAATACCTCCCACCAGCAGAAGAATCTGTCGAAGCAGCTGACCCTACTGAAGCCCCAGAGGATTCAGCAGTCCTCGCTGATGATGGATACCGATACAAGACCGTTCGCAGGTTGAAGTACAGGAAACGCCGTGATGTGTCAGATGTCGTGGCCCCCGAATACCTTCCACCAACAGAAGAATATGTCGAAGCAGCTGAACCTACTGAAGAAACAGAGGACTCAGCAGTCCTCGCTGATGATGGATACCGATACAAGACCGTTCGCAGGTTGAAGTACAGGAAACGCCGCGATGTGTCAGAGATCGTTGCTCCCGAATACCTCCCACCAGCAGAAGAAGCCGTTGAAGAAGCTGAACCTGCTGAAGCCCCTGAAGAGTCAGCAGTCCTCGCTGATGATGGATACCGTTACAAGACCGTTCGCAGGTTGAAGTACAGGAAACGCCGCGATGTGTCAGAGATCGTTGCCCCTGAATACCTCCCACCAGCAGAAGAATCTGTCGAAGCAGCTGAACCTACTGAAGCCCCAGAGGATTCAGCAGTCCTCGCTGATGACGGATACCGATACAAGACCCTGAAAAGGCTGCGCCATTAAAAAGCAATCTCCCTTTAAGTGTAAGTGACATGGAATTGAATGTGATACCAATACCGAATGCAATGTCGTGTAAATAAAACTCCAAATATTTAAGACTCTGTTTGATTTATTTTCCTAAATCGTTTTCAAGATGTAATCTCAAACCGCCTTTCATTCAATACTCCGACCCAGCATCATGATGAATCACCTTCTACCGGACTAATTGAAAACCTCGAACATCCCTTTGATTGCTAAATGCAGAGCAAGTTGTTCATATCTGTTCGTCCCGAAACTTCTGTTAAATATACATCAACAATCACTTCCCTTTACACAAATCAACCCGAGGGCTTTGAATATCGGAAGGAAACTTAAAGGAAGAAGGGTAAATCAATGCCGAGGCAGCCTGAAACTCAAGTTTATAGTCATCGCCCAAAACGTCCATGAAACTGCACTTTATTTAGTGCAATATCCGTGCACTGCAGCACCATTACCACACTGCATCACTGCAATGAAATTCAAAACCACATGTTGGCCAGAGCCAGTAGAGTCCCACTCTACGGTGTCTGCTTTGGCTGCGGATCCTGGCAATAATCGACCTGAGAGTATTTTCGTCTGTGCGCATCAGCCAGGGCTCAAGTGCCCAGGGTTGGCGAGTTCAAGAGTCTCTGTGTGTATGTGTACTGCACGGACCGAAATGAACATCATCCTGCATTAACTTGGAAGCGTAATATCCTCTTCAATGCCGCTTCGTCATCGTACTCGTTGGGGCGACCAGAGTCCGGATGCGAAGAGAGTAGGAATGCCACCAGCATCCCGCCCGGAATGAACATTCAATTAAAAATGTATGCTTCGTATGTAATATCAATGGCGGCTTTATTGTAGCTATCAAAACGCAGATCCTTCGATATAAAAGTAGACGTGTGTTCGCAAATTCACTCCAGCAAATTGTTGGAGATGGCCAGCATAGTGTTTAGACCGGCGGCGGCGGCGGCTTTCTCGCGTGTATGTGTGTGCACTGTAATGCACAGAGTTTATCGTCTTCTCATTAAGAAGCTCCATAGCCTTGGTTTGGATAAGTGTATACATGTGTATACCTTGGGGTGTCTCTTCCGATGCAATCGCCCCCACTTGCAGTCACGGTGTAAAAGTTAATGGCTGCAGTTGTTCATCTCTCCCAAGATGAGAGCGGGTTAGATCGATATTTCAACAGGTAGCATCAGGTTTGGCACTAGACGCCGCACCAAGGACCGAAGCAACCATTTTACCATTCCATGCATCAGATGCGATACCATCTCCAGGACGACGTGAATAAATGACTTTTCCAAAGGATCCAACTTGAAGTTTTATGTTGAAGTTTTAATGCTAAAGTTTTATGGGCACAATGGGTGGTTGGGGGCGCAGCGCCCTATTCCGATTCATGAGCAAATTGCACCAAGTCATGACATTAGTCGGGAATATAAATGTGCACAGGCCCGTTACGTCTTTTTGTTGGCCATAATAGGATTGATTAAAGGTTGATGGGTGTAATTTGAAAATACGCCGCGATGCTCTCGCGCTGACTCATGTTCATTTGGTAAATTGATGTCGAAGCTTTATTAGCATAACTATATGGTAGGTATACGGTATACCTATGCGGAAGAACTTTGCCTAGGAGTAGGATGACCGTTTGTATGTGAGAAGAGTTCACTTTTTCGCCGTGTTGTACAATAGGCGGCAGGAGTCATGAACAAGTAAAGTTGACGTAGGACGATTTTTGACATTCTTAAATAGTGTATAGGCACTTTGAAGAGTACTAAGAATTCTAGTGAGTGATACGTGATCTTCTTGGTTCGACGAATAATAACATTTATGTCTTATGTCTTTCTCGTCAAACAGTGTACCAATGAGTGCCAATCCCACTACATCACTCTGTCAAAGATGCGACGAAATTTTGTGGGGGAAAAAACTTGATTATAATTTAATGCTCACAAGACAGAGCTCAAAAGTTTTACAATGAAAAATTCTACGACCGTACCAAAGACTAAAGTGAATGACCATTCAGACAAATCTATGCGCATTCATTGAGTGACTGTCAATTAAGGAATAACACGTATGGATCACTTATCCAATATAGCAAGATCAAGCGTTCTCAAAGTTAAGTAGAATTTAACCTTTCTGTCAACTACGAGGTCTGCCCAGACCTTTCTGACTTTTGATGGGAGTTTTCTTTAAGAAATAATGGAAACAGCTTCTTGAAATTTCACGATAGGGCCAAAGCAAATGTTTTCTGTGATTTGATAATATTTTCATTTGTTTATAATATGTAGGTATAGTAGATACCCGTTAGATAGAGAGCAGAGTTTCTCAGTTCATGCACCTTCAACAAGTAAGAGTTTTTGAAGTGAAACTTCTTTAGCTACCTATTTAGAGCAAAGAGGTACTTTAGCCCCAAGCAACTTCTCCTTCTCTACAAAGCACCAGGCCTGGAATATTGCTCCCATATATGGAGCTCGGCTCCAAAACATTCACTTAACCTACTTGACAGCAGACGAGCAGTTCGACTTATTGGAGACCCTACACTCACATCGAATCTGCAACCGTTGGTGCACAGAAGACAAGTCGATGACCTATGCTTGTTCTATAGGTACTTCCATGGTAGATGTTCGGATAGGAACTCAAGGACATTATCCCTCGAAATGCAACTTTCGGGCGCCCTACAAGACAGGCTGATAATGCTCATGACCATACAGTACACTTGACAACGGCCAGGACATCATCTTTCCCAAAATCTCTCTGTTACAGGACAAGCAAACTTTGGAACTCGCTTCCTGGGGATATATTTCCAGGAGACTACAATTTGCAGCAATTTAATGCAGAGCTAGCATACATCTGCAAGCATCTCGGGGCGCTGATGAAGCGTTATAGGTTTGCCGTTTGCCTATAGTAGTATTTAAAAAAAAAAAAAAAAGCGAGGTTTAAGACCGAAAAATTGAAACGCAAATCAAAGTGAAACGAAAATCAAGGTGAAACAGTTTTCGCTCCTAAACGGCTAGACCGATTTTGCTGAAATTGTGTGTTCGGGTTTAAGTGGGTCCCTGGCATTGTCCCTGATTTTGTTTCGAGGGGGACTTGTGCATCTCCTCCGCAACCTACGCCACCTATGGGTTATTCAAATAAAATAAAATTGATCATCATTTTTTAAACACTCAAATTTCAAATTTTAATAATATAAATAAATAAATAAATAAATAAATAAAGCATATAAAAAAAATTATAACTGACTCGATATTGATTTATCTAATAAACGAAATAAAAACTAAAACTATGAGTGGAAAGTTGAAATGTTGTTTAAAAATTAGTAGTATGATTAAGATATGAGATGAATGATAAAGAAAAGAGATGAATCGAAAGTGTTCCTTGAATTTAGTTGAAGCCCGTGCGCACGAAATCTTGAGGTTTAAAGGTTTCTAAATTAAGAGTTTAAATAAAAGTACACAACACCAAATTGCACACCTGCACCTGCTAGGTATATGACTCTCTTCAAAATTATACACATAATATCATTCTGTTTGGTAAATTCTGTGATCGACCAAACCCCCCTGTCAGCAAATGTGACTTTTTCCTATATCAATCTCAAGCCACAGCAACAAATTTTGATGTCCAATAAGCTCAAGTAAAAATTATCTATATACCTGCTCGAATTAGCATAAAATTAACTGTAAAATCCGCAGATATTTCACATAAGATTAGGTACCTAAGCCCTAAAACTATACTTAGTATACAATCATTAGCGCCAACGTCCGAGCATTTTGAGCGTACCCAATTAAAATATTTTTTACAATATCGTTAAAAGTCGTTGCCCTTAATTTAATGCCGATACACTTCTCTTACAAAAACGCTTTATGGCAAAGAACATTTTTCAAAGCCTTTTTCATAGATAAATGCATTCAAAGACTTTTCACTATGTGACAGACTAATGGAATTTAAACTCAACCAAAAGACTCGCACGTGGACAAACAAAAGCTAAATCCCTTTACGAGTATATGCTTACGAAAAAGTCATTGAATTTGAATGACATCCACATCACATTCACGCATCCTACTCTAGTGTGTTGTTTTATTTTTATTTGTATCTTTTTAAATTAATCAAATAAAACTACAAAATGAATGACAAATTGAGTTTTGTTTTTCTGACATGCCTGCTTTTGACCATCATCTACCTACGTAAATAATGTTCACCCATGAGAGTGTCTAAAAAAAAGTCAAATGAATTAATTTTAAGGCAAAAAAAAAACGAGTCCTTGCATTCACTGAACCAATCAGTCAATCACAACATTGTTGGGTGTAATCCTCGGCTAAGCCTGTGTTCGCACCTACATAGCTTAATAAAACGAACTGTGCGAATAAAAATGCAAACGCAAGATAGCAATGTTGATGCAAGTAAATTGCATGAAAACCGATCAGTGAAAATGGATTACGATTCACGAATTTGAATTAAGTCATTTGAATCGTCCATATGGATGTGTGAATGATATTCTAGAGTCATTTGCTTGTCAATTTATTTAGCTAAGGTTGAACCCCACTAGCACTAGGTCAAGGGTCAAGTCAACTCAAACAAGAATAAAATAGTCAGAAATGTCAATTTTCAATCAAAACAAAACTGTAGGCGATCATAGATCAACATCTGTGCCATCAATTTAAGATGTCCACGCAATCATGCGTTTAAATTGAACACGTTCTGAATATGAAAGGGTTCCGCACCTTTGGCGTTAATTATATAAGTTAATTATTAAGTATATCTACGTGTGCATTTTTATCTGTTGAAGGTGTTTCTTTTGTTTGGTGGCTCTATGTTTCGGTTAACGAAAAAAATATTTTTTCCTCTCAGCAGGCAATTTCCTTTTTTAAATTGAACTGTGAAACACTATTTTATGTATGAATATCGATATCGGCAATCTGCAGCATTTGTGTGTACGCGAACAACCTGACCTGAACACAAAGGCAGACGTTAAAGGCATCAGTGTCAGCGTTAAAGCCGTGAATACAATGCAGATGCGCTAGGATGGCCCGTGATGAATAGTCCTCACAATACTCAATATCTATGTATAAAATAAATGCATTTCAACTGCGAGCGAACGTGTCTATTTAGGGTAGACAAATTTCCTTAGATAACACTGACCAACAAAAAAAAATGTTCTAACCCTAAAGCTTAGTGTTAGTATGCTGCTGTAGCGGAAGTAAATTTTAACTCAAAATTTTGCTCTCAAAACATTAGATAAAATCCTAGCTAAATTTTGACATTAAGACCGAAAAAGTGTTATATTTTCGTTGCCCTTTCATTTTCCTTGTCTGCTATTCCTTGATCTCAAATTTATAACTTTTAAAGGATTCCTCAACGAGGTATTCAATGAAATTAAAACCTTATCCTTATTTAGATACTTTTCTGCAACAAAAAAACAGAACAGAAAAAAAAACAAAAAACAAAAACAAAAAAAAAAAAACAGCATAATCTGTCAAAATTTAGCTTGAAAAAATGTGCCGAACCATTAATAGGCTCGTAAAATTAAGACAGATATTTACATGCAGTTCAGTCTGAAATGAAAATTCGATTTTTTATCTAAAGCAGCGTACCGCTCGGCTAAATGGATGGGATTAAATTTGCTCCGCTAAATTTTGGAAAGAATTTTGTATGGGAGCTAAAATTTAGCTCGAGCAGCGTACTAAGCTAAGAGGTGGCTTTTGGTACCACGCGTATTGGAATTTTGAAGAACTTGTGCGAGAATTATTCCCTGTCTTATGGATATGGCCTGTGACGCAATGACACCAGAAATCCTATTGCGACAAAACTACCACGTCAACTTTCCACAGGCAATGGAATGGCTTCGGGCAGACTCTGAGCCAGGGAAAGAATGTCATCGTTTATTCACGGATGGCTCTAAAACCGGACAGGGGTCTGGTTCTGGAGTCTTCGTGGAAAGCAAGAACATTAGACTACACTACCCCTTGGGTAACGAATGCGACTTTCTTTCTTCTTTTTTTCTTTCAGGCGGAGATTTTCGCTATGGCTATGCGCTATATTGTGACAAACAGGTCAAGGGCTAGAAGCTTACTTATGCGTTTGCAGTGATAGCCAAGCTGCATTAAAAGCGCTGCTCAACCCTCTTACCTCGTCCAAGTTGGTGCTCGAACTCAAGCTTTCTCTGAACTTGGTTCGAGCCCTGCGGGGCGGGGGACAGCAATACTCTGCTACCGACCATAAAGAGAAACGAATAATATCAGAGTTTCTCCAGCACTACAACAAAAATGGGGTTTCTGCTTGGTAGTACAATGGACCGAGATTCGTTTGAGTGCTCCAGGATTTGGAATCCCCTTAAAAAAAAAAAAAAACCCTCACATGGACAGTATCTACCCGGGTAGATATTTGAATTTTCATCTCTAAATATCTTTCCGGTTTCTTATTAGATTTTAATGCAGTTTCGAATCAGTGACTAAATTATTGCTTTATTGAAGATAATGATGCAAAAAGTGCTGTGAGAATGTCCTTTCTTACTATTTTTTAAGTTTTGTCTTTTTTTTTGTCTTACGTGGACAGTATCTACCCAGGTATATATATTCGTTGATTTTGCATGCAAAATGTCGATACAAAAATTCATGTGTGCACCAAGTAGAGCTTAAAAGTAAACTAAAGTATATTGTATGATACATACAAATATGCATAGCAAATAAAATAGTAAAATACGATTTATTGCGAAATTGCTTTGAAGCGCCTCACCGATATCGTTGCTCGATAAAAGGGAGCGCTCTGCTTGAAAGAAAAACTGTTATCTGGAAAATATGAACAATCAAACGTAAACGAGAAAGATTAAAAATAAAGAGAATGAATGCAAAAGGGTAATATTGAAAGAAAAACTTTAACCTAGTGGAAAAAACTCATACAGAATGCGTGAGATTTTATTTAGCTACCCCGGTAGATACTGTCCATGTAAGTAAATTTAAATTTCCGTCCATGTGAGGGTTAAAGAGAGGTATCTTTGTGCATCTTGCTTTGCTGGGAGGTCATCATGATGGCTGAAATAGTCAACAATTGGTGGAGAATGTTGGAATTATGCATCTCCTAGTGGATAGCGGTTTGTCTTCGGGTAGGAACGGAGGGTAACCGTAGCAGTCTACCCCTTTTCTATTGCCTCTGACAGTCCATCACTGAGAAGAAAGTAGAGGCTGGTACATTGCAATGGGTGGTTGAATCAATCCGTTCTTCTGCTTGAACAAAAAGTCAGTGAAGAGATTGCCTATTGGAAAAGGGGATGGAGGGTAACCGTAGTTGACAAGCTTTCTAGGGATAGGTTCTTGTATTTTTTTTTTTTTTTTTGGTATTTCATAAGACCATCCCTGCATGTACCTACGTAAAGTATACGAGTGCAATCTCTAACCAAACTTGACGATTACGATACCTAACAACTTCTAAAGTAGTCGCAATTTTGACCACTCTTGCACTACCTATATATACAATTTATATAAATGACAGTGATATGTAGAAAAATAATATCTTCATGTACATCATGTACAATCATGCATTATGTTTGAGATGTTTTCCTAATATATGTATTTTTATTTTCGTTTTTGTAGACACTCTGGTTCTATCCGATTTTGCATACATGATTCGCGGGTATGTAAATTTCCTGAATGAAAATCACTTTTAACTGACATCCCTTTCACAGCAAGGAAACCTACAGGATTTTTATATTATTTATATTTTTCTGGTTAAAGCCAAAGGTGAGGTGTAATACTTTAACAAAATATTTGAATAAAGAAATTCTTGCGGTAGCTGACTCGACTGTGGAGTCTATAAGAGGCAGACCAATATTTTTATTTTTGGATTAAAGACTCATTAGTGTGGATAAGGAAACTCAATCAATAAAAACGAATAATTACAATTTCAGTCCATTATAGGTAAAACTTAAAATGAAGTGAGAAAAGAAATTGCATTTTGATTTGTTATTAATTTTAGCTTTTTCAAAACATGAGGTGCAGTGATCACCACTATAAGAGCCTAGAGCAGAATCATTGCTTGCGTAAGTTTTAATTTCGGAATAAATGAAAGGGTCCTTTAATCTTATGGCGGCGATTGAGGTAAAAAATAAACAACAAACGAAAAGATTTCCCCCCTTAGCAAATCGAAGGCCCCACTCTATGGCGTGTTGTGTTTCGTCGTCATTTTGCTAATATAATAATTTGGCATGCGAACGAAAACTTCTCGTTCGCATAAGGGACTTTATTATTATTTTTATTATTATTATGCATACAATCGCGCGAGCACACAACTGTTACCTGTGTTATGCATACAAAGGTGGCCAAAAATATGTTCGAGTCCTTTTAGGTCTAGCTGTACGGCACGGCATTCCTTATCCCGGCCCGAAAATCAACCTCATACCGGGTCATTTTCTTCCGACACAAGGTGGTGTGGAATGCTCTGCTGTTGGCTGATGGCTGTTGGCTTGGAATACCTTTTGTATTTGAGTTTCGATTTGGAATTTCGGTATTTATTTTTATCAGCCGTTGTCGTTTGACACGGACAACGCCTGCTGCCACCTTTACACACATGCGACACATCCGTCGGTCGTCGGTAATACAACAAAAAGCTTATAGACATCCACTCAAAAGATTTACCTATACAAATACAATATACACCACCCAGGACGTCAGATAAGTAAGGACACCCAGCGACAAATGTATAATGCATATAGTATCTATAAAAGGCTATAATGCCAAATAAAAATGCGCGCATAAAAATCGCTTTGTATCACGAACACATGTTATTAAATATTTATGATGCCTGGCGATATCCTGTTCGGGCTGTGTATTTATACTATACGATGGAGCAGACCCTCGTGTGTCATTCGTTTCCTCTGCCATGGCATTATTTCGAAGAGGTGGAGGTTATTGGTTGCCATCGGTGGGTGATGCAAAATCCACAATCACTCTGGAGTGGATTATTTTTCAATTTCGCTCGTCCTCCGGTGGGACTTTAATGGGTGTCGCACAACCACTATATAGGTACACTACACCAACACCGAACGAATGTCTAATTGTGTTTGATATGAAAACTATGAAATAAAAACACAAATACGGACGACTGGCGACGAGTAGGTATAGACAGATAGAAACTGGGAGATATACCCAGGTATCCCCTGGTGTTTTTTCCTGGTGGCATCTCCTATTTTTATAGCTGATACTTTACATTTATACTACTCCACAGGGTGGCGCGGGAGGGCATAATAAAATATGCAACACCCGATATAGAGTTTCGTTTGGGTTTTTATGACAGACCCATAGACCAACAGCGCTGTATTTGTATAACTGTATAATAAAATCGAACTTAAGAGGGCACCGAGGTATTAGCTGCTTACAGTCCTTAGGGAACATTTTATTTTCGGTATATTCGTTGACTCGAAAGAACTAGCATCCTTATTACTGCTTTCCATGCAATGCATGAAGTTACTACTGTTCGTTTTACAGTTGGCGTTTAGCCCTTTTTTTGGGTTAATATTTATGCGACGTGCACAAGTCGTGAACTGGCTCCGTTTAATCAGAGATGGGGAGTGCGCTCGTAAAAAAATGTCGAGCTATGTTTTGAAATTCAATGAACAGGACTAGGTACTAAAGTGAGGGGCAGATACGGGTGATAAAGGGATTTAAATAATTTATTGGTAATAAAGTAATTGTAAAGATGCGAAGATACTTCATTCTTGTCAAATTGTGGTGGCAAAAGGATAAAAGGTTATAGCAAGGGAGAAACTGATGTTTATGGCTGTCCCCTTTGTCAGATTATTGATAAAAGTATGGTTTTCCGAAAAAGGGAACATTGCCATGGCACCATGAAGTGTATCTACACTGATAATATTGCACACATACATTTACTATTTCAATCACATACTTATACAGCCTTATTTATAAACTTTATACACTCTTTATAATAGCTCTAAACGCAAAAATATATATTAGGTTTTTGCGTTTAGAGTTATTACAGACAGTGTATAAAGTTTATAAATAAGGCTGGTAATCTTTAAAAGCTATAAACTGTAGGTACTATACCTAATACCATTTTTATTTAACTTTGGCATATAGTAGCTAACACTGTTGTGGTGTGGCCAAGGTATGAGGTACCTATGTTTTAAAGCTCGTTATACATACCTACATTTTTGCTATTTATATTACTTTTAGATTTATTATGGCTATTTATATATTCAATGACAATTATTTTACTCACCCTCTGTAACTTTTAATTGAGAAAACTAACAACATGTTCACATGCGAGGGGATATTGTTTTGATCATGGATACACGATCATGGCCATGACTACCATTTCAATGAATCAGTTAGCTATACACAACAACAAGGGACCAGCGTTGCCGAAGCGGCACGATCGTGCTTTTTGGACACGCAAATTTATTTGTGGCACGGTGACACGCAAAAATTGAAAATTGCACGTTTTCTTCATTTCTCTTACCTTACTCAAATAATAAGCTCAGTGTGTAAGCACACACCATTCCATGGTGCGACCTTTCAGTTCAATTCAGTTGAATACGTATGAATGCACACATTTTTCTTAATCCAATCCAAATGCACTCATTTCTTTTCATTAAAAAAATATGGATTGAATATTCGCAAGTTTTGGCAGCCTGTTCATATGAACACTTTTCTAGGTGGCGGCAGTTCGCGAACTTCAGCCATCAGTTTCAACTCGCAATGTCCAATTTGAGGTTTAGTCCGTATACGAATGTTTAATTCGCTAGTTTGTGGAACTCGAATTAAATGATGTGGATTGCGAATAAACTTTGACAATTCGCGTAAAGGTTGTTTTCGTTCGCGTAGTTGCGATTCCGTAGTCGTGTCTCGAACAAGGATTTAGACAAAGTGATGCGCTGTCATGTGACTTTTTCAACATCATTCTTAAGAAAATTGTGCGAAACTCGCAAGCCAACACCAGGGGCACAATTTTCCAAAAGTCTGTGCAACTACTTGCATACGCTGACGACATCGACATCATTGGCAGAACACAGCGAGCTGTCACTGGTGCGTTTGCAAGTATCAGTACAGAGGCGGCAAAAATGGGTATAGTGGTGAATGAGGGCAAAAAAATATATGCTGTCAACGAGAAGGGACACACAAAATCGACGAATCGGACAGAACGTCCCGATAGACAGCTATAACTTAGAGGTAGTTCGGGACTTTGTCTTCCTCGGCTCCGCTTTTAAATCTGAAAATGCCATCACATCAGGAATCAAGCGAAGAATTACCACTCTTACTTCGGCCAATGCAATTTAGTAAGGCCTTGTCGAGAAACACCAAATATACTCTATATAAGACCCTCATCATCCCAGTCTTGCTTTATGGCGTAGAATCATGGACGTTATCAAAGGTGGATAAAGATCTCCTTGGTCGCTTCGAACGCAAAATTCTTCGAGTGATTTTGACGCACGTTTGCGTTGACGTGCTTTGGAGGAGGAGATTTAACAGCGAACTCTACGAGCTGTACAGTGACATCGACCTTGTCAGAAAAGTGCGTATCAGTCGACTAAGATGGCTAGGACATGTAGAGCGAATGAACACCAAAGCTCCGGCCCGAAGAGTCTTCGATTCCAACCTCAATTTCTTAAAGCCAATAATCCAATATACCAAATAACGATTTTTATCGAAAGAAAAAAGGTGCGGAAATAAACCGTTTTTCTCTGCCCATACGAGAATAATTTCTGAAAGTAAATTTTCAGATCATAATTCTGTGCCGTCACCTTTCTAAGGCACGATTGCCAGCAAACCAAAATCTCTTATAATAAAATATCGCACTTTTTAATTAACAATCCCGAAAAGATTTTGATATTGCCTTGTTTCAATAATGCAAGATTTTGCTAATGCGAAATTTGCTAGATTTGCGTGATTCTGAAAACGAGATACATATTAAAATGCGATCAGTCGAACCCAACCCTAATTTCAAGCCTCATCTATCAGAAACTAGAAATATCTTTAAAGGAGCCTATTGTGTCTTTACTTGTGAGTTCCGGGAGCCATATTTTCCCTCCATAGGCAGTCAATTCAATATTCTAGCAAAAATTGTTGTCGAGTGTAGTTCTGCTGAGGTGTTTTAAGCCAGACTTAATTGGATTCGATTTGGGACAGGTTTTTGATGTACATAGTTCACAAAAGCTTGTTACTGACGCCACAGGAGCATTCAGGACCGATTAGTGATATTGCTGTGGCGACTTTAGCCAGTGAGTCAGCTGTTTCGTTGCCAGCAAGATCCCTGTAGGAGTGTAAGCTATAGAATTAAGTGGTGAATGACTAGGTTTTTCTTAGCATAAGTTCATAGATGGCCATATGTTTCCAGGAAAAGCTTCGATTTGATGACGTCCATTGGTAGTGTCAGACTCTTACTGACTAAAACCACCTCCCGGATCTTTCCGTTTATTTGTCGATCAACTACCGCTAGGTATTACTTCGCGAAGGACGGATTCGAGCTTTTTGCTTCGTCACATGTTGTTTAGCGAATTCGCGTTCCGCTGCCGTTCTAAACTCCTTAGATCGCACATTATTCATACTGCTGCATCGTTCACAGCAGCCCAAAGATCTTCAGATTTCTACATATGTTGGACAATGTTTTCTGGTGTGGGCAGTTCACCAAATGCTTCACGCAATACAGCTCTTTCGTTTGCATACCGAGAACATTCGAAGAAAACGTATTCAATGTTCTCTATCGCGTTTACGCAGCGAGGACAGGATGGGCTCGAATCACGGTTTCGCTTGAATAGGTATTCCCGGAAACCACCGTGACCAGTCAAGAACTGTGTAAGATAATAGAAACCGTGTTTTCGGTTTACCCAACTTTCAATCCTTGGGATTAGTCGGTACGTTCATCTCCCTTTTTGAGACTGTTTCCATTGTTGTTGCTACTTTCTATGCTGCCGCTTCTTTCGAGTTTCTTCGTTTGATTTGCGCTTAGCCCGGTTTGGGCGCGATTGTCATAAACTCGTCTAGCTTCTAAAGCTAGGATATCGATTGGTACCATAGAGGATAGTACCGCAATATCGCGTCGTGGGATACCGTTCGATACGCGATGCTAACTCGTAGTGCACATAATCTATACACAGATTTGATTTCCTTAACGTGTGTCTTTTTATTCGCGACGTCAGACCATATTTTGTGCCCCGTACGGAGGCTACAACTCTCGCAAGCATTAATCTTTTGCCTTGCTTCGGACCGCCATTATTCGACATATCTCGAAAGAGCGCCTATAGTTTTGGAAGATTTCTCGCAAGTGTATGCGAGGTGATGCCGGAAATTAAGCCGCGCATCAATCATCACTCCCAGACATTTTATAAATGGGCTGAAAATAATGTTGTGCTCGCCGACTTTGGAGTCGGTTTTAGTTTTACCTCGTGTATTAGAACTTATGTAGGTATGTAGGTACATTTATTCCGCCTATATAGCATACTAGGTCAAGTCGTGATGGATTGGGTTTGTATTTTTCTCAGTTCTCCCTTGAGGCGACCATGATAGAGACGTTTTTATAGAGGCCGTATTTCGGTAGCATGTCATTCTAGAAGCATGCTGAACAGGCTTTTAGGCTTCATAGCATCAGGCAAAGATAGATGAACTCCACGGTGATATCCGAATGGAACGGTCGATGGACGCTCATCAGTCTTGCCTTAATTCGAATGTGTACTTGAATACGTGTTAGACCTAGAAAGTGCTGTTGTAGTCGAGGTGGAGTGTAGCCCGTCATACAGTTTCCAGCTATACGTTAGGCTCGTTCTAGCTTTCGTATACTGTAGTGACTTTGTTGTGATAGATAAAAACATAATTTATGCGATGTAATCCATTAATTTAGGTCTAAATTTATTTAAGGAATAGCCGGAGCTGGAGTTGCCATAAGCATCAGGTATGCTGGCATCATCCCAAATGCTTCTGTCCATTTTCTGTCCGGCGATTCAGTTTTCGAGAAAACCACACATGAATCGCCTAAAACGTGAGTTCTTGGTGGACACAAAATATACCTAAAAGTATTGCAATGGTAGCTATCAATTGGCATTGGTAGAGTTCATAAAGTCGAAAACGAAGAGATACGTGATGTCTTTAGTCCGAATTTGGCTCATTGCTCTTACATGGCGCTTTTGCGTTTTCTCGGCGAATCGATTATGATGAAAACTGTGATAAATCTCGAGTTCATTCTGACGCTATGTCACGAGTCCGAACAGCCAGATTATTCTCCACATGGTCAATAATAGTAAAGCTGAAGCCCTTTTTGTACCTACTTCAAAAACAGGTCCCAAATTTGTCAACTTGACGATCTGCATTCGAGGGAACCCCAACTAGTGCATATCATCATTTCATTCGTTTGAAATCTGTATACGTGTAGATTTGATGTTGAACAGTTGTAGTTGTAGGAACCATGTATATGCAAACCCATTCATTTGGTAATTGAAAACGCTATTTAGCACTCTTCAATGTACCATATAATCAGTCTAATTAAACTGACAAAATGACTATTTTTTGCATCAATTCACCCAGCAGCGCTGGCATGCATTTTGAAAATAGTTTTCCATCCAATTTTTGTAATGGAAAAACTTTTAAGTTGATTACCGTGCATTTTCGATGGCAATATAACAAACAGTGCAATTATAAAATTGGAATTACACTTCCTGCGTTTTGTCCGAGTTTGCATATACACAAAGTGTCCAGCAAACACTTTCCCTCGGTGCGGCCTTCTGTTGTATACTGTATAGTCCTTGTCGGTTGCCGGTTGCGTTGCCGCCAGCAGTATCAGTGTCGCCATTGTCGTCCTCTTTGGCTAATAAACAACCAACCGGGGGCATACAACTACACCGAATCGCACTTAAAAGCTTCCAAGAACCTACACGACCGGCACGGTGTAGCGTATTTCATATATACCTACCTACCTATTCCGAGCTCAAGGGGTGAGGGGTGTTACCCAGACTGACCCCTGCGAAAAATATATTTTGAGAGTTGGGCGGTGTACATTGGAAAACTCACTATGGGAAACCCATAGCAATTACCTATTGTTGGTGAGAGCTTCGAGGAAAGGACAATGTTGTTGAGCTTGAGGGGTCCCTCGGATGCGACATTTACCCAGCGATAGTTGTTGTGTCGGGGCCAGTGTGAGTTTGTGAAAGAGAAAATGTGTGTTTTAAATAACCGAACACGGAGTAAATTCATTTTTGTTTGGCTCCAGTCAACACGGCACCAAAGGATAATACCAGCATTTTTAATACGCTCATCCTGGTTCACCCTTCACGTTACCCTACGGATCATACACACGTCCGGTTGGTATCGATAATATAGCACACCATCGAACTATGGGCAGTGTGAGAGCGAGCAGGCAATTTGTGTTAATTGATAGTCTGTTTGGTAGTAATTATTATCATTTACACGCATTGGCCGACTTATGAGACCGGACAACGATGACTGCCGGCGGCCGCCAGGCAACATTATCCCGCCATGGACATGTACACTTAATGAAGGATTCAGGCTCAGGGTGTAGGCTATTTTTTTTTTTTATGGTTTGATGTTGCTGTGCGAAAGAATTCATTCGATGTGTGAACTGTCATTATTAGAGTGCGGATAGTATAGGTAGGGACGTTTTACCTATAACACATACATTGCCACAGAAGTGTAGAGAAAGTTAATTACTTTGTGGCGAAATGACCCTAATCACGGCTAATTGCAGTGGAAGTATGCAAGTTGTTTGGTTGCGGTAAAACACGGTTTTTAGATTTGAAATTGATGTCAGAGGAATGCGGTTGCCAGAGAAGTCAATATAGAGGGTAGAGACAAGTGGGTGTTAGTATACATATTCGTATAGGGGATGCATACAAAGTTGTTGATTTATGTAGATATACATATTTTGTTAGAAGCGCATTTTTGAAATTGCTTACATTTCAGTTAATGAACTGACACCTCACATCGATTGGTTAGTAGAAGGTTACAAGAAACTCCTTTCTAACTATTAGGCTGCATTTTATATTGGGATACTTTTAGTTAGATTGAATAGATACAATATCGACTTCTGCACCGGGACTGCTTCATCTCTGCCATTTTTTATATCGTCAAACGACAAGGTATATTATATTCCGCCATCTACTACCTGTCGAAAGTGTTTCGGGATCTCTGTCATATCAACAGCTTTAGTTCCAAACTAACAGCAAATGATAATATGGATGCACAGTGCTGGAATCCCTTAAGGAAAAGCATTACGTTTCCCTTTACGAATAGAAAGAGCAAGGTCGAAGCGAAATCCAAAAGTCGAAGATTAAGCACGTTTATGTTTAACGCATTTCCAGTCAGTGTCAGACTTGCTTCGTGGCTGTCACCTGTCACTCGTATATTTGCCTGGCACTAAAAATTAAATAAAGGTTTTCAATTGGTATATGGGTCGTTGCCAGCGAGATTCGTCGGGAGCATTGTCGTGGTCCATTAGAGTGTACAGGAGAACTCGAGGCAGTCAATTCGACGTGCATAAGAAAACAGCCTTTCGCAGATTCCAACTTGGCGAATTATGCATCGGGACTTGGGCCGATATTATGCCAGCACAAGATCCAACTAATGGCTAAAATTAAGTTAATAAACATAGACGAAGCCGTTTGTTCGCTGACATGGCTTTGGAGCGTTTGGAAGAGGACCTCAATTTTGGCCGAAAGATTATCTTTAGCGATAAGGCGCATTTTTAGATGAATACGGGTACGCAAATAAGCAAAATTGCCATAAATATAGGACAACGATATTTCAACGTCTACCAATCATTAAAAAAACACTTTAGTGAGTCTTCAGTAAGATCAGCTTCACATATCTGTGCTTTTAGAAGGGCGTCGCAAAAATATTTCAACCTCTCCAGGGCGTCGCAGTATGACGCAGTATACTCTTAGAAAGGCCGGAGCATTTTCTTTACCGCCTATTCAGCATATTATATTTAAGCAATATTTTCACTGCCCATTTGGCTAAGGTTAATAAATTCAGACTTTAGTCATAAGCAAAATGCCAAAGTCGGCGCAGTAGCGCAGTGGTTAGTGTGTTGGACTACTGTGCGAGGGATCCCAGGTTCGATCCCCGGAAAAACCCAAATTACATCTTAAAGTTTTTTCTACTGCGCCACCTCTCGCGAATGTCTGACAAACATCCGAGAGTATGCCTGTCATGAAAAAGCTTCTCAATTGAGCCGTTCGGACTCGGCATAAAATTGTAGGTCCCTTCCATTCGTCCCAAAAATAGAAACTCACGCAAAAGCAATGGTTGCGAGAAGCTAGGCCTTGGGTGTCACCCGCCTGTTGCGCCACCTATTTACTTATTTATTTATTACTGTTCTCCAAGGGGGCTCGCACCTGCATCGCTTCGGTGACAAGCAATGTATCCGCACTACAACATTAACACCCCTTAACGGCCATCAAATGGAAGTACATTTTCTGTACCATGACTTCAATGTTTTCATTCACCCTAGTTCCTTAGGAGCTTGTCAGTCAAATGCCTCCTTTTCTTTAGCTCCAGAAAATGTTTGATCTTATTATATTGTGTTTGTAAGTCATGAACCTACTGCCCTCAGTAGTGAACAATCTTTGCTTGCTTTTCGTAAAATGGTTTTATGCCGAAAAGTCAAAACACACGTGCAGAATTCACTGTGCAGCAAGATTATAGTAAACATAACACATGTTCTTATGTGGTGAATGGTGATACAAAAAATGTAAATTCTGCACCCACCGCAGCACTCCAATATGTCTCGGTTTCTAAATCCACTGCATAGCAACGCAGTTAGTTGAATTTAATAGACTTGGCAGCATCGAATTTTTAAATTCAGCTACTGATGCATATGAGGAAAAGAAAGACGGGAATTATTTGTCGTCTGTGTTGCACTCTCGTATTTTTTCCCGCATTGACAGCAACCGATGCAAATTGAATTCTGCACATCTGCTTCATCTGCAGTACTGCTTGCAGTGAAGCGTTGGACATTAGCCACCACTTCAAAACTAAAATATAAACAATAAATAAATAAATAACAAGTCCGTATAGGCCTAGTATCTCACAACCATTCGTTTGTGTGAGTTTTTAATTTTGGGACGAATGGCTGGGTCGAGCCGGAACGGCTGAATTGCATTGCTTTTTTCAGGACATTTATACTCTTGTAGGTTTATCAGACATTTGCGAGAGAACTGGCGCAGTGGAAAACACTTTAGGATGTAATTTGTGTTTTTTGGGGATCGAACCTGGGATCCCAGCATTACCCACTGCGCCTACCAACTTAAGAACTGTCTGCCATTTTATAAAGTTATAGGTGAAACATTCAAATGGATGAAACTTACAAAATGATTTAAAATGCCTCCCTTACCAAAACCTTGGAGTTTCCTTTTACCTGTTGAACTGAAATCTCTAGACGTAATAACAAGATTAATATTTTGACAACTCCTATACGGACAAAATCTTTTGTTAACCAACAAAAAATGTATGTCACCCTAAAGTCAGCTTCACTTAGAAGATTAACTTCCAACCATGGCGCAGCAACAACATATAAAAATATAATCCAATTGACTCTTTGTGGCAAACTTGAATATGAGAGAATATTTACACAGGTCTCACCTTGGGAACGAAGTACCCTCAGTACAATGCGCGCAGCACAACAATACCCCCACGCACCCACCACAAAGTATAGGAGAGGATGGTTGTCATATAAAAAAAATGTATATATATAAATATCACAATCACAAACCCATTATCATCAACTCAAAGTGAGCCCCTTCACGAAAGAGCACACACTTCACAGCGCACTAAGCGTTGCGTTCTACAAAAAGGACCTATTCTTGTATCTCGGCTATATCTGTTCAGCGGCAGCCTTTGTGTGTACGTGATTACATTCTTCCGGTACCAGTATGCCGTGGACAATTGAAGAAGAAGAATAAAAATTGAAATAATTGCCATGTCCTTAGGTGAGTTGGAAAACCAACCGGCACCACCCAACAAGCGACGGACAAACCAAATACCATTCAGGCAATTCTTTCTGACACAAGATGAGCGCAGCAAAATTCCTACTTCCTTTGGCAGTATTTCTGTGCAATTGTGTCCTTAGATTTATGTTTACTGCCGGTCTGTCTATAGTCATGCTCTTCTTTTCTTCAGGCGCACCACACCGGTGTAGGATAATGAAAATCAAACAGAAGAGAAATACTAAACCACTCTGCAGTACCAACTGAAGGATGAAAGTACTCTGCATGATGATGTCTATATAATATTTAGATAGATCCAGCCTGCAGGAGCAATTTGTATTCCAACAATTTTTCTTGCGAGATAACTTTCTGAAAATAACTATTTACATTAAGGTATACGCTTTGGAATTTACTTCTCCATAGAGACCATCATCTGTCCTGTCGGCTGGAATGAGGGATTGGTACTTTATAGTGCGTAAAAGAATAACAGCCGACCAACACAGTTTTCGTTTCATACAATGCGTGTGTTTGTATTGAGCTGCTATCTATAAAGGAAATAGAGGCAGAGGATTGCAATTTACGATTCTGAAATATTAACTACATAGCTATCTGCCGTCTAACAAGTTTATTTTTGCAATTATACTACAGCAAGCTTCGGTTAGATTTGGGCAAAGTAGGTACCCAAAAACTTGAACTGAGTGTGCATACTTTGGAGTTTTGAAATATCTAATTCATCACTTTTTTTTCAAATTAAGATTTCAACCGTGGCGAGGAATCTTAAGCATGGATCGCAGTCGAAGTACATAACCCACCTAAAAGTATGCTTCATTATATCGATGTTGCTAAGATTTCCCAGCGAAATATCTACGTTAAGAACATTTTGCATGTTATTTTAGGAATTTTAATAGAAATTTGCTCGTTTCGAACGCAAAATTTTTCGAGTGATTTTTGGTCCCATTTGCGTTGACAGGTTTGGAGAAGGAGATTAAACAGCGAACTCTAGGAGCTGGTACTACGCGACATCCATCTTGTCAGTAAGCTATGTATCACTCGACTAAGATGGCTAGGACATGACGCGGGAATGGACACCAGCGCTCCGGTCCGAAAAGTCTTCGACTTCAGCCCGATAGAAATTGACCTCGACCTAGGTGGGGCGCATAAATGGAAGGGAACCCCAGCCAACTTGAACATGGAGTGCGAACCTGGAGGCGATTAGCCAAAAATCGAGCTAACTAGAAAGGCGTGTTGGTTGAGTGCCAGGTCCACCTAGCAAGGACTGTAGCCCCACCTAAGTATATCTATTTTAAAATGAGCAACAATCCTAAAGAGATTGCTTCCTAATTTATTTTTTTTGCATTTTAACTGCCTCTCCAAGACAGTGAAGGAAGGAGGTAGATACCCGTTGTCATCTTAGGCCCTAGTTATAGCTATCATTGAAATGCATCATTGGAACAAATCAGTGGAATGGTGGTTTCATTTTTTTGACAAGTCGGTTATAGCAATCATTGAACAATTCCTGTCAGTGAAAGAACCTGTCAGTGACTTTTCAACAAGTGAGTCTAGGCTTTGAGGTTAGAGTTGATCATTGAAAGCAAAACGGACAGCTGAGAATAGGAAGAGAATCGAACACATCAGTGGAACGATTGGGTTCCAAATTGGAGAAACGAGAATCAGCTGTTCATTGATATTGATTTCGATCAGTGAAATAATAAAATTGATTAAAGAAGAGTTTCAGTCAGAATTAAGTAATTTCTTTCGTAAAAAATTCCGCAATTGTTTACCTTTATTTTGATACCAACTAAAGCCAATATTGTTTGATTAATCGTCTTAAAATCGGAAAACAAAATTGTCAATGATGCATTTCAATGATAGCTATAACTAGGGCCTTATATACATAAATAATCCAATGAACTTGTCGATATCGGGTAGAACAAGACGGAATGCTGCCCTAGAATCGATAAAAAGTTTATCCATTTAATCATTCATTTCTATGGTCCGCTTATCCATTAAGTAGGTAGCGGGTGAATGTTGTTGAAGTGGACCTTAGATAGCTCTGCATTCTCCGCCATCAACTCTAAATCATCAAGGGCAATCCCCATGCGGATATAGAGGAGGGGTTATGGACCTAGAGGACGCCTCCCTGATGGTATAAGGATTCCATAGACGGTCTTGGGATCCTGGTTGGGGACATGCGTTTAACATGACCAAACCACCACTCGACATTGAGTTCCTCACGTATTCTGGTATTTCTAATGCGATCTCTACGGGTCACACCAGCAACACAACGAAGAAATCTCATTTCGGCAGCTTGTATCCCCGATCTTATTTTCACCTCATGACCATAGCTAAGAGTTGGAACAAACACCGAATTAAAGACCGACAACTTAGCTTTGACACCAAGTTCAGTCCTCCTGATAACAGAATGACCAAGCTGTCTCAAAATTGATCCAACTTGACCAATCCTACAGGAAAACTCAGCATTGCTCCTTACATCACTCGTGAATAAGACCCCGAGATACTTAAACTTCTCCACTTGTTTCAATAGGACTCCACTAACATGCAGAGTGCATTGAACAGGCGTTCTGGAGACGACCATCACTTCAGATTTCTTCACGTTTACCTTCATCTCAGCTTCAACACAAACGGCTACAAACCGATCGAGTGCGCGCTGAAATTTAGTCTGAGAGGACCCAAGGATGACCAAGTCATCAGCGAGGAGCAAATGACTTATCCTCAGATATCCCAATTCGAAACGTTCTTCGAAAAGACTGCGCTGTAACATCCAGTCCATATAAGTAATGAAAAGGAGAGGAGACAAGACGCACCCCTGGCGAGGTCCAACGCCCACAGTGAAAGGTATTGATTTAACGCCGTTAACGCGTTAAGCATATTCCTGTCATGTAAAATACATATAGGTACCTAGAACTCAAATCTAAGCCACTAAACCGTCAATTGAAGTTTCTGCACTTTTGTTTAAGACCACATCAATTCCTGGGCGAACAACTTTTCACCATCTCACTTATTCACTTCAATGCGGTAACTGAAAGTGAACTAAGTAAAACGAAAATAATTGCAATGACTGTGACTAGTGCAAAGTGTTTCGCACAAACTTTCCAAGCTGTCATTCAAGTCGATTTCGAATTTCCCTCGTTTGCGTTTTCTGCGTTTTTTGTTTTTTGTTTTTGGATTGCTAGTGCTAGACTTTTGCACGAAACACTGGCACCAATGAGTTGCAACACTTAACTCTGTCGGGATTTACTGATTGCAAGGACGAAACGAAAAGTTAGTTGTTTCCATGAAAATTAACTTTGACATTGTTTTGACGTGAATAGTTAAGCGCGGTAGCGATAAAGGAAAGTGAATTTCATTATTGCCGCTCCGCAACATCATAGGCTTTATAGTGATGGGAGGATACTTGGGATGGATGATAAATTTCTTTGCAAACTTCCTTAAATTGATTTTCAAATGAAAAGCCACATTAAGTCCAGAATTCAATTCGGTAAGGAAACTTTGTTTGATTTGATATGAGCGTTGTTTCTGTGAAAGAAGCCGTTAGCAGGGTATGAGATATGAGTTGCAACAACTGTAGATTTGTCAATAAAATAGACATTCGGTTGATAGCAAATTGTTTCAAATGTGTTTTCAATTTCTCAAGAATTTCAAATGTATCTACATCTGCTCATTAGATTCAATAGAAATCAGAAAATCACTTTGCGCTAAAAATATCTTCAAATTGAAATTCACCTTTATAAGAGCTATTTTTAAAATATCAATCTGGCCTGGATTATAAACAAAGATCTTACATAGTTCCTTTATCGGGTCATCCTCATCGGCCGCCGGCTATACAATAAAATAGATTTATAAATCTGGGCACGATTGCTCGCTCTTGTACTCATAATTTCCAAATGAATCAAATTTACCTAAATGAAAGGTACATACCTGAATCAGCCCTGAAATACTAATAAACTGCACAGTTCTTTGCACTTTTCACAGTTGTTTCCATACACCATAGGCCAATTTTGAATATCAATCTGTCCACGACATTTAAAGTGAGAAACATAAGGATGCCTAAAACGAGCACAAACTTTCATAAATAAACACTTTTATTAAAATCGATAACACAGAAGCAATAACCCTTATTGACTAAACAGTTGATCACACATTGTTGAGCGAATACCGCGGAAAACTATCTTAGACACTATTTTCTTTACCGGATGCGACGAACAGTCTTATATCGATAGCCGTCATCAGCAAGGACAGCAGAGTCTTCAGGTGCTTCTACGATTTCGGCATCACCTCGTGTCTCTTCAGCTGGTGGGAGATATTCGTTAGATACTGCTGGCGCTGCTTCAGTTGGCTCGGCTTCGACAGTCTTGATTTCTGTAACTTGTTCCACTGGAGGGAGATATTCATTGGCTACAGGTTCACTGGCAGCAGGAGCTTCGTAAACGTATCCATTGGAGGCGGCATTGACAATCTCGGAGACATCACGTCGGTGACGGTATCTAATGCGGCGGACAGTCTTGTAGCGGTATCCATCATCAGCAAGGACAGCAGAGTCTTCAGGTGCTTCTACGATTTCGGCATCACCTCGTGTCTCTTCAGCTGGTGGGAGATATTCGTTAGATACTGCTGGCGCTGCTTCAGATGGCTCAGCTTCAACAGTCTTGACTTCTGGAACTTGTTCCACTGGAGGGAGGTATTCATTGGCTACAGGTTCACTGGCAGCAGGAGCTTCGTAAACGTATCCATTGGAGGCGGCATTGACAATCTCGGAGACATCACGTCGGTGACGGTATCTAATGCGGCGGACAGTCTTGTAGCGGTATCCATCATCAGCGAGAACAGCGGAATCTTCAACAGGAACGTCGACGGCTTGTCTCACCGGGCTTGGGTAGAAGTATCCATTTGGTGCATTCCTTGGGGCAGTAATTTCAGAGACATCACGACGTTGACGGTACTTTAAACGACGCACGGTCTTATAGTGGTATCCATCATCAGCAAGAACAGCAGACTCTAGTGGAGCTTCAACAACTTCGGCATCATCTTTTGACTCTTCGACTGGGGGCAGGTATTCGTTGGAAACTTGTGGGGCTTCAGTAGGCTCAACTGCTTCTTTGGCTTCAACTGGTGGCAGGTAAAGGTTGGCAACTTCATCAGTAGGTGCTGGTGCTTCATACACATATCCATTAGATGGAGCAACTACTTCAGACACATCACGACGGAACCGGAAACCTTTATTAGCTTTGTAGTGATATCCATCATCAGCGAGAACAGCAGTTTCGGGAACTTCAGAGGCTTCTTTCAATTCAGGTACTTCCTCAGATGGGGGCAAGTATTCGTTCGAAACTTTTGGGGCTTCAGTGATAACTGGAGCTTCGGTGGCAACTGGGACTTCAGTCACAACTGGAGCGTCTGTGGCAACTGGCGCTTCAGTTTCAATGGGAATTTCATTAATTGTCTCAGGAGCTTCCTTTAATTCAGCTGGAGGAAGGTATTCGTTGGAAACTTTAGGGACGATAGCTGATTCTTCTGGTACCTTGTAGTGGTAGCCATCGTCAGCAAGAAGTGCGGATTCAGGGGCAATAATTTCGGAAACATCACGACGATGGCGGTACTTCAACCTGCGAATGGTTCTGTAATGGTAGCCGTCATCGGCAAGTTCAGCTGACTCAACGGGAGCCTCAACAACTTCCGGAACTTCTTTGACTTCAGCAACAGGTGGGAGGTATTCGTTGGCAACTTCAAGAGCTTCTGTGGTTTCAGGGATAGCTTCTTTGACCTCAGCTGATGGAAGGTATACGTTGGCAGGTTGCTCTGTGGCAGCTGGGGCTTCGTACAAGTATCCACTGGCTGGAGCAACGATTTCCGAAACGTCACGACGTTGACGATATTTCAATCTACGGACGGTTTTGTAACGGTAGCCATCATCGGCAAGTTCAGCTGACTCAACGGGAGCTTCAACAACTTCCGGAACTTCTTTGACTTCAGCAACAGGTGGGAGGTATTCGTTGGCAACTTCAGGAGCTTCGGTAGGTTCAGGGACGGCTTCCTTTACCTCAGCTGGTGGCAGGTATTCGTTGGCAACTTGTGGGGCTTCGGTGGGTTCAGGAATGACTTCCTTAACCTCAGCTGGTGGAAGGTAGATATTGGCAGCTTTTTCATTGGCAGCTGGGGCTTCATACAAGTATCCACTGGCTGGAGCAACGATTTCCGAAACATCACGACGTTGACGATATTTCAATCTACGGACGGTTTTGTAACGGTAGCCATCATCGGCAAGTTCAGCTGACTCAACGGGAGCCTCAACAACTTCCGGAACTTCTTTGACTTCAGCAACAGGTGGGAGGTATTCGTTGGCAACTTCAGGAGCTTCGGTAGGTTCAGGGACGGCTTCCTTTACCTCAGCTGGTGGCAGGTATTCGTTGGCAACTTGTGGGGCTTCGGTGGGTTCAGGAATGACTTCCTTAACCTCAGCTGGTGGAAGGTAGATATTGGCAGCTTTTTCATTGGCAGCTGGGGCTTCATACAAGTATCCACTGGCTGGAGCAACGATTTCCGAAACGTCACGACGTTGACGATATTTCAATCTACGGACGGTTTTGTAACGGTAGCCATCATCGGCAAGTTCAGCTGACTCAACGGGAGCTTCAACAATTTCTGGAACTTCTTTGATTTCAGCAACAGGTGGGAGGTATTCGTTGGCAACTTCAGGAGCTTCGGTAGGTTCAGGGACGGCTTCCTTTACCTCAGCTGGTGGCAGGTATTTGTTGGCTTCGGTGGGTTCAGGAACGACTTCCTTAACCTCAGCTGGTGGAAGGTAGACATTGGCAGCTTCTTCAGTGGCAGCTGGGGCTTCATACAAGTATCCACTGGCTGGAGCAACGATTTCCGAAACGTCACGACGTTGACGATATTTCAATCTACGGACGGTTTTGTAACGGTAGCCATCATCGGCAAGTTCAGCTGACTCAACGGGAGCTTCAACAATTTCTGGAACTTCTTTGATTTCAGCAACAGGTGGGAGGTATTCGTTGGCAACTTCAGGAGCTTCGGTAGGTTCAGGGACGGCTTCCTTGACCTCAGCTGGTGGCAGGTATTTGTTGGCGACTTGTGGGGCTTCGGTGGGTTCAGGAACGACTTCCTTAACCTCAGCTGGTGGAAGGTAGACATTGGCAGCTTCTTCAGTGGCAGCTGGGGCTTCATACAAGTATCCACTGGCTGGAGCAACAATTTCGGAAACGTCACGACGTTGACGGTATTTTAATCTTCGAACGGTTTTGTAATGGTAGCCATCATCGGCAAGTTCCGCTGACTCAATGGGGCCTTCTTCAACTTCTGGGACTTCTTTGATTTCAGTGACTGGAGGTAGGTATTCGTTGTTTAGTTGAGGGATTTCGCTGGGTTCGGGAACGGCTTCCTTAACCTCAGCACTCTCTAGAGGACTCTCAATGATTATAGAGTCATCGACTGGTGGAAGGTATTCGTTAGAAATCTCTGAAGGTTGTGGGACATCTAAGACTATAGGCGCTTCCGTGATAACAGGTTCTTCTTTGATTTCAGCTACTTCCTCAACAGGAGGCAAATACTCATTGGAGACCTGTGGGACTTCGCTGACCTCTTTAACGTCGGTCGCCTCTTCATTTGGGGGTAGGTATTCGTTGGAAGTTTTCAAAAGTGGCTTCTCAGCTTCAGGTGCACGGTAGTGGTATCCATCATCACTAAGAACTGCACTCTCTACCAATTCCGAAACATCGCGACGATGACGAAGCTTGCGAACTGTCTTGTACCTATATCCATCTTCAGCTAGGGCTGCTGCATCTTCAACGGGTTGTTCGTCTCCCCCTAATGGTGGCAGATACTCCTCCTCCTCCTGTGGTATAACTCCAGCTGATGCAAATGCAATCAGCAGTGCGATAAAGAAAATCCAAGTGACGAATTTCTAAAATACAAAAATATCTTTTAATCATATCCGAAAGAGATTATAGAATCTTTTAGCTCACCATTGTTTAGAGTCAGTTAAGCTCACTGTGAGCAATGCAGCACGAATGATGATCTTCCAGATCGTGACCGAATATTTATACCATCATCCATTATCATTGGACCACTGACATCGGATCCAGCTGTGCGGCCACCTTGTGCTTCTGCCGCTCCTCATTCACTAACTTTGTTTGTTTTGTGTGCGTGTTTTTTTTTATTTTGTTTTCATTTCATGTTTCTGTTTCAAATAACTTCATGCACTTAACCGCTCAATTGGCGCCCAATTCTATTGCTCCAGCATCTATGTAAGCTCGCGTAAGCTTTTGACCTCCACTATATCATCAAGCATAAGCTTGGCATCAATGGTGCTCTATTGACGTGCTGTCAATGGTCAAGTTATTCAATTGCGATACAAGCTTGTTTTCGGAACATGCGGCATGGCGCACAGATACTGCGGTTTCCGATGCCGAAAGCTGGACGTGGTGGACAGGCCACTGCTCTCCGGAAGAGGAACAATTAAGTGCTGAAGTGTGTTGTTTCATCGGGCTCTTCAGTATATACCCCGGGATGAGAGTTTTCGTGCTAAGTTCGCATTGTGAGCAAATAAAAGGTACTGCAAGAATTCAATTACACTCTTGCGTAAGCGTTGTGTCGATGGAATTTAATAAAATATAATTCAGGGACACTGAGCGTATTGAGGGTTGCTGAAGACTGGGCCAGGAAACTACTCAGGACGTTGCTTGCGGGAAGCCCATTAATTATTTGCCGCTTATTGTGCGTGATTAATTATCCTCAGCTTGGGGTTAGGTGATGTCTCCATGAAAAATGATTCAACAAAAAAAAAAAAACTGTCTAAATAAAGAGCGGCAAACGAGAAGTGCGTTTATTAATTTACCTACCGGCATCTGTCGCTAAGTAATAGTCAGCTTGGACACTATAGCTATGTGCGATATTGTGTTTGGAAGGCCATCCAAGTCCATTGACACGTGCGTTCCTTTCACAATGAGGAAGAGGTACTATATGCCAGTGAAACAAATATTTATTTTGTTAATTACAGTGGACGATTATTTTCGGTTGATGGATCAACATTATTAGACAAAATTCGCATACTCTAGTCAAAAGTGAAATGTCTTCCTTATGGCATTGATGAAAAATGACGAGGTAAAAATGACAATTACTGAGTTATAGCAAATAGACAGCTGGGGTTGTTTTTGTCAAGGTACAATGTATTCTTAGCTTGGTTCTTTATTTCTAGGCTAACAGCAAGGTTTTGTTTGTGTATGGCAATAGGTAATCAGTAATGTCGATGTAGCGAAATATTTGGTATTTGGATACATTTTTTGTAAACCTTAGAGCAGTTATATGCAAAAGGCGACATCGACCATTCAAAAGCGTGATTCCATGAGGCCCTACGGCAAAGGTGCCTGTGTAATAGAAAACGTCCCAACTATAAGTGTGGTTCCGTTAGACCCTTCGCGGAAACTTAGTTTCTGAGGTGTAAGGCGGTAGTTTAATAGCACTCCTCTCTAACAGAGATAGTGTCGGATGAACCCTTTATGGGCCAATAGCAGCTTTCACATCCCCGAAGTGGGGTACTGACACCCGAATATCCGTCCCCTTTTGTGAGCTAAAGAAGCTAATGATCATTTAACTGTCTTTCCTCAAAGGTTGGGGCAAGCTCGTCGTGTAGATTTATCGACTGATAGTTTTCGACAAGGCTGAAGCACAGCCAACCAGTTATGCACTCTCAGAATGGTACTTTAGAAGTATTGGGAGAATACCTGTTTACAAATGTTTTCTAGACTTGGAGAAAGCATACAACCGAGTCCCTTGAATTTACCTTTAGAGTGTACTGCTGCATAAGTATGGAATTTACAATTCTCTACTGAGAGCCATTATGTGTTAAGTCAATACCATTTATCGTAGGTGTCGAACTTCGTCAGGAATGCGTTTGGATCATACATATCAGATATCACTTTCATTACTAAAGGGTGTTTCATAATTCACGCATAATTTAAATGTTGCGCCATTCAATAGTACAGTGATGCCAACAGTAAAAAGATAACAATGTGACAGCTGACAGTTCGAGGTTAATAAAAATTGAACGCTATACGAAAAAACAGAGAATTTTCATTGTTAAGCAATATTTTAAAAGTAATGAAGGTTTTTTCGAAGCTGAACTTTCATTACTAAAGGGTGTCCTATAGTTCACGCAAAATTTGAATTATTCATTTCGTAATCATCTATAATCGGCCGTTTTTGCGATCAGAATTGCACATCCAGATCTTGCGCCATTGGACTTTTCTTGGGGTTTTTTTTTAAGTCAAAGTTCTATTAAAACAAGCCCAAGAGCACCAACGGATTGAAAGAGGAAATTGGGTATTAATGCAATTCAGCCACATTTGTGCGAAACGGTCATAGAAAATTTCAATAGAAGAGTACGTACTTGCCAGCAAAGCCGTGGCGGCCATTTACTCGATGTGATATTCCATACATAACACCAACCCGTATACTACCTACCTACTCTATGAATCAATAAAAAATTTAGACTTTCTAATTAAAAATCTGTATTTTCTATGAAAATTACATTTTGCGTGAATTATGGGACACCCTTTATTATGTAGACTGGATGTTACAGCGCAGTTGGGTGAATAACGTTTCGAATTCGGACACCTAAGGCTCCCAATCGAATCGATATCGAGAATACGTAGATTTGGTGATCGTGAAAGGGCAAATTATGGTTAATTTCATTATTTATAACAAAATATTCGCAGATTTCCAGAATTAATTTTGGCAATATTGTCAGATGTCAGTAGGTACCATCTTTTGACTTGCTGTTGGAAAAAGTTCGACCAAAATTAAACTTTCTGTTTATTTTGTCCATCTTATTACTTCGTCGCTCAGCGATCGACTGAAAAATTAAAACAGATTTGATTGCAGAGCGATGTCGCTCTGTCGCTTAAAAAATCGCACAGTCGCTCAGGGTTTATGTGGCCACCTCCATACGATTTCATGTGTTTTAATTTTTTTGCGTCGCTCAGACGCTCAGTCGCGCATTGCGTGGTCGGAGCCTAAGGATAAGTCGTTTGATCTTCATTGATGAATTGGCATTATTGATCCTGCCCAGACTGAATTTCAGCGCCCACTCGATGGGGTTGGTTTTAGCCGTCTGTGCTGAAAGATAAATGTAAACCTATGGACAAAACAGGTGTAGACGTTTTGAAGGTGCTGAGTTTTCCTTGGTCAGGCTGGATAAACTTTGATATAGTTAGATCATTCTGTTTTCTGTAGGGTCGAAGTCGAAATGTCAAAGGTAAGTTTGTACTATTGAACCCTTGCCATATTAGGTAGGTGTAATCTATAGTTAGGCCATTGAACCAGGAGATGGTTCAAAATCTCTCCTATACGCGTGGTATTGCACTTGATGATTTACAGTCGGTGATGAAAGACTTAGATTCTGTGGATAGGGATACACCTACGGCCACGGGACATTGAGAATTAGAATTTCTCCCAGATTTCAATGGAATTTTTTTTTATGTTTTTTAATACTGCGAGAAGGCTACAGACTAATGTCGTTCACTGTCACGCCTACTTTTTTAAAAAACTTTTTTGACCAAAATGAATTTTCTGTTGTCTTACTTTAATACCTTTAGACATACAAAAAAGAACTCTTTCCAACTCCTCCTTAATTGTTTTAAGCCATCATTCAGCTTTCTTAATTATCCAGAAGCTGAGCTACAGACCAAATTCTAATAATCATCAAATTAAATTAATTTCATAAAATCAAAAAATATCAGTTTTTAGATTTGTGGCTTTTAGACCGTTGGTGGATATTGAAAGAACATTCCCTTTAACATGCCCTTTGTGTCATTTTCTCTACTTTAGCAAACTGAAAGAGAAGTATGCAATGTACAATGAGCGTCAAAAGTAAGTCAACACCAGTTCTGTTTTCATTTCCTTTTGGTGTTTAAAAAACATATTTTTTTCTAAATATCTATAAATTATTTTTTATGCTGTCGAAATGGAATATGTTTTGTTATTGTTATTTTTATTATCAAACTTTGACAGGCTGTTGATTTTTTGGGCATATTTCAAGCCATAACACCGCGTCTCCACGAGCAATATTTCATAGCTTGCCATCTGTCATTTCTCATAGAAAGAAATAACGATAGTATGCAATAAAATGTAGGGTGGGCATTTCATATCTTACTATTTCCATAGCCATCAAACGAAAACACATGCGTCACAATAAAAAAGTACACCCCATAGAATACTATCGATAGCAAGCTATGAGCTGAGCAATAGATAGAATACCATTTTTCATAGAATACTATTTGTGGTCTCCACGAGCAATTTTCATAGAATACTATATGGCAAGCTATGAAATATTGCTCGTGGAGACGCGGTGTAAAAGAAAACCTAACGGAGCATCGTTGATCACTCACTTTTGACGCTCACTGCAGGTACATGCTAATAAAATCAACAGCGATAGTACTTAAAAAGTACCCGGGAGAGATTCTGCGCGATGAAAACGCTAAATCGTTTTCATTTGCTCGAACGTTTTGTAGCTTTATGTAACTACGAAAACGAAATTAATTTTCATTTGGGCTAAAGCAAAAAAAAAAAATTAAAACGAAAGCTTTTTCATTGACGTTTTCGTTTTGCTTCATGTAACTTCAAAAACATAAGTTTTGATTATTTCAGCAGTTGAATACCATTCGCAGCAATTCCCAACAAATAATTTCCAAAACAAGGAAACGATTTTGGAGCAGTCATTTTTTGCACTTTATAATGTATGTCTTTATTAGAGCAATGGCTACTTTTTGTGAAAAGACTGCACAATTTAATCGAAACGATTCTCATTGTAACCAACGAAATGGAAGAATATCGATTTTGATCGATGGGTATATTATGACCTAAAAGTATGAAAATTCAACTACTCTCTTATGCTGGGTTTCCACTTGTCGATTTGAAATTGACGTATTTTTATGCCAATTAAAAAATTATCAAGTGGAAATAGCGAAAAATTGCTTGTCAATGAATTGGCTAACAGCATTTGCCAATAACTGACAAAGAAACCACTGGACAAGTGGAAATAGCTGAATTGTCAAACAAAATGTCACTTTGTCTATAATTGACAGAGAAAATTTAATTGGCATCGAGTTCATAAGTTAGTCAATCAACTGACAAACGATTTTTGGCATAAGTGGAAATGAACTAACGTTCTAGTCGTTCAATGACATAAACCCGATTTCTCTCGTTTTTTGAAAAGCGAAAGCAGTTTTCCTTTATTTTCTTTACAGAATTCCATTTTCAATTTCTGGTTATTATTTTTATGGATTTTAGTATCGGAACTGAACAAGTTCCTCATAATGTGTATGTTATCAAAGGGCACGGTAGTGCCCCAACCAAGTTCTAGTAAAGACACTTCCCTTTTTTACAGGAACAAACTCAGTCTGTTTTCGACCCCCTCTAACTTCGGAACCCATTGAGGCAAAAACTGCAAACTTAAAACATTTATCAAACTCACTAAAAAGGTCCACCTTACCAAATTTTATCTCTAGGTATAGCATTAGTGGTTTTCAAAAAAAAAAAAAAAGGACTTCAAAAATCGCAAAAACCGTAACTGACTCACTCAATCAACTTAGATGATCATCAAAATTTTGAAGCACTTCCGGCAAACGTGAAATTTGGCAGAATGCTACGTTCTGTGTTGCATACCCTGGGAAAAGTCCAAAACTTGATATTTTCCATTCAGGGGGCGTGGGATACGCCCACTTTTGAAAATTGATTATTATTTATTTGGGACACTTTCAGTTGCCGTTGAATGTTGAAATTCGATACAGCTGTGGGGCCTTCATTGTACGAAAGGAGAAATTTTAAAAAATTAAAAATTGTCCATTTAATGGGCGTGAAATCTGCCCACTTGAAATATGAATAGAAGTCAAACTACCTGCTGAATATAATTTTAATGAATAGTTTATAAGAAAGAAAGCCAAAGTGATGGTAGTCACTAACTGTCTATTGATGACAGCAAAGATGTTTCAACGTTATTTGTAAAATCTAATAAAAAATAAAACCTTTGCAAAAAGTAGTGAAATTCACACCAAAAACATAAGTGTAAAAAAAAAGAGCCAAGCTCTGTGATATCTATTCCTATACCAAACATCCTATTTGTGCACTTTACTTTGGCCTATTCCCCTTTAAACTCGCTTGTTTTGTTAAATGGATTAGTCAGATTCATGTACATACAGTTGCAAATCAAAGTGTGTACCAGTGTGTACTCATAGATAACCTTGACATAGTAAAATAAAATATTATAAACCTATCTAAGTATAGTATGTACCTATACTGGTGATGACTCTTGACTCTTTTATGTTTTTCTATTTATTTTTATACCAGCCTGAAGACAAAATGTAGGCAATTGTCTTATGTGATTTTAATAGGCAGCTAAGCTCTTTTATTTGATTGAAGACCCTACCGAAAAATACTGCTCACACTTGAAACATGACACTGACAAAAGTCGAGAGATTGCATTTGTATTTCGATGGAGATTTAGGTAGTCTCAATGGGTAATTGAATTGAGTTGAGGTACCTACCATATCGGCTGGCTTTCTAAACGGAATGTTCATCAATCATTATAATTTTTCTGACCATAGACTGAGGTCAATAACACATAATGACAAAGCTATTATAAATGTCTCAAGGTCATTCCCGGTAAAAAACGAAAAAAGCAAAAAAATTAAAAACGTTTAGCCTAGCCATCCAGAATTTGACAAACTTACAGAACTAGGTATATGGAAAGATGTCAATAAAAGGTGGGTATAGTGAAAGGAAACGAAAAGATACAATATTTCTGGTTAATCACTTAATTGAATTGACCTAGTGCTGGGATGGCAAACAAGCAAACAAATGAAATGTTGGTCGATGCTATGCAGATGATTGATTCTTATACGTTCTCTGATGATGGGTTAATGAAGAGGAAGTGGGTACATAATTACGGATAACCAGAGTTGATTTTATGACAACTTTTGTACGCCTAAATTAATGGGTACCTTGTGTTTATTAATTTTTTTTTTTGATAAATTGGAGATCATTATGATCCGGTTAGCTTACATAGTTCGATAAAAACAATGAATGACCTTTACCACATGCAGCTTTATAAGTTGAATAAGTTAAATCGAAAACTCTCGAATGTCTTGCTGTCACAGAAGTACGACAAGGCGAGGTTTTGGTTTTTTATTTTCGTCCGAATGTCAATTTTATTTTTTATTCTGGGGTTAGTCATGTCAATTATTGGGAGACATGCTCTCAGGCTGGGCCTCCCCTGCATGGACGAGGAGGAGGAAGAGACAATTCTTCACCTCCTATGCACGTGCCCTGCCCTTTCAACTCGGAGAAAGCTATATCTCGGAGAATACTTCTTCGACAATCTCGGCGAACTCGCTAATGCAAGCATAAGTCGCCTCCTCTCCAACGCTTTATTTTCAGCTCCTCTTGGTTCAACGGGTAGTTGTGAGATCATCAGATCGTGTGGTATCACAATGGGCCTCCTCTGGCCTACGTGAGGCTGCACTTGTTGCGGCCTGCCACTCTAACCTAGCCTAAACCTAGTCATGTCAAGCATGATCAAGTATGTATTTGATTAAATGGTAAGTGGATGACATAATGGCGACTGACTCGTGGTTAAGGGCTTACAGCTTGAAGACAAAATTGCTTTGAATAAATGAATCATTTTCCACGTAGGTGCGACTAAAACCAGTAGCACTGTATGGTACACTCTTTGCCCGTGGACTATACAATCCGTTTTGGAGAGCAGTTGCAACAAAGTTAAGCATGACATGTGCATATGAACTATGCACATGATGAAGGATGAAGGCATAGAAGAAGTATAGCAATAGTGTCATTGGAGGAGCAATCTACCTTTAAAGCGATGGATAGACTCGAGACGAAATGGAAAATTCTGAAAGAAATGTCTCACAGTCTGTCCGACAGTGACTTGTAAGTGGAAACTGCGAAGTTAATACTGTCGCGATCGAACTTGCTTCGCAGTTTCCACTTACAAGTCACTGTCGGACTTCGATTTAGTAACGAATTTTCTTAAGGGTGTCCCATAATTCACGTAAAATTTGAATTTTGCGCCATTTAATAGTACAGTGATGCCAACTGTAAAAAAGATAACAATGTGACAGCTGACAGTTCGGGATCAGTCAAAATGGAGCGCTAGACGAAAGAACAACGCATTTTCATTGTTGAGCAATATTTTAAAAATTATGAAGGTCTGTCAGCTAAACAGTCCGCAATTTTCGAACAAAATCATCTTCAGTGATACGATGCTCGTTTTCATCTTGATGGCTTCATTAATCGTCAAAATTGTCGCATTTAGGGTTCAGAAAACCAAGGAGTAATTATTGAGAATCAAATGCGTGACTGATTGTTGCGGATTTTTGGCTGGAGGCATTATCGGACCATTCTTCTTTGAAAATGCGGCTCAGGCAGTAACAATTAATGGTGTTCGTTATTGTGACATGATAACCCTGTTTAAAGTGCCTAAATTACAAGATATGGATGTGACCAACACGTGCCACATGACATACAGCCAGAGAAACAATAATTCAATTACTGCTTGAGTCATATCCTAAAAGTGTAAATGGACGTTTTTGGGATCAGAATAATTGGCCATCCAGATCTTGCGATTTAACGCCATTGAACTTTTTTCTTTGGAGTTTTTTTAAGTCAAAGGTCTATGCAAACAAGCTCAAGATCACCAACGCCTTAAAAGAGGAAATTTTGAGGTGTATTAATTAAATTCAACCACATTTATACAAAATGGCTATAGAAAATATCAATAAAAGGCTCCGTACTTGCCAGCAAAGCCGTGGCTGGCATTTATCCGATGTGCTATTCCATACATAACCCCGATCCGCATACCTACTCTATGAATCAATACAAAATTTAAGCTGTATAATTAAAAATTTTTATTTTCTATCAAAATTACATTTTGCGTTAATTATGGGACACACTTTACAACTAACGCCAGTTCTTGATTATTCTCTCAGGCTCAGGTCTTGTCATTGGAGTTTTAAAATGTTTAATAATTGCAGAACAGTCTAAGTAAATATGTATTAAAAGACTTTCCAAATATCGCGTTAGCAAATTGCAAGTTGCTTTAGATGTATAATAATAATTAATTAACCCATTGGAAATACGATATTTTCATCAGGGAGACGTTAGGCTATGTGCAATTTAGGTGAGCTAGAGGAAAGTGGCTCAGTGGTTAGTATGCTGGACTACTGTGCAAAGGATCCCAGGTTCGATCCCCGGAAAAACACAAAATTAGCCTTATTCGACTGTGCCACTTCTCGCGAACGTCTGACAAATATGCGATGTTATAATATTGTCCTGAAAAACGTTTTATTAGGAATTGTGTGAAAAAGCCAACTCAAAAGTTAGTGCATTTTTGATATTCTCATGTCATACATAAGTTTTAAAGCAAATTCCAAATGGAATAGTAATATTCGGCAAGAATTTCTACACAAATTAATAACTCCTAAGTCCTAACATGACTGCACTTCTTTTGGATTCCTGGGATTCTGAATAGCTGGTATTGCCCTTCCCTTATCTAATATCTACTTCTAAACACACACAATATGTACTAAGTCATTTTTTAAATGGGATGTCCGATGCGTAATTTATAGACTCCCACAAAATTCGCGTTTGTATCTATTTAGCTTAAATCCAGCATCTCTCGGAAAGTTGAAGACTTTTTCAAATCTTTCTTTATGGACCTCCCTGTTTGGACCTCAACGTCCAACGCTGCTTCCAATTGTCCAGACCAAGCGCTCTGGCATCCGCGAAGGCTTGGTCTTTGAAACGTAGGTTCGGTCTTCCTTGTCTTTTCGAACCTGGGGGCTGGGATTCGAAGATCCTCCTATTTGGAGCATTATTGTCCATTCGCTCGATGTGGCCGAGCCAATGTAGTCGACGTGTTTTAGCTTCTTCTTCTTCTTCTTCTACATTCGCCCTCCTCGCACACAGAACCAAAAATCCGCCCAAGTATTTTTCTTTCGAAGGAGCCCAGTATCAACTCTCCCTTTTTGCTTATCGTCCAGCACTCGGCGCCATAAAGCAGAACGGGCAGGATAAGAGTTTTGTAGAGCACACATTTCGTCCTTCGAGTTAGGAGTCTTGAACCCAATTGTTTTGCCAAACCGAAGTAGCAACGGTTTCCTAGGGTAATTCTTCGCCGGATCTACACGAGGGTGTCATTCGTGGAGTTAACGTTTACTCCGAAGGTGAACTCCTTAACTACCTCGAAATTGTTGCTATCAATAGTGACGTTTTGTCCTAGGCGGTGGACAGATGCTTGTTTGTTTGTTGATAGCATGTACTTAGTCTTGTGCTCTTTTACTTCAAACCCAACGGATTTCGCCTGTTCTTCAATCGCCGTGAACGCTTCTATCACGGCACGCTGGGGGCGACCGATGATGCCAATGTCCCTATCGACTGGCAGTTGTCAAAATTTAAGCTTGGAGATACCTTCTGTTTGGTGACATTTTATCATTTTTCATTTCACTTTTAATAGAAGGGTCCGGGAGTTCTAGTTCCTACCTACATACAAATGGATCAGCACTTGACAAAATGAAAACCCAAATACGAGCTAAAATATGAGATCTAAGCTCCAACTACCACCAATCACAAAGTTAGAAAAACAAAATAAAAATCGGTTTAATGTTTTGCCATGTGCCAGTCTATAACTTTCGAAAAGTGAAGCTCGTCGCCCAGCATTATCCCACAAATTGTCAATGAAAGTCGTATATGCTTGGATTTTTTTTAACCCGAGATAGGTACCCGCACATTTTTTTTCAATTTACCGCCTCCTTTGAAAACACATTTTAGCCATCATCCAATCTAATTTTATGGATAAACTCTCGAAGAGCTCAGCCTCAGAGGCTCCTGCAAATAAACTCACATGACTGAGCAATGTATATACTTTGCATTCTTCAGCGGGCGCCCACAAAGAGCCTCCTAAATCGAATAAAGCCGCGAACTTTATTCGCGAATTTTATTTAATTTTTTTTTCTTTTGCATCAGATTTTGTGTCCTCTGTTGTCTGGCATTTTCTTCAAATTTCATTATGGACATCATTCTCGCGTGGAAAATTCAATTTCACATTTTTGCGTTTTCACTCCACGGATTAGGTTGCACGCTTTGTATATCTCGAAGCATCGCTTCCTTTAGTATAGGAATGAGTATAATGGGACACACGTATATAGAAGGTTTGAAAAGAGCGACATGGAGGCTTGATAATAATATCTACCCGAGGGAATTCACTCACCGCAGCCCTAAGATTTAAGAATGTTATTTTGATGTTAAATCATGTGGAATCTATTGGACGGCTATTTGGTTTGATGGCTCTGGCTGCGGGAATAACAGGGTACAGTGGTAGCAGTACAAATATGTGCGAATATCCTGTGGCGTTTCTGGTGTGTTATGCGCTCAAACGTGATAAAGCGTCCACGAGTGTACACTGTACACATGGTATCAGGCTGGCGGGCTGCTGCCCATCTCCTATAGGGTTTTATTGTGAGAGAATGATACGGGGATATGTGTTGTGTATAGGTATTATCATTTTCAAAACAAACCGGGATGATGGATTCTCTTGTGGGTTTGTTCACAGAGTCCTTGATTTAGATTTTTTTTTGTGGGTATATACCTCTGAGCATCCTCGTAAAATGTACGCAGATTTGTTTACAACTTGTAGAATAGGGTGGTTCCTTTTTTACCAGAGCAAATGAAGGATGTTTGCAATTTCCTTTGTTTTGTTGGGCTAAACGTTAAGGGTGGTTAGGGAAATTCCTATGGAAAAGATAAAAATATAAAAAAATATTATACTAAATGGAAAAAAGCGTATATTGAGTTACTTAGGTGTCCGCAAGCGTTTATCTTGCTGTGAGTGTAACTTGTAGTATATTTTTGACACACTGCGTCGTCTGTCATTTGCCTTTAAAAAAAGCAAGTATAAAGATGCACGAGTGGGATTAGTTTCAATTTCAAAGGAAATCAAAGGAAATATTTGTATAATCTTCCGTTAAGCGGGTGCGATAGACGAGATGTGAGACGGAGGCCTTGCATCTCAGATGCTGCTCAAAATCTCGATTCTTTCGAAGATAAAAAATAAATAATAATAAATAGGCGGCGCAACAGGCGTAAGACACCCTAGGCCTAGCTTCTCGCATGTTAATGAAATAAGGGTCGATTCGATACCTACCATAGCTTTCAAAGCCGCGTTTGAAAGTATTTATACCGCAGAGGTTAGGTATACAAAGTCTTTCACTAACTCAAAATTATAGCCGTCCGTTGTTACGTTCTGTCCAAGGCGCCGATGTCGAGTGTCCTTTCTTGTAGACAGCATACCTATAATTTCGTTTTGCTTTCATTCACCGCCAGTCCCATTTTTGCCGCTTCTGACTCAATACTCACAAATGCACCACTGACAGCTCGCCGCGTTCTACCGATTATGTCAATGTCATCGGCGGCATATGCGAGATTGTATCTCCGGGGTTGGCTTGTGAGTTTCGCACAATTCTTTCAAGTATAATGTTAAAAAAATCCTGGGTCTTTTCCAAGATCTTTCTAGGTCTTAAACCTAGATGCTCTCCATCAAAATGTCTTCCACTAGCCTTAAATAGATCAACCGGCGGCGGGCTATCTGGTTCAACAGTCTTGTTGAATTTATATTTCCATATTGCTATCCTCCTGGGACAGACATCATGGCTGTCATCGTCCAGATTGATTTAATAGTCTGCAGAAGCGGTTTTCCATAATTTTAACACCGACTGCAACTAAAAGGTTTCCTTGCTCTAATCTAGATTTGTTGCCTTGACACAATTTTTTAACTTTTGTTTAAACTTCCGAACAGTGCTCCTGGAGCAGCATCTCTCAAAGTATTTCCTCGATCAGTATTTCTTCGTACTCTGTGACTGTCTTAGATATGCGCATTCGTACTTTGGTTAAAACAAGGTAATGGTCTGAGGCAATGTTGGCAGCTCAGAAAGCTTGGACATCTAAAATATAGCATAAGAGTACCTTACGTTTGAACACGATCAATAATTTGGGTAATGGCTTGTTTCAGCCATGTTTGTTTTTGAATATTGAGATGGTGTTAAGAATAGTTAATAATAGGTAGAGTGGTTTCAATATTTCGAAGAAAAACAGTTGTTAATTCCAACCTATACAAATTTATGTGACTTTCAGGACGTGTAACACACTCTCCTTCATATAGTATACAAATACATCTGCAACATAGTATTACGTACATACATCCCCCCAATTAGTTTACCTAAATTTCAGTATTTTACAAATAGTACTTTCTGTAATAATACCACAATGTAAATACCTAACCAATCCATACATCCCCTGTCTGAATTTGAAAACATCCGATATCCAGATGCAGGTGCAGTAACAGTTCATCAAACATGCAATGTAATTTGGAAATTATTTCCACACATAACAATTACTCAATTTTACTCGATGTAACACACTGCATACGAAATCACATAAAGACCCATCCTCCACCATATAACAGGTGTAAAATATTCACCTATACTTTATGTCCAATTTTGCAACTTTGGTCTAATTACAAACATCAACTGACTGACTAAGGATGGAGCTCGATGCCTTCGCACCAAAATCAGGCATTACACTCACGTAATCCATTAAACAAAACTACTCACTTGTAGATACACGAATATTCCTTAAACTTGAACACTGAACAGTGTATAGTGTACGGCGAATCCTTTATCCACACTCATGTGTAGATAATTTTGTTATATGACACAAAGTCTGAACTAAAATCCAAAATGACAAACATCTTAAGGATGATAATGAAATTGCAGGAGCAAGCCCAGTACCGGAAAGATATGTAGGTGCGTGACTGTGTAATGGGGAAATACACGCACACCCTTAAAACTTGGCTAATGAACTAAGTTCGAAGGAGATTCAGTGTCGCCGGACGACCGACGACGACGCACGAGAAGCACAGACTGGATCCTAAAACTAAATCTCTGCGAATGGGTCATTTATGGGAGGCTGTCATGTTGCGTGGACGTAAACTTACAGATAATCTAATCATAACTGTGAAAGGTGGCTTTTCTTGCGTGGACACCAAAAGGGACGCGTGGCTGGCTATCTGGGGTGGCACTATAATTCTGTGATTTGTTAGCTTAGTATAGTACGGACATACTCTGTATTTTGTTGGGTGATTTGACCGTATATGAGAGTGTGCTGCTCGTATTCGAGGGGAAATTAGTTTTGGGCTGCTGCCGAGATATCGAGTTGATATGCGAAGGATGGATGCGACAGATAGCAAACCATTAAGTGACTCGTGGCTGGTGTGCTATAGGCTGTGGAGTAAGAGGACGTGCTAGGTATATTTTGTATGCGAGGGAAATTTGAATGGAAACTGACTTAAGCTTTATATGGGCCTCAGTATGTCGAGACCTTTTTTTAATTGCTGAAAAGGATTTGAAATTAGATTGCCTATCGAATTTAACGACCGATCCAGGACTGAGTTAGGCTGTCTCATGGCTTTTTCAATATTATTGAGAAAATTATGCAATACTTGCATAAGCCAGATGTAATTGACAGCAGTGACAGAACTTTCGCAAAAACTGGGATAATCTTGTCTTGTCAGAAGCAAAGAATGAGTTAGGGAATTAGATTCATCCCTTATAGGCCAGTGCCTTGTGATGATCGCTGTTATTCTGTCGATGTCTTTGCGCGATTTTCTTATAAGATAGGTTGTTTTTTCTTAGTGCCCCTGTTCACCTGACCAATCTTGCCAATCTAAACTTATGTAGGGAATTGCGCTTCAAAATATTTATTTAACAAGATTTTCGGAGTAATGTAACTCGTTGAAGGTGGTACGATGTCTCTTGATAGAAAAAAGTACTATGTAAATGTGGCTATGGGCAGACTCTACGTAGACCAACTCCTTGAGATAAGAGTTGCAGTAGGACCGCTAGGGCCCGTGATGGTGTGGACAATACAGCACCTATTTAGTACCTATGCATGACGTTCTTTGAAAATTGACTTTGGTTATTTAAGTAAGCTTTTTTTAGCGCCAGTCACCAATCCATTGACCTATAAGATTGTTAGTACCACGGCAGTAAACATTCAAAGGTATAGATATGGCTGCAGAACTTTTGCCAAGAGTTCTATACAAAGCTTAGAATGATGCATATTTTTTTATCCATTTACGTCTTGTGATTTCTGAATGCTAATGGACAAAAGGCCGACGATTTATTTGGAGCGAAGCTATTTATGGTCCATTAAATGTTATCCGCGGTTATAAGGGACGTTATGTTATCCCACCCACTACAATGTGGGGGTACGGGTATGTACTGGTGTTCAGCAGAAGATCTAGTGATTTTGCAGCGACTTAGCACATACTACGTCTGTCCTTCTCAGAAGAGTTGGTTCGGAGTGTTCTTCGGGTAGAATTGTAATGAGTCTTTTAAAAAAGTTGTTTAGAGTTTGGATAGATAGAAAGTAATCTATACCAGATAGTTTCTCGGATGGATAGTTTGTTTAATTCAAGGCCATTTCGGCAAGGCTGCCAGATAGTGAAAGTCTCTCTCTAGTCAACTTTGTAAGATTATAGAGAGCTCCTTGTTTCGCCATGAAAGTAAAGGCCTTTTTCTATATAGGTATCTACCCGAAGCTGGCGAGACTTTATATGACATATAAGTAAGTGAACTGATATAATATCGGCTTAACTAGATTAGATTAGATTAGATGATTGGTCGGGAGAGCCTTTGCCGGGCCTGGCACTGCGGCCTCTCTAAAGGAGCCTATTGTGCCATCCCTGGTAGGGTCCTAGAGCCATCTTTTTACTCCGGAGACAGTCAGGAAGACAAGTATCTTCTCTGGGGATAATTCAGCAAGATTTGCCGAGGTAATGATTTCTTCGCCAAAGACTTTCTTTCTAAGGCGGAAGAGAGCCGGACATTCCATGAGAATGTGAAGAGAGGATTCATCAGGTGAAGGTTTTTTTTCATAAGACCATGGCCAGTAATAGTTCCTGTCGGGATTCTTAGGCTTAACTAACGTGTAGAGATGTTATAGCCCGTCCCAACTTAAGTGAAAATTTATTGCGCAGGTCTCTTCACACCAGGGATTTTATTCTCTTAGCGACAACAAAACAACTTTTTTCCAACCAGAACTACAGCTAAAAAAATATGTGCGCATTTCAAACAACAAGCATACCCCCGCTTGCGAAGACATCTCTGTCGATCGACGATCGAGTCATGCTAATGACTGATTGTCCACACAGCAGCAGCACAGCACCGTCGTTGGCTTATGCAAAAGATACACATTTACCCACCCCAAAGAAGAGGGAAATTTGCAAGGTGTTGCACTTCTCAAGTAGCTATATGTGTTTAGTAATAAAAGCCAGATATGTATTAAAAAGGATTGAAATGGAATTTTCGGTATACTATGTGATAAAGTAGAGAAAAGCATTAACAATTTCATGTGATCAAAAATCCTTAAGAGAAAAAAATGTATACCTTAAATAAAGTGCTACTGCGCATGTTGGGATCTTTCTTTGCTTTGGGACGGATTATAACTGTGCAATAAGGGTAGAAAACAGACAGTCAGTTTAATAATTGCGAAGGTCTGTTTTTTTAACCATACCTACACCTACCTATTACAGTGCGTGCAGTGGCTCAGTGATTGCTGTGCTAACTACTACGCGAGGGGTCTCAAGTACAACCGTTGGAAAAACACTAACTAATATACCGTCAGCATCAAGTTTATTTCGGATTCGGAATGACATTGTAGGCCCTTTGCATTCGTCCAAAAAATACAGAAGTCACACAAATGGATGGGAAAAGTTTGGACAGTGTCCAATATTATTATTTTTTAAATACAGTGGAACTTCCATAAGTCGAACTCTCAAAATGAAAGACAATAAATTCGAGTCATAGAAACTTCGAGTTATGGAGGCCAAAAGTCAGAAAGTTGAAAACTCAGAGTTCTCAATAAAGCTTCGAGTAATAGAGAAATTCGACTTAAAGAAGTTCGGGTTAAGGAAGTTTGACTGTACACTGTTATGTAGGTACCTACATTATTACTTTACATAGTCCATATAGGCTCGTAGGAGATACGGACTCTTCAAATTTTTTCACAAACTAAAAGAAGCTTAAATTAATTCAATTCCTCTACCATTTTTCAAAATCGGTGTTTTTTTTTTGTTAAGACCCATGGAATCAATCCCTTAAGCCCATGAAAATCCCTATTGATACACCCGCAAAATGTTGTAATAAACGTTTCAACAGAAATCCCCTTGCGAAACTTTAAATCGACCCCTTGTCGAAATGACGCCAATCAAACCCGAATGGCTGCAGTCTACAAACTTTATGACACACAATTGATCTTCGAATTTCATTCTGGAATTTTCGCAACCAAATTGTCTGTTAAACAACCAGAAAAACACCAATACGCCAGCACACAGCATTAAGTCGAGTTGTAATTTTTTTTTTATTTCACCATCCCCTCCGCAAAGATATAAATAAACAATAAAAGCCGAGAAGACGGGCACACTCTCTGGGTATACACAAGTCATGACTTTCGCATAAAATTAAAATGTTTGCCCGAATTAAGTACTCCAACCCATTATAGCACTTCCTCAAGAGTCGTCGTCGTCGTCCTTGCCTATTCGAGATGAGGATATAACCATCCGCAAGTACCTTAAAAGTTCCACAACGAGGAACCGAAATATAAATAAAGAAGAAGAAAAGCGGTACCCAACACTTGAGAAACTTTTTCTCAATTGGTTTGTGGAATATAAATATTTTATCGGGATTTCTGCCTCGTCGTCGTTGTTAAACTTCTTTTGGAGAAGTTTCTTCCATTTTGTCGGTTGGTCCTCTGGCGTTTTGTAATGAGAGAGAAAAATGTCTTTATGACCAACTCACGACTACCGATGGTCATGATAATATGATCTGTGAGCCAAAATTGATTAAGCTTCCCTTTCGCACGGTTTAAATTGAGTTTTTATTTGAATGGACTGATATAGGATTTTCACTGATGGCGGATGTTGGGCGGACAAACTTTTCCCGCTTCTGATGTTGTTGAGACGAAATTTAAGGCAGAAAATTAAACAAATCTGAATTGAGCAAAAAGAAGTAAGTCTGCCATGAAGACCTTGTTTTGTATAGACCTAGACATTTTGACGAATTTAGGTAACGTTTCTATGCCCAAAGGTAATAAAATTGGAGCCAATTATGTAGCAGGTGAAAACGCAGTAAAATGTTTTAAATAAGCTGGAAGTTTGTAGGGAATATACAGAAGGTCCGCAGATGATTGCATAAGTTGGGGAATATTAAATTATTTCCACAGATGGTTGAGGGGTTTTTAATAGCGAATGAAATATTGACATGTTTCAGAATTCGGATGATAACGGTCATATACAATGTCCACTGATTTGCTTGCAAAATGCAATGCCAGTTCTTCGCTTGATCTTGGAACTATGTAATTGCCAGTATATTTCGACAAAGGCTTCTCGGCGCTTCTGTCTCACTACCAGCAAATGCATCACAGACAGCCAGCCAGATTTTGCTTATTATAGCTTCAAAAAATTCGTTCAAGTGTGATGTGCTTGTAGATATCTAAAAATATACGATCGGTCTTCACCGCGTTGTTGACCGTTTTCGCACAATATTTTCTTTGATTTAGTTGCTCTGAGACGCATAAGAAGAGTGCGTACTGAAGATACTGAAGACCAGGTTCTGATGGTGATGTTTTGGTAGGCAAAACACACTGAGGCAAATCTTGGAAAAGACCAACGAATTTCAAGTCGAAACTCACCACCTATTCATCGACTTGATAGCATACACCTGCAACGTGCAGTTTGGAAGCAGCTCTTCCGAACTTTTTCAAACATGCACCGGATTTCGGCAAGGAGACGCTCATGCGACTTCTTCAATCACCTACTGGAGCAGATAGTGCGCAGGGCAGGTGTCAACCCGGAAGGCACTATCTTCAACAGGTCCGGCCAGCTGCTTGGCTATGCGGACGATATTGACATCATAGGTCGCTCCCAGCGTGCCGTGATAGAAGTGTTCACGGCGATTGAAGAACAGGCGAAATCCGTTGGGCTTGAAATAAATGAGGCCATCACTAAGTACATGCTATCAACAAACAAACAAGCATCTGTCCGCCACCTAGGATAAAACGTCACTATTGATAGCAACAATTTCGAGGTAGTTAAGGAGTTCACCTACTTCGGAGTAAACGTAAACTCCACGAATGACACCCTAGCGGAGATCCGGCGAAGAATTACCCTAGGAAACCGTTGCTACTTCGGTTTGGCAAAACAATTGGGTTCAAGACTCCTAACTCGAAGGACGAAATGTGTGCTCTACAAAACCCTTATCCTGCCAGTTCTGCTTTATGGCGCCGAGTGCTGGACGATAAGCAAGAAGGGAGAGCTGATACTGGGCTACTTCGAAAGAAAAAAACTTGGGCGGATTTTTGGTCATGTGTGCGAGGAGGGCGAATGGAGGAGAAGATACAACCGCGAACTCTATGAGCTGTACCAAGATGTGGATTTAGTCCAAAAAGCCAAAACAAGTCGACTACATTGGCTCGGCCACATCGACCGAATGGACAATAATGCTCCAGCCAAGAGCATCTTCGAATTCTAGCCCCCAGGTTCGAGAAGACAAGGAAGACCGAACCTCCGTTTCAAAGACCAAGCCATCGCGGATGCCAGAGCGCTTGGTCTGCACAATTGGAGGCAGCGTGCCCGGGATCGTAGAGGATGGAAGGCTGCAGTGTCTCAGGCAGAGACCCTTCACTGGTCGGGAGCCCGATAACTAAGTTAGTAAGTACTAAAGATAATATTGCAGTCGTTTAGGAGATTGTTGAAAAAGATATAGAAAAGATAGAAGATATAAGAAAAATAATGATCAATTTGAATTTCTCACAAAAACGTTGGGTTTGTGCGGTCACTTAAAAAATATTTAAAGCAAAGATCTTCATTCGAAGGCTTACGAGTTTAAGATCATGCAAGCAATTGAAGACGAATGAGAAATTTCGGTGAATATAAAAAATTAGCTGACATTGTATACGCTGGTTTATCGAAAAAATGCTTGAAAATTGCGCGAAAACGCGAAAACTTTGTGTCTGGAATGACGTTTGTCAGATCCAGGCGTGCAGGGTATGTGCCGGAAGTTGTGTTTAAAAATTACTTTCAGAATATATTCTCTCTATTGATTACAAATAAATGGCTATTTGATAATATTTCATAAGTTTTGTTAAAAATTAAAGTCAGTACTAGCTTAAAAAGGACCCATCCGCAACAGTATTGTAAAAGATTCCGTGTTTACCTATATCGACATTCGCTATAGTGTCTGCTTCGAAATTGGCCTTCAGACTACAAAAGCATGTCTGACACCCTCATATGGTCTTCATGTATTATCTGTCGACATGGTAGGTATCCTTAAATAATATGACATGACAATCAACAAAATATTAGGTTGATTGAATGAAATTATGTTGCTAAAAGTTATTAAGTTACAGAATTCAAAAAATTAAAATGGGTATAGCTGGTGTGAGTATCTGGAGAACTATAAACTTGAGTGTGCCACAGGGCAGCGATGACACTTTACTCCAACTGGAGTAGATCTACTTCACTTTTTCAGAAATCTACTCCCTACTTAGTTAGTTTAGTTTAGTTTATTATGACTTTTATTTTCATCTTTAATTCAATACATTCTTCGAAAAAAGAAAGAAATAAATATAATATACTTAAGTCTACTATGGTTTGGCCTATGGCCGTCTACCAGATTGACAAAATAGCGTAAACTTTAAAAATCTTCTTCAACTATACATTTTCTATAACGCAGCGCATTTATGCAGTAGTTGTAGAGTAAATCCCATCCTCGTTCTCCATTTAAAATTTGAATTGCTTCAACTATTTCTAAGGTATATGAATTAAAAAATCTTAAACGTATTTCCTTTAAAATTGGGCATATTGCAAGAAAATGAAATATATCTTCTCGTATCTTCATGTTACAAAGATTGCACAAGATAGGTAGTTCTGGGCGGTATGGAATAAAATTCAGGTTCAGTAACTCTCCTCTGATTTTAAAAAGTAAACTTATCTTCTCTACTGAATTGTTGTTCAGAAAATACGTTTTTTCTGCCAGTTGATATTTCAGCTTACTGTAGTATGTCCTATACTGAGATGACTGTGCATCTGCTATAAAACGATCAAACATATTTCGACCTACTTTTTCCAATAGGATGTTGAGTTGTGTTCTTAGATGTTCGGGTTGCTCATCGGGTGTTATCCGTATGCTCGTTCCACAGTCTGCTGCAAGGCGCTCCCATTCTTGAATGAAACTTGCTTTGTTTCGTAGCTCCATTCTTTATTTTGTTTAATAAAAAATATTTCACAATTTTCTAAAATGTTTTTTAGGCCATTAATGACAAGTAAGTAGTATGTAGCTGTAGCAACTTTATGGATTAATTTATTGGAATTTATCTGGAAAACTGTTAGCCCCAGATAAAACTATGTATAGGCCATTAATAGGTAGGAAACATAATGATCATAATGATAAAACGAGACGAAATTCGAAAGATTGGTAGATGCAATAATGAAATAGATACATATTTCAGGCTCTTAATGGTAAGCCAAGAGTCCCTTACGAGAACTTGCAGTTTTTGGGAGCTTCCTATTATAAAGATCTGAACTATCTAACAAATCTAGACTTTCGTAATCTCCTATGCTCCATTAGAAGTTCAAACTGGTTCAACGAGTAGGGCGAAACTTCTACTATATTCATGATGTGGTATCACAAGATGGGACTTTAAAATGATCTAAGTGTTACGGCCTTTTGTCGTCAGCCATTTCCATCTAACCTAACCATGTATGAAATATTGGTTTTGGTCCCGAGCCATGTCCCATCATTATATTTGCAAAATGCAAACATTTCGGCGTTGAAAAAAAGTACATACCTACAATGTACATTGATGCTTTTTGAAAATCTTCTCCCGTTTTTTCCCCTCTACTTCACTTTTTTAGCCAATTCTGTTCTTGGTCCAATACTGTTCTTAATATAGATCTGTCATTATAACCCTTTAAGCTCTCAGCTGTCCTTACTTATTTACTTTCTGTCAACAGTTTCCATAATACCAATCTATGTCCTATCAGACACGCAGACATGCAGCACCGTATCACAACATAGGTAGGTAGACATATCTCCAGCCTTCAGTTCCTTGTCACACTAAAAAATTTAGCAAAAGGTTAACCACCTTTGGCCTTCAACTCATTTCAACTTTTCTTTTCGCCTTTGAGAATAGAGTTTTTTAATCTATGCCACCATACCTTTCATGTCACAGTTGTAGGTACAGTAACAGTAATAATGTCCTATACGTCTGCATATGTATACTGTCACTCATGTAAATCCCAATCGAGCACACCCTAGACAGTGATTTCTTCCCCGAACGTAATCTGTCGTCGGCAACCCATTAATACTAATGCCACCGTCTAATTCCGCGCGAGTAAACAATCCAAATCCCGCAGTTATCATTTCATCGTCACTTTTACTACACTCGCGTGGATCTTAAGATTCATCTCTATGCTCGCGCAAATGGTGCATTAGCATAACATGTGCCGTGTCAAAGGAACAAATATAAAATACAACTTCGCACAGTATTGCTCGACTCCCCAGCCCCAGGGTGGCGCGCGGGGCAGGCTGTTAGCGATTCTCTGCGGCTCTTCATCACTCCGCTGGGTTTAGCTATTGAGGCCGCCTCTACTGTCGGTTCAAAGCTAATTATTAAAGCAAATTCGACACCCCCTCCGCCGCTGTGAATCTCCTGGGTTGTGGTGGCGGGGTGGGATTCTTCAAGACCTGTCTTAGGTCTGCGGTTACCTTATACGTCTCTCACGGCACACCATCCAAGTAGGACAAGAGAGTGTACACATGACTATGTGAAATGAAATGTAGCATAACAACCACTAAAAGGGGTTCTACTAAGCTCTCATGGTTACCGTCGTCGGTAGGGTGTTGGATGTGTGCGGTCGGGTAGTTTTCTGCACAAAGGTAAATGAATGCACCAGCGTACGAAAAGACGACGACAACGACGCTTTGATTACACAAAACCCGCATATTTAGATTCTGAATAACGGTATAATTTACCTTTATCTCCCCAGCATATACGTATAAGTAGAGTCTGATGGAGGCCGATGCGTCTTAATGTGCGAGCATAGAGTAGGAGCAGGGCGGTGTTTGTATATAATGTGAGTGCGGGTGTTGAGCGCCTACATCAGCGCAAGCAACACCACACGAGCTCACCTTAATGGAGTTTTCATACATATTTAATGGGCTCGAAATGACAACGTAGGTTTAGGGCGGTAGTTGGATAATGTCTTATCGCAGGATAAGGAGCACTCGCTGTGTAACCGAAAGACACTACGTATTTCGTGGCATTTACATTCATTACGTTGATTATGGTGCAGAAGCCGGGAGCCGAAGCACAAGATGTTCTTCTCTGTTTGTACTATAGTTATAGATACTCAGCTCAGTCGATGCCTCGATGTAGATTACGTTCCCAAGGAGCAACATACATATATAATGCGGCCGCTTATGAGGCACATCGATTTGAGATACTCTGGCTGATATTGATGAGTCACTTATCTGTCAATTGATTTCGTGAGATTATGAACGAAGGATGTTAGGAGTCGAATTCACTGAATGAACCTATTGGATTGAGATTCCAATTAATTGATACTTCACTAAACGATATCATTACTGTCAAAAGTGGTTTAGGTTTTCAGCAGATGTTACTATATTGAGGAAGGAAATTGACTCTGCGAGGTAAGTGTATAGGACGTGCCGACGGCGATAGTTTATTTTAATGGGAAAATTGGTTCGGCTTACCCGTTCGAAAATACCTGTCATGGCGATTTGTTGATAACACAACAAACCTTCTTTGTCGATGCTCATTCCCTTAGGATATTGTCTTGGATATGTTGATAGACCGCGTAAAATTTGTTGTTACTAACGACCAGATTGGCTTACGTTGGAGGCTTTCAAAATCTGGCTTTAAAACGGCAACCAATTATCTTCCCTACAGTGTTCCAGTGCCCCATTCCTCTTAAGGTGACAGCAGCTTATTCAGCTTGAGTTGGTTCAAACTGTTTTTGCTCAAAGATCATAAGAAACCTATTCGGAGATTCATTTCAACACTCTTCGGCGTAATTGGCTCAGTTTATAGTCGGTATAGCTACCCTAGGTCTAGCGTCACTTTTTTTATGGGAGTTTTCATTTTATTGGAACGAATGTGGAGGATTTACAAATTTATGCCAATTCCGAAGGGTCTATAAGTTCTAAAGTGCGCATTAGGTGACCGTCGCGTCGGTCGCGAACAGGTAATGTGAAATAAGTGTTTAATGGCGGTATCTAGGCTCATCTAGCAGCCGTCTTGTTGATTAGTTGGTGTGAGTGTGGCAGAACACAGCGAGCTGTCACTGGTGCGTTTGCAAGTATCATTACAGAGGCGGCAAAAATGGGTCTAGTGGTGAATGAGGGCAAAACGAAATATATGCTGTCAACAAGAAGGGACACACAACATCGACGAATCGGACAGAACGTCCGATTATTAATTCTGAAAATGACATCACATCAGAAATCAAGCGAAGAATTACACTTGCCAACCGCTGTTACTTTGGCTTAAGAAGGCAATTGATTAGTAAGGCCTTGTCGAGAAACACCAAGGAGACTCTATATAAGACCCTCAGCATCCCAGTCCTGCTTTATGGCGCAGAATCATTGACGTTGTCAAAAGCGGATGAAGATCTCCTTGGGCGCTTCGAACGCAAAATTCTTCGAGTGATTTTCGATCCCGTTTGCGTTGACGGGCTTTGGAGGATTAGATTTAACAGCGAACTCTACGAGATGTACAGCGAAATCGACTTGGTCAGAAAAGTACGTATCGGTCGACTAAGATGGCTAGGACATGTAGAGCGAATGGACACCAACACTCCGGCCCGAAGAGTCTTCGATTCCAACCCGGAGGGACAACGCAGTAGAGGAAGACCTCGCCTTAGGTGGCGCGCACAAGTGGAAGGGGACCTCAACCAACTTGGAGTGCGCAACTGGAGGCAGTTAGCCAAAGATCGTGCTAAATGGAGAGGCGTGTTGGTTGAGGCCCAGGTCCACCCCGGACTGTAGCGCCAACTAAGTAAGTAAGTAAGTGAGTGTCAGAGATCAACAACAGCTTCAGTTGCAGCTATCCTTAGCCGTCTTACGCGCCGATCTGAGTTTGGAGTCTTACCTTCCGATCTGACTCGTTTGCCATCAGGTTTCACCTAATGAGAAAACATTGTGTAAGGATTTTGCTTTTCGTTTGACTATTCTTAAATGCCTTCCCTGCTATGAGCCGAGTTTTACAAATGCCCAACGGTTTGTTCATAATGGAATATCTGGCGAATTTATTAGATATCCCGCTGCGGTTTCTCACAAGGTGGATGAATCCTAATCAGAAGTATAAGTATAAAAATCTTCATATGACATCTTGTCCCTAAGCTTGGGATGAATTCATTAACTCTGTCGAAAATTCAGCAGCCTTACTAGTTTTCTGTCCAACTGCAGTTGTTCTATATCATGTGGATTGTATTGAAGAGAAATCGCACCCCACTTAGACTGCATACTCGGAATTCTCTTACTGGTTACTAAGGCCGCACGGCACTCGGCTTAAATTTGTCCTCTTTCGAAGGTTAAGACCACCACAGATCAATTTTTTTATCTAAGCCTGGAGAAATCCCAAGAAGTCCAAAGAATGAAGAAATGTCCAGAATTTTTCTGTAACTTTCAAACCCGCCTTCACTTCACAGAGATGGCAAAGAGATTTATGCTCGGCAAAAGGCCTTTGTTAGACTTTTTCAGCACCATTTTTGAAGGAACTATTTTAAACTCATGAGCTGTTACAGTCTCAGTTTCTCTGCTATCAAGTTAAGTGACACCCTATATTAAATAAAAAGAATTACAACTTGTCATTCTTACTTACTTTTTTTTTTGTCATTCAGTGTTACTTTCAATAGAAAAAAGAACAGCTTTGGAGTTAGGCTCCATCTTGAAAGATTCAATGAGTTCGAGCTCTGCAGCGCTCTTCATGAGGTGTTTGGTTTTGGTTAATTTTTTAATATCAGCCTTTGGGGAACATAATTTTATTCAAAGCCTTTTCTACTCGAAGACTTATGCTAACTGGCGTCGGTCGCTTTCAAATCAAACTGAGTAAGGCAGCAGACCAGATAAAGATGCAGCAAATAAGTGTATAGGTATGCAAGTGCATTGTAAAATTAGTAACGTACATTACATGTCATGAGTTCCGCCCCACATGAAATTTTGTACCGTCTTAGTCCAGAAAACAGAATAAAAATAAAACTTTTTAATTTTATTTTAATTAGCAAATTACTTCTGGTATTTTATTCAAATTGAAATAAATTAAGTGTACAATATTAATGTGCGAACAATGAGAGAAATAAACGTTCCTTTACACAATTTTTTTTCCTTCTTTTAATATTCAGTTTAGTACAAATATTTTTTTTTTCTTTTTATACAAAATCGAAAAATAAATTTAAAAAAACCTTTTTAAAACATTAATTTAATGTATTTGGTAACATAACATAAAGGACATTTTGAACTAAAGATTCACAGAGAAGATTGTATTGTATATCCATAAATATAAAACACATTCGTATATTCACTTGGATTTTTAATTGCATTTTAATATCCTCATAACACACTTTGTCAAAGCAAAAAGCGTACTTAAACATCTAAATCAAAAGATTAACCAAACGTGTCATGGTAGCTCGTATTTAATTGAAAAATAAAAACAGGAAAATTCATTTCTAAAAAAGCGTTTCAAAGTTTGCCCTTATAAACTAGGTTTTGTTTTCCTATCGTCGTATTATCCTAAAAAATATTAGTAATTATTATTTTATTTATTTTTTCTTGTTTCTCGTAATTTTCTTCTCATTATAAACAAAATTAAGAAAGAAAAATATATATATATATTCATACAACTACCTAAAATACTTTACAGTGTTGGTTTTTTATTATTTCGAAAATGTTCTATTTTGTTGCGGTAATGTGTTTTTTTTATTATTAAACATTTATAGGGATTTTTATCTTTATTTGTGTATATAATATATTATATATTTTTATGTTTTACACTTAATCCATATACATATTTTTACTATGTGAGTGTGTGTTGAATAATGGGAAAAGAAGAAGAGAACAACAGGATACGGGTGGGGGTGACGCTATTCTGTTCTTTTTTTTTATGATTTTATCGTTCAAAAAGTAAAACATTTTGTTTTTTTATAAAGTTGTTTTTCTTTCTTTTTTCTGTAAATCTTAATAATGTGGTTTTGCTGTTTTGTATTAGTTTTTACTTTGTTTACAATTTGCACCTTGATTGTCAACTAAAATATAGTTATATTTATGAATTATTTTTTTTTATTTTACACCGTCTTTAGTATATTTTTTTTTTTGTTTTTACATAAATTGTTTACCACTTTATTTGTATTTTTCATAAACTGTCCATTTTAAAAAATATACATGCCCATCAATATTTCTATAATGTATATACCGCTTTTTTGGATTTTTTTTCTGTTTTTGTGTAATCAATTTTTGAAATCTTCTTGAAAACGCTTGACAATTTTTCTCAATTTTTTCTTTTTTATTTTTATTTGTATCTAAACATTAAAATTAGATTTATTTTTTTTTTTATATAAATATTTTGTCAGTCTTACTCTACATATACATAAAAAATAAATTCGGCAAATTTTGGAAATAAAAACAAGAAGATTACGGTTTCATTTTATTTATTATATTATTGAAATGAAATCATATAACTTCTCGCTTATGTTATACTGTAGGTTTAATTAAATATAGTGAATAAAAATAAATCCAATTTGTTTTATTTATTTAGAAATATCGTTTCTCATAAATATGCACATTTTTTTTTGTTTTGCTTATATTTAGTTGTCATCTAAACCATAACCGTGTAAGTAGAAGAATATATTTACATTATGACTGTATATTAAGATAAATACATGAATTTGTTGTATTTAGATCTTAAAAATATATATGATGTATATATATTAAAAACGTTTTCTTATAGCATATTCTTACTGGATATATTATTATATTTAAATTGTTTTTCAATATAAACCAAAAGGAAACATATTACATTGAAACTTTAGGGGAAATTTTAAATTTTACGAATTGAGAGAGGTTTAAAGTTGACTTCAATGCTTAATCTTTGCTTATGAGGCTGATAAAAATGGGACTAATTAATAGGTACTAAGAAAAGGTCCAATTTAATTATTCTGACATGATGGATTTTGTAAATCGTGATTGTATTTCTTAGGAGGATTTACTTTCAGTGTTGCAAGATTTAGATAGGTAAAAGCCGACTCCATCTTTGAAGACAGTATTGTTCGGCAAATCACCGAAAAATCATTATTTGCGTTGTGATGTCAGTTCAGCGATATGAGAACAGATGAGAGTCAATCCACGTTTTCATCATCAAATGTTATTCAGGCTATAACTTCTTATTTTTATGGATTCGTTCAAAGGATGTGTAATCTTCAAAGGTATCAGTAGTCTTCGCAGGGATGGTTAGCAACTTATGCTAGGCTAATTGCGTGTACCACTTCGGGGCTTAGCTCTTCAAGTCTTCTCAGGTTTTTCTACCATGCTCGCTATTACAAAGGAACAAATCTAAAACCAGTCAATAACCTCAATATATAGCTTAGTTGAAGCTAAGGTCGTGTCTTCTTCTTCATTCGGACATTCGGGGCAGTAAGCCGAATCTTTCCAAAGCATAACAGTAGAACATGGCCTTATCCGTATCTCCTTGTTTATCCGAGCCTTTAGGGTAGAAAGCTGAGCTATCGTGGCCAAACCTCGATAAGTTTGTGGGTCCACCCGGCCCACTTTGTCGCTCTGGAAACGGTGATATCTTGTTGGCTGAATGTTTGCCTAAGGTAGATCCTTTGCATCTCTCTAGTGATCGTTCCCGCTATAACTACAGAACACACTCTGTATAGTTCTAGCACATCAATAGACAGCTATTATATTTGTTAACTTCCGGAAGAGGACTGATGCTATGATGCCTTCTTACTGGCTTGTTAGAAGGGCGTCTTAGAGCTTAACCTGTTTTCGAGCATTATTTCTATAGGTACATTAATAACTTCTTAGACGTAATGGTTTGTTTGACGCCCTAATAGAAAAGTGAAAATTCGCATATTTTACAGTCATTCAAGACAGCCTTGGTATTGTGGTCGGCTAGTTCAAGGATGTCAGACTCTAGGGATTTTTTGATTCTAGCCCGGACTGGAGTCTATTTCATAAAGTTGTTTGGCCACAGTCACCACAGTCCGATCACCCTTATGCTAGATTTCCACTTGTCATTTTTAAATTGACAAAATTGATGTCTTTTTATGTCAATTTCAAAATTGGCAAGTAAAAATAACGAAAAACTGCTTGTCATTGAATTGACTAACAGCGCTTGTCAATAACTGACAAAGAATTCACATGACAATTGTAAATACCTGAATTGTCAAACAATAATGTCGTTTTCTCTTTAATTGACAGTGAAAATTAATTGGCGTCATGTTTGTCAATATAAATAGACACATTTTTATATATAAAAGGTAGGCCAATCTTTTAACAGGTTCCAACCCTTTTCGCATGAATGTGGATTTATTTTGATGAATGATGGTTCCACCCTTTATAAAATAAATTCGAAGTGACTAGAATTAAATATTGACAATGAGATGACAATTACAATTTGGCAGCGCTAGTGGAAATAGCTTTTAGCGAACTGACAAAGACATTTGTCAAACTTGTTAATTGTCAATGAACTAACAAATGATTTTTTGCCAATAATTGGCATTAGTGGAAATGGAAATGAGTTGGTAGTGGTGTCGTTCAATGACCTCAACGAGAGTTGTCAAGATGTGACATGAGGAAATCCACATTAACTTCTTGCGGCAGCGATGGGTGCTATTCTGTAACACAGAAGAAGTCCAAGAACCGTGCTTTGTGGGACTCCGACATTTATTGTAGTACTTAACGCTATCATCAGTATGCTTCCTCAACTTTTTATTGGTAAAGTCATTTTCAGATAGTGGGGCGTTTCTATTCCATTCTGGACGGAGCTTAAATTCGCCAAGTTAAAGGCAATTTCAACTTCAAGCGTAATTTCCGTTTAATATTTCTTCTCTGATTTATCTCCGCCTTTTGCCCAGTATTGCTATAACTACTCCATGTTATGTACTATAAGTAGATACATCGAACTTATCGGCATCGACGCAATTTTCTGAAACCAAATTGGTCAACTTAGAAAATCGCATTCTGCAAAGCCCTTTATGAGGTTCACTTCTCTCTGGGTGGCTTTTGCTAATAAGCGCAATTGCCGCATTTGGGGAGATGTGGCAGAGCAGCCGTTGCACTCCTAAAAATGGCGGCATCATAGAGCCGAACTTCTTTAATGGCTTCAGGTATAGAGACGTTCTGTTTCGAAAATTGCATGCACATAGTCTGCAGATCATTATTTGATTCTATGTTGTAATTACGAGTATAAGTACCTATTCACGTTTGAGAAATAAAATGGGGGTAAGTTATTTATAAAGACCTTCATAAGCGTATCTATATGGGTACCATTTTCAGGAACAAAGATCGGTCTCTGGAAGCTGCTCCCGATACTCCTGCATGACACATTTGTAAGCAGTGTGTGATATTTTTCAAGGCATTGATTACAAAAACCTACCCGTTGCAATGTTGAGATAACCAAACCATACACAAAGCACCAACTTGATAATAGAATATTCTAAAGTTCGGGCGCTCTTTTTCGGTGGACGGTATTGAGCTTGGATGTGCTTAAGTCGGTAAATTCGTTGAAAATTGCAGCAATAATTTAAAACAATAATTCTTAACATCTGTTAAAAATTTGACTGACATAGTCCGTCTTTTTTGACAAGGCCATAATTTGAAAAGTGTCATCACATAAGCATGTTGATTTGATGACGAGTCAGAGGAGATCCTATGTCCATTCAACTGTGACTGTTGATCACAATATTATATAGTAAGCCAAATCGAAATCTGTTCCTTATAAACTAGTACTCTTCCCAAATAAGACATTTTTTTTGGGGGTTAGGAAACACTTCACTGTAGCAACTGGTCTATTGTACCTACTACCAGGAAGCACATTGTTGATGACAATGTAGCAGTATGCAGTGGTAGATGCAGAACTTTCCGTATTCTTCGCGTCTTCAAAGTCAAAGTAACTATACTTAGAGGCAAAAACTCCTCAATAACTTGGAATATAATAAATGTAGGCGTGGCCCTAACTCCTCTAATCGTAATACGTACCTACAGTAAATTTCCCCAAAAGTTTCTCTTAAAACTTAATTGGAAATGTAATGCAACAAAACGCTCATCAAATCAAAGCAATAATCTCTTATTCATGTAGTGACTAATAGCTATGGTCCTATAATATTCCTATTTTTAAATACATATTTTTTTTTTTTATATAAAAAATAGCGCTATGAAAAACTTTTAAACAATTGTGCAAGCTCATTTCTCAAATCTATCATAAATCTAATTGAATATTAATAATAATTTATTTGTATTAATTATAAATAAAAACCAAAACTATATAAACTAAAATGTAGGTAAAAATTTTATTTTATTTATTTGGTATAGGCAAAATGGCTGCTCGCAGCACACTAATATAAATCTCAGCATAATTCTAAACTAAATGGAGTTCTTTGGAAATAAGAATTATTTATTTTTTTTTCTTACAATATTTACCATTTCTTCTGTTTCAGACGATTCGCGCAGACACATTGTATGAAAAATAAATTATAGAGGTAAAAAAAAAACTCAACATCCGGACAAAAACCGAAAACGTAAATGAGAAACTAATCAAAAAGTGAACCTAAACTCAAAATCGACAAACAATAAATCTACGAGCGTAAAGCTATCGTCCCAACCGACCATACGAGCACACTTAGCCATGTCCAATGGGAGCAGAGACACTGGCTATTAGACGTATGCGTACCACGCACATCCATGCCAATCGATTCTCGTGACAATGGCAGCTCAGTGGGATCACTCAGCTCCTCCGGACAGGGTAGTGCTTCGGGTCTACATTTTAATAGGACAACTTCACGTCCAACACCTCTGGCATCATGCTGGAGAAGCGGCTGCTGCTGTTGTGGCTGTTGCAATTGCCGTGACCTATGAATTCCAATTGCATTCGGTGTGTTCAAGTCGCCGTCATCGTCGTCGACGCCGTCATCAGCATCGTTGTCAAACACATATGGTGCCTCGTCGACGTAATACTCACGGCCAGGTTCTGAGGACGAGGACACAGGAGCTGAAGCTGAAGCTGCACGATTTCTATTACCGAACTCATTACCGCTGCTGGCCAATGTCGAATGCGACTGTTGCTTGGGACGCAGTTGTTGTTGCTGATGCGGGTACAAGTCCAGAGCTTGTTGGTCTTGTTGATGATGACGTCGGTACTGCTGTCGATGTTGCTTGGTTGCTGGTGGGACAGCAACGCCACCAGTACTGGTAGCTGGCCTATCGCGAATCGCATTCATCAGAAGCACATCGTTGTTGTCAATGTTCAGGAGTCCTTGCTGCATATTATTCGTTTTGTCATCGTACAGTGTGCAGATGATTTCCTCGAGGGACTCTTTTAGATTAATGTTTCTGGTTCGATTGCGTAGTTCGAATATCCATAGGAGTCGACAGTCGCAAATGAAGTTGTTGTCTGTTTGAGAAAAAAAAAAACAGGAGAAAGAAAAGAACAGAAATGGAAATGTCATTAATTGGGTTGTTCAATTTGGTGATGTGTATAGTTGTTTTGAGTCAGAGAAAAAGGTAGATACGAGGAATGCAGATGTTGGGCTGGTTTTTTTGTTTGGTAGTTGGTCATTGTGCCAGAGACTATTGGATTTGTTAGAGTAGATTTAGATTCTTTCAGAGATGAGTGCGGGTGGCAGCTTGGAAATAGTCATGACACACGTTTTGGTTTGTTAGAGAACTGTTTTCCAATTTCAAAGTTTTCATTTTATTGCCAAAAGCGTGGTTCAAATGTTCCAATTGATTTCGACAATGGGAAAATCTGTCAGTTTTAGTGCTCTCACATGGATGGTTGCTGGTGAAACTACTTGGATAAGGTCATAGGACATAGGATTTGCGGGGACAAAACTTATCTTGAAACTTAGATTAAACTTATTCCCATAATAAGCTATTACATTGTCCTGCAATTAAACTGTTTTCTTAAAACTGACCTTAAAAAATCTTTATACTGACTGGTTTTTAAATAATTTTTGTAATCGAATTCAATGAAGGCGTAATACATTTATTTGCTGAAAGACGAATTTATGATAAAACAAATACATGTGCCACCGTAAAGAGTCTCTAATTTGCATGTGATACGGATTGACATTCTCTTCATAAAGCAGAACGTAAGAGGGTCTACCCTTACAAGACAGCTTCAAATTGAAGATGCTCATCTGCAGTTCAGGGATTTTTGCTGTTTAGCAACAAGTGAAATCTATATCTATCTTGACAGATGATCAACGCCCAGCCTAAACCATTTGCTCTACAAAGCTAAAATTTTGCACAGAGGTTTTTTTTATGATGTATACAACTAGTAAGGAAGGATTTTTTGAAATTCGACCCTTAAAGGGGTAAAAAGGGGGGTCAAAGTTTGTATGGGAAATTTTAATTTTTCATCCGATTGACTTCAAACTCGGTTTGTATATTCTCTATGAGAAATAAAGAAAATGTTTTCTTCGATTTTGGAAATTCTACCCTTAAAGGGGTAAGAGGGGGGTCAAAGTTTTTTTCATCCGATCGACTTCAAACTTAGTCTGTGGCCCTTTTCTTAAGTCAGAACCGTTCGTCGTATCAATTTTAAACTTTGTAATGCGTCCCAAAATCTTTCGCCGTTGAATATGCTTATCGCTTCATCTAACTCCAGCGTACGTACTCCAAAGATATTCAAGCGGAATTCTGTATGAATGGGGTTATACTGCTAGAAAGTGGTGCATCATTCTGGTTGCAAGAGTGTAATAAGATCTGGAAAGTGAGGAATATAATGAAGGGGTAAAAGCTCCCCCTATTCTAAAGATGGTGCTTATCATATCGCTGTATTTTCCAGCAAAGAAATATGTTTTGTCCCATAGATTGTGACTCAATCTGCTATAGTATGATCTGTGTTGAGTTGCCAGCACTTCACTAACAAAAATATTGATCATTATAATCTTTGAACTGTTTTCTCCAATAGGGCATTAAACACATTTTTCAGAGATACTAACTTCTCCTTAGGTACTTTCTTAGGTAGGTTTTCTGCACGATATATAATAAAAGAGGACTGCGCGAGCGAAACCGCGGGCAAAAGCTAGTATAAAATATAATTAAATCTGTTGGGTCCACTTTTTTAAAAAGGATACCAAAAGGATACCGAATACCATTTTGTTGACATGTCGATTCTCGACAACGACTCGTGTTGGAACCGTGTTGGAATTTTGTGAGCTATAATCTCCAAAAGTGATAAACACGTGTACGTGTCCACTTGCGAGTGACTTTCAAAAGGTTCAAATATCGAGAGTAAAAATCTAGCTTTCCGCGAGCTACTCTCAAGACTGTGTCCACTTGCGAGTTTGCTCTCGAGTGCTACTTGAGATCTATGTACTCGCAGCATTTTTGCTCTCAAATGTACACCCATCTTTACAGAAGTACCTACAGCTACAGTATGCTTTGCTACGCGCTCGATAGGATGAAGAAAAATTGTATCATACAAACAAACTGGATTCCCCTTTCCCGTCACAAATCGCAATCGCAAGCCCAAATCCCAAGTAAAATTTGCAAAATCAGAGTAACCCATTTTCTTTACTTCTTATATAGAGTGTACACAAATCGAATTTGAAGTCGATCGGATTAAAAATAAGAATTTTCCAATACAAACTTTGATCCCTCTTTTGGAGTTTGAATTACCCCAAAGCGGTTCAAAGTGCTCACTTTGGTCAAAAAAGAAAATTTGTTACAAAATTACAGCTTCAGCTCTTACATTTTTAGGTTGGGCGTTGATCACCATCAGTCATGAAAACTGTTTTAATAAGGTTACGACTTTTTATGTATTGTGAGCTGTGACGTATCTGCGCCAGAGTAAGAAAAAAAAAAAAATTTACTTGTGGCGGAATCCTTAATACAATACAACGTCATGTACCCTACATACTTGTTTTTTCTTATTAATATTTTGTAAGTCACAATAGACTGTTTCATATTGAACATTTCTCAACTGTGAGTATGCAAAGATTGACTCTTATATAAGCAATTACAAGTTGAATTAAGTTAGCTAACCAAAAATTATATTTTCATTTTTTTAACACTATTTCTGACAATATTTCATTTATTTTGGTGGATAGGAAATGTTTATAAGCCACCAACGAACCTCCAACAAAAAATGGAGCACTGTTTGTTGTTACAAGTTATGTACATACAGAGGTAGTGCAAATGCTCTTATCGTCCTTTTCACACGTGTAGCCTCTAATGAAGCCATAAAGGTTCAATCTTTGGGCATATTAGCAATGACAACCCCGAGCAAAAGTAAAACGAATTTCGTGGTTTCAAATTTGGTCAAGCTAGTTTTGGAAATACGCTTACTCTGCTGATCTCATGCAGCATTCATTTTCATGGATACATCCAAGCAGGGCATACCCAAAAACCATCTTCTAACGAGTTTCTAAGGGTGATGTCAAGCATGGAGGGTTCTATATAACTGAAACATACGTAGGTATGTAGCTATATCCAATCTTGTCAACTCTTTTGGAGACGAGTGTTAGTCCGATGGGCCCTTCGAGGTGTTCTTTTTGGGTCTAATTATTTGATAGCATCCTGGCTGTCAAAAAAGAAAAATGGTTACGTCCCTGCGTATAGCTGGTTAACTTAATAAAAAAGTCAGTACTTCCTAAATAAAAACATTGTAAGGAACCATGTAGAATCGGGATTTGTTTACTTCTGAACTTTTCGCGCTGTTCATTTTATATCATTATAAAAACTCTTACAGATTGGCAAGGCTGCTTTCTCCCCTCCCCCTTATTTCAATGCCTAAACATGTTGTCTATTTGTATTGTTGGCAAATCTTCAACACCAATCAATGGAATCAAATATTCTGTTTCCAATCATTCTACTAGTTGGTATCAGCAAATAAATTTCGATTAGATAAGTGAATCAGAAACAACTCCTGCAGTAACAGTTAAATCTAATCTTCTAAAACGTGTCCTTTAAATACAGCATACAGTTTCTCACTTGTCTAAACTATAATACTCTATCCTTCAACGCATCAGCGCCTTTATCCCTCTATGACGCCTTTGCACGTTTCACCAATGAATTAAACGTAGCAAATATAAACACCCACACGCTCCGCCACATTCCTGTCAAGTAAAATGTTTACTACCAATTACACGGCCAATTTTACCGACACACTTTTAATGGAGCGTCATCTAAGAGTCCCGCTGTGATTTAACTAAACACGCTCGTTCGCTCGCTCGCTCGCTCCGTCATAATGCGTAATTCTATTTTGTGACTGAATAAAAATTTCATTGACATAGCTTTAACGTGTAACGCACCGTATAGAGAAGCCGCCGACAACCGTTGTACTCATCGCCATCCTATAAAATTCAAGCGTCCTAGTCTTCTCCTTATCCCCATAACCATATAACACAACAGCAACTTCTCCATCAGTCTTTCTTATCGTTCAACAACAAAAAAAAAAAATGAAAAAAAAAGATGAAATTTACTTAGAGAGGGTAGAGAAATTGATGAGCAACATTAACATCCTTTATTAGACGAATTTATTATCATCAAGTGTGCACAGCTATTCAGCAAGGAAATTTCCTGGTTATAATATATTCATCAAGGCAATCGAATGAAATTGCCCAGCACCACCACCATCAAGACCAAAACCATCACCATCACCCAGCATCACCCCTTTGTCAACACCATATCCTCCAGTCCGATGGGGTTGCAACGCCAACAACCCCTTTTCGTTGTTTACCTTGGCTTTGGCAAATGTGTTTATATTGTATCTATCTACATAGCACTTGCTGTGTGCAAGGGAGTATCTCTGTAACGTCCCTATCGCGTAAAGGTCACAATGCCGGAAAATTAATTAATTCACTTGATTTCTCTGTGTGCCTTCGATGAAATTCGATGCGGAAATTAAATGTCCTCCTCCTTTGTCGTTTCCTTGGTGTTTGGTTTAAGATATACCTATATTCGCCATATCACTGATGGTTCGTGTATAGCATACGCCTGAGAAAGGACAAATTTTCATTGTTTGGCAGTCAGAGCGTTTGTTTGAATACGAAAAGGATAATAAAGTTGAAAAATGAGTCCATTTCGGGGAGGAGACCGCCAGTGGCTGCAATTAACTGAATTAAGTGTAAGGTATGGAGTACATGGTGGATCCCTTTTGTTTGAATTAATTGAGTTAATTGCTAGCGAGATTGTATGGTTAGACTCTATGCCGATTTTTATTCTAGTATAGCTTTGAGTAGGTGTGGTGATAAACTTTACACATTATTGTAGTAGGTAAGGGTGCTTGGTGTGTTGTTGTTGTTACCTAATGGAACATGATGTATCCTTTTGAATACTCATAAGTGTTATTTAGTCTGATTTTAGAGAGTAATTTGCGGTTGTATCTAATTACTCTACCTTTAATTAGGTTGCCGGTAGATTATAATATATTGTACTACCAACTGCCATTGACCAGCGGTTCCGCCCGCAAATGTTACCCACAAATGGACAATACATTTACAGAAAGTTAATGAAAGTAGGTACATACTTGTTTCTTGTTACTACCATAGATGCTCTTTTTGCAAAGCATCTGTAGCTTATATACAAGTGCTTGCTCTTTTGAAATTGAACCGCTTATCGCTGCCGGTATGAATTAGCGAATTGTGTTGGGTAAAGACGATTTCTTCTTGATCTAGCTAGATATAGACCTGCCAACTGGCCACCTCGATCGTGTGATATGACGCCTTTCGACTTTTTTCCTTTGGGTTACGTGAAGTTAAAAGTCTTTGCCGATAAGACAGCTACTATCCAGGATTTTTAAGCCAACAAAACTCTCGTAGTTGGACAAATACTGTCATCCAAAATTGGAGCTTCAGAATTGACTGCGTATAGTCGCGGGCAACATTTACATGAAAATATATTAAAAAAGTACAAAAGCCAGGCACTGTTTTTCAGATAATAATAAAGTTTCGACCATTTATGTGTTAAAAAAACAGATCACCCATTATTACCTAAACTAAAATAAATGAAGTACCATAATAGAATTATCTTCTTTTTTTTTATTTAGCAAGTATGTGTAGATAGGTACCTGGACAGTTCTGAGGGTCTCCATTAAATTGTTACACAACATCCTCTTTGTATAAAACTGTATGTTAAACGTTTTTGAATGAAAATATAAACTTTTTTTATATTGATATAGCTCAATTAGGCATTTTGGGCTCAGTGATTAGAGTACGTGACTGCTGAGCGAGGGATCTAGGTACGACCGCTGGAAAAATATTTTTTCTCCATCTAAAAGCGTACCAAGATTACTGGCGAGAGGAATCTCCCTATATTTTCGAATTTTTCTGAATATCAAGTTTATATCTACTAAAAAATACTTTTATTATTTAGCAAAATTTGTTTGCACTTTAAAAGTCTCTACGCTCGTTTAGTGTGAGGGTACCGTTACTATCCAATCTCTTATGCTACGTTTTGACTGGAGATTATTTATCGTTGTATCTCATCCTCCATTCACCATGTACATATTATGTAGACGGGATTAAACATTATTCGAAGAATTTTCCTCTCGAAAAAACCAAAAGTAACCTCATCCGCTTTTGATAGAGTCCATACCTCTACACCATAGAGAAGGACCGGGACGATTAGAGTATTATAAAGGATCACTTTAGTTGTTCGAGAGAGGACTTTCCTACTTTGTTGCTTTCTTAGTCCAAAGAAACAGTGATTGACAAGAGTTATTTTTCGTTTAATCTCACCACTGACTGGGTGTCATTGTCATAGCGGAACCGAGGTTAACAAAGTCCTTAACCACCTCCTTGTTGTTAGTTAAATGATCAAAAACTTTTGTGTCTAAAAACAATTTGGGGAACTTTTCAAAAAGTATAGTTTGGCTCAAAAATTTGCTACCCTAATACTACCTATACCTACGTGCACATAAAGAGTGGCATTAGTAACAAAAACAAATCCCAAGTATTAGTCCGAAGTAACTATAATTATGAAGAATTAGGTATTATTCTTAGCTAAAAATAAACACCATGGAAGGGGATCCTGGTTAAACTTTTCTTGTTTTTGTGGAAATACTTCAGGGATAAAATTAAATCGAGGCTAGTGTCCGGTGGCGTGATGAATTTATGATCGAAATTGGTTATGGGCTATATTCAAAAACTGGGAAAAGCAAGTACATACAGTCGTGCCTGGACGTAGTGAACTACATATTTTTTTACAATGTGTGTTCACAGTACCTATTCATGGTTGTTCACTATATCAAAGGCATTTTTTTTTTTAATTATTTTTTTTTTTGCTCAAAGGAAAATATGTACATAGACATATTTACGATATACTTATGTAAGCATGTTTATTGAAAAAATTCGCTGATGTTTGCTTCTTGAGCTCAGAAATTGACTTTTCGACCGCTTTTTCGCGTAGACTTCGTAATGCTAGTATGCCAGCATAATCCGTAATTTTAGCCTCAGTCGTTGCGATAGCTTTATCGAAACTTTCAATAGCTTCAGTGGTGCACATAAAATAGCACGCTTTCGCACACAAACTGTCACACGACACAAACGCTATCGACTGCACACAAACGAACTAGAAAAAAATAACAAACTAACATCAATCGCCTTTGAAGCAATCAAAGGGTTACCCGAGACCCGACCCGCTTTATTTGTGATTCTCTTGTGTGTTTTTTGTTGTGTTCAGCTTTAAGTTGCTGCAAAAATTTTGTTCAGTATTTAGAGGTTTTCGATTGTTCACTATTTAAAGTGCTCTGTGTAAAATTTTAGCTGTTCACTATATCGAGGTGTTCACTGTATCCAGACAAGACTGTACGTTACGATTTTCAAGAACTCTTATATTCAAGTTAGCTGTTACCAGATTCCAGATTCCAGATCTAATAGAAAAATGATTTCACAACTTTAAAACAGCATAAATGCCCTACAGGAACAATTTTTAAATCGTAAATCAATTAAATGTTTGGCACACCGCAAATTTTTGTCATAATAATTTCTTTAAAACGAGAACTGGTTGAATTCAAACTATGCCAGAGAGCCAGACTGTAAAAAATGATTGTTGTTTTGAAACTGATCATTAGTCTGTGTGCAGCTGGCCATCTTCTAAGTACGTACTAGTTCTATATCTGATAATATCATCAGCAATAACATTTAGAGAGCTTACTGAACCATTGGTTAAAACAAAGCAACATGATTTGCAAAAACATTGACATTGACCGGAACTGAAAATGAAAAATCACCCCACAAATTTACATGAAAGGCAACCGCAACAGAAAATTGCGTGAAATTCTGCGAATTGGGGTGACAATTCATATTTTCATTTCATTTCCATACGAAAACGTATGGGGGGGCATGCTGCCACCCTGCAACCCCTCTGCTTGGGTTTACTGTCAGATTTGGGGCCTTATTTCATTTTTTTTGGGCCTTATTTCCATTTTGAAATCGGGGTCATTTTTCATTATGAAAAACAGACTCAATTTTGGGGTGACTTTTCATTCTTAGTTTGGGGCATTTTTTATTGGGGCAAAATTTCATGTAGCCGCGAAATTCTGACTCCAAAAAGGGGAAAGGGGGTCAGTGTTTGTTTGGGAACATTTTTATTTTTCATGATTTTGAAAATGTTGCTTGGGGCCCTAGTTATTTGCGACGGAAAACAAGGGTTTCAGTTTGTATTTTTCATTCTATATGTAAAGCACATAGCGCACATTTGATTAGGTACCTACTTCTGTAACGGGAGCGAAGACTCACATAAATGCTTGTTTCAAATAAATCCAGCAAGATGTTGGGATACAAAATAGTATACAATATTCATGTCCAATTTAGTTTTAAAACACTTGTCCAAAGAAATTTTCCCAATAGTATTTTAACTAAAATATATCAAGAGTGATGCATTGCATTCGCAATACAATTTCTCACAAATCGTGTCTTATTTGTTCTTATACGCATAGAATCTTAGAAAATCTTTGAAAAATATGATCAACCCAGTTTGAAGTTATGCAATTCATTAAAAATGCATGTGAACGAGATTTTTTAAATAAAAAAAATTGTTTTCATTGCTATGTATAGGTATATATTGTAGAATGTACCTGTCATTGCAATCTATGAATAATTTGTTCACAAAGTTCTAGTTACGACCTCGTTCTTGTTCGATGATGCAATTATACTCACCCAAGCCCCATAAAAGTTCGAACACAGAAAGAACCTTCAATTACAATAGTCTAATTTGGAATACACTAGCAATTTTGACATTAATTACAATTTAAAACTTTTTGTACCTACGTAACTTTTTCTAACCCCTGAACCGCACTGGGATGTTGCAAAAATAGTTCATTGACTTGAACACACATGTACCAACAACACATAGATAGCCTCTCTTCCATGACCTGGTCAACGTTCTCCTTATTCCCACTGAATAATGTTTGGTTATACAGTTTTTCAATTTTATTTAGCCTGCTGCTGCAATTAATGTATCACCCCGCGAAAGTAGGTTCACCGTGGTAGGTTTGGTAAGGGTAGGTGTTTCGGGATAAAACAAACTTTATTCCATGCCAAAGCGAAAAAGTCTATTCAACTTGTGACTTTTTCACATTGCCACTCAAACTTGAAGAGTGAGTCCTTCGGGCCCCATTGACAAATAGGAAGGCGCACCTAAAACTATAGAGGAAGCAGTGAGATCTCACCATTTTGGCACTGTAATTAGGTATGTAGTATATTTTTTTTTGTGTTGTCTGAATATCTTCTGGCTGGGGACTACAATGAATACGAGGAGCCACTTCGTTCTTTTTTTTTAAATGTGGCTTTGCTATAACTAATGGAAGGTGAGGGGAAACATGGTTCGTTCGCACGCTCGAACAGTACCACTCATTTAGAGAGGGTGGGGCAGCATACAGCACACAGAAAATTACTTATATTGGTGGAGTGAAAATAATTACGCTCCAGAGGACAACCAACTTGACAGAAAAGTAGGCCATCTGTTTGAGGTTCCTCTTGCTCCATGTGGGCATATGCAATGAAATAGTATGGATACTCCTTTCAGTAAAAAAAAAAATTGAAAAAAATTCAGGCCAAATGGTTTGCAAGGATAAAATGGTTAAGGGAGGCTGACTCATCTCCGTGAAATGGTGTTCGGTGTGTTCCTTTTTTTTCTGCTCTTTTACTCGGCTAAACCTAAAGATGAATTTATCGCTAGAGGGCGGGTGTTACGACCGCACTGGGACCGGAGCGGGAGCATACTCGAGTTTTAATTTAACACGTTTTCATTTATTACCACCTATGGCGGTTGCTCTCAATTGCAGTGTTGTCCTAATTTTTGATGAGAAGCTGCTGAATTTTTTGATTTAAATGAGGAATGTAATTATCCGATTTAATTTGCTTGCCATTGCGGTGCTGTGATGGTGGTGGATGTAGGATGTAGAAGTAGAACGACACATTATGTCAGAAGATGTCAGTCAAAGTAAATGAATTTTAATGCAAATGTTTGTTGAGTTCTGGATTTATACTCAGACTATACCTATACGCCTACAAAGTCATTAAAGGAACGAGCTTGATAAGGGTTGACAAAGTTCTTGGATTCGATTTTCGAAAGATTTTAAATTGAGTGGATGTATGATTTCGGTGCATTGGCTTACAAATAGAGATTTAAAGACGTGTCGGGACTAAGTATATAGTTGAATTCAGGGTTTAGGTACTATTTTTCGGACAAATGAGGCTAAATTAATCGGTTTCGAAGGATAGTTCTGCCGTGTAGAAATCTATCAAAGAATTACGCTTGCCAACCGCTGTTTCTTCGGCCTAAGAAAGGCAACTGACTAAGTAAGGCCTTGTCAAACAACACTAAGGAAACCTAGTCCTGCTCTTTGGCGCAGTAGTATAGACGTTAACCAAGGCAGATGAAGATATTCTTGCTCGTTTCGAACGCAAAATTCTTCGGGTGATTTTCGGTCCCGTTTGCATGGACGGGCTTTGGAAGACGAGATTTAACAGCGAACTCTCCGATCGAATGGACGCCAATGCTCCGGCCCGAAGAGTCTTCGATTCCCACCTGGAGGGATAACTTAGTAGAGGAAGACCTTGCCTTAGGTATGGGTATGGCGCTCACAAGGGCAAAGGGACCTCAACCAACTTGGAGTGCCCAACTGAAGGCGGTTGGCCAAAGATCGTTCTAACTGGAGAGGTCTCTTGGTTGAGGTATATAGGTTCGGTTAGGTTTGTGGGCTGGCGAGGATTTATCCGTGCCACACTCAGGTCAATACTGACCCATTGTGGTTCACGTAGGGGGAAAGAAGTTGTCCCTTACCCTGTATTCAAAATACTTACTGTGCTGCCATCTTGTTGATTTGACGAAGTTCATTATCTTATCTATTGATGTGCTGGAAAGCTCGTCTAGATCGTTGAAGAAGTGACTCCCTAGGAATTTATGCCTGGTGTGTTGTAGACTTGGGCAGTGACATAGGAAGTGGGTTATATTCTCAAGAGCTTCCTCATCACCGCAGCCTCTGCAAAGTTCTTATTCCGTTAAGCCCATCTTCTTCATATGGTATTGTGCCCTATTACGATACCTATACGAGGGTGGACAGGAATTTCCTATCCTTCCGCATTATCTTCTCGGTTTTGGAGTCGTTGAAGGACGGCCATAGCATTTTTGCGGTATTATAAGTGTACAAGTGGCTTTCCTCCCTACTTCGAGTTTGAGTGTGCAAGGCGGTATGTCTCGAACCTTGTCTTGCTAATTCGTCTGCTTTCTCATTGCCTGGAATGCCTTCATGTCGCGTAACCCAGCAGAGTGATACCTTGTGCTGTGTACCAAGAGCCTTGAGTTCTTCGCGACAGCACTTCACAAGCTTCGATTTTATTTCTGGTGCAGTTATGGCTTTTATTGCTGTCTGGCTGTCGATAAAGGTATCTAACAAAACCATCCAGATCTGTTGATAAGTCTTCTTAAATCTGTTAGAAGTTAGAGGTATCGTTGCTAGACCATCCAAGCCTTCGAAGAGCCGTGCTTCCATAATAAGTAGAGCGGTTCTTCGAGGGTTGGGCAGAGACACATACGAGATGCTCCTCACTTTCTATTTCCTCTTCATCCCTGTATAACTGCTGCAGAAGTCATTTCTAAAGATACGCAGTCTTTTGGCCATGTTTCCATTGAAGCAGTGTTCGGTTATTACCCCGACCAATGTTCAGATTTGGGTTGTATCAAAAGATTTTAGGATCTTTGGCCTTGTATTGTCAATTGCGGGTCACAAGCTACGAGTTATAGTACAACCGAAAGTGTTGTTTCCATCGCCATTTAGCCAAGTTTAATGTGACATTGTCATCGCCATTTATAATACTTATTTCTCAGCTAATAGTACGTTTATTTCAGAGCCGCATCTGGCCAGTTTATCTGCAGCCTCATTCCCTTGTACAGCAACATGTCCAGGAGCAGGAATAGCATTACTGGTGTGATGGGTTATTGCTCTCAATGCCGATGGGCACTGGTTTACGGATTTGGAGTTAATCGCTTTAAGTGCTGCTTGTTTGTCCACGCAGAATTTAATTTCCATTGCTGTTAGTTCGCTCGTTAAAAGGTAGGCCGACCATAAACGGCAATATCTACGAGTATCTATGCTACAACAGTCCTTCCAATGTTTGAAACTTATTTGCTTTTTCGGCAGAAGAGCTTGTGCCTGAAATAACCGCTATATCGCCACTTTGGCTGCATTTTCTTCAGCAGTGGCAAGGCTGGGGAAGGTACAATTTAAAAAAGAAAACAAACAAATACTCGCTACAGCCACCTTCTCTTCCGCACAAGGAGTGGTCAATTATCTCACAACAATTAGCCAAACTGTCCTTCGTACACATCAGCCTCATTAGTCATGGCGCAGAACTTAATTCATCACCCGTTGAAATAAATTAAATTACTTAAGCAAATTACCAGCCAAAGCAAGCAATTGCAATTGTACTCCAGTCGACGTGCCTATTAGTGCCGGCGTTGGCCAGTCAGTTCGTCTATCACTAAATGGGTTTAAATTCCAGTCCATCATTCTGGGCAATCTCGCACCCAAAGCCTCTGCGACGGAAGCCACTTTAAATACTAGCGGTTAAATTGGTTTTTCCATTTGAGCAAGTTGCCAAGCTAATTACTCATCGTGTACTGTGTCTACTACATTCATGTATATATGTATATTATATTCGTACTTCTTCCTCTATCTGGTGGGTGACCAAACCGTCACCCATAACCCTCATCCTGTGCATTTTTTTTTTCAGTTCTTGCCAACAGTTTTCGTCATCCTTTCCTTTATTAGCACAAAGTTGGCTACCATCAGCAGTTATTTCTATTTATGACATTCAACTACCTACTACAACACTGGCCAAATGGCGCTTTCACTCTTAACTTGGACTCTATCATCACCATGACAGTGCATATAGGGTAGCCGAGCCATACCACATCAGGATGATGACGAGCAGAATAGTTACGATGATAGTTACATACTGTGGCACAGCCAAACCCTTGGACAGAGTATCTAGTTGTAATATCAAAAGTTATACACACTGTCCATATGGAAAATAGTTTTTGTTTTTCCCTGGCCCTCCATGCGGTGGTCGAGTATAGTTTCTACTACTGGGTAATTTTGCTAACATACATATGCAAAGTACTTCCTGCCGAAGATATATCCAAAAAGCACGCACACACAGGATATAATCACAGACATTGCTCAGCTCATGGACTTCTGGTTGTGGCTCCCTCCAATGAACCGAGTATTCTGTGTAGGAGTACTTAAGGGCGAAACTTTCCCTTGTGTAGGCTTATGGGTTCATATTTTTAATAACGCTGTGCCTACGTATAGAAGAAAAAAAGCAAAATGCTTTCTGCTGCCTCATGCCAAATTACTTTGAGATTAGTCTTCTGGTCTTGCATACACATCGGAGGTTGGGTTGGAAAGGGCAAACAAATGACGTGTCGTCGTCGTCGTCGATGTGGGCAAGCGAAAGGAGGAAACATGCCAAACGATTAGCATAAATTTTTCTAATTAGGATAAATTGTTACTTTTTTAGGGTCTGTCTCTGTAGCCTTTCATGTGAGTAAGGCGAGATAGAACGAGGTTTCTACGACAGGATATGATGATTTCCGTGTGCTATGTTATGTATCTGCCTATAAGGGATGTGTTTTGTTTGGAAAAGGATAAGGTCAAGTATGAGAGCACGGGTTGAAGTTGCGCCGAGTGGAGATACAGATATCTGGATAAGGAAAATGCAGACAGCATTAATTAGAAGTGAAAACCATACTCATCGTTAGAGCTGGCTGAGATACCGCAACCTTGCTTTTTGAAGGGTTAACACTGTTTGGAAAGCTATACTTAGTAACCAGTTTTGCACACACATTTCATTGAGGTCAACATTCAAATGTGTAATTTAATGGAGGGCCGCAGAAGAGCTCAGCGTCTCCCCTGACGTTTGTAATCATAGCAGCTACTGACATATTTTAGCATAATTATGGCTGGTGCTGGCCGACACTGACAGAAGAGTAGCGTCCTTACCTTAGTGTGTAAAAAAAATGCACATGATTGGTAGAAACTGGAATTAATGGAGCTTATTATAGAGCTTGTTGTATCTGGAGGCAATTCAGGTTGATAGTTTGTATGTATTTTCTGAGTGGATCAGTCTACCGAAAAATAAGTCTCTCAGAAAGCAAGGCGTTTATACGCATTTGCGTTTTTCTAAAATGATACTTTGTCTTCAATAAGCACGCATTTTCCTGAAAAAAAAATCAAATTCTTTCGAAGCACAACAATCTTCATTTTGGGAGCGGGTCGAAATTCTGCTTTCCAAATTCTGCTTTGAACAATTCTGACTTTTAACACAAAAATTCTGCTCTTGAAAATTCTGTTTTTTTTTTCTGTTCTGACTTGCAAAATTCTGCTTTTCAAAATTCTGACAGGCAATATAAATTCTGCTAATTCTGGCTACTGTGGGGGTGCAAAAATGTGTTTGTCCCATGACGTCCTCAAAGCTGGAGAGACATAAAGCAGTCTTCAGTATTAGAGCTACCAGAAATTCAGTGAATTAGGCAGGCAGCAAAAGCCTGTTTTTTTTTATAAGAACTGACAGGTGAAGTGGGATTGAAAATTAGGGTTGGAATTAACGACTTGTAGGAGTCCCTACAATATTTCTCAAGAACGATTCAACTTTTGGTATTGAGAAAATTTTGCACGTCTAAAGGTGGTAGTACACGGCATGTAGAAAGCCACACACGTATCTTGCTCTGACGTCAACAGAGAGTGACACATATTATACACATGCTGTATTTGAGTGTCAGAAAGAGAGCTAGAACATGGCATGTAGCCATTGGGACCATTATGCTGACGTGTACTACCACCTTAAGAGTTGCAGTCGGTATAGACTCGTTAAAACTGTGGATAGAACCAAACAACTGCAAAATGAATGCAATCATGCAATTTTACTCCACCAACCGGCTGGACCGATTTAGGTGAAATTTCGTGTGTGTCTTTAAGTGGGTCCCTAGATGGTGGAAATTCACAATTGGACCTGCTAGGTGGTGCTACAATCGGGTTCCATGCATTTTTTTGGCTCTTCCTAAATGGCTGGATGGATTTTGCTGAAATTTCGTGTCTGGTGGTTGAGTGAGTAACCTACCCGAATTCACATTGATCCGGATCCGAATCGTTACTATACATAAAGTGATTTATAAGTGAAGTGTTTTAAAGAAAGTTTCACTTCAGTAGTGTGCTTATAGTACATACGACTGAGTACTTTTCGAAGAGTTGAGGAAAAGCGTTTGCAATGTTTTTGTTTTGTAAGGGATGCCCCACGTTCCTTTGTCCAATTTTTACCAAATTTCACACACGCGATTGTGAGAATTTTTCACGAAACTTATTATACGTCGCTTCTTAACGTAGTCGATGGTCGTATGGAAAAAAGTGTTGCAAATTAATACTAATTATATAGATAGTAAATCCTCATGCACAAAAAAAATCTAAAAATATATCTACTACTTAACTATACCTTCAGACCTATATCAATTTATCGGACCAACGCTTGTTTCATTTTATTAAAAGAGAGGATCCCATATCGCTTTCAAAAAGGCTGTATACCTATCTAGGTATACCCTAGGGTAAGGATTAGTCTCACTTTTTGTTTTTAGAGAAATTATAAAGAAATTATATAGATAAAGATAAAGGCCGTTCAACCCACCGACTAGCACTAGGCGCTTAAATCTCCTACCACATTCTTTATTGTTATGTTGTTGTTTTTTTATCTGAGAAACGTATCTCCTCCCGGCAAGCTTATTTCCGCTGATCGAATAATTGGATTCGAAATTGAAGCACATCCCAACCCATAATAAACAGTCAAACATCAAAGGCTTCCGACAAAATCGAAAAAATTCTGCAACAGTTTGGCCCCCACCAAACAAGTTTGCCCTTTTTCAAAGAAATGAAGAAACTAAACGCACAAAAAAAAAATACCCTGCGCTAATCGAGTGTAAAAAAGGATATTCGCAATGCTCCCAAATTGAATTTTCATTCAATAACAATAAAAAAATAACATTCGGTTATAATTCATCCCCAAGATGAAGACGCACAAGAAGGAATCAAAATCAACCGTCCTTAAGGAAATCTATGTATATACGATCGGATACGGATTGAATGTGCTTCCTCCCTTCGCTTGTGGACTTTTATTTATCCTTTTTGATTTCTCGTCGTCTTTTCGTTTGCGCTACATGAAAGCCCAAATAGATGTGTAAGTAATTTTTCTTTTCAAACAGAAGACATTTGGAAATCCCGTCGAAAATCCGTTATATTGTTTTTAACCCACCCCCATTTACAAACTAACCGTTAGACTGCCACAATTCCCGCTCGCTGTATGTAGGTATTAGGGTTCATTTCAAGACGCATTATTTTCAAATTACAACATCCTAACCGAGTGGAACACATGTTTTATTGGATTTTTGTCTTCGTTCGGTTCGGTTCGTTTTCGTCCTTCGTTGATTTATTTTGTTATAATCAAATAGGACATATCACAAGTTCTTTCGGTTATGTTTGTATATTTTATATAAAACGACGAGACACGAGGGTAAATCTAAATGGTGATGTGCGTTGATACAATTCACTGTAATAAAGGAATTCATTCAACTGGAAGGATGATGAATATCCTTCGCTTCTCTGTATATGTTTGTTTGTTCTGTTAAGTACGTTGGGGGTTGGGGGATGCTGTCCAACAATTTTTTTCTGGTTTTTCATGCCGGAAGTGTTGCGCTCATGTAGAGATTATTCTCGTTTCTATTTGTTATACATTTTTTCATGGATGATTCATTGAAGTTAGCTGTGATTTCAGGAATGGCGGCCGCTGAGGGACATAAATTGTATAAAAAGTGAAATATATTTGGCATGATAAAACATAATATAAAACCACAGTTAGCCGTGAGCTAGAAGAGTTATTTATTTCGAACTTATATGTCCTTGCTGAGGGTATGATTTTTTTTTTAGGTGAAAAATTGTCATCAATTCTGGTGAATGGGTTTTAATTTAATATAGTTCAGGGTATGAGATAAAGGTGTGGGGAGTGGGACTTGTTTATAGGTAAAATTGGAAGCCAACTGCTTATCTAGATGACAATCCTGTTTGTCTTGTCACACATAAGGAATATATCTACTGTTGATACCACAGCTTGGTACACTGTTTGAACTGGACCCATTTTTACCTAGCAACGGAGAGAGAACTTATTATTACCGAACAGATCAGTAAGAGCTTTAGAAGGTGTATTAAAAAATAAATATTCAAAGCAATCCTGTAGCTGGTAGCGGGTTTTCAAATGATCTTGTTCACCATCTAATGATAATGACTAGTTGCTATAATTTGTTCGGTTCATTGCACCCTAAATTATAAAGACTTTGTTTACCTATATGCTCCACAATTGCCT